>OX403630.1:6564857-7800829 GCA_948107755.1 Campoletis raptor | reverse complement strand
GGCAGACCGTTCATTATTCTTCGTGACCAAGATAAGCAGAAACGGCTAACCGGCAACGATGCGATTAAGGTGAGGCTCTGCAAATTTCACATTTACTCCAATCTTCCAGTTTCAGTCACGACGACCCGAATCAACAATACACATTGAATGTTTTATTTCTTTTTTCCATTAAATTCAATTCAATCTCAAATTTGTCTTTCAAGTCCTACAATACTACGGTTTATATTTCTTTTATCCCGTGGGCGGCCACGTGAGTCAGTAGCAATGGCGGCGTATATCCCCATCGAAATTGTCGATCTAAAAACCGTGAATTTTTCGATCTAATCCCCGTCAGTCATGAAAAATAATGAACCTCGGTAACTCCATCTTTGTTTAATAAATCGACAGTAATTCCGCTCGTTTTATTGACTCGTTATTTCGTCCAAATCATGTAACTTTTTACATGTGCTCATGTATGCGTGTGTGTGGGGGTTTTTAGCTCGACAACGTTCGTATTATGCCCATAAAAGGAATGCTGAACTGAGTCCCGAAGTTTACGAAATGTATTGTCGGGCGTCATACCAAAATGGTCAGCCACACAAGAAAAGCCATAAGAAAAAATTCAGAAAAAAGTATTTGTTTATAAAATAAATTCTTTATTGATAAGAACATGATTTGATAGCCATTCAAATATTTAATTGTGCAGTACAAAAGGAATTATATTTATCGAAACATTCGAATTAATTGAGTTATTCCAATTTAATCATAGAACATTTTATCTGAGGTGCCAATTTTGATAAAGTCACTGTCAGAATTGTTATCACGTTTTTCATTTTTTCATAAATGAATATAATAGATTTAACATCAAAGTACACAATGAAAAAAACCAATGATCGTGCAAAGAGAATTGCAGCCGATGCTCACAATGCGACGAACTGCCCAGACACTTTGCAAAATTATGTGCAGTGATGATTTAATCTTGTGATCGATTTCTGCAAATTGATCACGAATTGCTACTGCTACAATTACTCATTTTTCATTCCCTTTTCAACTAGAGTCCTCAGTCTATCGCACATAGCGAGACTGTTACTATTTACCAATACAATTTAATATTGCATCAGTTTATTTGGCAACGGTAGCATTATTTTTTAATTGAAACATAAAGAAAACTCAATCGTACCAACAAATCGTGCGAAACAAATTAATCCTTTGAAGCATAGTGTGGGACTTTGGTGTTTCTTCTACTGTTGTTTCACACTTTTTTGGTTATCGAACGACTGTTTTAGCAACAAGTACCAGGTTTTCTTGTTCTCCATGCTCTCTGGGATATTTTTAAAGAAAATCATGGACAGTCGTTATTTATTAATTGGACAAAATAATATGATGAAATAATGAATATAAACGATAATTAAACAAACGATCAACATCACATAAAAAACATTTATAGCTCACAGTGTTGAAGACTGAAAGGATATTTGAGTCTGCGTTGCCTTGATGATGATTTTTTAATTCCATAATCAATGACTAATCCTTTACTTGCAGTCTCATATTTATGCAGCGAGATCTGTCGCTAACACTCTCAAATCTTCTCTGGGACCGATGGGCTTGGATAAGTTGATGGTCTCCTCGGATGGCGATGTAACAGTCACAAATGACGGAGCAACCATACTTAAAAACATGGACGTTGATCACGAGATTGCTAAACTCATGGTACAACTGTCGCAGTCTCAAGATGACGAGATTGGCGATGGTACCACCGGAGTCGTGGTTCTCGCTGGTGCTCTCATGGAACAAGCTGAACGCTTGTTGGACAAAGGCATTCATCCCATCAGAATCGCAGATGGTTTTGAACTCGCTGCTCAATGCGCAACTAAACATCTTGACAGCGTTGCTGAATCTTTCCCCATCGATCCCAACGACTTGAATCCTTTGATTAGAACTGCCATGACAACGCTTGGCTCGAAAATGTAAGAAAACAAAAATATAATAAGATTTTCAAAATTTTACTTATGGTTTTTAAGATAACGAAAAATTTGTTTTTATTCCAAATCTTTCTTTGTAATTTTCTCCATTTTTTTGGTCTTCGAATGAAAATAACGAAGCAAATAAATAATAGGATTTTTCGTGATCCCAAGATACAACTTTTAAAATCGTAGGAATTCACATTCGAATGATTTTTTTTAAATCACATGTAAGAATCAAATTTGGTGTTCAATTTTTTTAAATACATTATCATTTGTTATTCCAGCATCAACAAATGTCATAAACAAATGGCTGAGATTGCTGTTAACGCAGTAATGGCGGTTGCTGATCTCGAGAAGCGCGATGTTAATTTCGAGCTTATCAAGATCGAGGGAAAAGTTGGAGGTCGTCTGGAGGATACGATGCTCGTACGTGGTGTCGTTGTTGACAAGGACTTCAGTCATCCGCAAATGCCTAAGGTAACAATCTTTCTTAAAATTTACAAAAATTGGAAAAAATCGAATATTTCATCGAAAAATGAGTTTTTAACTATCAAATCATTTCGGCACCATCTTCACGTTCTTTTAAACAAATTTCTACCTGATTCGCAGTTTCACAGCATTTCAAACATTGAATTGAAATGTAAATAACATTAAAAGGAAAAAAACCAAACTCCAATTGGCAAAGAGAATTGTAGCCGATGCTCACAATGCACCGAACTGCCCAGACACTTTGCAAAATTATATGCAACGATAATTTTAATATTGTAATCAATTTTTACGAGTTGATTACAAATTGTCACTGCTACAATTGACTACACAAATAAACTATTATTTGAGGAGGCTGATTCCTAAAATTTGCGTTGAAATGACATTTAATTATCAATATTTAAATCACATGGGAGATCGGAAGGAAATCAGGAGAAATAATCGGAATATTTGACTGTTCGAAATTCCACAATTTCTTGTATTATCACGACTTTATTTATCGTTTCGTTTGATTGACTCAATTGTTATTTGTACAGAAATTGGAGAAGGTTAAGCTGGCGATATTGACGTGTCCATTCGAGCCGCCAAAGCCAAAAACTAAACATAAGTTGGACGTCACTTCGGTGGAGGATTACAAGAAACTGCGGGAATACGAGCGTGAAAAATTCACCGAAATGGTTGATCAGGTGAAAGCCGCAGGCGCGACTCTAGCCATTTGTCAATGGGGTTTCGATGACGAAGCAAATCATCTTTTGCTGCAAAAAGAATTGCCGGCTGTTAGATGGGTCGGTGGACCAGAAATCGAGGTAAATTATTGATTCCTTTTCCATTCTATTATTCACAACTCAAATATTTTTGCCCAATGATGACAAAGCGCAACGGAGGAAGGCGAAACTCTGTGAACTCATTTAGCATGATTTCCATTCGACCAACAAATTCTTCCAGAAGATAAGCCCCAAGCTTAACTTTTGTTAGGATTCGAAGGATCGTGAAAACGGTTATTTGGAGAATCGGGGAATCGTAGTGGTTCCAATGACCAATGATTATGAGAGCTGAGGGCTTTGATTCTCAAATTTTGATCATTTATTCAAATATTAAATAAAAAAAAATGGAAATCCTCAAATTCTCCATTCGTATTATTAACACGATTTCACGTTTTCAGCTCATTGCAATTGCAACCGGAGGCCGTATCGTTCCTCGTTTCGAGGAATTGACTCCTGACAAGCTCGGTTATGCCGGTATCGTGAGAGAACTTTCCTTCGGTACAACAAAAGATCGTATGCTCGTTATCGAGGAGTGCAAAAACTCCAGAGCTGTTACCATCTTCATCCGAGGTGGAAACAAAATGGTAAGATTCAAACATTTTTCGATTTGTTTAACGTATTAAAGTGATCTGTCAGTCGTTCGGTCGGTAAAAATCCTACTGCACGGTTTTCTCAGTGAGGCTTCATTTTTCGAATAAAATGAGAGTTACACGTTGTTCTCTTTTCGTCAGAAAACAATAAAATTCCTAAAATTTTATTAAATGCGAATACATAACGAATTTACAAATTTACAATTACACAATAATTTTTCGTCTTTTTGTACGCTGTCGCTTTGAGTACGTCCAATAAAATCGTTGCTAAACAATAATTTACTGACACGAGCTCAAAACAGTGAAAGGAGTAACGATGTGTAACTTTTATTTATCTCGAAAACTCAACTTTGTCGCAGAAAAATGCGCAGCAGGATTGCAATATGATCGATGCAGCTCAAAAGCAATACAAAATATTTCTGATTCGCAGGAACATTCTGCCCCGTTAAGGGTTAACAACGAGTTCTAGAAAATTTCTCACTTACAAATAAAAAATTATAGAAAACGGAAACAAAAATTGACGAATAAGAGCTTTAATGATTATTTCTCTCGCAGATTGTCGAAGAAGCGAAACGTTCGATCCATGATGCCATCTGTGCAGTACGCAATCTCGTAACCGACGAGAGAATCGTATACGGTGGCGGAGCAGCTGAAATATCGTGTGCTTTGGCATGTGCAGCTCACGCGGATACGATAAGTTCATTGGAACAATACGCTTTCCACGCATTTGCGGATGCTCTTGAAGCGATACCAATGGCATTGGCCGAGAACGCTGGTCTCTCACCGGTGAAAACCCTTTCGGAGGTAAAAGCTTTACAATTAGCAGAGAAGAATCCAACGTTGGGTATTGATTGTATGTATCGTGGTACTTGGGACATGAAAGCCCAGCACGTGATCGAATCATTGAAGAGTAAGACTCAGCAGATACTTTTGGCAACGCAATTGGTCAAAATGATTTTGAAAATCGACGATATTCGATCACCGGCTGATCCTGGTGATTACGTCTAAAAAAAAAACAAACAAAAAACGACGTACTTTTCTTACGTATATTTAAAAATACGAATCGTTTATTAATTAACACAATATTTCGAAAAAAAAACAAAAATCGTCGATAAAAAAATACTTTTACCGCTAATCTCCCTGTTGCGCTTCGTTGGCGAGTTTCTACACACAATTATTTTTATTACACAAGAAAAAGGTAAATAGTGTTCATACTGTCGAGTTGAATAATCGTAATTTTCGACTTTAACCTTTATTCTTACTAATTTGCGAGTTCATTTTTATTCCGCAAAAAAAAAAAAAAAACAAGCATTTGTATTATCATCACGCATCGTAAAAAACGTCGGTCATGATGTTTCGTTCGTAAGGCATTAAAACAAAAACTTCGATTGTAATAACTACGACAGAGTTTTGTTCTTCCTTCTTCCTTCAAAATGATCCTTGAGCATCCTTAATTATCGCTGAAACGAAGTTTCATTTGTCACTGGAGGAATTATAAATGACAAATTAAAAACAAGTTAACGAATTATTATTGTTTTCTTTCAACGATACTTTATTACATCTTTTTAGGAACAAATAAACAAATAAATTACCACATGGATTTCCTAGGTGAGAATGTATCGTGGGAATAATCTTCATTTTTGCTTTGTTAATTTTTTTTTTATCAATAATTGTCTAGCCAAAGATTTTCTTCGTTTACATTCTTGTGTTTTTTCCCCTTTTCTTCTTTTTTAAACTCAATTATACACAGACCTCGAAGCTGCGATCACAGATCGCCATTTAGCATTCTGGCTAATGTTATTTTTGCAAATTCATTTAATTATATAACGATTCATTCATTCAAATGGCACAAACTCAGCTTTTTGATAATACACAAATCGGAAAAACTGACACAACGTAACAACTATATATATATATATATATATTTATTTATATATATATATAACTTGTATCTCTTCTCTCTCATGGACCGAAACTCCAAGTCCTTCAAATCGTTTTTCTCGTTTGCTTTGCTTTTTTTCTTTTTGTATAACAAAATATATTATCCCGTCGTCGTAACATTACAATTCTCTCGTCGATTTCTCATTGACATTTTCTTTCGCATCGCCCATCACTTTACAATCTCTCAACTCTATGGAACCATCTTCCGACAAAAATAATCGTTTTCAATATTTAGTGACTTTCGATGTCGCCCCGGCCAACAAACAATTTTAGAACAAATTAGTTTTTCTTATTCGATTTTTAGGATGAAGCAAAAGGATCAACTAGTTTAGCCTGAAATACACTCGTCCAGGTCCAGGGAAAACTAGTTTTGCCTGATACCTGCTCGTTTGGTTTTTAACGTTTAAATACATCTTAGGGTGTCTCAAAAAAATTAACAATTTTTTATAACTTTTGAAAAAAGAATTTTTTTGTGCTTTACTGAATTTCGAGATTCACATACTTTGGAATGTTCCTCATTGATTTTCAATCTTGTAACGTACTCAAAAATCTTTTATTTACTGGCGAAATAAGGAACGTTGAAATATGTTAATTTTTTTTTTAGTTTGACTAATTTTTTCGCAACGTTTTGAGAATAATTTTTATAGTTTGACAGCTTTTGAGAATGAACCTCGAGGGATCGTTTTGCTGCTTATTTTCTGAAATTGAAAAGTTTACTCCAGGAATAAAAGTCCTGCGATCCGGTTTAAAAAAAAAAAATGTTCTTTTCAACGTTATGCTGAATGGACAAGTGGCTCGATTGGACAACCATCGAGGATTGAAATTAATGAAGAAAGAAGCAAACTCATTTTTTCCAAAAATATTGAATTCAGCGACGCCTTTACATAGAAACTGTTATATCAGCTTAGGAAAAAAAATATATGTCACTTTATCGAGGACACCCTAACATTTGTATGAAGAATATATAGTCAATATGAAAATAAATTTTGACACGTGGTGCCCTAGGCCAAATTGACAAATCAGTAATTCTTTAAATATTTTCTCATTCAGTGCATTTCAGAGGTTCCTCAGTTTTTCGAATCTCGCGTTTCAAAATGATCTTTTTGGAGGTAAAATTCCGAAGAAAAAAATGAAATATGATAAAAATGAGAAAATTAATTTACTGAAAATTCAGAATTAACATAAACGTTTTTCTTCGTGTGCCCGTTCAATTGCAGAGTCCCGCATATAATTTGTTATCAATAATACACAACTCGGAGAATAATTGTAAACAAATTGTGTTTCGATTAATCGAAAAACCGATCGAGGCACGTAATACAAATTATTGAACAATAATTGTGAATAAATTTAGTATTGATGGAATGAAAATTCGATCGAGGCTCGTAAATATTAACATATGCACTATGGAGGAGTTTTTTTTCTAATGATCCAATCGACCAGGCTCTACATAGACGTTTCGTTCATCTCTTATTGTTTTTTTTATACATATTTATGTTTTTTTGAAGGAACTACAGCGCTGGTTCTCAAATAAGTACATTTTTCTTTCACTCGGACGTGTTAAATAACATGAATTTATATTTGTTATTTCTACATCATTCGATGTTCAACATTTGTATAATATTTATATATATATATTTATATATGCGAACGACTATATTTAATAACGAACGTATTTCTTTGAAATCTCTTCTATTTCGCGCCGAACCGGAAGTAGATTGGAGACAGTGCCATTTTTTCTTCCAATATTACTTTAACCGGTAATTAAGTACTGCGTAATTATGCAATCTGGATAAATATAAATTACTCGCGTAAAAAAAAATATACAAAACGTGTGTATGTGATATACATATCCGAGAACAATCGACAACGAGAATTCTCGTTTGTAATAACTTCTTCGTGAGATTTTTCACACTTTCGAGGGCAATCATGATTCTTGTCTTTAATTCCTTTTTTTTAATATCGCGTTTCCTTTCTCGTTCGAAAGAATACTTTTTTCTTCTTCTCTAAGCGAATTCTAGGTCGTCGCAAATAATTGTCAAATTAAACGCTCAAGTTTAATCATTCTATTAATCTGTGTTTGCATTTTTTAGATTTGGAGATAATACTTCTTTTTTTTTCTTCTTCATTTATACCTTCTTCAGCATTGGCAGATGCAACACTTCCGGTATTTCGATGTCTTCCAAACGAATGTTCGATGGGTTGAACGGAAATCTTACTGGGTAGGAATACTTCAGGTCCATCAGTAGCTGAAAAAAAATACGTTTTGCGTTGAATTCTCAGGTCGTTAATACTGTGGATTATTCTTCCTTTTTTCTATTTACGTGAACTTCAATTCTACGTAATGAAAAATTACATTTTACATTTTTTTCCATTCAAGATATTAGAAGGCTTCGAATAATGTCAATTTTTTAGAAAATATAATGAAAGATAATCCGAAGATATCACGAATTTGTTGATAACGAAACTTTGGACTGCGATTACGAGGTTTTTTTTTTGCTTTAAATTCTTATGAAAAGGGAGGTTTTTGAAAAAAATTCTATCAAATAAGTGTTGTATCTAACCTGTTCATTGTTTTCTCGTCGTAATTCCAATTTTTCTTGCACCTTCCGAATAAAAGAGACAGGAACACGTGACTCAAATTCATCAGCTGGTGTGTAAAGATTGAGAATTTTGACGATTTGATTGGCGGTCAATTTGTTGCACATTTCGCAAACGGAAACAACATCTTCGTCGTTTTTTCGTGCTTGTAACAATTGGGCAGCTTGAACAATAGGCTGAAGTGCTTCGACGCTAGAAACAAGACGTTCGTCTCTGGCCCATTGTTCCAAATGGCTGAGATTGTATCTTATTTGCATGCCTTTGGTCCAATGGCAAAGTTCGTTTCTCAGTAACAAATTATTGAGTGCACTGGCACACATGAAGTAGAACAATTGTTTGAACAATTGTGACACTATTTCAGGATCAACCCCATGATATTGAAGAGTTTTGTGCACCGAAGTTAGCTCGTCCACGAGTTTTTCCAATTTTTGTTGAGTCGATTTTTTCTCTTCACCGACTGAAGAGGATCTTGCTCTCCCTGGCTCTTTTGAATTTAATCCTGATATTGCTTCGTGCTCCAAAAGTGCTGGTACAGTTAACGCCTGAATTCTTTCTTTCAAATGAGTCACGATGTTGTTAAAAATCCATAAAGCAACGTTGCATAATACAACTCGATATTCACTCAGATCAAAATTTCTTAAACATTGCTCATTCTGTCTTGGGGTGTTTTCTATTTGGAAGGGTTTGTCACCCGAATATTGCTTCATGTTGTGCAACAATCTCAATGTGTTGCTTAGCCACAGTACAGCCGAATCGAAGTCTTCACGCTTTTTTATAACTCTCTTCACAGCGTTCAGATAACCGGTCAACAATGAACGTACTTTGTCGTCATCGTTGATGCAATCAGTGTGACGAATGCACATGAAGAGTATGTAGGCTGGCAGACCAGGTAATAATGTTACTGCTACTCTTGGCTTCAAGTCTGAGACAAAAATATAAAAAATTAAATAATATCAGGTTTATTTTGTATCGATACAATTTTTAAATTCCTGTATCATTATTTTGGGGCAGTTTCAATATCAAAATGTCAAAATTTCTCCAAAACTTCCTATTATTTTTTGAGTTTATGAAAAAAAATTGCTACTTCGATGGTTATAACAGTTTAGGAAATAGATCTTTTTTTTTTTTTATGAAAAAGTATAAAATTTGAGTATTTATTCATATGGGGTCTTTGTACAATTAACACTTAATGACTTTTCACGTTTTTCGTTTATCTATAAATGTTCCAGGGACCATATGGAACCTTTTCTATTGATTGCCCATTTTATTTATCGAGAATTTGAAAAAGGAAAATCATGCTTCTTAGGAGTAATGAATGGTACAAAGAAAATTTACCTGTAACGAGATGTCTTATGACGACAGTAATATCTTCCTTCTTGAACTCAAACATGCCTTCGTAATCGCGTTCCTTTTTGCGTATCGCTGGCATGTGATTTCCACCTTCGGAGTGAGTCGTCGTTGAAACAATGCCAGAATCGTTAGCCAATTCCGTGCTGTCTGGTACTAGAAAATCATTTTTCATATTATTTAATAAATTATTTGATGAAATACATCAATGATTGTATAAACATATGCACATTGAAAAACTGATTTCGTTTAAAGCGTCAAAATTTGGTTCCCAATTCAAAAAGTAAGTGAATTAAAAAACTGTTAAATTACGAAATTAATAAATTTAGTTGACACAGCCAAATCAGTTTTTCAATGTATTTTAACGTCACCACAATTTTGGGAATGCAAGTGAATGAGTTTAGTGGTCGATTGTTATGATAATGCAGATGAAAATCATGAGGATGCAATTTTTTGGAAGAAAATATTCATCTGATGATTTGATTTTCTCGACCATTGTCGAAATGAAATTGTAATCCGTCCATTCACTTTAAAAGTAGAATTATTTTCGCACTCATTGAGCTATAAAAAAATAACTCAATGTGAAAAAACAGCTGCATTTTCAAGTTTTTTAATACTTGACTTGAATCGTGTGAATTATTTCATTTATCGTAGTAAAAAAAAATGAATTTGTCAATTTTGTTGAAGAGTTTGATTTCAGTCTTTTTTCAAATCGTTTTCAAAATCGTTTGTTCCTGAGCACTTGAAAATTTCAGAGTTTTGTTTATTAAAAATGGAATAAAAAAAAAATTAACAAAGTTGAATAATTGTTTGTTTTTGGGTGGATTTCCATTTCATTTCGAGTTACAAACTCACCAACACCCTTGTGCATCATATGCATCATGTAAGGACGATCACGAGATTCCCGAATATCGTCAAGATCGACTTTTGTAAGCGTGGGAGGATAACATACTCATTAACCGAATTATAACTCACGATGTTATTTCGAGTATTGATTATATGTATTATTTTTTCATAAATACTTACAGCCAGCTTCCTTGAGGCGCTTCGCCAAAATCCTGCATTGTTTCTTGAACTTTCTACACTCTTCTGCAACTTTGTCATACTTTTCTTGTAACTCCTGGAAATGAAAATATTATCGATTAATTTTTCATCCAACGATTCTTCGTACAATTGAAATGATTATAATGTTGTGATGATTAACAATTCAGTCAATAAAATTGTTTGGAACTTTTGCTAAATTTTCAGTGGACAATTTAGCTTTATTTTATAAATTAATGTCTGAATACTAATAAAAAATCAAATCTCTGATAAATAAATTATAATTTTGTGGGTCTTTAGTCAGTAGTTTTTTAAATAAAAAATAAAAAGTTGAACTCGCCAAGTTTTCGGAGGTCAATCTCGTAATTTCGTGTTGCATGTAAGCCTCGTTCTGAGTTTGTGGTGCTTTGCTTAAATTAACGGAGAGTAATTTCTGCTGTTTAAGAATTTCTTCCTGAAGCCTGTCGATTTCTCCGCGCCAGTCGTCCCTCTGAGCTCGCCAGCCTTTTTCTTTGCTTTGCAATTCGTCCTCGAGTTGTCTTAAAATGAAAATACAAATTTTATTTTAAATAATCCACGAAAAACGAGTCGTGACGAATTTAATAATCATGAGAGATTTCCCTTTCGTTGAACATACGAAAATTCATTTTTCTTAACCATTTTCCTGTATTTTATTGTTTCGGAGATATTTTTATTTAAAAAAAAATTATAATAACAACGAAATTAGAAGGGCAAGATATCTTCTCAACTCACTCTCCTCTCGAGGCCCTTCGTTTCGCTCTAAGTCTACTGTTTATGACGAATAGGCATGCACAAATGATAAAAAAACAAAATAACATTCGTATTAGAAAATTATAATAAACACGTTTTCGAAATTGACGAGAGAAATAAAAAAAAAAAACGTCATTTCCCTCTTTTTTTCTTTTTACAGATTATATTTTTCTTTCTTCCCATCAACTCATATTTTTCTCACCTGTTTATTTTCTTCTGTGCTTCGAAAGCCAGCACTAATTCACCATCCTCGTTCACGATGTCAACGTCGCGACCATAATTCGAACCAAGACTCTTCATCCTTCTCGTGTGATCAGCCAAAACGCTGTGCAATTGTATACATTCTTCTCTTCTACGTTCAAGTTCTTCTTGGAGCGCATCGAATTGTCCTTCAGAAAAGAAAATTTCATTTTCTTCATTGTAAATTGAAATTCAAAAAAATTTAACGTCATTAAAAAAATCAACGGCTCCAAAAAAGTCAGCTCTTCGATATTATTTCTTATTATGTTTATTTTCATCCTTTGAGCTGATCGAAGCATTTTTAACAAACAACGAAAACTCAAGAAAATATTACGAAGGGTCAAAAAAGTTTGGAAAACTCATTACTTGAAAAAATACTATAATTTTTTTTTAAATAGACTCGAATAACTTTGTAAGATCGATTTTGATAATAAAATATTTTTTTTATAAATACAAATACGGAAATTCTTTGTGTTCAACGTAATAAGAAAAATTACATGTTTCTATCTTGGGATAAAAAAAAAGTCTCACCCATTAGTTGATGTTGAGCAGTCGTTGAATCGCCTTCTGCGACAACTTTTCTCAGTGATCCAAGATCTTTCTTCAGCTGAGCATTTTCCATTTCGAGTTCTTGAAGCTGAGGAAAAAATAAAAATGTGTGTTAATTATAAAATCTAGTAAAGGCTCCAGAAAAAAGAGTCGTGAGCTTTCTGTGTTCGAGTAATTTCAAGACGTTCGAAAAAACTTATTGTTGCTTACCCTAAAGCTGTCCTGAGTTCTCGACGATTCTTCGGGGCTGTCTCGTTCCAAGTCTTCAACCATTCTCACGAGTCGTCCATTAGCTTTTTCTACGTCCTTGAGCTTTTGTTGAAGTTTGAGAACTAGGCCAACGTCCACAGGTGGAGATTGTGTTGGTCCATTCGTTTCAGGTGGCGATTTACCAGCTGATTGAGCCTCTCCGTCCGGTGGACTGTCCGATCTTTGTTGATTCCAATCGATCGTTTCAACCCTTGAGTAAGGAGTCGATGACGAGGCTGTCGAACGCACAGATCCGTATCCAAAATCCTATAAAAATCCAATAAAAATTCATTATTAGATGACGTTAAAATTCATTTATTTTGGATTAATTAATTCATTATTTTTATCGGATTATTACTGGTTATTATTATTAATCTACATAAATATCTAAAAAAAATGATTGGAAAATTGAAAAAAATGATTGAGCAGTAAAAAAAAACAATATTCTTACAATGTTGTGATCGTCAGGGGGAAGTTCCGTGGACACGATTTGTCCACTTCCGCTGGAAGCATTGCTCAATGACCTCGAGTGTCCAGGAACGTGGAGAGCCATTTTCCTCTGTAAAATCTCGACTTGTTCTTCGAGTTCGTGATAGTCTTTGAGCAATCGTTGATAAGCACCACGATCTTGATCCTGATCGAGTAGCAAAAGATCTTTTTCTTGTTCCAAACGATTTTGGAAATTTTCTTCTGCGCCTCGTTGATTGACGCTCAACTTTTCACTCGCTAATGATAATTCCTTACGCAAACGTTCGTTCTCTGCAAGTAATTTTTCGTTTTCCTTGCCTTTTAAATCTTTGTTTTTTTCTTGCTCGTGCAATAAATCCATTTTTTCGTCTCTCTCGCGTTTCAGCATTTCATTCATTTGACTCAACTCTTTATCCCGCTCGATGATCACACCGTTTAATTTTTTGTTTTCCGTTTCCACCGTTTTTAATAATTCGAGCTTTGATTTCAAATCTACCACTTCGTTTTGTACCGTTTTCAAGTATTGATTTTCCTTCATCTGCAAAGTAATTAAAAAAAAAAAAAAAACATTTTTTCATGCAATTATTTTTGAAAATTTGTTCATATGTAGTAAACAGATAGGGGAATTAATTAATGATAGAAAATTGAATATTTACTAAATATTTAAAGAGTGAATAAATAAAGTAAATAAAGTTGAATAAAAGTGATGTTAGTATTCGTGTTGGCAACTAAATTTCCCGAATAATTACGAAAGCAAAAATGTTATGTTTCACGTTTGAATTCGCAACAGTTTCAACCCCAAAAAATTTGATATTTTAATAACGATTGAGCGATAAAAATAAATATGGATCATTTTTTTTACAGGAATAAATTCTGGTTAATCTGTCAACGATGAAAAACTAATGAAAATTGTCTCGGAATTGTTATCGTGAAAAATTATATAAGAATAAATTTTTTTAAATCACAACAAACTGTTGATTGGTCATAAAAATAGGAATAATGGAAATTTGACAAATGCTTACAATTTCATTAATTCTGTGCTGCATGGAAATGATCTTTTTCTCCAATCCTTTATTGAGAGTTTTAACGTGTTCGACGCTTCTAGCTTCAGCCTTGAGTCTTCGGAATATTCGTCTAGCCAAAAATTTCCTGACGCAACATTGAACGATAATAATATCGTTGATTTTTTTCTGACAAGCACGTCGAACGAGGTAGCCTCGTGCAAATCGTTGAATGGTCATAATAGCTCGATTGTCTTTCATGGTTTGATATCTCTTTCTGGCCATGTATCCACGTCCAAAAGTTTGTAGACCAACGACGGTACGTTTTATTCGTTTAAATCGACTTTGTTCGAGCCAACCTTTGACACACGATTGGATCTTGATCGCTGCTCTTTCTCGACGTATTCCCTGGGCCTTTCGTCTCGCTAAATAGCCTCTCGCGTGCCTTTGAAGTCCCAGTATCGATCGACGGATTTTACGATATCTCGTTCGACAAATTAAGCCTCGTACCATTTTTTGTATCATAACACAAGAATCACGTTGTCTGTCACCCCTTAATTTCTCCAAATAAGCAACCTGTCCAGCTCGAAAAAGTACTTTCGTTTTACCAAATTTAAATTTATCCTCGTCCTTTATATACGTCGCTAATATACGGCGACATGTCTCACGTAAATCGTCACGACGTATCTCTTTGAATTTACACAGACAACGGAAACGCTGAAAGAAATCACCGTACGTTCGCTGACTCGGAAATCCTGCTGCCGAAATTCGTATCGTTTCAAGAACGCCACATGCTCGCAACTGTTGCACCGCCCTCGTTGGATTATACTCGAAAGACTCTTTCGTATCGTTCGGTTTTATGCAACGCACATAATGTGGGGTCGTCGCATTCAATGTTGACATCAGCATATTCAAGGAATCTCGAAATTGTGAACCAACCTGAAGAACATTTTCGAAGAAATATTATTAAAATTTGTATTTATCGAAATTTCATTTTACTCAATAAAATAGTACGATCTTTTTTTTTTTAATTATGAGGAAATTTTTTTTATATGAACCTTGATAACGTCATTGTATCCTTAAATCATTTGAAATTTTGATCCTGAATTTGAATTTCAATTTATTTGAGGTTCAAATATTAAAAAATTAATTTTCATTGAAAGGAGAGACACTTTGGTTGACTGTTGTCCTGTGAAATGTGCCTCGAAATATATTTTACGTTACTATGTCAAATATAAAAATATAAAACTTTGAAGTTAATTGAAAAAAAAAAAAAAATGGCCCTTACCGTTTTTTTATTCTGCTTCGGAGTGTTGATTGTTGGTTTCTGAGCCGAAATCTTGATCTTTGCATTCGGCACAGCCAACTTTGGATCTTCATCACAGAATAATTTCTTCAGGAGTTTGTTCTGCAAAAAGAAATGTATATTAAAAATCATTTGTAGAGAAAATTATTGTCAAGCAGTTTGATATTCTTTTTAAGAAACTGGGGAATATTTTTAAAAAATCTTGTAATCATTGTTGAATTTCATTTTTCTATGAAGCTATCGAAAGCTTTAACTCACGTTTCCACTTCGAAGTACTTCGATCTGTTCTTCGACAACGGTATCACGATTTTTCTCAAGAAATCCTGTAGTTCGATATTCGACAAGATCAGCGAAATGATGAATCAAAAATGCGGAAGTGCCGAATCTCGGTTTCTCGAAGTGTTTCGATTTGCTGCATTTCGCATAAAGTTTTTCAGCCCAAGAGCCATCAGATCCTTTGGGCATCTGGAATATAATGTCTTGAATTTTCTGCATTGTCATTTGAATGAATAAAAATATTTAAAAAATGATAAACAAATAAAAAGTTACCCGACACTCCTCGTCCAAAAGGTCAAGAATTCCCAGTTTCGTTTCAATGAGATCGATGCACGGTTGATTATCGTAAAAATCAATGAAAGTCCATTCAATTTCTTCCTTGAGATATTCTTCCTGTTCGAGCTTAAAAACATGCTGATTGAATTGTTGCTGAAGTTTCTCGTTGGCGTAATTTATACAAAATTGTTCAAACGAATTGATTTCAAATGTTTCGAAACCGTAGATATCGAGAACGCCAATAAAACATTGCGATTTGCTCTGTGACTGCAACGAATTATTTATACCAGCGACGATAAAGTTAAACAATTCAGCGTAAATGTGTTTCGCCAAAGCATCACGTGCCCCTAGAGCTTGATCGATATTCATCGGCTTCAATATAACATCTCGCATTGAAACGATTTTTCTATGGCATAACCATTTCCTCATAGAATTCATGTCGATGCCTAATAAATTCGAGAAAGCTTGAAGATGTTTGTCCGTGGACTGTAAAAAAACAAAACAAAAATCCATTAGTTGATTACAAACATTTAATTGCTTGGAGAATTCAAAAAAGACTTTTGATTTTATTGATTAATTTTGTAATTATCTTAAATGACAGAAAAAAATTAACTCAAGAATTATACGCTGATTGGTTTAATAACAATTTGTAATTAAAAGTGATTTATTTGCTGAGTTTTTGTTTTTCTCCACGTCAGGTAAAAAAAATTGAAAAAAATAGTAGAACACTTCGTAATTGATAAGTTTTTCATTGCTGGATAACGAATTTTTATTAAAAATGAATATTGAATGGTGAATTTTCTTACAGATATGTGACAACCCTCGGAATCATTTCCACCTGAATTTTGAACGTCACTATTCGATATCTCGACGTTACCCAAATGAAGTATAGCAGCCAAAATGCGAAATAAATCATCCTGTTGTCTCGCATTGAAACCAAGCCTGCTGAGTGCTGCCATTGTTTCTTCGAAACATGCAACATCATCGACACCTTTGATCACAGAACTGTTACCCTGATTTAAATAATGAAAATTGTCCTTGTCCTCGAGACACAGTTCTTGAAAACAATTTTGATTTTGTTTTTCAAAGTGTTTCGCAGCCGAGCACATTTGATAAAATACATGATAATTTCTCTCGTCATGAGCCTGTAAAAAAAAGTTTTAATTAGACTCCTAACTTTTTACAATTAATCAATAATTTTTTCCTTTTTTTTTATTCTTTTTTATACTCACTTGAAAAACTACTCTTGATTTTTCCAACAAATATGTTCTCATACTCGCTCCGGTTAAATGATAAGATTTGTTGAAGTGAATCTCGATGAATTTACCAAACCTCGACGAATTGTCATTCCTCGTTGTCTTGGCGTTTCCAAAAGCTTCCATCAACGGCGAAGATGCCAATACTTTTTTCTCAACTTGGGTTTCCGTCGATGAACCACCCACCGTTGCAAAATATCGCATGGCATATTTCGCTGATACAGTTTTACCAGCACCTGATTCACCTGATACGATAATTGACTGATCGTGACTTTCTCTAGAACGTTAGAAATTGGAAACGTTAAAAAATATTTCACAAAAATTACAACCACAGAAAATATACTTTTTCATTAATTTTCTTGATAAAAATATTCACTCTCTCTCCCTTTCTCTGATAGCGATATGTTTCTTTAAGGAAACAAAAAGTTGTTTGAATGGATACATTTTTTTCAGTACAAAAAAAAGGTTAAACTTGATGTCATTTATTAAATGAATTTTGTGTCATTTCATGATTTCGTGTAGAATTTAATTGTAAGTTTTAACTTTGCTTTAAGTTTTTAAACAGCGTTTGACATTTAAACAGTTAAAATTTTAATAACCTTATTTGTTTTTTCTAATTCTCATTTCGAATGGTTAATTATTTTGGTTTTATATTTTGTTACCTTTCGAGTTTTGTATAAGCTTCCTCGGCCACGGCGAAGATATGGGGTTCGAGGTCACCCATGGCCTGACCCCTGTACGCCCATATCGTGTCATTTCCATAGATCGGCAATTCATCGTAAGGGTTGAAAGCAACGAGTACGATGCCGCAATAAGTGTAAATGGAATGTCGTTGAAATCTTATCTGAAGATTGTACAAGACAGCTGGTTCGTGAAGAAACGACAGGGAAGTGAGATTATTTTCGCCTAAGAGAATATCTGGATTTCTCAATGGTGGAAGATCCGCGTCGGTCTTGATCTCCAACTCCTTTTTTTGGTTCGAGTCGTCTGTGTGAACTGTCAATGTCTTTTGATCGGCTTTGTAATCCTCCAGAAGTACTGCACCTTCCCATATTTTTGTTGGATGAGGCACCCATACTTTCCC
Organism: Campoletis raptor; assembly: GCA_948107755.1. NCBI lineage: Eukaryota > Metazoa > Arthropoda > Insecta > Hymenoptera > Ichneumonidae > Campoletis > Campoletis raptor. Next base: position 7,782,643 of record OX403630.1, on the reverse strand, counting down.
CCCCTAAAATAAATCCAACAAGGACGTTTAAATGACAAATATTTTAAAAAATGAATAAAATATAATTGTGAGGTTAATAGTGATGGGAAAAACGGTCGAGGAGATTATCAACAGAATGAGAAGGTTATTCACATATTTTGGATCTGATAAATAATGGGTTGACATTGAAGTCTCGCCACAGTCACGTTTAACAGTTAACTCTTGGGTTTCTTTTTAAAAATTTCGCTAAAACTTTTGGAATAAACTAATAACGTTAATATTTATATTTTATATAAATGTAAAAACAAATCAAATTCCGGAAAAAATGTCTAACACGAAGTTTAGAGTTTGAGAATCGACCGCTTTTCCCAAATCTAAATGAAAAAGTTTAAACTTGTTATCGCTGTGTCTTCGAAACTGAACAGTCAAAATTCTCGACTTTTTTTGAACAAACTTTATAGGAGAGCAGAAAATCTGCCGAAAATGTCAAAACGTCATTTTGAAAATTGTCTCAAGTTCCAGTCCTTCGAAATTGTAACTTTTTCCACCAATGAGCTTGCGACCCAAGAGAGACAACACTGAAAGCAGCGCGTGAAAATTGAACGGTAAATTTTCCCCCTAATTTTATTTATCTCGCTCAGGTTCGGCTCCGTAGCTCGTAATAATAGGTCGAGCAACAACTCACGCCAATGATTCGTTCTTGGCGACATTTTGAATGTTTTCCTCGTAAAAAGGACGACGTGCTTGGAAATCACGCGACAATGTGTGTTGGACAACGCTCTGTATAACGGTACGAATCGTATGTACGAAATGTAAAATAAATATAACAAGTTAAAAAGACTTCTACAATCGTCATGTACTCGACGCAGTGGGCGAATGCGGGTCACGATAAAATCAAACTCTACAAACTTTTCAAGTTTCCTCGTCCACTTTCTGACTTTAAATTGCCATCAGAGAAAAAGGAATAAGAAAATAGAGAACGTGTGATTAACATTATGATACGTTTTGTAATTAATATTTAAATGTAGACGAAAATAAATATGATAACAATCATAATTATAAACGATATTATAATCCTCGTTTTTATTTCAATTTCTCACAATTTTTACATTACGAATACTGTCCGGAAAGTTCACGTTGAGATTTTAGGGTTTAAATGATTTTTTAATATCGATTTTTATCACGGCCTTGATAGACATTATGAAAAGTAATGATCAGAGGCAGATATTATTTATCTGGAATAAGTATAGTAATAATGACGACGTTTTAATGTCGACAATAAAAAATCTAATGACTAACAATGATAAACGAATGAAAAATCTTGACTAACCTGTCATCTTACATAAACGTATTTTGTTGTTCGCAAGAAAAAGTTACGATCATGATTTCGTTACGTAGTTTCAAACGAACGTCGCATCAATGGTTCATAACAAACCAGTTTTTATTTTTTATTTTTCTAATGATATTTGCAAGTGTGTTTTATTGTTTGATTGTTGATATTGAACGCCGTGGAAATGACAATATTAGGCAAATTTAATGCAATGTTTACTTTCGTGTTTTGTTTCATGATATGAAGAATTGGTTACAATTGTTTTTTAAGAACTCGAATGATGATTGAACATTCTTTTATGCGTGGTGTAATAAAAATAATCTTGTAATCTTATCGCATCGTTCATTTAAAATGGTAAGACATCTCTCTTACATCGCATGTTAATTAATTGCATGGCTATTTAACGCTAGGTCGCGATCCAGCGCGCTCAATTAAATCATCGGTCGCTCCTCGAACCAGCGGACCGAGTGGCTCTTGTGGTGGAGATGATTGGGGATGCTAACCGTGAACTTTTGCGATCTATCTTTCTCTTTCTACCCAATTATCACACTGATTAAAAAAAAAAAAGAAAATTGACAAGTCTGAAAAAAATCACTGCAGAAAGTTGTTTATTCTTTAAACTGGAAATTCTACGGAAGAAGCTTTGATTATCATTTTTTTTCATCATTTTCCAATTCTTTTCATACATCAGACATGTCGCTATACTCGTTTAATGTTCTTTTCTATCTTTTCTACCACTGGCTTTTTACATTGGCCGACAAGTGAGAGAAAAGTGGTCGATCGACTTGCCATGCCGATCGACCAGTTATTCTAGCTTCGCGACTTCAACGATTATCGCTTATCAAGATTCCTTTTGTTTCTTTATGCTCTGTACCTCGATTCAATGTATTTACGGAACGAATTTTCACACACAACATAACTCTCTTGCACTTGCTCAATCTCACCGTCATATCAACGTGGCGAATTTTTTTCTCAATACACGAACGTTCATTGTTATTGTTTTTCTTAAACGTTGTTATTGTTATTCATTTTTGTGAAGAGCTATGTCGTATGAAAGGTCTCTTCAAAATGATTTCTCTTGAAAAATGAAATTATAGCCTTAACGTTTCTGTTCCGTTTTTTGACAAAAACAGCTGTTAGTTTTACAAAAATACAAAATTTACGATTTTTTAATCGCTGGTACAAGACATTCGAAGTTTCACTTCGCTTCATCAATTTGTTGATTAAAAATACATTTTTTTCCAATGCAAAGCCGTTCAATGCGAGGGAAATAATTACATAAACGTCAAAATAAAATCTGAGCTTTCAGATTTCAGTTGATTTATGATTTTTAATGCGAATTTAACTTTTCAATTAGAGCTCAGTTATTTGTTGCGTGTATTTTAAAATATTGTTTAATGAATCATTATTCAAATCGATTTGAGTCCGGAATTCAAATTTTCCTTGACTTCTGTTTCTTAATAATTTCTATAGATAAATGTCCGCGTGAATATCGTACGTGTAGGACGTATAAAAAGAAAAAATTACGTAAACTTAGTACGACTCATCCTCGCGTGAAACAACGAGTAGAATTGCTTGGTTCAGGAACTCGCAACCGTGCGAATTTACGTTGACACATGTCGATGTACGTAAACATTAATCAAGAGAATAATAATAAAATGAAAATAAATGAGCATACACTGGAGACAAATGGTGGTCGATCGAGCGCAACGAGAATCGTCGATCCTTTTCCTGGCTAAGCTCGTATTCCAAATTTACTAAATCTCGTTACAATATACGCGTATCTTTGCATGTGTTGTGTAAAGTCTTTCGTAACGAAACAGGAATTCAATCATCACGATCATTGAGCTCATCGTTTCATATGCTCTAAAATGATGGTTACATCAAAATTACGCAACAACAAGAAATGCAAATGTTTAAATACGTCATACATTATGATCAGGAAGATTATCAGTAAGCCAGGAACCAATTTAATTTTTCTATAACAAACAGTTCACACAATAATTGCTATAACAATGGTACAGAAAATTTTGCCTTGTAAAAAAGTATTTTTCTTTTCTTTTGTTTTGATTTTTCATTATATTTCGTAATTATCGTGTGTTGGTATTTACAATGCAACCTGATGTAATTAACACGAAGGTTCTGTGATCTTTTCTCTACACTAGATATGTTTATTCGTGAGTTGAAGGGGCACAATGTAAGGTGAGAGGATACTTTCGCTAGGTTTTAACGAGTCTGTGTTGTGTGAGTTTGAAGAAGTACATAACAGTGAAAAGGGTGTTCAACTTTCAGATTAGTTCTTTCGATTTTTTTGCTCTGCTTGAAGAAATCTAAATGAATAAAAAGTGGGGCATCATTCCTGTAAATATGAATAAACATGTAGTTTTTTTTTTTCAACTCTCTTTGTGTCTTTCTACAACGAAGAAGTATTCCAAGTGTCAGAAAATCAAACGACAAAATTTTTCATTCAATAATAATTTGTTCTGCTAACAAAGAACTGCAAATTCTATAAAATTATCATTTGTAATATTATTTTGAATGCCTAATTATTAATGTCAATTTATAATGTGTTTATTTGATAATTGTTTTAGGCCAGTGATGAATTGAACAATGAAAAATCAAAATACGAAACAAAGCAGTGGAAGAGATTTGAAAAATAATGGATTTCTGAACGATGATCATGACGATAATATTCTTTAATTTTGTACGTCTATTAAGTTGGAATCGCCAAATGCAATGAATGGAAATTAAAATATCGAAAAATTAAGAGCTATTTAAGAGCTAATTGAGTGCGCAAAAAAAAATTCAAGCTCCACCCTTTCTTAGTAAAAATCATGGCGTTCTCGATTTACAAAAACCTCTAAAAAATCTCTTAATTTTGACATATGAAAATTTTAATTCAATTGGAAACTTCCGTGACGTTTCTAATATTTTCGGAACTTGACAGCTCCACGGTTTTTGTTGAGAAAGGCTGCAGCTCTAAATTTTTTCTCTAAGCACTTAATTAGCTCTTAAATAACTCTTAATTATTCGATGTTTTGATTTCCATTTATTGCATTTGGCGGTTCCAACTTAATATACGTTACTTTTGTTTATAACTGTACATGCGAAGTAAATTCTTAATAAGACTGAGCCTGAGGATCGATGAAGTTCAAATCGTTCAAATCTAAAAGCTCGATCTACCAGTTTTTTACTCAATGTTCTTCATGTCTTTTCCTTGGAGACTTTTTTTTTCAACAACTGGAGCACGTACTTCTGTACGTCGCTCAGGATAATAATTCTTCTTTTCTTTTCATCATGTCTATTATAAATATATATATGAAATACAAGCTGGGCATTCCCGAGGAAACATTTTTCCCAAGCTTTCTAGACGATAGCCCAGCCTTAAGGTACTCTGGCTAAGAGCAATTATTGTTGCGCTATGTCTACCACATCCTCGGAAGGGAAAAGAAAAGTATGACAAACGTGTTGAGATTTTATTCCCACGCATAACGCGCCCTTCATGAGAATTAGGTTGTATTATAATAAACGACGTTATAGTAGATGATTAATTAAACATGTGACGAAGACAGTTATTCTAATGAATAAATAGAAATTCTTAGTGAAAGAAATCACAGAAATTGTTTTATGTCATTGTGAAGCTGTTTATAATCAATGCTGCAAGTTCATTTAATTTCTACGACCTCTGTATACTCGTTTGTTCATAAAAACTGTTATTATTCAAAGTATGGTAAAAGGAACAAAATTGGAAAATAGGATTCTCGATTCTAGGAACCGATTTCTCGCCGATTTGCTCATTGACTGCTCTTTAATTTTTTACCACCGGATCTTCGAAGACCTCACGCATGACTGCCGGACCAAAGTATTGACCGTGGTGTTCATCAAAGCGTTACCGAGGTTACGAAAATGCATTCTCCGATGCAATAAAACTCCACAACGCAGGGATGAAAAGTGGGTACGCAGGAAAATTGTACAACTTTTTAAGAAACCTTACAATTACGTGATGAAAGGCACTTTGCATTTTCTCAACCGTTCGACATTATTTATTTGTACATATGTTTTCTCTGTTTTGAAAATATACGTATTTTTTAAATTTTCATCAAAAGTTTGAAAATAAATTGCATTTGATTGATTCGCCGCAACGTGCGTTGGAAAGAAAAACTTTATGCTCGATGGGAAGGAAAATTATTCGTTCCAACGATTCGAAATAATGTATTTAGAAAAAAAAAAGTTGTCATTTCTTTTGATGATAATGCAAAAAGGAAATCTTTATAAGAAAATGAAAAATTTGTTTATACGAGTTTGTAAGTATGAGAAAAATTTAATGAATACAATTCCGATTTAATTAGATTTTTATTTTTACGATAATTATTTCGTCAGCTCCCTGTTCGAATTATTAGCTTTAGCATATGAAATATAGAAACGAAAAGACCGAGAGGAGTAAATGGCTTAGCTGCTCTCTGTGTGGAGTAATGTATCGTCGCTGCGCGGGGTCAATGCAAACTCGCGAATCCAAAGAGTTCGCAATGCTTTTTCTCGTACATCTATGCTTTGCCAACCGACTAACGATCTAAGGCTTCCCCCTCATCCACGATGTATTCGTCGCAACTCGACTAGTCGTCCCCTTTAGCTCCCTCATGCTCTTCTTGATGAACATCACAGAGCTTGAGACTGCTTGTCTATATAGTTTCGTGAAACGACAATGAAATAGAAAAATGACAAGAAGTTTATTTTCAACCTTTCAAGGATGGCAATGACTCCGAAAAAAAGATTAATGCAAAAAATAGTGACGTGCGAGTCGAACCTTATAAATCCAGAGTTCCCTGGTCAGCCCTACGGGGTCCAGGTGATAAGAAAATGAACGTAACTCCAAAATTGAAAAAAAAACCGTTCTACACAGGAATTTGTATAAGTTTTTTGGCGAACAGTTTAATAAAAAGAAGAAAAGAAATATTTTTACAACTAAAATAGAGTTTAGGACAATTCTAACTTCTATTTTTACAACACTATCGACTTCTCATGAACTTCAAACCGGATCAATATGCCGAAGCTGCTTTACAAGGCCTCATTCACTTCTTTTTCTTCCAGGGGTTGAAATTTCTTCTTTTTTGCTGGAGGAGTTTTTGCTGAGAGAATATATACTTAATTTGGAACGAGTTTTTGTTAACGCAGCGCCTGGATATTAATTTTGGTCGAGAATACTGCACTGCAGTGTAAAATGTAACAGAAAGGAATCTTTTTACGAGAAAAGTGAGACTCCGTGAAGACGAACTGGCCCGTCGGGTTTTCGGGGATTTTGCACAAGAGTTAACGAAATTGTATTGATGAATTTTTCAATTATCGATTATTTTGCTAACTCAAATTTATATTGTTCATTGCGTTCGTAAATAACAAACTAATCGTAAATTTTTGAAAATATTTTTTTGAAAATACTTCCTGATTTTTGTAACTTTGATGAATTTTCCAAAATGCAACGAAAATTATGTACTCAAATAACCAATATGCAGGAAAAGGGATAAGGAATACTGAACTCGAGAGAAATGGATGAACAAATTCATTTTTATATAAAATAAAGTACTTTTGTCGATTTTCAAACAACAATAATATTTTCACTGTAATAAATAATAATATTCACCTTAAATAAATCATTAGCAATAAACCATATCGTTAGATAATTATTTCGCCGGTAGAAAAATAAATAAAGATTTGTAAACATGAAATTGTTGCTTCGAAACTATCCAGAGGTTGGCTGTGTTCGTTAACGTAGAGCTTTCGATCTTTTAATATATAATAATGAATAAAAAAATAAAAACATTATATGCTCAGGTAAAACATGACGTTCAAAGGAATTCGTAAATTGAGAAAACAATGTATGAGTATTGTGAATTTATTAAAATATGGCATCGTTTGCAGAATTCTCGATGTACGATACTGAAACGATTATCACATCGACGTTCGTGCGCAACTTCAATTTGGGGAGAGAGAGAAAGAATGATAGAAAACAGAAACGCTCGGTACAGTATCTTATCAGTACAGCAAGGCCTTTCGAACGATGAGTCAACGCAACGAAAATTATATATATCATAATTCAGTTCCCATGTTTTGTGTGTGTGTTTTTTTTTCCAGAAAGTTTTGAGCATATTGCAAAAACGTTAAAATGAATTCTCGATAATAATGAGAGGAAAATTCGATTGACACTATAGACAAATGGGATTCGAAGGAATGTAACAAAAATCGATAAAGTATTAAATTTACTTCATTTTGTTTATTATTCGACGAAATATTCTGTACAGGAAGTTGTATAGCGAATTTTATCATCGCAGTTGAGTCTCGTGTGTCAAGGAAGCGAACGAGTGGTGGGGATGATTCGTCTGGTGCGCAGGTTTTTCCGGCAGATATCGTGGGAATGATAACTCTCGTTATTTGTCCTCATAAATCTCGTGAAATAAATTACTCACTAACGAAATTTCTATCATCCAAAAACTATACAATGAATGTTCCAAAACTTTCCGTTATTTTTTACAACAACAAAAAATATATGTATATACTCGTTTGTTCTGACAAAACAACGAGTCTTGTCAAATAAGAATTATTCGATTTTGATGCTAGTGATTACTCTGTAATTAATAACTTTAAGAAGAATCCTTTCGTGTATAAAAAAAACATACTGTAATCATGGAGAACTTTCACGTCATCGTTTCAAAATTATCGTCTGAGCAGACATAGGTTTTTTTTTTTTTTTAAATCACGTACCTCAATTCAGATTTTTGTGTGCGAACGTTTTATGACTACAAATAACTCTCATACAAAAATTTTTTTACACAAGGCTCAAAGGATTAACTTTTCCACGAACTTTGATCTTTGAACTTTAAAGTTTTTTGCCGGTTCCTGACGCTTTTTATGAATTGATGATCAATTGTCTCGGGAATATAAAATTGTTCCAATAATTTTATTGAAGCTTTCCTTAAGGTCCTCAGAAAAAAGACCTGTACTTATTTTTCTCAATGAAACTGTTCTAGTTTTCTCTGATTTTTTCTTTTTGTCAAACTTTTGACATGATTTAATGGAATTGATCGTGATGCAATTGCACAGCTTTTACAAATGCTCGTCATATCCAAAAATAAATTATTCTTTCAATTTTTCTTTAGTTTTGGTTCACTATACCACAAAATCCTTGATATATCGATCGCAGTACTCACGGGAGTCGTACAAAACGAGTCGAGTGCGTGTGCATGAGAATGTATGTGAATAAAGATGGAATTGTAAAGGGAACCGTGTACGGCCCCAAGGCTCCTCGAGCTCAGGCTAACGGGGTCAAGTTTTCACATCGTTGTAAAGATATATAGCACATAAATACCTATGTAGGTACTTGCGTACGGTAAATCATTTTTTTGTGACTTCTGAACCGAAAATTAACGATACATTTTGTACGAAGCATTCAATCATCGTTCGTAGTCGATTCATCCGGTCATTAAAATTGACTGATTTTCGAATCCATTTCCTGGACCAACAAATATCTTTGAATTTTACGATAAATTTGTAAATTCTTCAATAAATCGTTTGAATATTATTTATGAATAAATACGAAAGTACTATTAGACAAAACGAACATCTGACAAAAGAAAAGACAAAGTACAAAACGAAAATTGATGAAAATCAAAGTTTTCGATCAATTAATCTGTTTTCATCAGTGTGACGTTTTTTTCTGACATTATTTCAAAAAATAAATTATCATTGTATCATTTAAATGATTTTTGTTATCTATCAACCAAAAATACGTTAAATTGTCAATGTTTTGTCAACATGTCACAAAAATGTAATGAATAACTGCTCGAACGATAAAGTATTTATTTTTCAAACTTTTGGCTTCTATAAATGAAATGAAGGAAGCGAAATACAATTTTTTTTAATTTTTCAAGTTATTATTTTACTTATTACTGAGCCCAGGGAGCACGAATTCCATCTACGCGAATTCTCCATTAGCAGGAGAATTCCGAGCAGAGCGATGAAATATATTTAAGTATCTATAGAGTGAGGTACGAAAGTCCCCTAAGGCAATGGTTAGTCAGACCTCTGGGAGAACTCTTGGTTTGTTCTTTTTCATCGTCGTCTCGTGTCGACACTAAAAAGTCAAGGGAAAGAGAAAGAAAGAGAAAGGGTTCGATGACTGAGGCCCGGAACTGTAAGAATCTCTCAGCGTACAACACCGCGTATATATACTTGAAGTTTAAGTCCTCAGGTACGAGGCACGAGAGAGGCTCACAGCCTCTCGCTACTTTGCCAACCGATCGCATTCCCCTCGTGATCGTGCGAACCATCTTTTCTCTTTCGTTATATGAATTTCACGGTGTTCGTAGTCTCGTGACGTCGAAATAATTCTTCAAATACCTTTAATCCAATTTTTTTTCATAATTTATTAGAACTCATGATCTAATGTCGCTATAAAAAAAAAAAAAAAATTCAATATAAAAAATCGACACAGCCACGTGATAATAATCACGAATAAGCAGAAAAATTGAAGTCATTTCTATAATTATAACGATGAGTTCACTTGTTTTTCCCAATTTCAAATCGTTTTTTTCTTCTTTCTTTTTGAAACGAGATCTGTCGTCGCGTTTAACACTATGCACGACGAATCGTCATCGTAATTAAATTATACAAAAAATCGTATTTTTTATTTATGAAAAGTTTCGATTTCGATTTGACTGGTAAACATCAGTAAATCGATAATTCGTGACACGTTTGAGGATTATCGTTATTCTTTGTGCTTTTTGCGAGTATCAGTCATCGACATCGATTTTATCCACTTGATGACGCTTTGTTTAGCTTTGCTTTTAAACGAACTGACGATTGTATAGAAATTCTAATCAAAGTAAATCAATTTTGATGCATAAAATGTGTTCGATGGCTGCACAAATTCTTTTTTTTTTAAATTAAATTAATTTATTTTTCGGATTTAAGAATAAAATTGCTGATTTACTTGTCATAGATGTTTGAATACAGTTTTCAATCAAAAGTGAAACAGAAAAATGAGAAATTTGATATTTATCGTAAAAGTTATGGGAGTTTTTGGAGTAAATAATTGAATCGTTGATTTCAAATAATTTTAAAATAATTTATTTTAATGCGAAAATGAGGAGGGGGTTGACCCAACCCTTGTTGAACCTTTGGCCTCGTTCGATGACCAGAAACACGCGGAAGAAACCCTGGAACGAGGTGGCAAAGCTCATATGACCTCGGGCAACCCTCGTTCACATGACCGAGTCACGATAAATCAGAAATACACGTCTCCCTCACGGGTTATAATCGTGTGAAAGGTCCATGGGCTCCAATCTTTTCCGCGAGAAAGGCAAAAGATTGCAGAGCCGGTTTTATCCACAGGGAACTTATCCGCGAGACTCGAATAAAGTATCAACTAATTTACGATACGTTTTCAAACACATCCTTGAAATGTTTTTACACTTGAATGAAAAACTGCAGAGTTTCGTGAAAAACAAAACAAATACGACACGTTTTTTTATTAATTTTCGTATTTATTGCCATTCGATTTTTTTTTAATGCTAATTTTTGATCATTTTTATTTTATCAAAAAGAATTTTAAATCCCCATTTACATTTTTTGTTGAAAATATTCATTTCAACGAACATTTATTTACGAAAAACGCTGTACAAATTTCGATTCGATCGAAAAAAATGCAATTCGTCAAATTTTCTTATTGTTCCACTATGCAACGATAATTCATAGTTCCAGACGAATGATTGTCACTTAAAAATCAAAAAAGATATACATAAAAACAAAAAAAAACAATCGAAAAAATGTCTTTTTTGAATTAGAGAAAAATCTTATTCTTAAATCTACAATAGCAATTAATCTTTAATTTTAATCCGAAAGAAAGAAAAATCTGACCCAGATAACAAGTAGAAATGTCAGTGGTCATGGCTACCGATGAAATGAAAATCTTTTATTTTTTCGTGCCTTCCCCCGGATCTAAACATTCCATTGAAAAAGCCCCAAATTCGTAATTGGAACGACTGATGTAATTCTCAAAAAAACCACCTGAAAATTATACACATTTCTTGTCAAGGAGCTGCACAGACATTTATTGAAATCTCCTGTTTCAAATTTCACCCTTCATGAAAAAGAGCGTAAATCACGATGAAAATCTGACCCAGATTGTTCACATTCACGAAACGAGATTCATCCATAAACACGAACACAAAGACACAGAGTTTGAGGAACGTGAGGGTTAGCGCGCGAGAGCCTAAAATCAACTGGGAAAATCGATCGGTCCTGTCGGTGGATGTCACTTGAATACACAATTTTCACACTTCTCATTCTCTTGTGGCTTAAAAAAAAAAAAAAAAAAAAAAAAAAACTTCCAAATATTTGTCGTACATGTGGTAAATGTACGTAGCAGACGAGAACAAGTACAGATTCGTATACAAAGATGTACGTCTCGTCATTATTGATTTTACTTTTAAAAGGAATACTACTTCGAAGGGGTTGAAGAATACGGATGCAGATATATGTATTCATACGTGTTTGTGTTTGTATATATAAATATATAGCAATGTAAACGTATCCGTACAAATGTTGCACGATGGGGATATTTTTAACGCATTTTAAAAAACTATTTATTTATTTCCAGTGTAATATATAATTGTAAATATTTTATTTCGTCGTATTAATAAATTTATTTCACCTTTATATAAAGCTCCCTTGTTGTCATTGTGTTTTTTCTCGTTGGTCCAGGTGCAACAGCAGGTAAATCACGCACACAAGGCCACGCCGCTCTTCAGGCGACACTCTCGCGCACATAAACACACGCACACATATACACAAATATACAAGCACTCACTCGGTGTGTTTGAACACACGTATCACAATCTAGCTAACTACGGCATTTGTGGTGTATTCCAATAGTTTTTATCACGTATTTATCGTTCACCGATCATTACTGGCTCGAGCACACATCGCGAACTATTTTAAAACGATTTATCAATTTCATTAACTCTCTCTTTACAACCCTCCGTTTCTATTGTTGGAGATTTGTCTGTTTTTTAATCGAACGACCAGTTGTGAGATATTGACATTTTATTGTTGCCACTTTACTTGATTCTTTAATTCAAATTTGTAGTGCTCTGGTGTTCGGAGAAGAGAGAAATAGCGTTGAGGGGAGAGAGAAAGGTAGAACGACACGACAGCTCTTAGTCGTATCTCGCGCACCAAGTCCACCTCGCAGCTGGACGAAACTCAACATCGACTTAGATTGTGCGCGCCACCCTCCCGAGCTCCCCCCACCTCTAATGCCTTTAACAGTTTCACCAACCAACTTCAGACCTGCCAACCTCACATGTTACCCGCCACAATTCTCATCATCATCATGATCTTACAATAATAATAATAAAAACTCCAGATGACAGACTTATTGGCTATGTAGAGTCATCTGGTGACTGAAAGATGCGGTAAGTTTTCTTATGTATCGAACCGACTGATGGTAAAACAATCCGTTGAAATATTGAGATCTCGACCAATAACACAATCATAATTAGAATACATACAGGCGAGGTTTTTTTTCTATCAATGTCATGTCAATTCGGAGCTCGGAGAAAGTAAAATATTTATTGCTGGCACTAGCACCTAGAACTCAGCAAAAATTGAATGATATTACCAAGTAAAAACCTTGTTGAGCTATGAGGAAAAAACATTTCCATTTGATTGTCGACAACGATCTGTAAATCGTAGTAAAGGGGCTTTTACCGTTCTTTTAAACGCTTTCAAATTCATACGAATATTGACATGGGAAACATTAATTAATATGAAAATGAAAAAAACTATTGGAAAAAAAATCCATAAGATATATTCTACCTAAAGTTTAAAGATTCTTAACAAAATTGCAATACAGAGTTTGACACTAGAGTAACGTTTTCATGATGATAATTCCTGTCATATGGGAGCATCAATTAAACATGTAAATGACCTACAAGCGTATTCTAATTCGACGTCTCTCTATGTAATATAATTCATTTAATTCACATTTAAAAAATAAATGAATTTGCATTATTCACTCTTCAACGAATTTATTACATGTATAATTTAAAGTATAAAATTTAACTCTCATAAGATTTACTAAATACAATTTTACTATCGAGTATTTTTGCGGAATAATAAAACGAAAATTATTATTCCGTGACTTTATTTTTCGATATATTGAAATGACTCAAAGAGTTCGAAGTAAACTTGTGTGATACGCGTTCGGTTTGTTTACTTTCTACGCGCTCCCGTGAGTCCCGCGTGCTTGCTACGGTTCGCGTGCCGTATAGCGGGGCGCGACGGGCGGGGGGAAGCGCAACTGGCGGGGCGTGCGCAGGAAGTGGGATGAGCGGGAGAGCGTGATGTGACTAGTCAGTATTGATCGCGCGCCGGCCGGCGACACGTGGAAAGAACGCTCTGAGCGTCGGTCGGTTAATTCAACGCTACGATTCATCGTTCGTCCATGCTGATAAATTTGACGGAACGCAACATATAAGAGTACAAGTAGAATTCTTTTTTATCCTCAATGAATAAAAATAACTATATAACCCTGGGGCTTTTTCTGAATGAAAAAAAAAAACAAAACAAAAAATAATTAATAATTTTATAGAATCAAATTGAAAAAATAGATTCAATTTTTATTTTCATGAATAATACTTAACAATAATTCATAATAGTATTTACATTATTTTTTTAAGATGGTCAAATTCTCAATTTCACTTACGAAAAATATGTTCAAAAATATAATCGCGTTGACAACAGAATAGATTATTGATGCAATCTATTGATTATGAACAATTGAATAAATTATTGATCCATCCGTACGTGTTCGAATTTTTTTAGTGACCTTAATTAGTGAATTAGTCTAGTGACCTTTCTAACACAACTTTGAGATTCGCGCGATGCTCGCTCGCGCGCCCCGTGAAATTAAAAGAAACAAGTGAAACATGATTTAGTGAGTGTCGTGTAATGGATCTCAACTATGCAATACCTGAGGGGCTTTAACACACGTGGCGACTGGATGACGAGTCCCTGAGAGGTGGAACAAGACATCGAACGGTGAGTAAATCAATCATTTCAATAGCACGAAATAGCTAGCATAAAAATTGAAATATAGTTCAAGGTATTTTCGATATGTTAATTTTCCGGAGAATGTCAATCAAAATATGAAAATTCGTAGAATTTCGTATTTATCGAATGATGGTTGAGCAAATCAATTGTTGAGAGTTGTTCTCTTCGTTGAAGAGACATTCTGCAAACCGCATGCAGCGTCAATTAATTAAATTATGTGTTGTACATTGCATGCAACCATTGTGAAAATTAAAAACCCACATGACTAGTGTAGTACCTGCTAATCATCTTCAAAATTCGCCCTAAAGTTAGCCCCAAAATTTCAATTTCGTCGGTAAAGAAAATCTTGATTAAACCGTACGTTTCCGATTAAACCGTTGATTAAACCGGTGGTCGTACGGTGATTCGTAAACGAATCACCGTACGACCACCAATGATTTCCATTTTTTTAAATCAATTCGTTAGACTCGAGAGGGCTAACCCGCGGGTGGTCGGAATGCCGGATCGAACCCTGCGCCGTTGGTACTGTAGAGATACCGAAGTAGTACCACGGCAGTACAACGTATTAACCAAGCCAAAGATTAAGCATATTATCCTTAGGCAAGACGTACTATAATAGAAATGTATGAATACGGTGTACTGGCATAATTAGGATGGCCCTACATTTATTTACGTTTTACAGTGAAGTCCACCATACATACTGATACCACACATACATACGTACTGGTACTGTACGACCGTTTAATTTGTTCGCTGGGCCACGCGGTAACATTTTTTTCTCGAGTCGTATTCTGTTTTTATTTTTTATTTGTTATTAACAAGAGTGCGAACGGTGGGGCTGATAAAAGTTCATTTCTATGGAATTGGCGATAAAAATTCTTCTCTGATAATCCTGATCGATGCTATCGAAGATTGCAAGGTTAGAATGTCTTGTTCAACGCGTCAATTTTTTTCAATCTTTCGAACCGTTCATAGTTTCCTTTATCAGAAAGTTTTTCCACACGAGTCCTGCAAGATTTTTAACTCTTTTTCTCATTTATATTTCGGCAAAGACGAACGCAAAAAGGCTGCACCAAAAATAGTCTATCGCACTCTCGCTGTAAACTACAAAATCGTTTCAATGTTCTGTAGATTTTCGAGAGATGAGAATTTCGTATGAAAAATTTTTGAGCGATTTTGTCATAAGTTCTCAATTTCATCACAAAAATACAAGTCTCCATAGAAAGCAAACATTTGAGATAATTATCATGAATTGGTAATTTAGTAAATGAATAATTTTAGTGGGATGTTAAAATGACCTTCACACTTCAAAGAGCCATCAGTATACGACCAGATTCTAAGCCATTTTGAAGGCAAATAGTTGTGACAAAAAAGGGTCACATTTTTCAATCGTTACAAAAAAGGTAAAGGATGACAAATGACCATCGAATAACCATTGTTTTTTGTATTTATTATATTTTCGTCTACACTACGATAATCGTACGTATATATATATACAAAGGACAGTCTACAAAAATTGCAAATTATTTCGTGTAAACACGTCCAACAACAATACGAATATAAACGCAATAAAAGTCTCAAGCACGAGATTCATAAGTTATTCGACGAGAGAAAAATAATTTAAAAAAAAACATGAAACAACAACAAAAAGTAATTGGCGTTATCGATCGGGATGAATCAGAGTTACGAAAAAAACATGACAATTCACACACATTTATCTTTTTGACAGGTTATAAAAAAACAAAAAATTGACCAAAAAAACGACCACTGGCAATGGCGTCTGTCAGAATAAATCGTTTTTTTTTTTTTTTATATACTAACGATATATACCGAGTTTATAAATCGATTTATGCATTTCCGATTCTTTCTAATGCTATACCGTCAATATATATATATAATATTTATTCAATAATAATAATATTAATAATAATATATCTATATATTTATATATAATATAGATTCTTGTCTCTTATCGATTTTCTCGTATATACTTCGTCGAATCTTAATATTTCGCGTATACATGTTTATATATAATATACATATACCTTTTGGTTTCAATGTTTATTCCAATTTCGAGTATATATATATATATATTTAAATTTTATATATAAATACGTGATGCCTTAAAATACTACTTAAATGTGGGGAGCAAAATAGGAACTGTGATCACCTGCTGTACCAATATATATTTATACAAAGTTCACTCTCGTTCTTCAATTAATTCGTGAATGATTTCGAGACATATTATATATATTTTTATCTGCCACATCGCACATATGTGTATACGTATTTAAAGTGATTACGAGAGTAAACTCCGTGAAGTGCAAATTCGCGTACAAACAGGCCGCAAAAAGGCACCGAGCCCCGCAACACACCAGCTCCTCAATCGTGAACGATCGTTTCGGGCTATTTTTTAAAATTATTTTTGTTTTTCTTTATCGTTTAAATGAATAATTATTTCGATCCTATAGAGAATAAAACGATACCGTGAAAATGAATATTGGAAATTTTTTGTTGACGGATGATTTATCGACTCGGCGAATTCGGACGGATAAATTGACCGTTTAACAGACATATATATGCAGGGAACGTAAAAAATTTGAGGATGTTTGGCGTGGTCGTGAAATCGATGAAAACGACGCGCGCAATCGCCAAAACACTCCACGAGAGCCTCGCGAGTCCAGATCCCACAGACAACTTCTGTTTGCCCATTTCAATGCTGTCACAACTTTGTCTCAATGCATACAGCATCGTTCGTAACATGACAATTTATTTTAATTGGAAAAAAAGCAGAATATGATTCTTTATGAATTGCTGAGGACAATTTCTCTAGATTTTTTCTTCAAGGTCAAGTTTCGTTAATTCAAAAACCCTTTATATTATTTGACTACTGATTTTTCGTTTATTAACGACTTTGTCCCAAATGACCTCTGTTCCTCGAACCGTATCGGAATTTCAAAGAAACAGAATTAATTTATTTTTTAATTTTATCGAGTTTCCCAATGTAAAATGTACGATTTGAACATTAATTAATATTTCTATCTCAAGTTGTCAAGATTTTATGCAGTTTTGACAATGATTTTGATATTTTGAACAAAGTTATCGCTGTGACGAGCGAAGTGGACGTAATAGATATTTGTGTCGATCTTAATATATCAAAAGTTCGATTGTAACTTGGGCCAAAGTTGGAATTTTCTTTTTTAACATCCAAATCCATCGTATCGTTTCTGTCAAGGTTTTTCCTCTTTCTCTCTTTCACTCTCTTTACGTTCATAAAATACACAATCGACTAACACACGGATCATCCATTTTTATTTTCTAACCAATTTATATCGAGTGACAGTTCACCTCGACAGCGATCAATCAACTATTAACAAATTAATAACCTTTAGACGTAGCAATATTGTTCTAATTATAATTAAGTTATGAACTCGTAAATCTCATATAAATGGATTACTTGTTTTTTTTTTCGTCTGTTTTTTTTAAGTATACTCTCTTTCGTATTTGATCGTCCCGAATGGAACCAAAAGACGATATTTCGTTATACAAATGCATGACATTCGCGTAAAAAAACGTGCAGAAAAAAAAATACAAAAAAAAAACACGAAAAATCATGAAAACTTACCGTAAATTAAAATAATAAAATCATAAGGAATAAAAAAAAAAAAATTGGATTTTGGGTAAAATTAAATAATTGAAAAACAAGTCAAAAGCATACGGATCAATTTTCTAACGCATTTATTGTATATTCGTATTGGCAAGTTGAATGGCTTACATGTTAAAAAAAAAAAAAAAAACGAAACAAAACAAAAAAGATGAAGAACATAAGTATTAACGAGTAGTACGTGCGAGGGAAAAGATTTCAAGAAAAAAAAAAAAATAAACAATCAAAAGAAGGAATGGAGCTGAGAGAGATGGGAAGAAAATACGATATTATGATAAATAGACTGTGTATGAATATTTACAAGAAAAATACAAAAACAGAATTTTGAATTAAAAAAAAAAAAAAAACAGTAGATTTCGGAGCGCAATGAAAAAAAAGAAAGAAATCGAGACTGTTGGGTCTTTTTTTACTTTGTTTTTTTTTTTTTTTTTCATCACTTCGACTACCAAAATCGAACAAATATAGAATGAGATTTAATCGCAATAGTAAAATCGTACTCATGTTAATATAATAATAATAATAATAATAATAAGAAGAAGAATTATAATTAATTAAATGATAATAATCGTTATAATGTCGAAATGACGTGTAAATTAAACGTAACGTAACAATTATTCTGAAGCACCTTAAGTTAAGTAGTTGACCGTGAAAAAAAATGGCCGAAGTCGAGCCCAACGTATTTAGTTAAAAAAATTTAATTCCTCGCGTCTATTATGTGGAACCTAATAATTTCCTTAATTTTGTTCTAAGTTTTATGTTTTTCTTTTGTTTTTTTTTGTTTTTGTTTTTTTTTTTAATTCTCTCGTTACCAACACATCGTGTTACACGTCGTAATTGCACGTTAAGTTACATCGCCGTAATACGCGAGTGAACGATTTAAAAAAATAATAATAATTTAAGGATTAAAAATGGTGTGTATGTATTCACGTTGAAAGATGAGTCGTTAATTGTTCGAAAAACAGATAAAGATAATTGAAAGCGTGACAATAAATTACGAACTAACGATTTTAATGCTTATTATGATCTCTATTTTCGTTTGATTTATTCTAATCGCTATAACTAGTAAATTATCTAGTATTTATAATATTATTTATAGATTTATATATATAACTATTGGTTATGACGCGTCCCTGATTATGTTCTCTGTAAATATCACGTAAGTTGGGGTTCGGGGCTGGGAGGGGCTGTATTTTTTCTTTCTTCTCGTTGTTTTTTTTTTTTCTTTTTTCACTTTTCTTTTTTTTGGGATTATTATTTTCTTAATGCAGTATACACTATATACACGAATAGGAGCATGTATCCAATGTATACGGATCCGTTAGATGCGCCCATGAATTTTTCAATGTTTTCATATTTCTTCGAGAATCATTTAAAAACAATCTCACTGGTCATTCTTCAATCCTTATTTTTTCGTTTTGTTCTTTGACTCGCATACACTCTCACACATTTATTCATGTAAACTCAGCTTCACTCGATCACTCTGTCATGTCAATTCTGGTAAAACAGTAACGATTAAAACAAAACAAATGAAAAAAAAAAAAATTGAAATCGATGTATTCATCATCGTTTCTCTATTTATCATTTTTTTTTTTCACTATTACGAGCTTCACTTTCTCGTCTTCTTTCTTTCTCTCTGTGTAAGTACATTGTATTGCATTGTCGATTTGGAATTTAGCACTGTCCGATTAATAAAATCTTTGCTTTTTTTTTCTTTTGAAAATTTTGTTCACGAAACGGCTGAGCTTGTTGGCAGTGAGATTTAAAATAATGTTTCAGTTCCTCGTGAACTTGTTTGTTTGATCGAACATACTCTCGCTATCAGCCGTGACGCTTTTGTATGCGGGATGAAAACCTTAAAAGCTAAGTCAGTGGAAGAGTACATTTCGCGGTTAAATGGTAAAATTTATGTAAATATTGTTTTGTTTTGTTTTTTTTTTGTTTTCCTTTAATGTACATTATTATGCGTGCGATTTGAACAAAGAAATTGTTTATTTTCGTTTGTTTATATATAAATTAACAAATCTCGATTCTTTGTCGTTCTTTTTGTTTATCTTTCTTTCTTTTTATTTACTCGCTCATCTTTTCCTTCTTCCTTCTTTCAACGTTCGTACAGCTCGATTGTGATCTCTGTGTGAATTTACATTAGTATCATTATTATTATAACTCGGTAATTATTTTTAAGTATTACGCAAGAAGACTGATATATCTGTAATATTTATATAATGGAGGTAGCTATGGTGATTCATCCTTCGTCACTTTTGTTCTCGTTTTATTTCATTTGTTGTTTTGATTTAAAAAATAATCTCTCAATTGTTCGCATAATCGACTTGAACATTCGTTTTTATTTTATATCTCGAGCTTTTTATTCCCAGTATTATTCGCATTGCATGACACAAATGAAAAATTCATTGAAAAGCAAAAATAAAAGCATGCTAATCAATCGAAAAGACGAGATTTACATCGTCTATTATCGACGACAAAAACAAAACGAATAAAAAATAATCATTAAATAATAAAAAAAAATAATAATAAAAATAAACGCAAATGTCGAACAAACGTTGTTTACATTTGTCGTAGTAGATAAGTAGTTGCTATCAGTTATTTAAAATAGTTTATATCACGGCCTGCCTGCTTCAGTTTTCCTGAGTTTGTTATTACATTTATCAATATTAGTGTATTTAAGATCGTGCCTATTTATTTATCGCCCTTTTTGCTTTTTTTGTTTCTTTATTTTTCATTATTATTATTATTATTTTTTTCTTTTTTAAATAAGTACCTGAGACAACAGCCACATTGACTATTCGTCGTCAGATTAAAAACGACTGAGTCAATTAATGGTGAGCTCGCACGATTTGTAAAATTAGAACTATTGCAATACTGTAGTTGGTTGTTTTTGTATAATAAAAATTGAAGTTTGACTATTGCGGACTATTACGAAGTTATTTTTATTCGGGGGTTCGGTATGACGAAGATTATTACGTTTTTTTATTGTTCGTTTTACGAGTAGACGAGTTTCTTCGACTTGTCACATATTATTTATGTAAAAAATATACATATACATGTATGTATATATCTGTTTGTCTGTATATATAATTGTTATATAGGAATATACATATATATATATATTGGACTTATTGGACTCTGTGTGTATACATATAGCTATATATAAATACTGTATAGTAGAAAACTATAATCGCATGAGGAGGGGCACATCTTGACTCGAATCTCTGGCATTTTTGGGCTAAAGTACGTAAAACTCGTCTATTCTTCGTTCTTTTTTTTTTTCTTCTTTTTTAAACTAGAGAATATTTTTAGTTTTTCAGTTTTCTTCGTCATACCTGCCCCACGTCGTTGATTGAACGGTGATACATGTGTATTGTTTCAATTGATGCAGCCATACACCGTTTTAAATGTAATTAATGAAGAAAAAAAAAAAGAAAATAAACTCGGCGAAACTTTTATAAATACAATTAACGTGTCTTCAATGGCGTGAATTTAAAAGTTTTTCTCCTGAATTTTTGTTTTCTTAGTGCAGAATAATGAAAACAGAAAAATACAGTCTAATCATGGAGTCAACAATTAGAGAACACTATGGCACAAACTATCATTTCTTCGTGTTATGTTCATTAAGTAATTGATCCGATTCATTTTCTCTCTCATTCTCTCTCTCTCTCTCTCTTGTTTACTTTTTTCTCTACAACTCCTCCACTATTTAATTTCGACACTGCGAGAATCTCGATTGGGATGAGACTTTTTTTTTTATTTTTTTATCTCATTCCCCGGACTTCGCATTTTTTCTAATAATCCAAATGGAAAATTTGTACTCTGAAAAATTTTCTTTTATTTCGTCTATGTTAATGTTTTTTTTTCTTTTTTTTCCATAGATTTCTTCTTAAGTAGATATTTCCCCGTATTATTATTTTTTTCTTTAATGTCGTACTTTTTGTTCTTTTTTTTTACTCTTATTTATTCGACTCTTTTCTTTTAAATCTCTTGTTAGTTTTGTCTCGTTTCGATATTTATTATATGGTTATTAGAGAGCTTCAAGGCAAGAAGTGGTTTTGTATTTTTTGTTTTTATTTTTCTTTTGTACCAATTATAGACCTGGATTTTAATGTTTCAAATGCCTCGATCGATCGCGATTCCTTTCTTTCTTTCTTTCTTTCTCTCTTTCCTACTTTTTTTTTTCTTTCTTTTTGTTGTTTTTGTTCTATTCTCGTTTATTATTGTTCTTCCTGTTTAATCTCTGTTTATTTTTTTATTTTTCTTCCTCTTATATCGCCCTCTCGTGCTGTGGACGCAATTCACTGATTCTATTAATTATCCATTTTAATCGTATACGCAATGGTCACAAACATATGTATAAATATGCATGTGATTATAATTTTGACAACGGGACACTCGTATACTGTTGTACGTACATATTTTTATATATTTTTTTCTTCTTCTTCTTTTTTTTTTCTTTTATCATACTATACACATAGGCTAGTTCACGAGACTCGAAAAAAAAAAGTAGACAAAAACAGAAGAAAAAATGAAAACGAACGAGCGTTGAAAACTTTTGTTCAATAGTCCGATCGAACATTTTACGAGTCTTTTTTTCTCGTTTCGAAGACAATTTAAAAAAGCACATCCACAGTCACGAGACTTGTTCGTGAAATGATAGGAAAAAATCTCGTTCCATTCGTTTGCTTGAATATTTCAACAATTTCATTTTATCTTTTAAATGTTTTTGGTGTACGAAATGATGAGAATGATTTTTCTGTGTTTTTTAGGACGTTCAATGAAATTGCACCCAATTAAGCAAGCAAACTAATGGAGAGAACGCTCACAAATCTAATTCACGTTGTAAGATTAGTCCCTTTCGAATTGAAATAAAATGAAAAAGAAAAATAAAAAAATAAATACACAAATACTAATGAAATTGAAGAAATTAAGAAAAAAAAAAACTCTAGACATAAAGTAACGAGACAAAAAATAAAAATTCGCTACGCGTCATCCTTGTCAAGTATTGATACCAAAGTTTTGCTTAAATCTAAAATGTTAGTATACTTCAGAGTATTGTGTACAATAAATGTATCCTACAATATATAATCTAGACTACGATTTATCTTTTCACTCTACGAAAACCGTCTATTATTCTTGCTCCGATCGTTCTTTGCGTCGCCCATTCATTAATCAGTACAACATCGTGATTTTCTTTCAATTTTCTTTTCTATCGATATTCGCACGAGTTTTGACGTCACGAATGTTGTTGTTGTTTTTTTTTTAATTTTATATTTCGAGTTGTTTGTCCATACACGTTGTATGTTCGAACGTTTTAAAATGCAATTACCACATTTTCTTTTCCTCTTTCTCTCTCTCTCTCTCTCTTTCTTTAAGTCTACGAGTTAAATGTTATTGAATTTTCGCTCGTATATTATTAGTAGGAACCATTTCACAACTACGACGAGGTCGTTAAAGAAGAAAAATTGAAAAAAAAAAAAAAACAAAAAACGTTTAGCAGTTCAAATTTACCCAGCACTGTTGAAAATGCAGTTAAAAAATTGAGCTTTTTACGTTTTTCTCAATGTTTTATTTCTCTCTCAGCAACAACACCGAAGTAGGTAATTCTCGCGTGTGAAAAAAAACGCGATTTTATTTATCTCACTCCCTCTCTCGTAATTTTTTTTGCTTCACATTTATATGGCAAGAATATTCACGTCCGTCACCGTGTGAAAATTAAAAAAAAAAAACAAAAACGGGACGATACTCGACGAGAGAATTTTGTGTTTTTAATTATTTTCCGAAACTGGCACATGAAAGAAAAAGATAGTTTTCATATAAAACAAAACAAGAGAAGAAAATTAAAATAATAAGTGAGAAGAAATATTGATTAGTCGGCAAGCGGTTATTCATTGAAAAATCAATATGAACCACGAGAGGCAGAAATGGGCGGGGGGGGGGGGGGGGGGGGGGGTTGAAAAAAAGAAGAAAAGAAGACGAGAACATTAAAATAATAAACGAGTGGAATTGGGGTCCTGAGGTTAAACGAGGGAGCGTTACGTATGTCAATAAAGATTTCATCGACTTTAGATTTTTCATCGCGAGTTAGAAACGTTACAACAATGAGTAACACAACCATTTCGAGTTTACAACGCGAAAATATCTTTTTTCATTGTTTCATTTTTCTTCATGTTTCCCCACAAATGTGTATTCTCGTGAAAAGAAAACAAACAAACAGAACAAATCGTTCGTGACAGTTTTTAAAACGTTTGGTAAGATGACGTCCTGTATACGTGTCCAGTGTGTCTGTCACAATTTCACAAAATCCTTTAACGAACAATAGCTAATTCTAGCTCAACGCGTATACGGTATTTTTTTTTCCCCATTTTTGCCTTTCCTCCTATTTTTTAATTCCTTTGTTTCTTAATCGTCGTACGTACGTGCCTGCAGTATACCCAACTTCACTACAAATCTAGGCAATATATATTTTTCCTCAACATTCATATATAATAACATAATAATAATAATAATAATTAATAATATTAATAATATTCTCTTCGTCGTTAGTGCCCAAAAGACGCTGTCAAATAATCGAGAATTTTGAAATAAAAAGAATAATTTTTAGTTTTTTTTTAATGAAAAATAATAATAACTAAAGCATTGTCACGTTCGTGGCCAGATGCACTCGTTTTTTGGGGCGCTCTTTTGTCACTTAGTGCCACGCGAATCGAGCGACAGAAATCGATCCGAAAAAATTAAAACCGTACAATCGCTTGACTTTGATCATCCCTGTCTTCGTTATTACATCATAGGACGGTGGCGATCACAAACACACACATTTCCTCTCTTCGTTTCTCTTTCTGTTATTTGGGCTCTATGAGTTATTATTATTATTATTATTTTTAATCTTGACCTACCTAACTCTTCGGCCTTATTATTCTTCTCTCACTTGCTCTCTCTCTCTCTCTCTCTCTTTCTCTTTTTCCTTCTCTCTTTCTCTCTCTCTCTCTCTCTATTTTTCGCACGTTTCTCGTGATAATCTTCAGCGTTTGCTCTCTCTTTGCTCTATCTATCTCTGATTTCATTATTTCCTACGATCTATCGTTCTATTATGTGCACTGAGGTAGTCGGATGGAATATATGTTTAATTTTATTATTATTTCATATTTTTGTTTCTTCATATTTGGGATATTGTATTTAAATATTTAAAAATCGTTGTTTACAACAGGAAACTGACGCTATTCTGGTATTGAGGAATCTCGTTATAACGAATTACGTTTTTCATTAAAAAAAAAAAATAAGGTTACGATCCTTAGTAGAAAAGAATCTATCGGTAGTTTGTTATTTTTCACGATTTTTTCTGATTTTGAAATATTCACGAACAATATATTTGAAAGAATATCGAAAAATTGCATCATTTTTTGCACTTGGACTGCGTCAGTTTACAGTCGTTTCTCTTTGCAAGGATTATGAATAATCTTGGGGGCTGTTTTTTTTTCTCTTATGTTTCGTGTCAATGAATCCCATGCAAGAGGATCGGAGATTATTCCTCCTCGTAAAGCTGTAACAACAATATATGTCCCTTACGAGCTCTTAATCTGTTTGTTACTTTTGAATCTGTCTAGAAGAAAGAAAAAAAAATGCAAAAAAAAGTGTTTCTCTATTTGAAAAATATAGTTATTATCTGAGGTAGTGGATGGATTTATTATTTGTTTTTGTTGATGTTGTTGTTGTTTTTTTTTCATTAATCACCTTCGGCTATTTCTTCGTTGATATCAATGTCTCTTTCTCTATTTAAAAATCTGCCGATAAGAATAAAATTGTCTTATCACTCGGCCTTGAGAGCTTCGGGTTCTTCGTTCTCGCTGAAATCGTCTTCCTCGCCAGCGGATGATTCGACCTCGTCGTCTTCTTTGACGTTGTTGACGGTCGTGTTGTTGGAGTTGTGTCGCTCCGGTTTGACGTAACGATCTTCGTCGACGACGCTTCCTCGACCTTCGTCACGACCGATCATTGGATAATCGTCGATGCCACGATTACCCAATTTATCGATCGCGCTAACATGCGCCATTTTTGCATGAGCATGAGCTGCAGCATATACCGCTGCTTGTTCTCTTGTCATCGGTGTATTGTCAGCGATAAATTGGAGATAAGTTTCGATCAAGGCGGATGGTCGTAAATCGGGTGGAAAACCGGCGGCTTGATGCAATTGGCTGCTGTTTGAATCACGATTACTCGAGTGCATCATCGCCTCCATTGATTTAGCTGCTATCGCGTTTGCCGTTGATTTACCACCAGCACTGGAATTGTTGTACTGTTGTGATATTTTAGTGATAACGGTATTGTTGTTTGGCGTTGGCGAGCCATACCTTAGACTTAGATTTAAGGTTAGATCCTCCGGATCGTCACCACCGCATATTGAACTTCCAGCTTCGGATGGTGCACCACCTCTCGGCATTTCCAGTCTCATGTCGTTTCTACGTGGTCCCGTTGGACTTGCGCGTGCTCTTAATTCCGCTGGACTCACCTTCACACCCGCTTTCGCCAATAACCTTGAAGCTAACTCCGGATCAAATGCACTTGGCATTGGCAATACTGGCAAATCTTTCGTACTTATACCACGATGCTGACGTGACATATGCGAATGCAACGAATTTCGTGATTTTGCTACTGTACCGCAAAGCACGCAACGATAACCTGGACAAATCGTGTGTTTATCCTCCAAATGCGTTCGTAGGGTGTGCGCCGAACGATAAATTTTTCCACATTGCGGACAGGGACGAGGATCCGTTGCACGTACACGCATCTCCAGCCCACGACGTGCCACTGCAAATCAAATTCATTTCAAAACTTTAATTCATTTTCTTCATTACAAATGCCTGCAATCGTGCAAAATACCAACTGATGAGACAGCAAATAAGAATCTTGAGATTAGAGGAAATTTTATTAGTTTTGGATTATCACAACCGCAAGTAGCAGGAAATTGGAAGCGGCACCATTTTTTTTAATGGACTGGAAAAGTCTGTTTTTTTTTTCGAGTTTTCATTGATAAGCCATAGCTGGTGGTTTATTTTATTATTCAATTTTTTTGCGTCGAATTATGGAACGTTTTGATGGTCTTGAAGTTTGCATCGTTGAAATGCAACGAAATAATATGTTTTTTTTGTTTTTATCCACCTTTTTGGCCATTGAACAAAATTTTTGAAATCAGTTGAACTTTAAGTAGAGCTTTTCGAATTCGAACCATCGAACTGTTAACTCCTTTGAGCAGAAACCAAAAAAAAAGTTATTCCAATACAACTACAAGAGATTTTGATAAGGAATAGGATTTTTTGACGAGCAGATGAAAAATGTGGTCAGCATTGTTCGTTTTTTGACTGAATACCTTTTTTTATTGTACAAAGCGTTACTTAAATAGTAGAACCTCATCTCATGTATCATATAATATATATATTTATATATATATATATTTATATAACGTAGACTAAAGTCTTTCTAAAATAGTGGTTACGATACCTCTATACACCGTTCGCTGAGCGATCCGTCGATCGCAAGAATGGCACAATTTATGTTCCATTATGCAAAAGAAATAAAATAAAAATAAAAAGCGATAAAACAGAAGAAAAGTAAACAATAATGGGCTAAGCCCTGTGTTCAAAACACCTGATCGAATAACCTTTTTTTTTTATATTGTCGTTTCCAAACTATCACGAAAATCTTACATGGGGACTAGCATATGCCATCGGTGCGACCAACGTTTCGTTTACATATTAATAATCATTTTATTTACATATACATATATATATTTATATATATCATGCCTTTATATATTTTGTTTTTCTTTTTTTTTTTCGGGCCTCGTTTTCTCTTTTCATTTATTTTTCCTCATTTTCATACTCATTATTAAACACGCACGCTGTCGAGTCGCACACTATTTTTCATTTATTTATTTTTATTATTATTATTATTTTATTTTTTGCTTAAATTTTATTATTTTGTTCACTTTTTATAACCCGAACAACATAAAACTCAAGTTTGTAGAAAAATAAGGCTTAGGCGCTGTCTGCCGTGGGTCACAATCATTCGAATGTATCGTCATACTCATTTCTATATATGTTTATCGTTATATTCGCAATATATAAATATCTATATATATTGCGCATATTTATATACATACGGGAAGCAAACATTACAGTCACTCGAGCAGACTCGGAAGAAGTCACGAATATAAACTTTTAGCTGGCACCGAAATTTTGTATTTATTGTAAAAACAAAAAGAAACTAAAACCGAAATATTCTCTCGTGATGTTTTGTATTTATCGTTATTTCTAATTATTCTGTTTAACGTAAAGAAAAATAAGTGTTTCGCGACACTTAAGAAATACTCTTATGAAAGAAAATAAATAAATAAAGCGGTTTTCATATCTCGTCGGACTTCTTCGTCCTCTGTGCTCTTCTCTACAAAAATTTCTTAAAATCTACGTAATCGTCATTCATTTAATCGTAAGGCTGGCTTACTCAGCTTGGAGGAACATTGTTTCTTTACTTGTCGAAAATAAAATTAAAATAATAACTTGTTCATCTAATAATCGGTCAATCCTACATTTCACTTTTCTTTTTTGAAAATTTACGTTTTTAAACGATTTTCTTTTGTCTTTTGACCGTTAAACAGATTATCGTTGATCCACGTGTGATCTATGATCTCGTGTCAATTGATCGTGATGTTGTCGCCTTTTTTTATTTTATTTTTTTTATTGTTGATGCGAATCTAATGGAAATACTGCTTTGCGTGTACTTTATACAAAAATCGACAAATTGTGTATATAGAATATTTATGTAATAATTATAACCTCACTCTCTTGTTTCTATTTATATACTCTTCGGCATATCTACACGTGTGCGTTTGCCGACAGGAGTTTTATTTTACTTCGGTTTATAATATAATTGTGTGGTGGCCATATTTGGAAGGCGAAAAAAACGAAAAACCGGCCGAATATTGAAACTTTTTAGTGCCTTTCCAATAGCCAAGGGTTTTATTAATTCGTCAAGCGTGCTCGTTATCTCTCGTTTTTTAAAATCATCCCTCGATAAATTTGAATGGAAGAAACTTTTTTAAAAACCTCGCAAAACTGTCAAATCATTAATTCTGTAGGAAAACGTCATCATCGTCTATAGACTATCTGACCTCTCACCTCTCGTGCTTTTTTTTTTTCACCTTTCACAGCAAAAATGCCAACGGAATCAAGAACCTCTCGAATTGAATCCTAGTCGATAAACTTTGTCGTTTATTTCGTTGAATAAACTAGCGAAGGAAAGATTTAATCAGAAGAAAACGTCATAAACGATTGGAACGTTGCATTTTACACGTACGTCCACCTCAGAGTTTTGATCTGTTCCCATTGCAGTGGATGTTTCAGCCTCATATGATTTCTGACGCTGTTGGGATGTGTAAAAGTTTTAGCGCAAGCAACGACAGGACAGGTGGGTGAATCACGTGGATAATGATGATCCAAATGTGCCCTCATAGCGGATATGTCATGAAGAGTACGACAACAAAGTGGACAATTGTAACCATGTTGACGATGATGTTCACGGAGCATTCTTTGGTGTCGAAAATCTGGTGGTGTTCTTGGATATTTACCGCTGGTGGAACCAGTGGTCGAAACACTCGTTGATGTTGCTGTTATCGTTGTTTCGTTACGTTCCTCATCTTTGATATGCTGCAATTGTTGTTGCTGCAACTGCAACTGATGCTGACGTTCCTCGTCTTTAATCTGTTGTTGCAATTGTTCCTGTCGTTGTTGTTGTTGCAATTGGAACTGGCGATGAAGATGTTGGTGGTGGCTGTGGTGGTAAGCCCCGTCTTCTCCGTCATCAAGCCCGTGATCTGCAACCACCACCAGACCAACGTTACCACCAGCCACCACCCGCACATCCAATCTCATCAACAACTTTTCTCACTTCTCTATTCCGTCATAATCTTTTTTTTTTTTTCTTATAATGTGCTTTCGTTTTAAAACGCGTGCTTATACGTGCGAGACAAGTGTGAAGGAGAATGACGATGATGTTGACGTGGATGACGATGGCGATGGACAAAAGCAGCGAGCTTGGTGATATTGATTTTTTTTTTGTTTGTTTGTTTGTTTCAATTTTAATCAAAATTATTGACTCTGAGTCTCCTGTTTATTTGGGGAAAGTGGAAGGCTCGTGGGTCCTATTATTGTACTGCGTCACGAAAGAAATTCATCATTTTTGAAGGACAGTGCGAAAGGTGTTATTCAGAGAGGCTCTGGTTTCCACTGATTTACGATTGAAAAGTCACAAATGTAAATACAATTTTGATATCGTGTCAATGAGCCAATAATAAAATAATTATCTTATTATTTGTGAGGTTGAATTCAAGGACGATGGCTTCATACACGACGACCAGAAACTTTCTCGAGATCATTTAAATTTTGTATATAAGGATAATAGGAATTGAAATAATACGAATAAGTCGTAACTACTAGTTAACGACTGCTCTACCACAGGGTAAGAGCTCTGTTAAAGATTTCGCAGTTTTACTACCTCAATCGATACCAATGAATCAGCCAACATATATCTTGTCACACCAATTCATTCGGCAAGAACTAAATTTACAAGTTCTCCTACCTTCTTCTAGGATTTTTCGTCTATTCATTGCGCAATTGTCAGGTTTTTTGGTTGCCTCCAATCGTGACGGACTTAAAATAGGGTACGAATTCTTCTGGTCATCATTGATCCTGCAATAATCCCTAAACTCTATCGAGGAGCCCTACGCCCTAATTACACATCCTTCTTTGGACACCTCGCGGGGGGTTATTTATAACCTGATAAAATGTTCGTTTTCCGGAAAGATTTAAAAGCACCATGCACAAGGATAAGACTTCATGGTAACGACTGCTGATGCTGATGATTCGGATTGTTGAGACTCGGACGTTGATGAATTCCGTGAGCCTGTAGCTGATGATTGATAAGATAGTGTTTGGTCTTGCAACGTTTGCCGCATACGTTACACTGCGGCCACGTGTCAGGCGGTGGCCAATTCGAATGTACGTTTTTCACATGCTGACGAAGATTGCTCGGTGAGGAGTAACTACGACCGCAGTAACGGCACAAGGGTCGAGGATCCTCGTGTCTCAGGGCCGTGTACAAACGAGCGAAATTCTCCACAGCCTGTGCCTGACTCTCGCTCGAGCTCGTTCCTCCCAATGAAGTCACCAATGCGTTATCCTCCCTCTTCGGCATCACCGATCCTACAACCAGGACGTGCCCGTCAGTTGATTCTAACGACTCGTCCTCGCTCTCTCTCTCTCTCTCTCTCTCTCTCTCTCTCGTACTTTCTCTCTCATACATTCGCACAAAGCTATTTTTCATTCTAACACTTTCGTTCATACTCTTTTGCATCTTTGCCATTTTGTATCTTTAAGATATAAAATGGCACAATAACATTCAGATCTTTGACTCACTGCTCACACCCTCGCATTATTAAAATTTGACCTTGAAGAGGTCGAATAATTGAAAATAAAATAATAAATGCAATTTTATCTTTTGCCAAAATTCTTATTGAAGTTGAAGATTGTTTCGTCTTTCCGGCTCTTTTGACATTTTTTGTTACATGGCAGAGGTTTTTGAAGTGATTGAAAATTCTATCTTTTCTGGTAGTAATGATTTTGTTTTTTTATTTCGAACTCCTTGAATAATTTGACTCGACATGTGTTCTATTGTTCTCGTTTACATTTTTCTTATCGCACTCTCGTAGTTTGAAGTACAAACGTGAGTGTACTCTTGAAATCTTGAGAGGGATGAGAAAAACGCGACGAGAATGATATTTATATGTAGATGTGTGAAAAGATAAAATAAATAAATAAAATGAGGAGAGAGGGTGAGCGAGAGACGTGTTCTCCAATATTTCAAACGCAATTCATTCAGATATACACGAACAATCATTCGTACACACACCCACGCAAACTACTCTCGTACTCTCAGGGCATGCCCAGTTGTAGGATGGTGTCTTTTTGTTGGTGATTTACCAGACGATTCGTTTATAGTTTTAATTTGCTTTTTTTTTAATCTTCACAGTTCTCGATGGCAATGTTTTTTTATTTTTTATTTTGCAGCCAAAGAAGCATCGTAGATTTTTTTTCGTGCACTCGTATTTGTTTTATTCACGTTATTCCTTCGTCATATTATTAAAAAAAAAAAAAAAAAACAAGTGATTTTCTTTCTGCGAATACTGGGAGGAATCTAACGGAGGTCAGCAGATTCCTTCAACTTTCATTTTTGAGTTATTATCTCTGGTACCAAAATGTAAAGTCGAAGACAACATTGATATATATATTTTCATCTAAATAAACCTGTATAAGTTGCATAATAGCCGATGACTGAACTATTTTATTTCATTTTGTTGAGATGAATATTATTATTATAAAATGGATATTGCATTAGGTTAAGAATTATTATTACAGTGGAAGGAAAGCTTTTATCGAAAAATACGAAACGGTGTAGATAAAACGAAAGTTGTTTAAATAATTTGCATTTCATTGTGGTAGAGACGAGCTATGTATATTTTTTTTTTTTTTTCGATGGACGAAAAAATGGGACTTTAAGAAAGGATTTTTATTTTTTTTCGGAAGTAAGATTCGAAAGAGAGAAAAGAAAAAAAAATTAGGACGATCGTTCATACTTTCTCACTTTTTCGCACCCTTTTATCCTACAGCCTCGGAAACCCCGTTCGAGCAATCGACGAGAAGATGGACGGAGGCGAAGGATATAAGTAAGCCGGATGAAGGGTGTGTCTTGCATGCGGGAGAAGAAGACAAGACTGAGAGAGAGAGAGAAAAATAGAAAGAGAGAGAGAAAGCGATAAAGAGGGTGAGAGTGAGATGGTGATAAATTGAGCGAAGTGGGAGGTTGACCAGAGAGTGAGAAAGACGGTGATAGTGTGGAGAAACCTACGTAAGAACCCTCGTATTGATCCACCCTGTACTACGCCTCGTTGCGACTATCTTTCCTACGAATCTGTAACACCAAAAGCTTTCTCTCTCTCTCTCTCTCTCTCTCTCACACACACACTTTCCACCCACTCGTTGTGCTTAACCGCAGTGAATTCGTACATTTCCAATTTCCTTACACTTTCGTAACCGAGTTACACAATTCGTGATAACTTTTCCACTATTTTTATTTTTGAGGACAAATGAAATAATGAGGGAAGAAAAGAGGAGAGATAGTTAAAAAATAAAGTAAAAATATAAACTGCTCAACTTTTGAAAACATTTATTCAAATGAATCAAGAAATCGTAACAATCCACAGCCTCAGTTGTATTTGAATTATCTTTCACCAAGTTTTTCGTGCATCTCGTACGAGACTTTTGTTTCTTTTCTAAAGTTAGACGTGAAAAAACTAGCGAAAATTGACTTTTTTACCTTGAAGTCTAAAAAAAGATATATTCAACCGGTGCGATCGAGATTGTAGAGGTGGTTGAAGGGAAGGCACGGAAGGGAAGTTGGAGATAAAGAAAACGAAAAAAAAAAAAAAAAAATACCGAATCGAAAGACCGGGCTGATTTATGGTCGAAGGTAGGAAACATCGAAGCCAATCTATCGGAATTACTCGATCCCATGTGTATGCCCTGAATTCTTTTTCTCTCTCTTTCTTTCTTTCTTTCTTTCTTTCTTGTCGTTTGATAAATGTATGGACTTTAGCGAGCAAGCCTCTGATGACCAAACTCTGACTACGATCCACGTACGCGGTTCGGATGTTTTGGTCACTTTGGGATAAAAAGGAAAATCCATCATTCGACCATGACTATATTTCATATTTAAAATAAAAATAAATAAAAAAAAACAAAAAAGGGTGAGAATAAATTTCATTCGTTTTCATCAGACCGTATTCAAATCAAATTCATAGAAATTCTTTCTCTTTTATTCACTCAAACAACGAGTCATTATCTCAAATCAATTTTCCTCATTTAAATACGCTTTCGTCGTCTGGAAATCATGTTCTTTAAAAAATTTCTCATCAACATTTAATAAATTCGTGGGTACTTTCCGAAAAAAAGTGTTCATGACATTGTTAAATATTCAATTGATGTCCATGAAGTCAATTTGAAGTAACAAAAGGTTCGAAAGAGTTTTTAATGATGAAAGTATTAGAAATAATGATTTATTCAAAGGAATGTTTTATAAGAATCTTATGATAGCGTTCGAGTGAGTTTGACTGAAGTTAAATTGGTTACGAACTGCAGAAATTGTTCAACCGTTGATTTGGGTGATCGTCACTGTTCGAGACAGGATTGTCTGCATATAACACGACAGGAACGAAGGGTAAGGAGGGAGAGAGAAAGAGAGTAAGAGAGTGAAAATCTACGAGGGCTTTTCAAAGTGGTATGATGTATCAACGTGCAAGGGTCAATATTCTAAGAACGGATGAGCTTGCTGAGGAAAGAGTGATACACTGGTCGGAGTAAGTTGAATAAACGGAAGGATTTTCGAAGAGGAGAATGGAAAAGGGAGCGAAAGGAAATTCCGGTAAACGCGAGAGCTAGACAAAGGCAAAGAGAAAGAGAACAGAGACTCGATGGAGGACGAGGGGGTGATATTGCGCCAGTCCATTAGCGGCATCGCCACGATAAATTGGGTTGCACGATAAGAGAAAGACAGACAGAGAGACAGAGAAAGAGAGAGCGAGAGAGAGAGAGATTGGGAGGATGTGATTGGCCGAAGGAAATTAGAGAATCGATCGATCGTTTTAGTTAGTCGAGCAGTTTCATCGTGAACCCCACCTACACAGCCTTCGAATCCAGATCTTGTTCAAAATGCAGGAGTTCTAATCTTGTCTATTATTAATATATAATAAATCACATTGAAGTGAATTTCAAGGTATAAAAAAAGAGAATCAATTTTTTAAATAGTCCAAGGATCTTCGTTTAGAATGACCAATGATTATCATCGAGAAAATCCTTTTTTCGTACTCCTTCAAATACGTTTGAAAAAAATGAATAAAGTTTATGTATCTACCAGTATATATAGTGAGAATAAAAAGATGCTCTTTCATGTCAGACAGAAATTTATACTCTGCCGCACTCTCGACGTCGATGTCACATGCTATTCATCCCACGAACCTCCTTCTCAGAGATTTCGTCCCTCAAACGCTATAAATGATTTTTTCATTCGCCAGCTACAGGACGAAAATCGAACGATGTCTTTTTTTACGAATCTTAATTCCATTTATTTAAGGATTAAATTCTTTTTTTTTTTCATTTCTCTATCTCGTTTTCTTATTTTTCAACAAATTAAAGAAGCTGAAGAAAATAATGTCAAGTGTGTCTTTTGCAACATACGTTTACCACTTTTTCGTACGATTTTGGATCCTTAGGGAGAGTGAATTGAAAAAACGTGTTACGGTTTTCCACTCGATCCTCTCTAGACTTACTTTTTTTTTTTCTACACCCTTCTTGCGAGAGAAAATGAAGCTCGTGGGCATTGTAAAGAAAAAACTGTACGACTATCTAGTCTCGTGTGTGTAGGCATACCTGTATGCATTGTCTATAGACAATGTGGAGCGAGAATCGAAGAAAAAAAGAAAATAGAAATAGAAAGAGATAGAATGAGAGGTGCGGTTCACGAAACGCTGGGGGATCGAGTTTGGAGAAAAATCGAGGGTGAATCGACGTAGTTAGGATGACTCGGAGTTGGAACGAGCTTTATGTACTTTGGAGTATATAGGTGCCCTGAGGAAATGGCCACGAGGGCAAACAGAGTAAAAGGGAGAGAAATAGAGAGAGAGAAGATCAAGAGAGGTTGGAGGATTGGTGTGTTGGCCACCCGGTGATGAGAAGGGTGTGGGCGGCGTCGAATTGTGGCCGTGTGAGGAGCCAAGTGCCGCGCGGCTTTCTCCCGCAGATCAATGCGGACATGTGCGGGAAATTGCACAAGAGAATCGATCGCAACCCACCCAGAACCCTCGAAGGTTCTCTTCTCTCACCCACAACTTGTTCCATTACTCTCTCATTCTCCCTCTCTCTCTCTCTCTCTCTCTCTCTCTCTTGCTCTTTCCTTTTTATCTTTTTTCCGCAATATATGCAGGTTTCCCTATTTTTTTTTCTATCTCTAAATTTGCCTCTCGCCCTCAGAGTACGTATCACCCTATTCACCTTCAGGACCCTCTTTTCCAAAAAGAACAAGACCCTATTTTCCACACTTGAAAAATAACACTTTGCTATCATGCGAGAATATCTCAGTGACGATTTCCACTGATCTATTATTCGATGTATTCGATGTTTTAAAAGTTAAAAATTTCATTAGTAAGACCATTCGTGTACCAGTCCTTTAAATTTTAAAGGAAAAACTAATTTCGTCAAGTTCCTGAACGGTTTGTTTGTCCCTTCATGTTTGAACGTCACTTGTCTCTAACTCACTGTGTCCTTGTGTCTTTTTCCCTTTTTATAAACCTCGATCATTTGTCAAAAAAAGGGGCTGCAATGCTCGACTACTCTGTTTCTCAGTTTATCTATAAAAGTCACCCTGAGTCAAGTTGATTTCATTCTTCACTGTATACACATTTTGATGTTCATTTGGGAAAAAGGTGAGACGTAGGATATGAGATTTTTGTGACAAATCACTATTTTTATTAGCAAAGGTCGTGAATGTAAATTCAAGACTTCAATGTTTCGTTCTGTACGTTGTAAATGTTTAATTTCATTGTAAACAGCACTTTGTATTGTTTTAATGAAAATTAGAGATACGATCAAGTTTTTTTTTTTTTTTTGAAAAAATTTCCGATCGTTTGGCAGAAAAAATTGAAAATATTTTAAATAGAATGCGTTATTTAAAAAAACTGAAATTTAAAGTTTTGAAAGAAAAAGTGCGTTGGCTCTAAAGTAACTGAAAGCACATGAGCATGAAATCAGGTCATTGTTCGTTATGGTCGAACGAGAAGGGTGACAAGTTCTGTGAAATTGATGGAAAGGCTTTTCGGACATGGGGTACAAGAAGAGGGAAAAAAAGGAGGCGGGCATGAAAAGATATGAAAAAAGGCAATGTGGCATTTCGTTGCTCAGAGTAAAGTAGGAAAAGGGGATAAGAGATGGTGGTGTTGAATTTGGAAAAATCCCTGAGGAGTATCGAGAAATACGTCACGAAGAATTCACTGACGAAAAGGAACGGTTGTTAAATATATCGATTTATACATGTGACGATTGACAGATAAGGGTGAAAAAGACGCAATTATTTTGGTCATTTTATCGTTACTCTTGTGGCTGTTTTTTTGCTCGAACGATTGATGGAAAGACAGAGATCGCTGTGCGGTGTAGTAAAAGGAAAAAGGCTGATTCTTGGGAGACAGAAAAGATGGTGAGAGAAAAAAAACGAATGAAGGAAAGGCGAAAAGAGGAGGCGGAAGAGGGTAAGAGTAAAAGCTCTTGCTGAAGGTAAAACCCGTAACATTGCCATCCGGCAACTTGCCCATTTCCCACACCCCTTTTTTCACCACCCAACGAATCCCTATCTCGGCACTCGCCTACACTCTCGAAATTCAATCAAACTTGCAAAGCTTTCGTAACGATGATATATACTCTTGGCGAGACGTTCATACAGCTCACTTTGAATGAGACAAGTTTCTTTTTTTTTTTCATCGTATCGACGTGTTTACGTTGCATGAATCGATGGCCATTGACCTTGAAGAGTACGATAACGATTTTCTTTTCGAACAAAAGCACAAAAATTTATTTAAATTCAAAGAAAATTCAATTCCCACATTGGAGAGTCGTCTGTGCAAGTGGATCGATGGTTTTTTTTTCGTTATTTCGAAGAACTTTGCTCAGAGCTAAACAGCACGATATTCGAATACCAAATAAAAAGAAAATTCTCTCATACTTCGTGCTCGTTTTTTTCTATGGATTTGGCTTAGGTTTTTTTTTCTCCAAATATCTAATGTCCAGAACTTTGTTGCAAAGGGGAATTGACGAGGATCAATTGCAAGTTTTAACGAAAAGTTGGTCGAATAATATCAAGAGCAACGTTCGAGGGAGTCTTTCGTGCAAAGCATGTAAGAGGGGGTTGAACTCGAAGGAAATAAGGGATGTTTGAAGCGCCTTCTGTCTATCCCGATGGAATTGACGCGCGTGTGGTCCGGACGATTCATTTGGAGGCAAAACGCGTGTCCGATAGGCCAGTAGCGTAATACCAAAAAGAGAGATAGCGATGCAGAGAAAAGAGGGTTGTTTTTCGGGAGCTTCGTCGAGTTTCATCCCTTATGTCTGGTCACGTTTTTAATATAAGGTAACCCTCGTGTTCTTTCTTCACCGTTCTCACTCATGTATGAAGCAGGGGTTCCCAGAGATATGCGTGTTTGCGTTGGTGCGTCCTGTGCGAGTAACACCCCATGTACATTGTGAAGCAACGCTTAATCAATCTTTTTTTTTTGCCAAGAAAAGTGTGAGGGGTGCGAGACTATCACGAGCGATCGAAAAAGTGGCCAAACAGAAGCACGTGGTGGTACGTAAACGTTTGAAACGGTGCATTTATAAAATATGAACTTTTTCTGTAGCAAATGAAATGAACGAACGTCAAAAATTCACTGTTTAATCGATAACTTTCGTGTATTTATGAAAAATTATAAAAAATTATATTTTTAAGGAAGAAATAAACGACTGGAGGCAGTTTTTGGTGTCGAATTATGAAAATAAACAAATGTAATAATTAATTGAGTGGAAAAAACGATGGAAAAGTGGTTTAGAAAACATTTGATTTATGTCGTTGACGAGAAATTTGTTGATAACGTTAAAAGTTGTATATTTTTATTATTATTTTTATCGATTCACTGCATTAAAACTGACCTTCAGATTGAATATGAATTGAAGGAGATAAAAATAGTCTTTGATGGCTTTGTACAGCGTAAAATCTCGTTTCACCCCTTCGCCAATCGGTCTTCGGGTCTTGATTCTCTTTCTCTTTCGCTTTAGGTCGTTAATCGAGTAGGGTGAATTTCGTAGTGAGACAGGGATGGATTAAGTGAAGGAAAAGGAGAGAGCGAGAGGCTGGAAATCGAAGGGAACGTCACACGATCATTAGGAAAAGACGGGGATGGGAAGCTACAGTGATCTGGTGAGGATAAGGGTTGGATTGAAGAGACTATCGAAGTATTGCTGAAGCCAGAAAGAGGGAAAAAGAGAAACTACAATCGATATTGCCAGATAGAAGAATAAATTGGAAAAGAATGATGATAAGAATAATGGATTCGAGTCTTCGTGGATTGACTGAGTTCAAGTCGAAGAGCAACGTCGGAATACACAACTAAAAAAAAAGAAAGATAACCCAAAAAGGCAAACGAAATTTCATTCGGAGACAATTGGAATGAATTCATTAACGTTAAAACCCCATCAACTTTGTTCAGATAAATCGAAGCTCCACTATCACGAGTGAGGGAAGATTTTTCCCACTGGTTCGTGCGAATACAAAAAAAAATACTATAATTTCACAACGTTTTAATCATTTTCGAAATCATTTCATGATTAAATAGAGGTCAAAAATTGTCTGAGAAATAAGTCAAGACGAAAAAACTTATTTTCGCTTTTTCCAAAACTCCAGTAAGTTGCGAGAGCACAAAAAATGTAGAGGGAAAACTCTGACAGTATCCTCACGTTTTATTTTTACTACCGTCGTTCCTTCTGTTGATGAAAAAACGCCAGACCAAGTATCTTACAAGTTTAGCTAACGTCCATCTGTGTGGCCAATGTTTAACACAGTTTTCCTTCCTCCCCAACCTCTAATCTCGATACCAAAGTCCACATTTTCGATTTTACTTCGATTTCACCGAACGTATGTCCACTTCCTATTCCTTGCCATGTCCGTCATCCAGCCACAGTTAAACCCAAAATGGATGAGAAAGAAGGGAGATGGAAGAAAAAAAAAAGCCCAGAAATGTAGAGATAAAAATCGTTAGATGAGCCAAAAGAAAAGGCGAAAACGAGAAGAGCCCAAAGCAAACCTTATCGAGATCGAATCCTGGGTGATGGATGACCCTAATCCGAACTCCTATTTGCTTCTATCCCTGAAGAAACTAAACAATCCCTCACTGCAAGTCGATGTGAGCATTGGATAAATCGACAAAGCTCAACCGATGGGAGAACTTGACCAATTGGTAATAAACATTGAAACAAACGTTTATTAACAATTTCATTCAAATGCCAAAGCAATTAAGTCTTTATGACCTAATGGGAATAGCAATTTATTCGAGACATTTGAAAAAAACGTCAAATTGTTATTTTATGGTTAAAAATTCACCATTTTTAAAAAAACTAAAGTGTCCTGACGACGTTTGTTGCTGGAAAATCCACGAATTTGAGAAAGTAAGTGAATGAATCTACGAAATAATAAATGAACAACTTTCCCAGAGATTTTTTATTTCCGAATAGTTTCTTTCTGAGAATTCCTCGTCGTCGATTATTCAATTGCAATGAAAAATCCGTTCCTTAAACGTTCGAACACGAGTGAGGACGAGCACTCTCGAGATTTAAAAAAGTAGGAAAAAAATTGAGTGGTGAAAAGGAAGAAGAAAAAAAGAAGAGTGACGAAGAAAAATATCCGTTGGGTTTTTGAAGGGGTTTGGCGAGGGTGGGTCTAGTGGCACACGACACGGGACGAGACCTTGGAACGATAAATGGTAGAGATTCGTGGAAACGTTCGCCTGCGGAATTGGATAAGTCCCGAAGTTTCCTTTCCTCAGAATCTTGCGTGTTTTGGTAAACGACCGAAAGCAAAGAAAAAAAAAAAAAAAGGCAAAAAATCGGAACGCACGAAATGAGACAAACGTTTGACTTTTTCAGGGTTTCAATTTCACTTCGTTGACGTCATCCACGCAATCCGAAATGATCGATCACTTTGAAAATTTATAGTAATAAATCGCCACTCGATTTACTTTTCTCCGTAAAAATTTATGGCTCGTCAGCGCTATTTATTTCTTCTCACTTGCAATTTTTATTGAAATATTTTTTTTTCCTTCCTCTACCACGTGTAAGATTTCAATTGTACAATGTCCTTAAATAAAGCATTACATTAAATAGGAAAATATCATATGATTTTGGCAATTATTTACTTAAATAAACAACTTTCTATTTTTAACGTTAAATAATTACTTAAGAAATTAATAATAAAAGTAAAATATAATCATAAATCGTAAATCTACATTTTTCTCTATCAAACTTTATACATATTTCCAAAAAATGTATTTCCCGCACCCTCAAAAATGGCCATCAACGAGTAAAGATTGAAAAAAATATTGCGGTCGTGATGATCGAAAAAACAAAACGACTATATCTATATATATATATATATATACAGTTTCATCCCCCAGGAATAATATCACCGTTCACGTCCAGCAGATTGGTCTGGTCTGTGGCACACGAAACTACTCAATGTGCACACCCAGTGCGAGGGCAAAAAGCTTCGCAAAACGAAATTGTGAGCGAGAGAGCGAGAGAAGGATTGAAAATCGAATGGAAACGAGAGAAATACTCAAGTGCCGTGGCTGATGGAGCCAGGTTGGATATATAAATGTGGTTGAGTTACGAAAGTAAAGCCTGCTGATAGAGAAAGAGAGAAAGAGAGAGAGAAAAAAAGCTTTAATACAACAGGCACGCACACTGTTTGTCGAACCGACGAGATCAATACAGCCAGTACTGGTTTTTTTTTTTTTTTTTTGCTCCCCTATCACTCCTTGTTCTTTGGCAATGTCCAATCCCTTTTTATTTCTCGCTTCTCTACGCTCTCTTTCGCAAAATTACGTACCGAAACAAGCCTTTTCTCACGAAGAGAAATCAACGAGTCTACAGGATCGAAAAAATAAAATTTACACTCTTTAACAAAATCAGCCTTCAGTTAAATCGAAAGAAACTAGTTCTTATTCCCTTCGATTATTTCTAACCCTGCATTACAAGACAATCGTTGAAAGCTCCAGATTTATTCGAGTTAGAAATGAGCTGTGGGCAGCTTCAAATGTTGAAGCCAAACCCTTCGTCGTAATGACTTGTCGAGTCGTTCCCTCCCTGCGTCTAATTAAATCTCGTACTGTCCAATGAAAGTTTTCTACTAAATGGCGTTTCATGTAATTTTGTAATCTCCCCTTCATCACCGCAATAACGATCGAAAAGCTAACGTGGCGTTTAAGTTTTACAAAAAGTTTCTTCAGCTTTTACAATCGATTCAAAAGTTTCTAAATATATAATTGTAAAAAGGGATTCTATGAAGAAAACGAAAATTTAGAGCCAACGGCTGATAAGTTCGTTCGAATCACAGTTATTTTTACAGTTCAAGTCAAAATTTATCAAAGAGATTATTTTTTTTTTTCACTCTTTCATAAGTGCTGCTTTACTTATTGTTCGCCTGCATCGTTTAATTCCTGCAAAATGGTCACCACATTTAAATTATACTCGTTTAAAAAAACGTCCGAGTTCCAGCATCATCATTCGTTAAAATTGCACTGATTGGATTATCTACTAATGTTCCATTCCTGAAAATACGAATTACAACGAGAATTCGTATTCGCAACAATATTTTCTACAGACCAGCCGATATTTTTCTAAACGTTAGATCCATTAGGATCCAAAGTTGTACGATACATTAGAAACGTATTTTCGCCATGTTTTCTCACTGTTTTATCGCTCAGTTTAGTCTTCACTGACTTCGTCACACAGTTTACCAAGTCAGAGAGGCCGATTGAACGAGAGGAAATAATAAAAAAGACGTGATAGTCTTGTCGGAAGCGTTGCTCTTCAATCGTAGCTCATCGGTTCTTTGGCTCATGAGTTGTATCAATTTTTCTCATCACCCCAACTGTCAGACGGTGCGTACTGTGGATTCATGTGACTGGAATTAGCAGCTTGTTGTAATTGTTGTGCTAGAGTTTGGGCCGATTGATAAACCGGATAACTCTTTCTCTTTCTGATACCGTGCATCGATAACAAATGTATCTGAAGATATTGTTTAGTTTTGAATTGTTTGTTACAAACGTGGCACGATATATACTCCGTCTGTATAGTATGCACGTTGACAATGTGCTGCTTGAGGTTGGAATTATTTGAATATATTTTACCGCACTCAGGACATTTTGGTTTGCCATTTAAGTCCATACCGACGATACCCATCTGTTGCTGTTGATGGTGATTGTAAGGGTCTCTTATCTGATTTAATAATTGGCTTATACCAGACTCGAGCTGATGTTGCTTTACGTGCTTTTGTTGTTTCGCACAAGACTGCAACATCATGTTCAACTGTTCGGTCGTACTTTTGACCAAACTCGTCGAACCAGTCGCGGTCACCTGTTGTTGCAAACTTTGCAAATTGTTCTGAAGTTTCTGATGCATCGCAGTTAGCTGTTCACTGTTGAGAGAGTTGAGCCCGCCTACCCCTTGCTGTTGATTGTCCAGATGAAGTTGTTGTTGCTGTTGCTGCTGCTGCTGCTGCTGCTGCTGATGATGATGAAGACGCGTCAGTGTCGTCGAGCCCGATGACAGAGATAGCGAAGTCGAGAAATCCTGCTTGTTACCGACAAGGCTCGGATGGGTTCCGGGCTGATCATTCCTCGTTGTGCTG
The DNA here is from genome assembly GCA_948107755.1 of Campoletis raptor. Classification (NCBI taxonomy): domain Eukaryota; kingdom Metazoa; phylum Arthropoda; class Insecta; order Hymenoptera; family Ichneumonidae; genus Campoletis; species Campoletis raptor. The sequence continues at coordinate 7,738,973 of OX403630.1, read as the reverse complement.
GATGTGCCACCACCGGTGTTTGCCAACCAACCAGAACTCGAGCAAGAACCTTCTCCAGCGGAGGGCGGCGGCTGCCAGCGCCCTGGAACCCACCAGCCAATTTCAGTCCTCGGCGCAATTCTCGAACGATCCCTTAAACACTAATGTTTTCTCCACCGCTTTTCCACTTTTTTTTAAAAATCTTTTTCTTTTTTTTTTTTAATCGTTTTCTCTTAATCAATTCTCCTTCCATCATGTTTTTATTTTATTTCTTTGTAAGTCTTTTTTTTTTTGCCTCTCCATTCTGCCTCTCTCTTTTTTTTCCACATTCACTTCTTCGCGCTTTCCCTTCCACATTCAGTTTTTTTGTGTTTATCTATTCTCACCCTCACTTTTGACCCATCTTTAAATTTGTTTCAATTTCAATGATAATTCACTTATTTAAACCCAACCCAATTCCCGTTTTTCCCTGTATCAGAGATCATGGAATTTGTTTGTTTTGCTTTCACGTGTTGGTTCTTCGATGTTGAAGGTTCCTGCTTGTTTAGTTTAAATTTTTAATATCTGTATTGCCAATTTGTTCCAAATGTTTGTGTGTGTACGCGCGCTATCGTCTATGCAATTGGGCTCCTCACTCCCGATCAAAATAATCGACGATTTTTGCCCTTTTTCTTTCTTTTAACTTAGTTTCTTTATCTCCCTAATGCACGGAGATTTTTTTTCTTTCTTTCATCGCTTATAAACTACCAAATTAACGGTTCTTAACGTTCTCATATTTTATTTTCGAATATTAATGATTATTCCTGTTTTTGTTTTTCTTTACTATTCTCACTCTACGAGAATCGATATTCGAACGAGTATGAAATCGTTCATTGCGATTATTATTGTACCCGCTACTCACCGTTCTTCGGGATCTTGGCGAAGGATGTAAAAAGGGAATGAGGCCAAACATTGGAAAGTTACGAACGAGGAAACAGGCTATGGGAATATTTTTTTTTTTTTTTTTTAATAATCTGTGAGAGGTACGAGAGTTCCATGCATTCAACGCAACAACGAGAGACCAGAGTCGTAGGAACGACGGGAGGATACTAGTCAGGGTGGACTTATGACCGTTAATGGCTGGATATTATTTCGTTTGCAAAAAATCTCCATTTTTTTTCTTTGTTGTTTTTTTTGTTTTTAACTCGACTTATAATTTATGAATTAATTTTTTTTCATTGACACTCACCATAGTTTGGATCCTGATTTGCCGCATGGATTCCCGAGGGACCTGGCATCAGTCCTGCGAATAAATAACATGTTTGTTTTTTATCATCAAATATGAATTTTTACATTTTTTTCATTGACCAATAATTCAATTATGATCGAACTGGTTTTTACCTTGAAGACCCAAAAGCGCCGCTGGAAACGTGCTGCGATGATGTTCCATGGAATCATTGAGAAGATCGCTTGGCTCCGTTTTCACAGAATTTAGCATACCGTCGTTGTTCGATGTGTCTTCCTCGTTGTCAGACATTGAATTTGAGTCCTCACCCGTCGACTGTGCCTGCGCAAGGAATTTCGATGTGCTTTTTTTCTTTTTTTCTTTTCTCTCAATTCAATTTACACGCATCTCGTTACTTTCTTAACATTAAAAACTTCTCATTCATGCAGCAGTGACTGATTTTTCAATGAATCCTTGTTACTTTGTCAGACTCTGTTTTTTAAGGCTCGTACTATTTTTCAATGAGAAAATGGTTCGGTAGAGGAAAACAAGGTTATAAATTCTGGAACGACTGAACGGGGTCAGGATATGATTTAGATTTTATGTTAGTGGATTGCACTGCTTCGTATCACAAGTAAAAAAAAAAAAAAAGCATCGCACATTGAGAGGATTATGAAATGAATTTTCCACTGAAATTCATAGTGAAAGTTATTGGGAAATATTTTAACGTTCGACCGAGTGTAAACAACGTATTTATAAGTAATTATGGTTTTTAGAGTTTACGGCATGTGAAATTTTTTATAATTTTTTTCCAATTTCATAAACTTCGTGATTAAATTTTACACGCAGCCCATGATTAATCAATTATGCTGGAGATATTTTTGGGGAAACTAAAATTTTTCATTGTGTATGAAAAATTGTTTCAGGCAGACGAGAATTTTTATTTAAATTGGATGAAAATTTCGTTACAGAGACATAATGATCTTGAAACATTTCAAACAGATCTCTGTGTTTTTTTTCTTTTTTTTTTCAATAATGTAAAGTTTTTGGAATTACCTGCACGTTGTTGTTGGGTGTCGTGTGTATCGTCGGACCTCCCTCGAGAGCCTGGCCCAAAAGAGATTCCTGAAGATCGGACTTTTGTTCAACGTGATTACCCATAGGTGGAGAATAACTTCTTGGTCTTTTTTGTGGCGGTGGGCTTAAGCCACTTTCGTTAAGGTCTCCTCTCACAGAATCCTGCCATGGATTTCTCGGTGTTACCTTCACGATCGAATGCAAATAAAATAATAATAGCAAAAATAATACAAAAAAAAACGAAAAAAAAAACAACACAAAAACGAATAATTAAATTAAAAAATAATGAAATATAATATAAAATCATGTTTCGAAGGGTGTGAAAAATAAAATAAAAATAAAACACATAGTCATGAAGGTATAGTTACAAAAATAACAAAAAAAATGAAGCAAAATTTCAAAAAAATATTTTTTTTTTAAAAAGAATCAGTAACCAAAATGATATGAAACTTGAGAAAATTTATTAAATCAAACTTACCGGTGAACTGACATTGTTCCCACTGGACGCGGAAAGTGGTGGAATTTTGGAGGCTGCCGAGCTGCCATTTACGTCTGCCAGACCTCGTACTTGGAGCATCTGAGCAGTTTTGAGAAAGGTTGTAAGTTTTTCTTCGCCAACGTGAACCTCGCCATGATACATGAATCGTAAGAGTGACTCCATGTCGGACGAGGCTACGTCCCGGAGTATAACAATTGGATGCTGGCATGGATTAGCCTGAAAAAAAAATTCAAAAAATGTTCATTAAAAATCCATAAAACATCAAATTCACCGATAAATATTAATATTCGAAAGATTTGTATAAAGAATAATCGTACTGTAGATAAAAAATTATTTGTTATAATTCATCTTTCGGGGTATGAATTGGATTATAATAAAAATAATTTTAAAAAAGCAGCGAATGTTGAATTGACGGACAAAAATACTGTGTCGGTTGATTTACGAACCAATGAAGTAAAATGAGCGACGTTTAATCCGGTTTTATCGTACGTTCGACATTACAAGCATCTATATATCAGGTTGTAAATTTACTCTCTCGACTGTAGAAGCCAATCGTTGAATTTATCGTAGGCGGTGTTGAAAGTTTCGAAAAACAAAAAAAAAATGTAAAATAATCCAAAAAAAAAAAAAAAAAAAGATCATACCGAGCTTTACTCGAAGTCTCGCGAGTTCAAATTTCTCGCTTGGTTACAGGGCACTTATTCCAGTTGAACTATTATTCAAAACTTGAGTACAGAGGTCGAGTTAACAAGAAATTAACATGGCCCCGGAAATGGGACACGTACGCAATCGAGATTGAAGTTTTCGTCGAAATATAAGTCAAGAATTTCGCATTGAGTCACTTGAGTTTAGTTTTAGCAACGAACGAACGTTTTCAATAATTATCGGTCACGGTATTAATTATAATTAATGACATAATGATCCAGTCGCGCAGCTACTCGATGGCACACATAACAGGAATTCTTGAACACTTGTGTGTAGGTGTACAATTTAATTAAATTACATTAAAATTTTTTAAATCTTACATATTTCACTAAAAAATAAAATTTCTCAGCATTTCTCATCGAATTACAACATTTTTTTGGTTCAATAATAAAGAGGCATTTATTTTGAGATATTATGACGGATCATTGCCTTAAAAAAGCGTTGTTTGCAACAAAAAATCATTAAGATTCGAAAGGAGGATATTTTATTTAGAAATTCGATCGATTAATTATTTTGATTATTCATTTTACAGCCTCAAAGTCGTAGAATAAATTTGTGATAAAATGCAAGATACAATATAACATCGCGATGTCACATTTTTTATGTTTCATAAATTTATAACAAGATTTTCATGAGTACAGTTATTCTTATAAAATAATTCATTTTTACTATTTTCTTGTGAGCAATCATTGAAAGAGGGATTTTTTAAGTGGCTCATTTTGAATAGTTCAGCTGTTCGTGAAAACGTTGTCGTTCGAGCCTCGATCTTTACTCATAGAGCATAATATTGACCATAAAAAAAAAGGAGAAAAGAGAGTGAAACTCAATGATACAGAGAACTAAAAAAATACACGAAAGATTTCTGTGACCTCAATAAAACGATTTATAATAGTCGAATATATAGTGAATCGGAAATAAAGAGAATAACGATAAACATACGAATTTGTAATGTACGAACTGAAAGTCTCGAGAGCTCAAGTTTAAAACTCATGTGAGCTCAATCCTCGCGAATTAATCGTCATAACATCGAATTATTGATTCTTCGAAGAATCCTCTTTGGTCCAATGACAAAAATACAAAATGATTTGATTCAGTAATAAGTAATATAAGAAGAGCAAATTGTTGCTTATCGATGTAATAATTGACGCTCGGACCCAGTGAGAATAAAATCTAAGCGAAATAGGGATCGTCTAAAAAAATTAGATAATAGACACGAGACAGAGAATTGGAGATAAACTATTAAGAGAACGAGAGACAGAGAGAAAGAGAAACGAACAAATGATGGAACCGAGTCAGGGACACATTAACCAATTCAATTAACGAGATACTTGCGGACAGCCGAATGACATTCTGTCAATTAGAAAGTAACGCGATTAAAGGATCCAATCAATAATTGATTGCCACGAGAAATTTGCACATTCGACAATATAAATCTGTATATATTTTCATAAATGAATTAATGTATAACTCGATGGAAAGTGAGAGATGAAAACTAAATGAGCTGCGATAAACAGGAAATTAAAAAAAAAAAAAAGAAGAAAAAATATTTCGTTTTTTTAAATGATCGTTCCTACAGAAACAAGTTTTCTTCATTATTTGTAACACCATTTCAATTTCTTTTAATTGATACTCTTCATTAATCCAAATGAAAAAGTTAAAATTCTTAATACAAGGATCTCGGAAAAATAAACAGTTGTCAATTTTTTTTTTAATTTCCATTGTTTTTTTTTTTTTTTTAATATAATTCTTCCATCAATAATAGGACGTTTATCAAAAAAAATTTATGTACTCTCATGATAGACGGTACTTCGCACTAATGGACGTGGATTAATTTTCTACTTTGTATGAGTCTACACATACAGTACGTAATACATATGATACGAGAATGAATTAACGAACTGGCTACTCGATCAACCGGTCCTGCGACCAAACGTGGGCTTTCCTTATTACAATCCAAGTATTTTAGAAAGCGTTTTCTCGCGATATAACAAGATTCCAGTGGGGCGTGTACAAATCTACGAAATTCGTGGCACATATTCTCTCGATTTATATAATTGTCGTATGTTTTATAAATCAGGCATTTAGTCAAGCAATCGAAAGATGAAAGCAACTGAATACCAAGTTATAATAAAAATTATTAACTCTATAGATATAAAGAGAAAAAAAAAAAATATATATATATATATATATATTTCGATATAATGAAAACAGTAAATTACATGCACTGAATTCAATTATATATCGAGTGCTCATGGCTGTGTGAAACAAAGGCGATAGTTCGCTTCTAATAATTAAGGACTGCTGTATATACACAGTCACATTTATTTTGCTCATAACATACGAGCTTTTCCACTCAAATCAAACAATGTTTCGTCAAAGACATTGTTTGGTTTCGAAATGACAATAAACTTTGAAAAAATTCAGTCAAATAGCTCACGAAATTGAATATTCTTTAATTATTTTCATTCATCAGAAATCCTCTCATCGAAGTCCTCCAACAATCTTTCTCAAGACTTTTTTTATCCCTTTGGTTCAGAATGACCCATAGAAATGTGTATAGAAGGTGAGATGGTGAGAGGAGGCTCGCATGTACGCGAAGCACCCTAACTAAAGCGTAAGTAGAAAAGTAGATACGACTGCATGGTTTCTGATCCGGTTATGCAGTCGAGAGAGCGCGGGCGTTCGCCAGTCATGGCTTCACAAACATAGCAAGACTCTGGAGACGTATAGAAATAATGAGAATTCTCATATGAATATAATGAATAAACACGTGTTTTTATTAAGTACTGACAACATTAAGGGCGCAGCTGATATCAGATTTTAAAGATATTCGAGCTATCGATACCTACTGAGGAACGTCACTTTGGCTACGAGATGACGTTGGTACATGAAATTCTCAAATTGAAGTACTTTTACGATTTGTCACTCTGCAGTGATTTAAAAAAAAAAAACTGTAAACATTAGAAATTGAGTAAAAAATCGTCATTTGGGGATTAAAAACAATTGATTCTTCGTTCATTCAAAAGTATCACCCTTGACATCAATCAAAACGATTCTTCGTTGAATCTGATGCACTTTTAAGCATTTTAATTAAATAATTCCCGATAAAAAATGAAATGATTCGTAACAAATGTAATGCTTTGAAAAGTAAAGACACAAAACTATAATTTGAGGCGAAAATATTTAACTTGCGATGATTCGTAGGAACGAACGAGTACACCTGTTGATAGTTTATTCAAAAAATCTTGATCTTCATGTATTTTCCATTCTTATCTCTTCAGGTAATGGCATTTAAATAGAAAGTTATTCTGATGTCTCGTAAAAAAATGTCGATGAGGAAAAAAATGAGTGTCTGTTGCTGTATTTCAAGATTTTAATGGTAAACAATGTTTTGACTGTTATTGAAAAAATTATTTCATCATAAAGAGCATTTACTGATATATATTGAGGACGAAAAAATTTGATGGAGACAAGAGAATTATAAAAAAATTAATTGACGTATAATAATAAATGAAACAGACATGCAGTGTGTTGTTCGATCGAAAGGATCGAAATGACAAGCTGTATGGTGGTGTATACTAGACTGAATGTTATAAGGAATGCGAGACGGGTGACTACGCACTTCCGTCGATAAAAATACACGCAAGCAGCAGCCACCTTAATGCTCGGTTCTCTCTTTCGCCCTTTCGTTTCTCTCGGTACACGCGCCGCGTGAATTACGCGCTCGAAATAAATTTTAGTGAGAAGCAAAAGACGTAGACGAGATGAAGAAGAGACAGAAAAAAAAAAGAAATAAGGAAAGAAGACTAACGAAAAGATTCAAGGAACGATGTGGGAGCGTTCATGAATATAAAAATGTGAAAAATATTCTCTGCCATTTCGTGCATTCGGGCTGTAGCGAATAAGAGTTTCTCGGTAATCCCCCCCTGATGATTATTCTCAATGACAGAAATAACATCCGATTTATCTCTATACTTTCCGCACAACCCAACAATTCGTCTATGTCTTTTCACGACCAATAAAATAATTGTAAACAATATCGGCACCTATTTTTATTCACAATACATTCAAAATTATATCTAAACTATTAATCAAAAACTAATTAATCGAAAAAAAATCATTAAATTATCGATCATGAAGCATCAAAAAATCGGAGCTTTCAGAATTTTTCATTTTTAACTTTTCAATTTTCCTTAAAGAAACATCAATAAAACAATGATTATTGTTATATATTCTGTGTTTTTATAGCCTGACAATTGAAAGGAGGAACTGAAAAATTGGTAGAAGTTGAAGCTCCTTTTTTATATATAGCAGAGCCAAAAATGTAATGCAATGTTTACGAACGACAATTCAAAGAACTTTAATAATAGGGACAACATTACATTGCGACGTTCGAAACTTCAATACCCCAAAATTAGTGAATTATGGACACAGATATGAGCAAAAAGAATAAATGAAGAATTAAAGAGATTATGGCCATTATTTGGACCCAAAAAAGCCAAATAAAATTATTATTATTATTATTAAAGTTTATTCTAATAATAGAATAATGACGATTTGAAAATTGCGCAAATATCTGATTTGTCAGTCCTTTTACATAATTTATTTAATGCGATAAAATAAATGTGACAGGACTTGTAATTTAAATAAAAAGTCTTCATTGTTTTCCACTAATAATTTGTTGAGCGTAAACGATATGCAGGACTGCATTACGTCTTTTGCTAATTCTCATTTTAAAAGAAAAACAGTGTCAGCAGTTGGTCCACTGTCGCAGAGAGTACAATTATAATCGCGTTAGGCGGTTGCGGTTGTTAACGCTGTTCGCATAAGAGTTGAAGAAGAAAACACGAGGATATAGAGAAGCAGCGAGAAATCAGAGCCCAAATGCTAGTTTTACACAGTCCGGGAGCTTGTACAGGGAATAGCCGAACAGGCAAAGAGTGAGAAGTTGTATGATGAGCAATACGAAGGAGAAAGAGAGATAAAAAGAGTGAGAGTGAACTGAGAAGAGAACACGAGACTCTCTGGTTCTCGATGCAGTGGAGCACGCACACGTGCACTCGATATAGAAACGGGCAACGAGCTCTAAACTCGAGGAGACACACCCGCGGGTGTGCATTTGCTCATCTCGCCAGGAACAACGAGGTGGCCTTAATTAGTCTCGCCGAGACGAGAGTCGAAGAAAACGACGAAAAGAGATCAAAAATTCAAGCCACAACGAAACATATGTGTTATTTCGAGGGATAATATTTCGTCAAGCATTGCTTACAACAAGGAAAAAAAAAACATATTTTCATGAAATAATATCATTAAGCAATAATAATTTAACGGAATAGTTTCGGAACGATGATTTTATCTTTTCAAAAAGTTTTGTCAATTCAACGAAAAATTTATTTTGTTTTATAGAGTTTTTCATCGATTCTGATTCCAGTCACGCATACGATGTAAAGTGTAGGACGATTTTTTCTTTTTTTCCTTTCCTTTTCGCCATCAACCGGAAATCGACGCATTTGCCACTGGTTATTCGTGAGTTCTTAGAATGTAGGGAATAACTCAACTGTTTGAAACCTCAAAACTATGTAATGTTTGTTTGCCAATATCTCAAATACGAGAGGGTAAATCCTTTTGAAATTTTGTACATAGTTTCATGATGATGGCCTGAATGTGTCCTCGAATTAAAACAAATGTCGTAAAAAAAGATTTCGGCGAGAGTATTACCTTAACGGAACATCAGAAAACTCATGAAATTCGAAAATCACACGATGATAATTCTCATCTATTGCAATAAGAGCCTCAAGCAGTATATAAGTAAAAGAGTCACTAATAGTACGAGAAGTAGTAGTAAAATCCCCACTCTGGTCAGACAGATGAAGAAAATACGATATAAAAGAATTCATGTCTGAAGCCACACGATCCCCACTCGAGTGTATCATCAGAGGGAGGACCTCCTTTGAGTCTTTCGCCTCGTGTCTCGTTGATTGGATAGTTGAATTCTTGAATTACATCCTAAGCATATATAGTTAAAGTCTCAAGCCTCTGTATCTAAATCACAAATATATACACACTTACACACAAATATATATGTGTACGAGCAACATTAATGTTCCGCACGCGATGTATATTCGGTGTTTTTATAAACACGTACACACTTAGTGTTATAAAGAGGGAGAAGAAAATATCCATATATATTTTTATTTATTTGAAATCTCCTTCTACTCAGGAGTTGGGTCGCGTAACTACTTGGCTCTTTCTCTAATATAAAACCAGCGGGATCCGTCGAAATCGTTGTGACATGGAAAAAGCGTCAGCGAGCAACGCACAATTTATTATCCACAAATGTACAATATATATATATATAGATATATACATACATAATACAATGTCTATATATACGACATTTAGTGAGTATCAAACCTAGAGAGTTTCTCGTTCTAGCTGTGCGTTGGCCGAGCACGAGCGTCGAGAGGTCTCTTTTGCTCTTATTTTTAGGTGGCAGATCACTCGATGTACAACACGCGCCCTCGCTCGTTCACCAGAGCAAGGGTGTGTATAAGCGGTTACGACGACTCATGTATAAGAAAAAAAACAGCGGGTGCAGGCTCAACACATGGACAATAATAATAAAAATAAAATAAATAAAAAAAACTTATACGTAGAACAAGCCTCTGTTTCTCAGTTTCTTTGTCTCTCTTTCTATTCCGTTAACGCGAATAAAAGACTTTGCGTTAAATTCATTCTGGCTCGGGAGTCGCCTCGACGAATAAAACAATTTTATCGAACGGACGAATGAACCTGATTCTTAAGAATTTACTCCAAATCAATTTATCGCCTTGATATTGGTATTCGTAAAAGAAGTTTCATTGAAGCCGTACGGAAAATAAAAATAGTCTTCTATTTTACATAGTTCGATCGTAGATTTCGTAACTTCGAAGTAAAATTGAAAAAACAAAAAACAAATCTACTTGAATCCACCTTAACCCACTCCACCGTAAATCGTTCGGATGAACCGGAATTTCTGTCGCTTTGAATAATAAACAATTGACACATTTAACTTTCCGGTAAAAAGTTTCGTCACTTGACGTCTATGCTAGAAAAATTGGAGTAAAGTTAATTCTGGTCAATCTAAATTGGTCTCGAAGAATTGTCATGTTTTTTTCTTTATTTATTATTTCGTTTTAGTGATCAGTGTTATACGAAAAAGTGTATTTCACAATTATTTTCGGTACAAAGCGATGTAATTAATATTTTTTGAATAGTTTTTACCAAACGACAAAATGAACTTTAGGAATAAAAATTAAATACGATTTTTGTTATGATAAACGTTTAATCTTTTTTTTGTGTTTTGTTTTCCAAATGCTTTACTTTATTTTTTCCTTTTATTAAGTCATAAATACATTGGGTTACTGGTGCGTCATTCAACATAAAATTAGCTATGGGTATAAATGTGTAATCTTCGTGCAGTATGGCTCAATTTTGTGTACAGGATGCCCAGAGTTATATATATACTGGCATCGTTCGATATAACGATGTACACGCGTTAAACCTCGTCGACGATAATGTTTTTTCGAGAATTAGAGAAAGAGAGAAAGATATGGAGTCAACGTCGTGTATAACGAAGCTCGTCGCGGTGGGCGATGATATAAATAAGTTTTCGGGCCCCCGAAGGATAATCCACAAACTCCCAGAGCACAGAGAAATTATTGTGTCGGAGTATATTATACGCGGGAGAATTGAAGGCACACGAAGAATCGAGGCGGGAGAGAGTCATTATCCGGCATTTTGATGTTTTGAAAGACGTTATTGAAAATTGATTTTTTCGAAATTCCTAAAACTCTATTCAAAGTTATATTTAATAGTTTTTATTTTTTATTTTTTTAACTGAAACGTTGATATTCGATTGATCCAATTTCATAGGGTCATTGATAATTATCAAAACATATGACGAACCGATGTAATTGATTCTGTAATAATTATAATGATATTACAATTATTGTCATTAACTTTCGCACACTAATGAATTACCGAATGGAATTATTTTGCCTAGGAATTATATTTCAACCATTCCAATTGAATAGTAATTTCGGGGTCAATTGATTTGTAATATTATTCCTTGTTATTTATTACTTCGAATGAACATTTTTGGTGTTCGAATAATTATGATCGCAACTCTCGATCGTATATACAATAAATTAAAATATTCAATTTATCGATCCAATATGAAAAACGTTGATATGAAATTCCATAAAATAGGAATTGATTTTGTCTAGAAAAAAGGCTAAATTTAAACGGGTCGTCGTTTTCAATCTGTAAATTGCAGGGAACAGTGTTCTGTATGTACACTTTTAAAACGCAAAATATAGCAAAAAAAGAATAAAATTCGTGATATTAATGATAATAATTTAAAGAAAAAACAAAAGCTCGTGGTGTATTGAAAAAAACATTGTTATTGCTAAGTACTTAGCTTCGTGACATTGTCAAATCCTCATGCAGTATTTTTATGATACGTTTCCACACCCTATCGATTTATTTTACTAGGGAAGCCTATAAGTGTCTCACGGATATTCGTTCTCCTTAATATTTTTCGTCCGGATATTAACGCGTGGGAGTGACTAAAATAGTGGTGGAAACAAGACATAGATAGACAGTGAAAGAGAGATAGAGAGAGAGAGAGAGAGAGAGAGTGAGAGCTGTAGAACGTGAGACTCTCAACACGAATTAATCAAAGAGACGTTTTTCGGTCGATGAAGTACTTTTTTTTCTCTCCCTCTTTCGATTTGAACACGCACGCTCGTCCATTAATGCAAAAGCTCCTTAATTACCAATAACACGAATTCTGATTTTCCTTCTCCTTTCCTACCAACGTGAGTTCACTTTTTTCCGTGATTTCGTGCACGAAGACTTAATGCACCAAGAAGTTATACAAACGTGTCACAAAAAAATCTCTACATGCATATACATATTTTGTCATTTTTATCATTTCGAGATATTCGATTAATAAAATAGTAGCTATTAATCAAAAACTATCGTCTTTTATTATCAAAAAAAATTTGGAAAAAAGGAAAAGAACAAGAGAAATTTCAATAATACGAACAAAACTTCCCGAAGGGTCGATATTTATGTTACGAAAGTTTTCATTGTTACGATGTAACTGAACAACTTAAATGTTCATAATTTCGTACTTGCGATATGATTACAACTTTTTTTTTCCAGTTATCGTCCAAATTTATGGCGAAGATTCATCTAAAAATAGTCACTTTGTTGCACTGCATCAATAAAAACTTGAATTGTATTAAAAACATTTGGCATTAATTCTTAAAATACTTCTCAAAAATTAATGAACAATTCTTTCGTTTCATGATTTTAAAAATTGGTCCAATGAACGCCTGACATTAGTATACCATTCATTATAACGAATAAAAAACATTATCGTTATCACTGATTCAACTGTCGAGTATTGTACTTTCGACAACATTTAACGAATCAAAATTCCGTAACTCAATACTCAGTACTTTAAACGTTTCCTCGCTATGAATAAGTATTCATATTACAACGTACAAAAAGGCAAGCAAAATAACTTAAATTGCTTACTCAGCGAAAAAGCTTCCACGAGAAGTTGTCAAATGTTGTTTTTAACAATTTATTCAATGTTTTTCTGTTTTTTTTTTCTTATTTTTTACATAGAATTAATTAGCAGAAATTTTAGCTCATAAAAAAATAAACTAGTATCGTATTGAATCCCAATGGCTCAACGTATGAGTATAAATTTAGTGTATTATTTTTATTGTCATTAATTTCAAGTATTTTTATATATAGATACGTATCACACTGGATTTGATAAAGCTGCGATACAGTACAATATCTACAATGGAAATTACAGTGTACAAGCGAATTAACGAGGGCCTTGCGAGCTCGTGCCTAAACGTCTGCGTCATCGCGTTAGTTACTCATCGCGACTGTGCTGCTGTTATTGCTGTTGCGAGCTAACCGTAAAGCAATAACATTATATACACATTTAAAAATCGTGTGTGCGTGAGTCTCTGTATATAAATATGTATATACATACGAATATATATCTATATATATACATATTAATGAAGCAAAAGGCTCACGTACGGATCGTTGATCCCGCGGGTGTTCTTTACGGGTTGACACGCGATCGAGAAATCAACGCTGCGAGAGAACCAACGAAGCACGCGTTCACCATTGCTAGCGATTAATAAATACCGAAAAAAAAAGAAAATACTCAGGATAGAAGTCTGCGAGAAAAACATTTCTCGAAAAAAGAAAAAAAATGTATAATAGTGATTTTTTATTGTATATATAACCAAAAGAATTTCGAATTTTTCCAGCTAAAAAATCGAGACACAACAACACGCGATTAAAGATTATTTATAAGTATCTCCGATATTTAAAAAAATCCACTTTGGCCACGTTTTGACACTGTCACTTACGAAATATTTTTTTTTTTTAACATCAACTCTCGTCTCCTCTTATGGAAATTTTGCACGTAGTTTAATTATAATATCCCAAATGTGTCCATGGAATTAAAAGGACAATAAGTGTGTAGAAAAACGTATTGGCGAGTCGGCCACCGTGATACAAAAATTACGCAGCAGCAATAACTTGAAGTCACGATCGATTAAAAAAAAAAAAAAAAAGCAGTCACACCTCTCTGAACGAGATTTGATTATTTGAGAAAAGAAAAGCTTGCGCTTTATTGCCTCGTGGATTCGACGCAGTGCTCGCACGTGTTAACAGACCTCAGTCAACCCCCATTTACTCGCACTCACACACGCTCAAAAGTTCCCACCTTTAAATATAGAATATGGAGCAGTGGTACGCTACGTGCGTACGTATACATCGTTTATATATTTAAAAACATATAGATATCAAGATAACTCATTTTACGTCGAAAATATTTGTTCAAATTGTTATAATGCTGTTCCAAGAGTAATTATTGCAAAGTTCGATAAAAAATGCTGGTAAACAAAGACGTATTATTGGCGGAGTTATTTTTGAAAAGTCATCGTTTAATTACTGGAGATAAAGAAAAAGAAAAATTCAAATGAAATGCCATTGACTGCCATACGAATTTCGAATGCTCTCGTAATAATCCAGACTCGTACACACACCTGTGTTTATTTATCATTCTAATTTCTTACTCAAATGCAACCGCGGAGAAAAAAGAAATATCGTTCGAATCAGCAGCCATCATTAATATTGTTTACGGCAGATCGAATGGCCTTAAAAAATGCTTTACGATAGGAAGAGACAGATAAATTCAAATACATGAATATAGACCCTCTTTTTCTTAATGCCAGAGACAAAAAACATTGACTTTTCTGCTTGACATCAAAATCGATCAAAAGTCTAATCGTTTGCCTTCGTTAAATTCTCGGATAGCCCGAGAATGGAAAGGGATGAAAGAGACAACGATGTTCTAGCGCGAGAACTGACGGAAAATTTAGTTCCAAGTTTTAAATAGAATTGTAATACACACTAAAATTGGATGGACGAAGAAGACGATCGAGACTTAAGCTCGATTTATTCACGCACTTCGAACTTTTGACGCGGTCAACGAATTAGCGACGAACCTTCTCGCAATATCCATATTTTCTTAAGAATCATCCCAATTAACGATTTTTAGTGTTCGAACGACAATGTTAGGATGAAAAACGACGAAAATTTATTGCCTGATAGAAAAATAAAAACGCGACAGATACAAAGTCTTCGGAGACTATACGATTGCTCTTCGCATAAGTAGACTGCGTGATAAATTTTTTTTAAATACACACGTACGTGGAAGGAACAAAAAATCCTGAGACAAAAAAATATTGATGTAAAGGTTTATAAAACTATTTCAAATGTTTTCTGCATAATTATATCCTTTGTGACTTCGTATTTATTTGTATACACGTTTGTATGTGTTTGTTTTAACACACGTGTATTTATACACACGAAAACATCGCAAGAACGATCTTATCTCGGAGCTAAATAACGTCGAACACTTAAAATCAATTAGCGACCGAACGCCTCGATTAGAAAGTCGAGGATTCCCGGTCACGTACAATGTCTCTTCGCTCTGTATCATGCATCCAAGTTTTTTTTGTTCATTTAATCTCTTTCCACTACTTCAATGTCATATTTAGGTTCACATCCTCGATAAAATTAATAAAAATATGATTTTTCATCGTAGTTTCGAAACGATGGATTGGCAACAGCGATTTTTATGCTAATAAATACAAGCTTTACGATGTTGAATTTTAAATCGACGTCGAATAAAATTCTCGGTATTAAAAACTTGTATATAACTTTTTGGTCTTTTTGTCCGGCTGAAAAACACACATCCTTCGATTTACGAGGAAGGAATACTGAGTGCTATTTATTTTTTTCATTTAATTGTACAAAAATAAATTGAAATTTGAAATTTTTATGAATTTTTCATTGGATTCAATGAGTATCACTGTAATTTATTGAAATGACAAATAATTTTATTGATAAGTTATTCATTTGCTTTATATTTGCATTTTTTAATTAACGGAATACAAAAGAAGAAATTTTCTTTAAAAACATTTATCGAATTTTATTATTTCATAAAAATAAAAGGTTTTATGAGTTCGTTAATAATTCGTATTATCATCCAAGATTTCAAATGTCCTCCTACACACTGAATCCGATACCTTAACGATTGATATGCTTCGAGAATCTTCGCGGTAGCCAAGCACGGTAGTGGCTTGTCGACAGGTCAGAATGATCGATCGTTTATTGGCTTTTCATCATCGACAACTTCGATGCCTCTTTCACAACGATGAGAGGACTTTAGCCCTTCACTGGACCTCTCTGTTTTTTGTTAGATGTATCAAATCCCGGGTCGTTTCAAACCTAATCGAATACGCTTGTAATCCACTCTTCATTTTTTTCCATTATTTTTCATTGGAAACCCATCCAGAGGATTTTCTGGCATTTACCAATAACGATTTTCATTTTTTAACTCGTTTTCCGTAGCATTTTGATTTTGACCAGGAATTTATTAGATTTATTTAATTTTTTATTTAGAATAATACTTTTCGAAAGGAAATTCTTAAGCTTTACGATTTATTATGAGAAAAAGACACTTTAGACGTCAATTTACTTTTTTTACCTTGCAGTGGAATGAATTCGTTAAAGTGTAAAATATTGTTCTACTGAGAAATTTGGTTGGAAAGAAAGAAAACGGCGTAGATGAAACGAATGGATACGTGAAACATGGCGAACGATATTCTTTTTGTATTTTCGAAGGTCGTTTGATTTTCGTTCTCTTCGAATCGGCTTTGTGATGCAAATCAAACCGGAAGTTCTTCCCAGACGCTGTCCGTCTCGACGTCTCCTGCGTGTTTCTACCTCCTACCAAAATTCATCCCTGTCTCGTTCTCCCAAACGTTTATATACAACAATATATATACATATGTTCTCCATGGATTCCAACCTCGTAATCAGACACGTAATTGCCAGTTATCCAGTCCCGACCTCGCGCACGCACGTTAACGTGATTGTCGTGCGGAATTCCCGGTTGCAAATTTTCGCCTCAAAGCTGAATAAGATTTTCGTTGTTTCGTTCAATTCGTTCCAAACCCTTGTATTACCGGATACGATTTCAAAACTTTTTTCAATTTACACCTTTTATTGATTTTTTATTTATTACTCTTTGTTTATCGATATGAATTTTTAATCAGTTCGATTTCTGAGGAAATTTGTTTTTGTAAAATGATGACGCGTGAGTAATTTTGGTTTTATGTCCAAACGAACTTGTCAGGAAGGAATATTGTTCGTGCACTAATTAGATTCAACGACCACGAATGTCATAGTTTCAAAAAAAAATTTATTGAGGCTAAATATGCAGCTCGAGGCACATTTTCTTTAGGCTCATCGTGACCGACTCTTTTCTTTGACGGCAGATATTAGTTACATCTAATGAACACGTGACATTTTTCTACTTTCTCGCTATGTAACTCTCAACTTATAAATAATTGACTAGAAGACGGGACTTGATGTTGTTTTTTTTTATTTTTTCATTTTTTAAAAATATTTTGTAAGTGATAGTGTCAAAATTTCGGTTTACGAGCTTATTTTTCTAACGCACACGGCAACCGATCTCGACATTTCACTTGTGAAAATATTTGAATTTAAATAAATTCAATAAATTTAAAATGAACATAGTGTAATTCACTTTCACCACGACAAAAAGAATGCTGGTATTTCGGAGATTGCTGGTAATTTGTATGAATGAAAAATCTTTTTAAAAAAATCGATTAACGGATTGGTGTCGCCAAAGTGTTTTTAAACAGATTTTTTTCAATTTCGAACACACATTCCAGCCACTGTTTTGAAATTACGTTCAAAAGCCCAATAAGCCGTCCTGTATTCGACATATTGGCAATCAACCACTCGTTCTTATGGGGAATCGTAGAAATTAAAATTCACAATTTACAAAATAACTTCGAAACTTTTCTATAGATTTATTTCTTTTTTTTTTCCTTCGCAATTACAAAGGACCATGCGACGTAGTTTGTTTCAAAAAAATCATGAATTTCAACAAAGTTTTGGAGATACAGAGATAAAAATTTAAGGTCCGTTTATTAGAAATGGGAAAGATGGTTATATTTCTCAAACTCTAAACTTCACATTAGACATAGATTCCGAAAATTTATATGTTTTTACATTCCTGTAAGATGTAACAATGAACTTTTTTAGTTTATTCCGCAAATAGTATGAAAGTTTTTAAGAAATAGCCGGAAAGTGACATTTTGAACGTAATTATGACGAGACTACTGCCTGACGACAACGTTTAAAGTCGACAAACTGCGAAAGAGTGATTGGAGTATTTTTTATTAGAGTATAAAACAGCGATTGAAATTATTCGTTAAATATTTACGTAATTTTTGGGATCTTAATGATTTACGTAAGTGAACGATGCTGAAAACATTTTGGAGTAACGTAAGCCTCGCTGTTAAGAAACTACAATAATCCCTTAGTCCTCCCGTTCAAGCACCGAGAATATTAAAATATGCAAAAACATGATTCAACTTCCGGAATATTTAAATTACTCCGTCTCTCTCCATTTCTCCATAATTCAATTCTGTAAAACTTTCACCTTGTACTACTTCGCATTGAACGTGATAATTTGAGAATTGTCTGTTTTCAGATCGTGGAAATATTCAGATTATTATGATCATCAGTTTTTTCGTTAATCTTAATTTTTTTTACGTGTTTTTTGATTCGAAATATATTTCTTAGTGTGTAAAAATGACGAAAATTTCATTTTTGTTGTCGACGGAAATAGAATTTCTTACAAGGAAATAAAGAATGCAGAAAAAAGCAATAAAAGTAGTGACAAACCTTGAGTAATCTCCGGAAGTAGGGACTGCAGGCGGAAAGTACGACCTTGTGCGCTGTGAAGCTACTGCTGTCGCATGCGAGTGTGACATCGACGAAGTCTTCTTCGTCCAGTAAATGCCTGAACGAGCTGAGTATGCTGGACTGAAAGTCGTTCCATTTAAGGGCGTATTGTTGCTCGCCACTCGACGAGGACGACGAGGCCGCCATGGCGTCCGTCCCCCCGGGACCCGCGGCGGAGGGCACCAAAGGTGCTATTGTGCCCGCACACTCTTCGACTCTTCAGTCTCCCAATCTCTCTCCCCCTTTCTTAACGCCTTTTTTTCGGTTCCGCACTCACTTTTATCGAGCCTCAGAAATTTTTCACCCTTTTTTTCGTTCAACCGGTAAAACAAACACTGAATTTCTCTATAATTTCTGTTTTCTACTCTCGCTTGTCTGCTTAACTCTCTTGACGAAAGAAACTTCGTGAGAAGAGAAAAGCACGAAGTGAGCTTGAGAAATAAATGCGTTTTATAAAACTCGTTAACCGTTTACTATTTTCCGGCTTAAAACACACTGACACTTTATCTTCTTTTGTACTGAGAGACAGCTGTTGATATAATTAGTGACGATGACCAGTCTTGTGCCTAAAACAACCGGAAAGCCGATGCAATTTGTGTTAATTATTGTTGTTTATCGCAACTTTCTTTTTATTTGCGATGAATACAAAGAAACGATTTTTATTTTTTATTTGTAATATCAGAGCAACTCTTAGGGTTTGAGATTTTTTAATTTCTGTGTCTTTTTCGAGTCTACTTTCTACTGAAATCGTTAAAAAAAATGTTTACGGCCCATGAGAGAATAATCAGTGGGTGAAGAGTTTATTTTTTTCCATCAAATCGTTCGATTAATCGATTTCACAATGTTTTTTATGAAAAATTCTCATACCTTGTGACGTTGGTGAATAAATTATTCTCTCCCAGGCTCCTGTTGTCGATATCTTTGATTTTTGTTGATGTGTTCGAAAGGCTCGTTATCACTTGATTTTACGGACGTAAAGAGGACGCGAAGTATCCCTCGTCGGTTGTTTTCTACCAGAGTCAATAGGACGCGTCATATTTTTGTCATACGGTCGTAAAAATAACCACCTTTTGCTCCTCAAACCGTTTCTCTCGTTAATAATTTTGCTTAAATTTTGACCACTCTGATCCTCCTCGATAATGACTTCGTTTAGCATTCCCCCCTGTTCTTCTACTTTTCTCTGATTCTAATTTTCAACTCCTACGATCAATTTCGATCTTGCAACCTTTCTTATTGTTTCTCCCAACGTCCCAGGTCCACTTCGAGTCTTTCTTCTCACTCTCTCACTTCTCTTCTCTCGAGCCGCCGCCGGAGTTTCTTCTCGTTTCTGGATAAACATATGAAAGCAAAAAGATTAAATAAACATTCGATTATTCGATAAAAGTGCCTATAATTCCATCTAATACAACGTGTTTTTTTAAATTATAAACATTTCGTAGTTTACTGATATTTAAATCGCGAGAGCAGAGCATTATTAACATTTATAGATGTATTTAAATTTTTTATTTTATTTTATTATGTATTTTTTTTTAATATTCGCGTTTTTCGTATTATTCACGTAATTAATGTTTATTTTTTTTTTATCATTCATGTTCACGTCGATGATGTACAAATTTATTTTCGTAAAATAGTTTTTAATTTGTTTTATTGATTATTTCGTCGATTATTCTG
This sequence comes from Campoletis raptor, assembly GCA_948107755.1. Classification (NCBI taxonomy): domain Eukaryota; kingdom Metazoa; phylum Arthropoda; class Insecta; order Hymenoptera; family Ichneumonidae; genus Campoletis; species Campoletis raptor. The sequence continues at coordinate 7,718,403 of OX403630.1, read as the reverse complement.
CAGATTTCGTTGTGGAGATATTGTTTTTTCATTTTTGTTCCTTGTTTTCTTCACTCGTTGCTATTTTCTGATTTATTTTTTCAAAATCATTCCATTGGGTCCTTTCCATTGTCGTTTTTTCAAGGGTTCTCGTCCCAATAAGCACTGCAGGTTGATCGAAGGACATATGATGTTTCACGAAGTCAAGTGACAATTGTCAACTGGTTTTCTAATTTTCATTGTATTTCGAATGTTTTTTTGATATTAATAAAAGCAGAAAAGAGTAGAAATACAAACGTAACGGTGCAGGATAATCAGCAGATTTCAATGATTATGTTGCCCTTTTTTTCATTGTTCGCTTTTTTTTTTTTTTTTTTTAATTATCTTACAATAAAAATCATCCTTTCTTTTCAATCATGTCAATTAATTTGGCAATAGAAAATCTTTCCCTTTCATTTTATGGTCATAAAATAACAGTCAAGAGACATATATTATGCATGATCTGCGTCTCTCGTAAAAGACCCGCGTGTACGTATTTTGTTAAACTGACAGATAGACAATGAACGAAATATACAAACAGGCAGAGAATAGAAAAAACGACCATTGATTTTATTGTCTCTCATGAATGAATTCGGATCCGATCGAGTTCTATCGAGGCACCGTCTCCTATCGACCTTCACAAATACATTTCACGTATTTGGTTCGTTCACAATCTTTTACTCAATCGATTCATGGACGTTTTTACATTCTTACCACAGCGGACTTCTTCCGTAAAGAATTTTTATCAGAAGATCGAGAACGAAAAATGAATGAAAAAACATGAGAATCGATCATTCAAAATATCCCGAAAAATTTGATTTTCAGAGTTATGATAAGTCTCCAATTATCAGCAAATTGCTAATTATCAGAAATTGTTTTCTTTTTTCTTCACAACAACGATTTATAACTCGAAAAACCTACATTATCGAGAATTGTTTTTGTTATTTTAATCTTCTCATTTGAACATATTCATGAAAAAGCTCGTTTAATAAATTTTCTCGAATATACTTGTACTTAATTCATCAAATTTTCGAAAAATAATACAAATCATTGAAACTATTTTTACAAAATCTAAATTTGCAGTACAAATTGTATTAATACTTAAAATTCGTGTGTAAAAAATGGATTCCATGCTTCTCGCAAATGATACTTTTCGTTTTGGCATTTCGAAGTAGAATGTGACCCAGTGCGTGTCTCATTGACATAACGCACTAACCGATTAATGAACAAGTTGTACCGCGCATGAGTGAAGTTTCAGGTGTAACAATCAAGTGAGAGCTTTAACTCGAGTTCCCTTCGTAATAACATCGAAAATTTCGGTCAGTAATAACGAAAATATATACGTGTACATAATTTTGTGTGAACCAGAGCTGTCGCAATAATTGAATGACGATAATCGCGATACGCAGACAATCACAATCAGGAATAATGAGCCCCCTTCGTCACGAGCCTTTCACCTCTTTGCTATTAACATGGTATACATACGACGTGTTACAGACACGAGAACATTTTTTCATTCTCGAGCAAACGAGAAATTACGAAATTTTTGTCCTTTTATTGCCACCGCCCTTCGCCGGAGGTCAAAATAAAAAAATTCTACGACTGAAACAAACTTGTCGTGGTGATATACGTAAAATGACCACGAAATTATACTCGTCATTTACTCACTCGAAAAAATTTCACAAGATAAAATAATTGACTAAAGAGATTTAAAAACAGCGAGTGAAAAGGATCCTCACTCGTGAAACGTAAAAACGTTTTTGTTATTAATAGTACCAGCACTTTTTAAAAATTTATTATTTTGAATAAACGGCGTAAAATAAAATAATGAGAGTTTTTTGCTGTTTGAGCAAAAGAAGATTAATCAATAATATTCCACGTGCATTTTATTCTGACTGTATATACGTTTGTCACGACTGCTACCGGTTGATGACCTTTTAATAATCTCTCTTCCTCTCTTTCTTTTTTTCTCTTACTCTTGCTATGGGGAATTTATGGCCGCACTTGGACTTCGAACCATTGTGGAATTTGGCCACATATCGTGCGTATTATAATAACGTAATTAGCGACGATCTTTGTACCAAAGAGACTGGAAATATACCGAAAAATCTTCGTCTTCAGAATTTTCCATATTTTTGCCCATTATTTCAACTCGAATGGTCGAATATATTTGTTTACTAAATTTTCGTTGATTAACCTCGTCGAAGAATTCTCATGTTTTGAATGAAAATCGACATAAAAACAAATCGATTGAATTTTCGTAATAAAATTCTTGTTTTTATTTTCTCCCAAAAGCAAATACGAAAGTTGCATGAAATAAAGGTCTTATTCTTGAAACATTAAGTTCTACATTTTCAGACGAAAGCATGTACTGAAAAGTTCAATGCAGCTGAGACTGAGGAATCTCGTGAATTCGAGGTGTGGCACTTCCATGCTCGTCTCTTCTCCACCTGCGAAAAATCTAACCATTCTCTGTCATTCTATCCTTCTCCTGTCTCTGTTGCTCGCGTTCGTCTAATCCCTTGAATGCTCCCCTCTCGTATATCTAAACACGATTCTCATTTCGGCCTACAGACCAACTTGTCTCTCCCTCTCTGAGTTTCTTCCTTTTTTTGCCCCCCTCTCTCGTTATTCCTGTTCTTGGCTCAAAGATCTGTCTCTTTTTCGCTCCCCTCCGATATCCTGATCCACGCATTGGAACCCACACGTACATAGATATAAATATACACGTAAAGTGTCTCTATGAAATGTTCTGTCCTGGTGGTGCTGCTGCTGCACAGCAATTAAGCCACACCGAGATTAATCGATGCCATCCGCGCGTCTCAACCCTCTTATCGACCCTTCCCCCACCCCTAAAACGCTGCTCAACACTACTGTCATTCGACGATCTTTACTTCTTGCTTTTGTTCGTACATAGACCGTCGTGGGTTTTCATCTTTACTGACATTATTAATGTTCGTCGTTTCTCTGGCACAGTACACACCAATTCTGCGAGTATTTATGTTTGAATCTATTTTTTTCCTCGATCTCTCTTGGTCCTTCTCCGATTCTACCCATTCGACGATCAGTGAGCTAACTTTTTGGACTTCTAATGAATTTTAAAGGAGAGTCGATCGCTCGTACTGATACCAAATGAAAAATGCCTCTACAAAGTTTGTTCATATTTTCTGTATACATATATGTGTAAAGATATATTATTAACATGGGTACATAGATGTATAGATATGTATGGTAAATACAGGTAATCTAAAAGGTACGCGTGGGATTGAGAGTCGCCTGAGTGCGTATTATAGCGGAGAAAGGCGACACACCGAACATTCCATACGCATCCGTCGATGCCTCTGTGCTGTATACTGTGTAAAGCAAAAACTATGGAGAGAGAGAGAGAGAGAGAGAGAGAGAGAGAGAGAGAGAGAAAGAGAAGAGCAAAGAAAACAAGGAAGAGACGACACTTTTTACTCTGTATCTATTTCTATGTTACTTTAATCAGAAAGAACGAGAATGGGCCTCTAGTACAGCCACGACCATGAAATGCTTCTTCAAATAAAATTGTTGTCCTAGATGCTAGACAAGGAATTGACATATTGACACTCTAATGTCAGTCTCGTTGAAAACAAAACTAAATAAACATAATATACAAATTAATCAAATCTGCACAGAAAACCTTTTGAAGGTCACGGTGTTTTGCCGATATAATCGAACCATTAAGGTCGTAATATTGCCATAAGTTAAGTGTCAGGTTAATTCTTCAAAACTTTGATATTATTCATGGAATAATCTAATGATGTCAAGTTTTATATCTTATTGGAATGTAAAAACATTTATCGCTGTATCTATGACACTAATCGATCAAAATTCTTGATTTTTTAAACAAACTTTCGTCATATGTTTCCCTGCAATTGAGAAAAAATGGACACATATTTGTAGAAAAGTTTTGAACTTATTTCGTGAAATTTGAATATGTATTTCTACTTCTCCCCTTAAGATCACGTGGAAAACTATACAATCTTGGATCCTCAATACTTCAAATATGAGACGATGATTTATTTTGAAATTTTGCATGTGATTTGATATTTCTGTTGATAATTCAAGCGACTGGAATATTAAATGAATTTGATACTAAAATGAAATCTAGTTTAAAAAATCTCTGCGATTAAAATCAATTGAGCAATTTTACTTTTAATAGTTATTTTTCTTACAGTCGACTTATTCATCCGTTAGATCAAAAAACACATTAAAACATAGTTTTCTCAAGATTTCTAAAAGAATTAACTGAAACGTCTTTCTTCCTCGTTCGACTGAACGAGCAATAAATCTTTAATAATGATCGTCCGGTATTCCCACGTGAGTTTCAATCAGGTACACGATATAAATATGGCGAATGAGAGGGATTCGAATAATATAGGAATGAGAAGCCTGTATTACCGGAATTAGGACACGATTGCGTACACGAACCGCCAGCAATTGAAACTAAGAGATAAACTTTTGTTTTCTTTCTTTCTATCTTTCTGTTACTCTCTCGTCCTCGCTTGGGAATATAAATGGAAGAGCGAAGGGTCGTTTGTGAGTGGATCGGTGCATGAAATTCTTACGAATGATAGGGGATGACTCGAACAACACATATTGCTATTACGTGGCCCTCTCACTTATGTGGATTCACGTATACAAGTACGAAGACATATATAGTGAATGATAATATTCATACATATAAACCGGAGGGTGCTCCAGGTCCCTTTTCTTGGAGATCTTTTGGACCTTTTGACTGCAACATGCAGCAGGACCCTCTAGTCCCTTGTGTACTCAGTGTGCGACAGAGAAAAGAGAAGATTCTTCGGTACTGAAAAAGCCACGCCCTGAACTACGTACGCAACTTTTTTTTTATGTCCATACCCACGCACAACTCCAGACCGTACACTCTCGTCTAATAAAATTGTACGTCGAACCTTTCAACCTTCAAATTTCGGAGACGAGATAAAAATACTCGTGATAGAAAAATATTTACTCAATTCGCAGTGGGGAAAAGTTTGACAGCCGTTCTTTGAGTACATTATACGAGAATGATTGTAAAAAAAAAAACGTTTCAAAGATGCGGCATTCACGAGAAAACAAAATTGCACGCCGAGTGTTTTCTCGATTACTATTTGGATAATTTTTTTTTTTTTTTTTTTTCGTTGATTCATTATGGATTGTTCGTAAAAATTGGGATTTCTCATATCGTAGAGATAAAAAATTGTCAAGATTATATATGGATAAATGAACTGTGATTAATGTTTCCGAAAAATTTGAGAACATTACGAGATTTATTTCTCCGTATTTTCGCCAGACAAACGTCATTTTATTTTTTTATTTCGTACGTTCCTTTTTCGGTAAGACTCCTTTTCTCCCCACATGGCTCACCGAGAGTCATCCTTGCTTGTCCCTTCTTTCTCACCCTCGAAAATTTCCATTCGTCGTGGGTCTTTTTTTCATCTCCTTCTTTCTTCCCCTCGTTCTCTCTCTTTCTAATTTTTTCGTTTTCGCAAACAGAAAGAGAGAGAGGGAGAGAGGGAGAGAGAGAGAGAGAGAGAGTATCGTCGAGGATGTGCATGTGCGAGAATATCAAGACGACTTTTATTCCTGCACACTCACGCGATTTTGCCTTCGAGTTGGCTCGTTTGTCAGCGTCAGAATAACATAAGAAAGTGGGAGAGAAAGAGACGTAGAAGGAAAAAGAAAAATTGAAGAACGAAAAATAATCTCGAAACGTTACAACCCTCCATTTCGGATCTCCATTAGGATATAAAACGAAACGAGTGAGCATGAAAAATAAAAAATATACTTTATATAAATAGCATAAGATCGCAACAAAATGTAGTTAACGAAGGAAAGTAAATGACAATGTTTTCTAACAATTTCAACTTGTTGCTGAACATTTTGCAAAAATTCACTAAATTCAAAGTGCCATAATCGATTGTTACAAACCAACAACGAACCAACTCAAATTCCAAAAGATAAAAAATGCGATAAATAGCGCAGAGAAGACACGAATGAATAATATAATTTGAGGAATTATACGTAAGCTTGAAATATTTATTTGCGTCTAAGTGTACAAAGATTTCCGGTTCTTTACGAGTCTCTAAATTTTCTCAGTCGAGATTCCAGCGTTTTCCATAAATCTTGACACTTCATCCCATTCTATCTGTTTCTCTTTTCTCGTAGCTATGTGCTGTACATGGACAGTAAAAACATATGCTTGTACGGTCACTATGGTTACTTTTTAAAACGTATATACACAGATATATGTATATAGTGCACGTGTGCAAGAGCGAAAGCTGATCATTGCTGTTGAAGCAAATGCCTACAAAAATAGGGACAGGACCCAGGTAGATATTTTTCACCCACGCGAGCGTTTGGATGGAGAAACCCCAACAGACATGTAACTCGCCAACCAAAAAGCGAAGAAGGAACAGGTATTATATACCTGGAGAAAAGATATCGAAGTATGGCGTGCAAGAAGGATGGATAAAAGCGTAAAATGTAAAAAAGAGCCACAGATACATACAGTGAGCGTTAGACATATAATAACTATCGATGTGTATACACACATTCATGAAGCTTTTGCCAGTCATTTTTTAGTTCGTGTGTATATAATGTCTGTTGGTGTGTATGCATTGGGAGAGGTACGAATCTTCAGGAACCATTAATATCTCCGCACTAGCGTAATTATCAGATCGAGCAGCTGCCCCTCTTCCATATTTTCATCTCTCTTTCCTTTCCAATCTCATAGCTCAACTTGACATAAGTCTCTTTTTTTCTTACCCCCCTTATATCTCATTTACTACGTAATCTTACAACACAGTGGTACGAACTTCAACAGACCAAAGACATTACGAACCTATGGCTAGTTTAATCCCTGGTGCAATAGTCGAGAGAGAAGTGAAACACGACCTACACATTTACTGCAACTTCCCATGTGCACAGATTTTGAACTAGAGATGAAAATATTCTTAAAGCTTAACTAATATCACTTTGAGCGTCGTTGGATATTGCAACGAAATTGTTTTCTTCGTTATTTGCAAATATTTTGACACATTTCATATTGAACTTACTTTTTTTTAACTCGACACTGAAACTCTTGAAATGGGTGAAATAAAGAATAACGAAGATTTCGAGACACACGTGAACCATCGAGTTACAGTAGTGACTTTGGTAATTATTTCGTAAAGTTATAGATATCCATCGGAATCGCGATGAAAAATGATAATATTATTAATGAGCATTTCAGTAATAATTAGTTACTTGGTCTGGCAATCGGTGTCGGTATGTGTACGTGTTTGTAAATTTTATTGAATGTTTCAATGTTGTATTGACAGAAGTACGAAAATCATATTAAATTGTAATGTTTAATAAAATTGCAACGAAATTCCATTCAATCACATTCGAATGTAATTAAACCTCAAAATAATAAAACTTAATTGAAAATAAAATTTGCGACCTCGCTCCTCGGGACGCAATCACGAATTTTACATGTCGCTTAGCGGACCAGAATATTCTGGTGAATATTGCCAGAGTTATTCAGTAAATGTTGCTAAAATTATCTGGATAATATCGTCGGAATAATCCGGTATGATTTACACTAAAGTAATAACTGCGGAATTCTTAACGAGCGGAATAAGATTAATTTATGTTTCATTCTTTATTTTTTTCTACGAAAAACCACGATCACTGGAATGAATTAAATTATTCGTTTATCTCATGTACACGCCACTACCGGAAATCTGCCCGGAAATAATTCATTGACCTTTTGATGACTATTTTAAAATTCATTTCTTCATTATTTTCCGTTTAATTACATCAGAAATTCTAGTTGAATACAAATACCCAAACTAACACATCGGACATTTTTCATTTTTTAATTAAAACATTGCGAAAAGCCACAAAGCTTTAGAGTTTAATGAAATGTCGTTGGTTAAAATATTAAAGGAACAATTCTGTACGTTGGCCACACCAAGGTAGTTCGTTAATCAACGAAAATGTTAAGTTTCACTGCCATTCACGTTTTTTATAATCACTTTTTTCGTTTTAAACAGTTTCCATGATGAAATGTTGACCAAATGCAACTTTATTATACATCATTCTTTTTGTTATCAAAAAACAAAGAGAATGGTGTCTGATGAAACGTCATTATCGGATGTCAAAAACATTTTATGGTAAAAAGAAAATTAAGGTAATTACTTGTGCCCCAGAGTGGGATTTACGTTTAGCAAAATCGATTGTTCAGTTCCAGGGTTAAATAATTACGTTTAAAAATACACGAAATAGAATATATTAAAGTTTTTTTTTTAAAGCTTCTATAATTAATGCAGTTTGTGGATTAAAAAACATTATCTTTGCTTCAAGCGATTTTCGCGAACGAATTTTTCAAATACTTCGCGATAACCGTCTTAACCATTATCATTGGTAAGCTAACAAAAGTGTCATCGTACATGCGCAATACGAGTACCTAGCTCCAAGTACGTTTTCGAAAATCCGGGCTCTCACGTTATCGCTTTACGTTAACGCCGCACTTCCTTTGTTTACCCCGCACTTGCGTGTATCTATGTTAACGTATGTGTGTCTGTGTGTGATTTGTAAGCAAAAATGTACGTGCAATCGCGTTTTCTTTTATTTTCATAGTCGAGTGAAGCATTGTCAACTCGGATTGATAAGAGAACTCGCGTGGCTTTATATTATTCGTGACTTTTTAAATCGAGCTCAAAATCTCTTTAAGACAAACACAAAATTTCATCCCCTCTACAGCCTTTTATTTTATATCGATGATTATTAAACTTTTGTGTTTTTTTTTTGTTTAACGAGCAATCGAAGTATACGGTCGTTGATCCTTTCTGGCTTTTTTGCACATTTGCGTCACCAAACATCGAAGTTTAAAGGTTACGATTAGAAGAAAATAAACAAACAGAATTATATCGAGGTTTGGACACTTTTTTGACATTCTTCGATTTCGTCGCATCATTTTTTCACATGTTTTCTTTTGAAATACTGATTTTAGTGATTATTAAAGAGAACGAGATAATAACAAAGAGTTCAAAGAAAACCGTAAGCGGTTGAGCACACGTGAAATCTATTTACGTTCATGTTTTCATTGCGAGTTACATCTCTCTATTTGCCATACGCTCATACCCCCCTCCTAAACGCCCACATTGATAAGACTGGCGGGAATCTACTGATTGCTCTGACACACAACTCAACATTGGAAAAATATATAGATATTTGGCGATAAAGTGTTTCGATAATAAAATGAAATACCTTCGGACATTCGTGTATTTACACATATATCGTATGTTTGATGACAAATCAAGAATAATTTTTTTCAAGACCACCTTTTGTTTGTCTAGTTTTTAGAAATCTTATTATACTCGGTGAAAGCAGGTGTCTCAATTACTTCGAAACGCTTATCTCTCGTAAAATCCGATTGAAGAATTGTAAAGAAAAAAAAATCACCAGAAAATTTTTCGATCGTTTTAACTTGAATAAATATGAAATTTTGTCAATAAAAGAAATTGATGGGTATTGATTTTGGATTTTCAAACAAAAAATTACAAGATTCTCATCGCCGTTTTTTAACGATCGGAACCAAGACTTATCTAAAGGTTCAATTCAATTATTTTCCCAAAAAAACTTCGATAACTTGAAACCTCAAATGTAAATCGAATAAAAATAATGTTTTGCTGAAAAAGTTTGCGCTTTTGGAATGGAATGCACCGCAGATACATAAAAATATTAACCATTCATCGGAACTCTCGTCGATAATATATTCGTACGTGGTTTCCTTTTTACGAGAGATAAGAAAATATCGAAAAAATACAATAAAGTCGATTTATATCGTTGTAGATTTATTTATCGATTAAATCAAATTCCATACGCGAGAAATATTGAAACATACAATAATAATCCATCGTACTACGCGCCTCTTTATTTTGCTCGGAATCTTAAACTGATTGTATAAATCGTTCGATTACTTTTTTTCTACTCAATTGATTCAAATAATTGATATTTTTCATCGCGATACGTATATGTTCGTTCAACGGTAAGACATTTCGAAAGTTACTTCCTATTTTTTGAAAGAGTGTAAAACAGTAAAGGAACAAAACGTTTTAATAAATTTCAAACGCTCATTTACAAAATATTATTGATCAAATGATTTGTTGTTTCATTATCTTTGCAATGAGCTTTAATGATAATTAATTCGTTTTTCTTAATGCCTTTTTTTTATAACGACGCACGAACACTTTCCTAATACGTTAAAGAAGAAAAAAAAACATATTTTTATTTCACAGTTAATCAATGAAAAATTATTCAGTGAAATTCACCAACAGTTATTAACGCTCCATTTCGTATCGGAAGTAATTATATTCAACCTGAATTTCTTGAGCAAAATTGTAAATGAAAAAAAATAATAATAAAAAAACACCAAAAACACGGAATGAACGTTAGTTCCTCACACTCGTTTCTCGTTAAATTTATTATTCATAATTACATTCATACAATATACTCCAATAATAATTATATAGATTACAGGGCATGGTTAGTAGTCTCTGGTTAAAAATACCGTAGATATGTTCAACATAAAGAAAAAGAATTAGTTTATTTCAAGCAATTCTATTGAATTGACCATTTAAAAAAGTGATAGATCCATCAATAGTTTATTGTTGAAATGTCTTCATCGATTTGAATCGAAATAATCAAAAAAGTTGGACACGTCATTCTGCGTCGAACTAAATGGGATTATGTTCGATGAACAAATTTGTTTTGTCAATATATAAAAAAATGTATTATAAACGAAAACAGAAGAACAAATAATCGTCTGTGTTTTAAAGAAACGAAATATAAAGTTGCGTGTGTGTGTGTGTGTGTCTTTTTCTGATTACGCCCAGGTTCAACAATACATCATTGTCGGTTCTGTATTAATGGATGACGAATGAAAAGCGTGTGAGTCAGTCATTAAGGGGGATGAATGATACCCTCTCGTTCTATATATAACATTTACGTATCACATTTTAGTTACAGTACGTGCACATATAGATAGTTCAAGTGCGAACAAAACTATATCTATATATAGCAAACGTGAGAATGCGCGCGCGCGCGCACGGACGAACAAACATACACGAAGGGTGAAGGAAGGGTCGAGGTTTCGGTATCGATCAAATAACTAGTCGTCTTCCCATTGGATAAGACTTGATACGCAGAATTTCCTACACAGGATCTGATATTATTCACCACTATTTAACACAAAATATACAGCAATACACTTCGTTATGTTAAGGGACTTTCTCAGTGTATCGAGTATAAAAAAATGGTCGATTTTCAAGGTTTTTTTTCTCAATAAAAGAAATCCGATAAGCCGGTCCAATATTTTTTCGTTTATTCAAATGAATCATATTCGAACGAACGGACTAAATTTTTCACGCAGGTTGCAAAAAGTGAGGAAATTTTGTACGATTTTTAAAGACTGTCTCATGTGCTGAGATTTTGGCAAAAATTCAAATGTCATTCTGAATTTTGATAAACAGTTTTTTTTTTTTTTTCTATACTCTCTGTCACTTTGTTTCATATTTTAATGGAGTTTTACGATATTTAGAAAAAAGTGAATGGAGGCGTGTGAGAGAATGAAAGAGACATTCGAAAGGCGCGAATTACGGAGGAGATACGCACTCACGTGGTTTTTACCCTCCCGAGGAGGGGTTTGCTAACGTTTGCACAAGTTTGTAACGGAGAGCAGAAACAGAGCTACGTGCTTTCTCCCCTCCTCTCTCACTCTCTTTTCCCCCCCCCTCTCGCTCTCTCTCTCTCTCTCTCTCTGACTCGGAGCATTCATGCACACACTTTTACCACGGAGGCCAGGAAGCTCGTATCAAATTTATCAAAACACGACGGGAAGCTAAAGAGCAGATATACCCAAAGAGCGTGTATATAACAAGCGCATAACCGAAGAGCAAAAAAAAATGAATGAAAGACATTTGCCTCTCACTCTTTCTTTCTACCAACGGCTTTTATTTCTGACTGATGTACAAAAATAAGTAAAGAGCTCGGATAACGTTAGTAAATCGACACTTTTTCGGTTTCATCAAAAATCATTAAATGGAAATGTCGCAAAGACGTTAGTTAGTGTGTATCTCGTAACGTTAAGTGAAATAGTCAAACAGTAGACAGTTTTTTTGAAAATATTTTTCATGCAAGTTGCACTGCTAATTATCGTGAAGAAAAATATCGATATCTAATTGATTTCGCAAGTCATATTTTTATAGTCTGATTTTTTTCGAACTTCGATTTCTTCACGAGGTTTTTTAATTTATTACTTGAAATGTCATTGATGTATGTAATGAAATCGACACGAGGTAATTTTGTATTGCATCGACGCTGTGCTCTACAATGAAAATGATAATTTTTTTCCAAATTAACATACAACTTTACTTCTATGAGTAAAATACATTGAACCTTTTTCAAATTGGAATAAATGGTATATATAAATAATTACAACGAATTATTCATGAAAATAGAAACTTACGCACGTGGACTTTTTTTCTAAAATATAACGAAACGAACTTCATCAGTTTTGTTCTTCAGTGTCGTCTTCAGTGTTTTTTGACCTTTCAGAGAATTGTTATAAATACGAGGAAAGAATTAGAACTGAAAAATTACAGTCGCAAATTCGAATTTTAATTTTTATGGTAATTAACATACCGCGCTATAATAATTGTTCATAAATCAATAAATTAACTGTATAGGTACTTTTTGGGTTTTAATTGTCTTCGGGTATTTATAAACGGTTTTTACTTTTTTTTGTCTGTTCCTTTCTCATTCTTTTCTTATTTTATCGTTTACTCACGATTTCGCGACGGGAAATACGCGCTTCGAGGGATCGCGAGGTGCGCACGCTTATCTGCCCCTCGGATAGCGTATGCGGAATGAATTGTTGTCTTTTTTTCTCTCTCGCTCTCCCTCTCCGACGCTCTGTATCTCAAACTCTATTTCAAGCGCATATAGCATCGCAGTTGTGTCGCGACGGCGCACGTGCGCTTGGGTTTGCGTGGCATGAATCGCCCTCGCGTTCTGTTTTTCTCGTTGCACGGTCGGATTTATTGATCACACACGTTTGACTCGACACATGACGAATACCGGTGTCGGCAACGAAATCATTCCCCAAAATCTGTTTTTTTTTTTTCTTTCGGATCCTATCGAAGCTGTTCATGATCTTTATGCACAAAAATCATTTAAATTATTTATTTGATTCTCGTAAAATCATCCCAACCCAATTAACCCAATTGAAAACTGTTTCGTCGTTATAAAATTATACACTCCAATTAGTCCAATTAGCAGATAATTTAACTACGCAATTTTTTTCTTTTAATTAACTGACGTTTTGTTCCGAAAAGAAGAATAAAATAGAGTTGTACAGTGTGAAAGTTAATTAATTTTTTTCTTCTTATTATATTTAAAAAAAGACAAAACTATGATTACATTTTGTATTTCATTATAATTGAATTTTTTTTAAAATTCTAATTACGTTTTATTTTGTTGTTGTTGTTGTTGTTTTTCGCTCAATTGAATGAAAGTTTAATTACGAGGACTGTTAATTAAGAGGACTCGCCGAAACATAGCTTTTCCTTATTTATTTTCACGCGAATTCGAATTAACTAACTAAATAACGTCGATCCACAATGACATTTCAAGTAACCTAATTATTCGATTATAACTGAGTAATATTGATTGTTTGTTTAAAAAAAAAATTCTACTCTCACAATCCAAATACTCATCATTGCGATGAAATTTGTTTAGTGAAAAAAATTATTTTTCTGTCCTACACCAGGTCACAGCCACGTAAATTCATAATCAACGAGATAATTTCGAAAAAAATGTATGTAGACAAAAGAAAAAACGAGACGGCATCAATGTTTGTCTGTAATGACGAGTCACTTGATGGACGTACCTCTACTCAGAAATAGTGAATACAGTTTGAAATGTTTTTAGTTTCGTAAATCCAAACTATCAGCTTATAAGGTTGAACGTTAATTCATTCAAGAACGATAATTACGGCAGTGGTTACTTTGTATCGGAGGTATTATGCTGATAAGCTATACAATCTTCTGTGAGGTTCGATTAAACGTTGAAACGAAGCGATTAAGCAAAGAAAAAAAAAAGAAAAAAAGTAGTAACGTTGAAGTTGATATATGCAACTGTTACACACGCGATAGATCGACATTTCCTCATTACTGATGGGACTAAACAGAAGAAAATTAAAATAAAAACCTGCTTGTCATGAAAAAATTACTCGCGTGTGTGAATATCTTTTATACTTTGTACCCTCCTGTTAGCGACAACTTGCCACAATTCTAAGCACACGTTAACTCAAAGAGGAAACAAAAAAAAATATAAGCAAAAAGTTAATGAAACGAACTACGAAGATTATTGCCACAATTGTACCGAGCAGCGAACGTTACAATGTTGGAAATTGCGCATGTAAATCAGACAACAGTACGAGACAGAGCGACCAATGAGGAATGTCTATGTATTATTCAACGTCACGTGTGGCAAAACTCTTTGCAGCTTATTACGAGTTTAACGAGCTGCATTTATTTATCTCAATGACTATTCTGTACTTTACTGATATTATCGATATACACATTCTTTATGATTCCCCTGTACTCGATTTTTTTGTGCTTATTTTTTGCTTTGTTTTTGTAACCTTTAATATGCCACAAGCGATCTTACTTTGTTGCGAAAATGTATGCAATTCTTCTATCTCGTGATAAATTATTTATACATTTTTTTAATAAAATGTCACGCATTTTTTTTTTTTTTTATTATTTCGGCAATTTTTTCAAAAAGCGGTCATTCAATGTTTGAAAAATTAGATATTTCGGAGTCCTACGTAGCAATATTTTACTTCACCTGTGTTTTAACATATCCATAAAAACGCGTGTACACTTCTGCGTAACCAGAATGTTTCGTTATTAAGTGAACGCGTTTACGTCATCAAATTTCAATGTGTACATTATTTATGATTCTTAAAGAAAAATAGATGTGTACACACACATAAAGAATTTAAGAGCAATAAGATTTACACACATTTACTTTAATTTCAGTTGCGATATATTTACTCAATTGATTTTCCAAGATTCTTTTTTTTATTCAATTTACGAAGGGTTTTGTGTTCATATGTTGATCGAATTGAGATAAGAATAATTGGTTCGATTTATTTACATGTTGAAAAAGTCTGAAGATAATTTTTTATTTAATCGAATTTTCATTAGATTCGTCTGTTATTTGTAATTGAAAAATTTGATCACCGCCGTACGTTGGAAACGTGAAAAAAAGGGGGTCTGTCGAAAAAAAAAAATAATAATCGTTTTAAACAAATAAAATGAAGTTTAAAAACTAGACATTTGTATTCTTTTCAAAATTACTTTGAAATTTATGATGTTTTTTTAAAAATCGTTAAAATTACGATAAATCTGATACATTGTCGGAGTGTCATCTTTTGCCCACAAATATCGTAGCAGGGGAGACTCGAATGACTTTTTTGTTGTTGTTGTTTTTTTTTTTTTAGTCCCGCCGCGAGCCAATGACGAAGTTACATTCAAGGCCAAAAGACGAAAAATGTCTGGGCGAAAAAAATAAAAAATTACCAATCGTAAGTGTGCTCGTTAGTTGCGAGTAAATTCGAGAGAGGACGAATGAGAAAGAGGAGAAAGAGGCCAAGTTTGAAAGAGTAACACGAAAAAGTCGCCTGAACCCGAGAGGCCATTCGCGTCATAACAGTCTGTGCAGCTGCAAACAACGTGCAAACCAGACTGAGCGATTTAATATCACGAAAAACCTTCAAAACGCCATAATTCGAGTACTTCGTTTACTCGAAAAGAAGAAAAACAAAATATTTCTCGATCGTCGAATAAAAAGATTCCCCCCACGTTCGTTTCAATTCCTGGATCATAATTGATACGAAATCGACAAATTATTCTCGAATCTTACATTGTAGAACTGATAAAATCTTTGAATCACATATTTTTAAAACTGCAGCTAACGTAGGGATTCCGAAGAATTATTAAAAACAAATTAATTGTATGTGATAAAAAAAATGCTAAAAACTCGATAAATTCGTCATATTCGTTTGTTCCAACGGCTCGATAACCTTCACGATTTTTCAAAAGTTTTCCACAAACCACGTTCACGGTTCAAGCACGTAACCCAAAGACATAAAATGTTTTGCTGCAAGATTTAAGAATAGAGAGCGAGCAAATAATTGTCAAAGTAAACGTTACAAGGATCATCAAGCAATAACGCTTTAATAATACTTCCACAAATTTTTATTATATTGTAAGACTCACTGAGGGATTACGAGGTAAAAAGTATACTTGAATAAATATTGGTCTGTAATATTATAGTAGATTAACTTCACAGAAGCTAGATTAATGGCAAGATATATTTATTCGATATTTGCTGATATAACTTGGCAGTCTAGTGAGTATGAAAAAAAATGGTTAAATTAATCGAAAAAATAGCACGTACGCGGATGAAGAAATGATAAAAATGACGAATCAATGTTTGAAAAAAAAATGTATATATAGAAAAAAATGGGCAAATTTAATCAAAATTCTTGAACGAACTGGGGGAACCCTTTCGATTCGATTAATATTTTGATGTTCATTTAAGTTTGTTTTTTCTTTAAGTTTCGCACCACGAGGTGATTCGAACGAAAGAATCGAGTATGATGATGGAGGACCGAGCTCGCGAGAAGGACGTAGCAATTAACGTGGCGAGAGAGCAAAAACACACATTTATACTCTCCTCTTTTACACATACATCGACACAAATATACAGACGTTTGCACGTCGTGACCAAAGCAGTAATATTATAGAACCCACGTTGGGCCACGCTCATCGAGCCGTTGCAATTAACTTTAACGAACGGCCGGCCTTGCGATTAAACTTAATTAGCATCACGGTAATAACTCGTTAATAATCAGTAATATATATACACATATATATATGAAATATAAACATATTCATACACACGAGTGTACATATGTAACTTCGATGGAGAAAATCGCACAAGGCAAGCAATGGTGTACCCACAAGTTTTGTTCAGCCTTTTCAAATCTCATTGCACGTGAGACACTATTGAGCACCTTCAGTGCGTTTATTACAACACGATATTAATGTACACATACATATGTCATAAACACATACATCTTGTAATATTGATGTATATATATTTTTATAAGAATGTAATTCTATATTTATCTGATAAAAATATTATCCAGCTAATTATTATGATGTTGAATTTTGATTGGTAGCAATGCAACAGATTTTTTTTTTTAACTTTCAGAGAAGCTGCAGAATTTATATCCACTATTTGGCTACGATAATTAGACGATGATTTTTGATGATGTATTATTATAAAACTGTGATTAAAAAAAAAAAAATTGTTTACGTTGTGTTCCAACGATGTAATCTGCAATAAATTATTTTCCTCGTTATGATTGCTCGGATATCGAGTAATGAAGTTGTTTTTTTATGGCCAACATGGAAGTTGAATAATTCGTTATTCCCTAAACCTTTGTTTTTATTATTTACATGTTTTAACCGAACGACCAGGGTTTACAAGTAATACGTTACTTTTTGTAATGCATTTGCATTTTTATTACTCAATACATTACATTTTGTAATGTAAAGAAATTTCATTACCCATTACAATGTTTTGTATAATGTAAACAGTTTTTTATTACTCATTTAAAAAAAAGTAATGAATGATGCATTTACTTTACATTACAAATTTCGCGGTTCTGTCAACGACGAATACAAAGGTTGCTTTTTCATGGTCTGTTCACGGTGGACTGGAGGGGAATCATTCCAAAGTAAATTAGCAATTGAGTGATGAAATAAGATAAATTTTACAATTTCTAGTTTTTCATTATTTCAAAAATCAAAGAAAACTTACGTGATTTTAAATAATGACCGTTTTTGTATCAATTCACTAAAAAAAATCGATTCATATTGCTAAAAATGTAATCGAGAATACGCAAAAAAAATAAATTAAAACGACACAAAGAAAAAGATTTTGAAAAATAAATGAAAAATTTTACGAGTTAATATTCATCGTGTGGGGATGATACTTTGACAAAAAAATTAAAATTGTTTTGAGGTTAGGCGGGACGAGATTACTGAATAACTCAGTTGGCTATAAAAGAGAAAAAAGTGGATATATTTAAAAAATATCGAAATGAAGTATTATAACGTATCTTTGCAGTTGACGTAAATCCGATAACCACTTTTACGTGTAATTAGATTTTATGGCATTCAGCCAAGATGTAAACATAGAAATTGTAATAAAAAGAAGAAGAAAAAAATGGCTTATCTAAGAGTTTAGTTGTTCGAGGAAAAAAATTTACGTATACATTTGATTATAATAATGATGATCAACGAAATAAATGGTAATAACCATAATTTCTCTAACCCTCTTACATAACCACCATGTTGTAGTACAAAAAAATATTAGATAAGCATTTTTTTCTCCTTAATTCGTTTTTTCATTTGTACTATTTCGTTATCGATAAGAATCTGCGTTTGTGCCTGTGTTTATATAATTCGTAATATATTTACGTGACAGGAACGTGAAGATCGTAGACCGAAGACGTCGCGTTTAATTTTCAGAGTATTTTGCATTTGTTTTTTTCTTTATTTTTTCGTTTCTTAACCTCCGACAGAGCACAGTTTCCAGAGTGAGTAATTTTAGAATAACGTAGAGAGTCAAACCGGCACATCGGTATGTCCGGTTGGACGAGAGGTACGAACACCGGTTTTTTCGATTTCTTCAATTTTATTTCCTTTCTTATTCGTTTCGAAAATTCGTGTTTAATCAATTCTGAGCACAACTACCTTTGGTCTCGTCTTTACCGCCAATTCCACGTTTTGTATTTGCTTCGCAGACAATATATGAAACGTCAACAATCACTCCTCGTCCGATTCATCATCTTTATCGTTGTCGATCATCCGATTGATCTCTTTCGAGGTTTGTCAACACTATCGAGACGAATAAAAAAATAAAAAAAAGCTTCGACTCGATAAGAAGCCAGAACGGTAATTACGCTTTTTATTCGCACTGCAAAACGTCGCTGATGATCCACCGAACGCCCTTCCGGTCTCTGTAAAAAAAATCTCCTTTTTTCCTTCTCCTGCCTTTCTCTTTCTCTCTCACGCTCGTTTCCGGTGATTCGTACCGGCGCGATTTGAAGCCTTGTCTGTGTCTTTCAAATTAGACAAAATTTCTTCTCTTCAAAATGTTCGTGATCATCTTTTATTATTCTGAACATTCAATTCGTTTTATCATTTTTGTCATTCAAATATTATCATCATTTAATTTATTTCGTCCCAATAACAATCATCTAATTGTTATTTTCTTTTATATTTTTTAAATCTCAAATATTCGACTATTTTTTTTTTTTTTTTTTTTTTTCATTTTAATCGTTCATCGGAACGATGGAGAAAAAAGTTGATGGATTAATCAATGAATGGGACGACGGTTTACGATTGCAAGCCAACAAACGGAACACACTTGTGATGCGAAGTAACCGAATGCGCGCGTAATGGCTACCGGCGTGAACTCACGGATTGCCGCGTGCATGTGTTGAGAATGTGTCGTGCGTGTGGCCGTATGTGCCGCGATCTTTCACTGCGCGTGTTCCTCGCAATAATTTTGTCTCAGTTTCACTTCTCTATTTTTTCTTTATCTCTCGTTTCTTTTTATTTTCTTAGTATTTTTTTCATCTCTTTCGCTCATTCACTTTCTTTGGTGTACTATGCGTTTTTCACACACTCAGAGGGCAGCAGACGTGCAACGAGGAGTTTGTGGCGAGACGTTTATCTCAATGTATATTCCTTAGCACGCTCTCTCGCTCTCTTTCTCTCTCTCTTTCCGTTCTTCAGATCAAGATTCCGTTTGATTTTGCTTCTCAATCTCTCGCTCAGTTTATCCTCCGTGTGTGGTTTCTCCTCCAATGCACTCGTACTCGTGGATACGAATTTTTATACACACTCTTAAACATTCTCTCTCGTAGTGTTAAATATCGCAGTCTCTCAAAAAAAAAATAAAAAAAAATTAAAAAAAATAAAAAAACAACGTCTTGGCGATCTCTTGTGCTCTGCCGAAGATCCAGTAACAAAAATAAATTGAAAAAACAAAAACAAAATCTTGCAAACTTGCATTCACCGCTGTAAAGCACTCCCGATGTTTTTATTCGTACGTTTTTAGATGGCGTATCGCGAATTAAAACAACAACAAAAAGTCAATTTGTTTAACGAAGCGTATATAATCCCCGAGTCATTTAATCTCCGCAGACTCCATCTGCGCGCTCTCGCTCTCTCTCTCTCGCGATCTTCTTGACTCCTGAATTATTTTCGCGGTTTATTTTTCCTCGCGATTAACGTCATAATTCGCGATAGACGATTTTTCTTTTGTCACACTTTTTATTATCCTTGATTTCTCGATTGGCGTAAACGTAGTTTTAAATTTTTATTCCTTTTAATTATAATGATTTGTTGTTTATTATTACACGCATATTAATCAACGTACCAAATGTAATTTATTTGTTTTTAGGTTTGAAAATATACGAAGAAACGAAAAACAAAACTACGGACTAGTACTTTTGAGCCGACGGTTGGACGGCATTGAACACGAACCTGATTGCGGGGCGGCGCACCGAATTATGGGCCGCTATGCGCTTTCCGTAGCAGCGCGCCGTTCTCGCACCGCTGTTGAGATCTCTCCCCTCCTCTTTCGGTACTCGCTCATTTACTATCTTTCTCCCGCGCTCCCTCGGCATTATTTCCCCCCCTCCATTCTACTAACACCGCGACGTACTTGCCCTCCCCTTATTTCGCTCTCTACGCCTTCTCTTTTTTACTTATCGCTCTCTCTCCCTCTCTCTCTCTTACTCTCCGTCAAGCTTTTAGCCCATTCCCTCTCTCCTTTACCTCACACGGTCCTTTTCCCTCTCTCTATTTTTTCGCTTCTTCCTTCTTTACCCTCTCCCCCTCCTCTGTACTCGTAGTACACACGCGCATGCGCTTAGGCTTTTAGAGTGCGCTATCCTAAGCACACACTCTCTCTTAACGCGCTTGCCTCTCGTTGCTCCTCGCAACTCTCGCTCCGCGCTATTGCTCTCGCACTTCTCTCACGAATTGTCTGCCCCTCCTCTCCCTCTCTCTCTCTCTCTCTCTCCCTCTTTCTTTCTATCTTTCTTGCCCTGCTCCATGGCGCTACTGGCAGTAATGCTTACACTGCCATACAAAAATATTTGCCTATTGCTCAAAAAAGGCTTCTTAAGGTCGTAGTCTCGTCGAAGGGATTTTTTACGGAATTTTTATTTATTCTCAACACACATTCAGGACACCATTATGAAAGTGCGTGAAACATTCCAAAAGAATACATTGTCCTGCATTTGAGATATTGGCAATCAAAGATTGTTTCGCTTTACACGCGTTCTTATGGGGAGCAGTAGAAAAATTCACATTTCACGGAATAACGACGAAATTTTTTTCTTTTTTCGTTACTTACATAGGAATATTCTACGAAGTTTGTCTAAAAAAATCGAGAATTTTGTTTCTTTAGTTTCGCAGATACAGCGACATAAAGTGTGAGATCTGTTTATTAGATTTGGCCAAGGTGATTATTTTTCAAACTATAAACTTTACAACAGAGATTGAAAAATATGAAAAATTGAATGGGAAGTTAACTTTTGAAGGTAAATGTGGCGAAACTTCTACATCAACCCATCGTGTATAGACTTTTGGGTCTTCCAGACCCAGATAAATCGACATATATATTTGTCGTTAGTTTTCTTCTAGAAAAAACGTCTTTTTTTAAATTACATTCGTTTATGTGTCGATGCAAAATTTCCAAATTTCTTTTTAATCTAAAATCTATGCAAAATTATATCAATTGGATATAAAATAGTATAAACTTTTATTGGGAAAGAGAAAAAATACTGATGATATTTTTAAAAATAGCTTAAAAGTTCAATTTTTAGATTATAATTATAAGACGAGTCGAAAAGACAGAAAACAATGTATCAATTCTTATAATAGCCATCAGCTGTCAAAATAGTGTTGCTGTTTCAACTGCATTGACGTCATAGTACTTTTTCTACGATGTGTACAGCGCGTACACGTCGCTATTGCTTTTCGAATAATAATAAAATTTGATCAACTGGTTTAATATAGGATTTGGTTTCATGATCGTTCAATTTTAATAATTATATGAATACAGAGTAGCACCGAGAAGAGAGAGAGAGAGAGAGAGTGGAAAAAAAAAACGAGAATGCTATACTCATTGCGTCAAGTGTTTTCCTATGTTAATTTTTATTAAAAATTCGATAGCCATTTTAAGTGATGGCCAAATAGTTTTGAACAGTATTGTACGTTCCTCTCTATCTCGCTCTCTCGGTATTACCTCTACTGCCTCGACTACAGTGCCTTCTATTCTACCGTACTACACGCTCTATCTACACACCGTGTCCTAAACATTGGTAGACAGAACTCGTACCCGCGGTAGCGTCTCGTTCTCTCCGTTTCTCTCTTTCTCTTTCTCACATTCATTCGCACTCTCTCTCTCTCTCTCTCTGTCTGTCTCTTGCGTACCCAATACATCTCTTTCTCTAATCCTTCGTCCGTATCTCTGTCGCTCTTCTAACCAAACCATTCTCTTGGTCTCTTCATTCTGCATCTCTTCTCTTTCTCAGCTCCCCTCATTCGCCAGTCGAATGCTCACAAATACCCTCCATGGTTCCATACTAACATCAACGCAAAAATGCTCTCGTGTTACCTCCTCTCGTCTCTTAACTCACTCGCTCTCGTTTCACTATTTATCTCGGTTCTATATCCCTCGTTCATTCTATCTTTATCTGTATATACCCGTTGGTTATACTGCGCTTAACTGTCCCTATTCTACACTAAAATAGTTGCCGCGAGCATGCTTTATTTTGTCTCACCCCGTGGCTCTGCATTTCGCCGGGGGTTACCTTTACTGCGGCTTTTCGCATTGCGAAGCAGAGATAACGATAATTCGGGTCGTCTATGTTTAGGCACAAAAACAGACATATTTTTGTGGATATAACTGTCCCGGGAATCTTTATTTTCTTGCGTTTCGTTTTATTAATGTGCAACCACCTTAAGGTTGTCTGAGACTTTCGGCACCACATCGAACCTCAATTCATCGTGTTTTATTTTACGTATCGACTCGACACTCCTTTTCGTCATTCTCGACGATACTTCTTCCATTGTGTTTCGCTTATTCAACGATTCACGCTTATGAGACAATACGAATGTGTGTATCTGATTTGTAAAAACTCAAAAGGGCGTATACCGTCTACTTTTTAACGGTTCATTACGAAATACAAGTCGTTTTAGTTGCCACCGTTAATGGATACGTTCTATAAACCATCTCTATGACGTCCTCGTATTCTCTTGCATTTCTTGTTCTTGTTTTTTTTCCTCCTTTCGTACCATCCCCTCCTCTAGTTCACACCCCTATTTTGATAGAACATCTCTCTTTCTCTATCTCTCTCTCTCTCGCTTCCTTCGCTTTTACTTTACGCGCCGAATCCGTACCACTTCCAGCTGAAAGCGAACATTGCCTTCCACCCTCTAACTACCCCTTCTCCTTACTCCCTAAAATACGTACTACGAAGCTCATAGTTGTGGCGATAATGGTAGTCTAGGAATTTAGCAAATACGATACGTTGCTTGAAATCCTTGGAATGACCGTTGATAGGGTGGTTTTAGTTTTACTTTTTTACTCCTTATGACCACTTTACTATGTATGTCAGTCTTTGACGACGAAAGGAGATCGCGTCGGTTCACTCTTTCACCCCTTTTACGCTTTGTGTATTCTTTCGCCACTCGATATGCGTTCACTCTTAGCAAATAACACTCGTGCAACCCCTTTTCATCCCCTTCGACTCTTATGTTTGTACTACACTCGATGTTTTTTTTTTTTTCTATATACCGTTTTGTCCTACGCCCTTCATCGCCGTGAACTCTTATTCTGTCTACTTTAAACCAATCATTTTACATATGCACGATTTTGTACACGTGGATACAGTTTGAAACGTCAATGGATTTGAAAATCAAATGAAAAGTAGGTTAAATCGTGAAATCGTATTTTAACGATCTGAATTTTCACATTCGATCAACTGCTTTGAACACTGCTTGCTGTTACCATGTCTCTGGGTTCAATAAGACGAAATTATTTACGATTATTCCAGTTTAGCCACGAGAACATTCTTAAACGGTGTATTTCTGTATAAATTCTATTTTCTCACTCGGCCCCTGACAGTAAGCAACAGTAAATCCGTCTTGTATCATTTGACCCAGATTATGATGATGTTTCTTTGTAAATATCGTTAAATACTCGTAGGTGAATGATAAAAAAAAAACGTTACGATAGTGAGTGTGGTAATCAAACGTCGATTTTATTAATTTAGTGTTTTAAATTTTTAACAGATATCACGAGGCTATTAATGACCTCATTTAAATTTGTTTCGTAATGCCTTAAAGGAGACAAAAAATTATAAGTATATTCGTCATCGCGAGGAAGTTAGGAAAGGAATGAGGAAGCAATGTTAGAGGAAATGAACAGCGGAAGAGAGAGAGAGAGAGGGAGAAAGAGGAGGAATAAGAACGTCTCAATTCCCTGAATAATGGAAGCGTTGGAACGTGAATTGATGGTAGAATTGTCTGAATTTCTGAATACCTGTCGAAGGATAACGAGATCGAAAGCTATAAGGAATTGTTGAAAGCTCTCCAGAAGGACAGAGAGATTAATATAGTCTAAACATGTCGCGCAAAGCACGAGAACGAATATAATGGAGTCCTATGGGAATGAGCACAAAAAGTTTACCATAAAGTTATATATACAATTAATCATAAACTTTTATTATATTATTATATTAAAAATCATCAGTTGATTGTTCTACAAAAATATTATTATTTTTTCAAGGTTAATAAAAACATTCTGTAATACAAATCAACCGTTTATTTATTTAGTTTTTGTATTAAATTTCGCATAAACATATTTTGAGAACTTGTCACTTTTTGCCAAGTCCGAAGCAGCTATTCAACTTTATGCTGTAAAAAGTGTAATTTTTTCATTTTGATATAAATATATTATTTATGAATCTATGCGTAATGTTTATATGCACGTCGATCTATATAACCATATATGTTTTATTCGCACGCGATATTTCGCGTGTTCTCGTGCATCGCACTATTTTACTTATCCGTGAACATTTCGCTGACTTACGCATACTCTTGATTCTGACGAAAAAGAATAAAATAAGAGCCTCTTTCGCACACCCGGCTATGAGTTGATGCCAATTTGGCTCGTGCTCCATCCACACACATAGATTTGGATGTGCATACAAACACGAGTGATACGCTACCACCTGCCCAAACGAGAATCCTCTCGGAATTGTTTTTTTTTATTTTTATTTTTTAATCGAATAAATGCTGCTCATCACACGCACACAGTGTAACATACACGAGAATATTTCGAGTATCCTTTTTCGTCCTTAACTAATTCAATATGCACACGTATATATACGAAGGAATAAAGGATACTGCAAAATTTCGTGGTAAATTTAGTTTTATTCTTATTCTCATTTTTATCCCACGTCTCTTGCGATAGCGTGTAAAAATCATTAATAAATAATTTATAGAATATGTTGAGAGGACGTTGGGCTCGCAAAGTTTCGCCTCGGTCTCGATTCATTAAGGATCTTCCGTCCTTTATTTTCATTTTTGTTTTTTCGTTTTCACCTTCTTCTCATTTTCTTATTATATTCCTCTTCTTTATTCTCCTTCTTCGCGTCTTGAATTCCCCTCTCGATCTCAGGTATAGATATCGCGAGGAATGATCAAATTGTACTTTATTCGCACGCGATATCTTCTAGCCAACCATTTTGCTGCATTTTTTTTCTTCTCGTTTTTATCCTCCCCGTTCCTTTTTCCTGAATCTATCATTTTGCGCTTTTTTCTTTACTATCTCCTCCTTTACGAAAGTGCTCTATGAAATACTATACAGTCTAGTCTTTTCTCTCATGTATTACATGGAACAAAAACAATCAACCTCGACTTAGAACCTCGCTCGTTCTTGCCACCTGCTCACTCCCTAATCTCCAGAGCATATTTCGTTTCTATTCCTTTTTTCTTTTTCTTTTCTTTTTATCCTTACTTTTTTTTTTTCAAATGCTCGCGTGGTTACGAAATTTCGAGATTCGTGATCGTCTCATAACTTTTTCAAACGGATATACATAATTGTCATATTAGACGCGTAACTTATACTTAACGATTTCTCATTTTTTTTTTAGGGATCTTTTGACGCTCAGCAAAACCACCAAATGTCATTAAAACGAGTGTCACTAATTATTACGTTGTCTTAAGGGGAAGATCCATGTAAAGGGCTGAAAAAATGCATGTATTTTATAAATTTTTATAGGAAGGAAGGAGTTTGTGTGCAATTTCCAAACTTTGGCTATTGATAATGTTACTTTGTACTATTAAAACGTGTCATTTTTCATTTAAAATTGCTTTGAAATTGGTTGCTGTATCTCAGTGACTGTGCATTAATATTTTTGTCAAAATATCAAAAAAATTGTTTCTTTACAGTAACTTTTTTTTAATCAATCCTTGAGGGTGGTTCGAAAAACAAAAATTGCCCTAACACCATCGTATTTGAGCATAGAAGAGTGCAGGCAGTGCTCGGGCTGGCATTTTATTTTTTTTCAACACTAGGCGTTGAAACGCGTTTCTTGGCTAATCATATCGATTGATCATTTCCTCAAATGCGTCCTCAATCTTTATAGCTCATGGAACTACGACTCAATTAACGTATACTCGTTTAATCGACGAGAAAACGTCACAGGTATGAGTCATGTGTGAACCAAATGTCAATGTTCACAAATTTGGGGCTAAAAATCGTGTTGGAATTGTATCAACAGCCACCAGCATGCAGCACTGTCTGGCTCTTTCTTCCGCGCTCAAGTTCCAAACGATCAATGTACTCACGTTTCATTACGACAAACGCAATTGGTAAGTACATGCGACCATAGAGTGATAAACCGTCGACACACTGGCCCACCGCTTGATAAGGGTGCAACTTTACTCGCAAATACTGTGATCTGCTCGCTTTTCCCACCCCTAGTGAGATGGCGCTGGTTGTGTTTTACCAGCAAAAAGATTCGATGCGCGGTTGATACTAGTTTAGTAACTATAAAAAGTAATGGAACAATTGTAATTTAATAATTTTAAAAAAATGTTTAAAACTTAGAAAAATCGTATAGTTTCTTAGAATATAATGTTTTTTATTCGGCACAGTAAATGAGATATTTTTTGTTACAGAGTGGACTTTTTTTAACAGGCCAAATGTTTCAGTAATGACTGAATTATGACATCGAGTGGAAGAGTCCGGAGTCATCGAACCCGAATCGATATGTGTGTCAATACGATCATTATGTACAATACAATTTTTCGGTTATCCATGGAAAAATCTAGTATTGTATTTCTATGTACTCGCTATCGCGTAGACTTTAACGACGTCAAGTAATTAGTACGTATAATCGAGGATTGATGCATGTGAACTCAAATTCGATATTCGGATTATTAAAATGGACCGGAGAACGTATTACTTGATTAAAAATTGATAAACAAGTTTCTATTGTTCTTATTGAACATTTTCTAATGTTTTAAACAACATAGAAAAGCGTAACAGTTGTAAATAAACTTCTAATGATAGAAACTTGAAAAAACTTATTACAATAAAATTGCAATTTCAAAAAGATCATTTCATTTTATATCTTTCCAGAATTATTCAAGGTTTGATGAAATATACGTTAATCTATTGATATCAAACATTGAATATCTTTTTTTCCTAGAAACTTAAATGAAATTTCTCGATATGTAAAAAAAAAAAAAAAAAAATTAGAGATCGAGAGAAATATAAAAAAATGAATATTTTGTACCCAAGGAACTGAGTACATTATTTTGTAAATCCTACATCAGTTAAAAACAAAAATCCTGAAGTGAACCTGGCCATAGGGTTTCTAATTTCTATGAAGTAAAAAAAAAGATGAAACCCATTTATTAAACACCGAATTAGAAATATCGAGATAAAAAAAAACCCGGGAAAAAGCACGTGTGCAAGATTTCTGGAGTATTGGCAAAACAGAAAACTCGTGAAAGCCACGTGTCTTCTATACGAAGGACCTCTGGTGGATATGTTGTGGAAGTTTGAGCGAATTTCTACCATAGCGTGAGGGTTAAGCGAAGCTCTGAGCGTAGGAAATAGGAGGCGCAAATTGGTCAGTGATTGGCAGATTTGGAATAAAGACTTTGTGGAGGAGTGGAGAAACAATTATTCGAAAAACTATTTTGTTTATCGGTGATGTCTTTTTCCAGTGTCCAATGACCGTATCGTATGACCTGTTCTACTGTTCGTCCTGCGTGTTTAGCTCCACTTTTTCCGAAGTATATACATGTATCTATAGAAAGAAGAAAAGAGAGGGAAACGGTTGTTCGCGATTTCTCTGGCTCGGTTTTTATCAGTCGCTCGCATGCGCCCCCGCCCCGATCGATAAACGAACAGCCGGGTTCTCGTGTTTCCCCTCGTGACGTCACGTTGAGCGTATCGGTCGACGAGTGATAGCGGAAACGTCCGAATTTTCACGAGTTGTGCCGATGTCGAGCGAAGTATTGCGGACGTTGGTCGAACGCCACCCTGGCGTTTTCATCGTTGAGGACGACGAAAACGGGTTGGCTGGTTGGAAACTCGAGGCTTCGAACGAAACGACAGTAGCGCCGCTTGCGAGCTTTTTCTCTATTCTTTCATTCCCTGTCCCTGTTAGGCTCGTTCTCCGTTACCACTCTTTTAATGAATGTGTCTTTGTTCAACAGCCGTGATAAGGTACACGAGAAAGACCACAGGGGGAAAAAGAGCCAAGAGCAATCCAGCAAACGTTCGACCGTCGTCTCTCTCGACGTACGTAAACTCCGGCTCGGGTTTTGTACACGTACACATACACACACATACACTTGTATATATACATTAACACATATACACTAAAACAAGAAAACACACAAATACACGTAAACACTGAACGCAAGGTGTACGTTAAATCGCGCGCGACGTCGTTCACGTCCAGAATTCTGACGCTACTAGTAAAGAGCAAAAAACGCTCTAATAAAACGCGTAGTGTGTGTTTTATTTTTATTTCTTTTGTTTATCTTATACTCCTTCTCTTTCTCTCGGTGCTCTCTCACTTTTTTCATCTTAATCGCGATCATTCGCTACAATGATCCTCGATTGATTGGCTATCCGCGTGCATTAATAATCGCGAGAGGCAACGTGTGTGCGCGAATAAATTATTACAAACGAGAGCTTCTTATCCAGCTACAAAAATACAATCAAGACACCGAGAAAGAGCCGAGAAAGTATTCGTTTGCGAGTGTGTACGTGAGGATTTAAACAGTGAATTTATTTGCAAGAAGATCTTGCAAAATAGAGAGGCTAAGGGAAGGTTATAGGGCGAAGGAAAAAAGTGAGAAGATAAGAAAACACGATTACGTAGGTGAATTTGTGACAAAATGAAAATTATTTTGTTCCCACGTTGAAATATCTCGTTTCACGTACTTTCGGATCCATTTCTATTATTCAAAATCCATATATCGTCGACGACAAGAGATTTGTCGTTAGAAAGTACAAAAAAGTATCGTCTCGTTTGACAATCGAGGAGAGAGAAGGAAAAGTGAAAATATTGGCAAGGAAAATATAGGCCTACGTCGTAATCCTTGACCACGTACGATTAAAGAATTTTTTCATTCAAATCCAAAGTCTTTACGATTTCAAAATCAATATTTTTTTGTCACTACTTTTTTTTCTCAATGTCATAGCATCGTCCGTCGGTGTATATGTGTATTTTCGTATCTGTGTGTTTTCGTGATAGACGAGGACCTAAAAAGTGGAGCTGTTGTCCAATTTCTCTTAGGAAATCAGAGAATATCTTTTCTACTGTTCGATTTTAATATATCGAATCTTTATTTTTGCATGTTCGCGTCGAAGTGAGAGCAGGAATAACATGAGCGTGACATCGAGTTTAGGGCCCGTCAGCCGGTAGGCTTTGTAGACTCGAATCACAACTCGGTATAACGTCGAAGGAAGTCGAGTAGATACGAAACGTGCCGATCAGACAAACTTATAACTACGAATCTAAGCACTGCGTGTATTTTCTCAACATATATTCGTACCTGGATACACAAACACATGATAAAAACATATTTATGTGAGTGTATATCGCATTGACAGCGTTAACTTTGGTAGTTGAGCCTTTCCACGCTCGCTTTTTCAAAAGCAGCAGCTCATGTCTGACCAAGTACGAGATATTTCTACTGACGAGCTCGTAAACAGTTCGATATTGCATTTTTTCCTGCATTTCAGCGCTATTGTCAGCGTGATGTTTTCTAGCAAACTGTCAGGTGTATTTCATGTATTCAATGGTGCAAAGGTGTAAACGGTCAATAAATTTGAGGATGAAAATGTAAATGGAAGTCAAAGATGAATTTGGAAATAAAATTTCGATAAGAACTTGGAAAATTCAATGTTTCGGCTATAATTTCATGTGGATTTCCGGGTGTATGTGGCAATAAGATGACAGGCGAGGGTGCAACGCTGCACACAACCCCCTCGAGGGCACACGGGGCGCAGCTGAGCTCGACCGGGCGCGACCCACAGCCCTACATTCGCGGTCTGCGGCGCGACCTAACCTCAACACACCCACTTTTGCCTCTCTCCCCCACTATTCAACCCTCGTCGCTTCTCCACCGTTCTAGCGACGAGAAGTCAGCCATACGCCCTTCGGTGCGAGTGCGACGGCTAATATAATGTTCATACGGAAATTAAAACGATCTTCTACATGTTTACGACTCGCTGGCAAGCCGTGATTATTTGATTTGGCAGACGTTTCCTTTTTTGTTATTTAAACGAGTGTCTCTCGAGTGGTCCTTAAAATCAGTTGTGCAAATATTCGTGCGATGTGAAGACAGGGGTTTGTGGTGGTAATTGCAGAATTTAACGTAATCGTGCCTACGAAAATCACAGTAGCAAAAAATATCTGGAGTTACAAACACCCTCACAGTGCCAACAGGATTTCTTTTTATTTGTTAATGTCCTGGAATCGCACGCGTCGATAATCTCTGGGATCGAGCAAGTGATTGGAATCATAGGAGGTCAAAGATCTTTTTATCAGTTTGTTCGGTTTGAGGTGTCGCACACGTTTGTTCACATCACATTATTGTAACAATTTATCTTCCAATTTCCTACTTAATCTCTGATCATTAATTTTGCGGAATAACTCATTAAAATTACTCACGAATGTTCGTTCGGAACATATTATCATTATTATTATCCCGGTGCCGAGCTTGTGACCTCAAGAATATTACGTTGAGGTGAAACACATTAATGGAAGAGATAACTGCCATTTTCGTAACGAGGGACCCATAACAATTTATGGTTGAAATAACCAAATCCCATGAATAATTAACTAATTAATTTCACGGTGAAATCACATTTTGTTCAATTTCTAATTATTTGCAATTGTCGTTACTCGTGGCTTTTTTAAGGTTTTCTTACAAATCGATTGAAAAAATTCAATGAATCATTGTAGAGTTTGAAGTTTTTTGAATTAAAATTCTTGAAAATATAAATTTTATTCGCATCCTTGTAACTTAAACAAATTATCAATGTATCATCTGTAAAAGTACAATTTTTTTATCACCCAAATCGAATTTATTCCAAATTTAACAGTAAACGACGTTTGTAAACGGTGTTTGATGTTCACTTTGATTTTTATTGCGCATGCAGTAAAAGTAATAGCGATAAAAGCCATTTGGAAACTAAATAAAGTTACGCAGAATGAACAAAAAAGTGTGAGAATTCTTAAAATCCAGAATAATTGAATAATTCTTTGATTTTTTGTTTCAAGACATTGCAATAGAAGTTGAAATTTATTGATACAAGATTATGGTTATTAAGCGTACATTCACTCGAAAATTACGAGGACGGGTAGGCTGAGATCGATCAATGGTTGTAGTAAGTGGTTTAATCCGAAATAGATAGCGTGTAAACATGAGGAGAAGGAGGATGAGTAGGTGAAGAATGAGGAAGGAATATGAAAAGCCCGCGAAGAGTCTCTTGTACACGCGAGCATGTATCTATAGTTAGTCGAGCACGTGTCGTTCATCAAACTAAAGAGAGTGAGTGAGTGAGAGAGCGAGAGAGAGAGAGAGAGAGAAAGAAAGAGGAGTACACGAGGTCCTCGCAAAATCGCTTGACACAGCGATTTAATTGAATTACGTTCCGAGGGGATGGGAGGGCGGTGAAGAGTCGCGATATACTCTGCCCAACGTACAAGCGGAAAATTGAATTTGCATCGTGCGACTTTGTGTGCAGAGCTTGGTGACATCTTCACATAGATATATATCGTTGTAGTACAAATGACTATATAAATATATGGAGGTGTCAATCCAGAGGCAACTTCGCAAGGTCGCATTAGTCGTAATGAAATATTAGTAAACGACTGCAGTAGAGGAATAATATCTCAGAACACTTTTCTTTCTCTTTCCACTGTCATTGAAGGATCTGAAAATGGTTGAGTTAACGGTCGTATTGGAAAATTGCAGGATTCGTCGATTCGTATAGTTGGGGAAACAAAAAAAAATCGTCAGAGTGCACGAGAACGAAGTATAATCGTAACGATAATAATCAGTGTGAGAAGAAAAAAAAAGGCTAAGGACAATTTGGTTGGAGGGTTGGCCGGGATAATCGTTCATAATCGAGGGGAGCGTTTTTGAAGTGGTGTCGAGGAGGGGTAGCCTGAGGCATAACCGAAAGGATTATTCGCGCAGCCACGAGCGCAACAGTGCCGAGGAAGAGGAAGCGGAGGAGGAGGAGGACTACCAGGTTTACGGGGATGATACACGTGGAAGTTTAAGAAGACGAGAGGATTCACGGGTTAGATTATCGAGATCGGTGGTGCCGGGTTATCGGGAAGGTGTCGTCGTGAGGGTTCCGCCGACGGGAGTCGTCGGTGGTTACTGTGATGTGGTGGAGTCCCCCGGGGGGCCGCGGTTGCATCATCAAGATCACCGCTATCAGGAGCATCGAGATCATCACTTGCACCGTGAGCAACATCATCTACAAGGAGGAGGTGGTGGTGGAGGAGGAGGGGGAGGAGGAGGCGGCGGCGGTGGTGTATCGTCGTCGTCTTCCCGTCGTCGTGTCGTCGTGAGAACTCCCTCATCGGGTCGTGATATCGGCATAACGGCCCGCGGCGGCCTGGCCGGTGGTCCCGAGGAGGAGGACAACGGCGTAGGATGGTGTGACCTCCGGCGTCATCCCGCTCGACGTGGAGCCGGTGGGGGTGGAGGTGGCGGCGGCCCCGGTTCCATCGGTGGTGGATACGGTACCGAGCGTCTTCTCCTCGATTCCGAGGACGAGGAAGAACTCCCACCACCACCGGGTATGTCGTGGCAACAGCAACAGTCGAGATCTGTTGGAGGTGTCACGGACAATCGCGGTGCTGGGCTTGCCACTTCATCGTCCGCCGTTCATCCTCCATCCTCGTACTCCCGCGACGAGCGGGATCGCGATTTGAGGCTTGTCGACACGGCCAATACGGGACGTGAGCCAATCTCCTCCCGCGAATTGCGGGAGTCACGTGATCTCCGAGACTTACGGGATCATCGTGACATCCGCGACTCGAGGGAGAACTACGCTAGCGCCTCGAGACGATCCGATTATCGTGGCAGTGACCGACCTGATCGTGAACAGGACTATGACGATTATGATCCACCGACCACAACACGCTCAAATCCTTCGGCCAACGCATCAACCGCAGTCACCAATAATCCGGTAAGAATTCCACGTTTTTTTCTCTCTTATATTTTCGTCTCTAATGAACACTCTTCATTTCTTAAGAAAGTAAAGAGATAATTGCAAGGACATTACAAAATATCCCAGCAGAAGAATAAACAAGAAATTTTATTGTCTGTACTATATTCTTATTTCAAACCAGGAGGACTCTGCAATTGTAAACCTTCGTAATATCATTGAAAGAAGTATATTGCCAGCTTTGCCATCCCTTTTCTCTTATATTCCACTGCGACCATAAACGAATAACACTACCTCGAAAATTACTCATAGATTACCCAACGAATAATAAACTTAACAATCATCAAAGAGATTCACTAAAAAAAAAACCAGTGAAAAATTTCATTCGATTCGATGGAATCTCTGCCACTTTGGATTTCGCTATCAGAAAGTCCACTGCTGAATCGATCACGTTTGTAAGCAAAAAAAAAACCGTGTCATTCGATGATCAATGTTACGAATAAGAGGTTTTCTGTGAGCAAGAATGATATCCTGCAATCAACGATCCTTGAATCAACTTGATTCATTTTGCACGATCTAAGATGCAATAAAGATTATAAAGTGCATGTGAAGTTTCTTTGTGTGACGTTGGCGAGTGGGAAATAGGCCATAATTTTCTGAATGACATTGACTCAATCAAACGGATTTATTTTCAATCCACTCTAGCCACGGAAAGTATCGACAAATGAGTTAGTACAGACACCTTATCCATATTTATAGAAGAGATAAAGAATATAACAGAGAGTGGATGAATTTAAATTGAGATCGTGATATTGAGGGTATTATTATTGTCGCATGTAAAAATCCGGATATAGATGATGACGAAAGAGGCGCCAGGCTAAGAGGAGTTAGGATCGATTGTGGAGGTAGGTCCTGCTGTGGTAATTCCGCTGGTGGCCTTCTACCTCAGTGGGCCACGTTTTTCCCTCAATCTCTAAATCTCCACTTCATTATTTCTCTCTTATATCCACTCTTTTTCTCTTCTCTTCCTCTTTCCTGTACCACATTTTACGTGCTTGACGACTGGCCAAAAGCGGAACGCTCGATTTCCACGAGAGAAGTAAAAAAAAGTTATTTCGAGAGATACCACCCCTTTGCAAGTTGCCTCCATCCCTACAGAAATGGTTGAGTGAAAGGGAGACAGGGAGAGCTTGAAAGCTGCATGAACTGAGGGTGGAAGAGGGACGAAAATACGAGCAATTCGAGATTGGACAAAAACGGAGATGCCCTCACCCCTTTTTTTTCATCTCTTCTTGCTTTTACCTTTTCTCTTTTTCTCCTTCTCTCTTTTTCTGTCTCTCTGTCTCTCTTGGCTATAATTTTAGAGAGAAACGAGAATCGTACCACTTTTAGGTGACAGAGATCGAAACACACAGTCGTACAAAAGATGTGGTCGTGAGGGCACAAGACAGACAGAGATGGAAGGCATCGGGGTAGACTTCTCTTGGTGCTTGCGGAGGAAACCGGTGTGATCAAAGAATCCTCGGCTTGCACTCTACATCTCTCGACAAAATGGAAATGTATTGCTGTACTCTAGTAACATTGGCCATACCACTTTTATATGTACACGTACACACACCTGAGAATCTGGAAAAAACCGAGTACAAGCGGTGAGGCAGAAAGTGGAAGAGAGAAAGAGAGAGAGGGAGAGAAAGGGGAGGAGATTTGTAGCGTTCTTCATTTAGAGTCTCTACATCTTTCATAGGGACCGCAAAACGAGGAGAGCATTGAGCAAACACTGTTATGGAGGTCTCATTTGTAGCTGCATTCAAGAAGCACAGTTTCCATTTCTCTCCTATCTCATTTTTTCTTATTTTTCCTTTGCCATGATACTATCTCACTCTTCCATGTCCATGCCTCCTGCAACCCCAAGCATCTTTTTCATTCTTCATTTCTACCAACTACTTTCGCAACGCTTGTACCTATCACGCAATTCCTCTGGCAAACTTTTACCTCCCAACCTCCAAGGCTTGGTAAACCACTAATGAAAGGGTGAGAAACCGGAAAATGGAACGACGTAACTCAGCTTTTTCTCGTTATCGATTGCCACGGTATATATATAAACCAATTTTCATTCCGCAATGTGACACGTCTTCTGACGTTACTACGGATATTTTTAAATGTCTGCAAACTACTCGCGAGACTATAAATCACAAAGTATCACAGAAAATGGCTACGGAAATAATGCCGTTACGTCATAAATGCAAATTTAATTTCACATACTTTTATATACGAGCCAAGAGAACATTGCACGTTTTTATCGATACGTTGGATTATTTTTATCTGTTTTTGTCTCATCTTCAACTCAACAATTCAACTGAGCCGTACTCTCGTAATAAAATAATAGTGAAATATGTAAGAGAACGAAAAGACTGCAATAAAATTGATACACGCGAAAACGTACCTAAAAATTCCTCTCGTTTCTTTCATTTCACCTCCTCCAAGTTCTCTTCTCTTCTCGTTTATCCTTTCGGGCTTCTCCCATATACACCTTCATATATATATGTATGGGAATATATGGAAGATTCTCGCAGGCTCTCTTGGGCACGAGATATTCGCCGAGAGACCCGGTTCTTCACGAGAGGAAGAATATAGGTCAGTGTACAAGCTTGCAGGAGCAAAAGAGCATCGGTGTGTGCGAGAAGTGAAGGATATACGCGAGAGAACGCGTCCAGAACAGCTCCGGCAAGCTCTTGCGAAAAGAATATATAGGAGGAGAACTCCCGCTTAGCAATGAAAACGATGAGAGTGAAAGAGAGAGAAATGGGAAGAAGAGACGAAGAGCTAACGGCCAAACGGGTTTCCTCTCCGACGTGCTCGCGATTTTTTTTTGTTTTGTTTTTTTAATTATTTTCCATTCTCTCTCTATCTCTGTCTCTCTCTTTCTCTTATTCTCTCTTTATTCGCCTTCAGATGGGAATAGGATTTTTTAGTATGCTTCTCATATGGGCTTTTTTCTCTTCTCGAATATAAATATTGCGTTCGTATGTCGTAGACGCGATACAATGAAATATTGTTGAATCCAACGCTAATGTTGTTTTAGTGTATTTTTTTCAAATTCAATTTACTTCATTTCTCTACAGTTGCGTATTTTTTTTCATAATAACTCAAAATACTTGGGGAATTTAACTTTTTATCAAAAGAAATTCAATATTTTCGACAATTTATTTACTTTGAAAGCAACGTTATAATAATTGCTTCAAGGAATACTGATAAATTATATGCCCTTGAGGTTATGTAGTCGTTGTCGAACGATTTTTTTGTTTCCCAAAATATCATCTTTCTTATTCAACACGCAAAAGGAGAAAAATTAATTAGCAATGACTTTCAGAACGAAACCTTTATCATTTTATGAAAAAATACGTAAAAAAAAGTCGACTTCGACAATGACTTGTTTTTTCGTCAACTTTACGGGAAAAAACTTAGTTTTATTTTGGGGTTTTACAAAAATTACTATCACAGGGCTACCAATTTATCCTGTTAATGAATTTTTTTCCTTCTGATCTGATCGTCGATCGGATTTTTGAGTACTCTGAGTGTGTGTAAGCTCTTTATTGAAGAAATAAAAATATAAAATTGTACAAATTTATGAATCTATGTTCCAAAGTTTTAATGATTGTATACACGAAGTTGGTTAATGTGCAGAAAGCTCAAGGAATTCGATATCTTTTTAACGATCAATCGGATTTGAAGCTCTACTCACAACTTTCGATAATGGAGGAAAAAAAGGAGGAAAGAGGAATAATAGGAAGAAGTATCACTTCGCTCTTACTCTTCCTGCGAGTTCTCGCCGCCAAAGTCCCGCTGTGTGTATACGCACCTGCAGAATTAGAGGGCCGTCAAAAGAAGGAAAGAGAACAAAAGAGTGAGAAAAGGAGAGATAGCGAATGAAACAGAGTTGCACAAGGTCCTCCAGAGAGACAGAGAGAAAGAGAGAACGATCGAGAGGGTGAAGAAAACAAGTCAAACAAGGAAAGAAGTTGTGGTTGAGTACCAGGCCCGAAATTGCAGAATTATTCTTCTCGGAAGGACCCACAAAATTCGGTCGGCATTGCAGTCGCAAACGCGCATGGGACTTCTTGACGAATGTCGCCAGGAAGAAACGAGCACGATTAGAAGATAGACGCGATCTCGTTTTCTTTCTTGTGCGTTCTCGTGTGTGCTTAAATTTTTTTTTTTTTTTTTCAACTTGTTTTCTGCGTATGGCGTATTCCAACTCAAACCCACAGAACATGATAAACTTTTGAGACACACAACTGATTTCTTTTAATACACATTTCACTTCTGGATTAAAAATGATGATTTTATATTAATGGAAAAAACGTTATCCATCGTTAAAGATTTTGTATCTAATTGAAAATCATTTCTAGTCACATTACAAAGTTCTTAACGTCAATTGAAAAAAAAAAAAAAAATTCATAAATAGTTCATAAAGAAATCGAACTGGCTTCAAAAGTTGGGGGAAAATGCACAAATAATTACAAAACAAAAACTTGAAATATAATGTCATGGAATCACCCATATCACATCAAATAGTCCATGTGCACCCTTTCTCAATATCAGTCCGCACTTTCTCAGTCCTTAAAGGGCACTCGATTTCTATATGTCCTACTCTCGCGTGCAGAATAAACGAGAATTTATTCTGCACCCGGGGTTCCGACGCAGCAACAAGCGGACACAAGGGTGCAAGGTGTTGCTTGACCATCACGCTCTTCCAAATTATTATTAAATTGCAACCGACTCAACAGAGATATCCGTATGATCGATCTGAGACTTTAGGCTGGACACGAAAAAGGCGAAAGTTGTATTAAGGGCTCGTGTGCATTTTGCGGTATTGAACGTTGACAGCTGCCCAATAGCGTTCATTACTGGCGTTAAGAAAAAGATAATAGAAGAATTTAAAAAAAAACATTCAATTCTGTTTCGTAGCAGAATGTTCGTATTTGTTAATAATTTAGAATTGCTCAGAAAGCATTTTGTAAACTGAAAATTTGATGATAATTCCTTCAAAATAAGGCAGAGTCATTCTCAAACGTAGACAATCTTCTTTTTATGCAAAATTTATTATCTATTTAAGAATTAATTTAGATAAGAAAATTAATGGAATTTTCCAGGGTAAAAAGCTTTGAAGCTATTGTTAAATTTGCTTAACAAAACTTTCAACTGATGCACATTCAGCAAATGACAGAGTGATGACAAAACCTTCTCATTAATTAAATCATTTATCCCTTTATCTCCGTAGATCAAAAGTTCATTTTAATCAAAACTCACAATAGTTCATGCACTTTTGGTCAATTATAATATCTGCAAAAAAATCTGCATCTCAGAGTGAATGAAGATAGCGAACAAAGGGATGTTGGGCTACGAAGATTTTAGTCAATACATTAATCAAGGTTGGTTTTGAGCGATGGAGACCAAGACAGGTAGACGGAGACGATAATGATCCTTCGAAAAAGAGTCAGTGATATGGAAAGTGAGATATAGATAATGAAATAAAAATGTGGGAATGGAAGAGAGCGATTAAAAATGACGCTCGTTACGATGAGAAATTCTTCGAGGCATAATTCAGAGCGAATAAAATAGAGAGAGAGAGAGAGAGAGAGAGAGAGAAAGAGCGAGAGAGAGATTTGGACGAATATTTCGTCCCATGAAGATCCTAATGAGCAACCGCCGGGGACTATTTAACGAAGGCGTCGTATGTATATGAAATTCATATATATATATAGAACGTTGCATACACGCAGGAATGAACGCACGTATACAGCACACATATCCGCAAGTACATGAAGAGCGAAGTATTGTGGTGCACAATCGACGCAGTTGCGGGTCCAGGTATAAAACGTGAAAAGATAGAGAAGGAGAGATGAAGGTGGAAGAGAAATAGACAGAGAAAGATGCTTCGAATCGCATCTCTTCGTCTAGACCATGTAGATTTTCTCTCGTTTCACTCGTGGTCCTTCAAAATGTTCCTCTCTCGTTTCGGCTTCAGGTAAATCGAACTGCAGGTATACACCAACATTATATATAATATATAACCAGTCTGGTATATAGCATATATAAATACGTACATATATACACCGAACATAGCTCCGGATACAAGCGAGTTATGTTGGGGGGTCCTGATGGTGCGCGAGAGGCGGGCATAGAGGACTCTCCTCGCTCTCGTCTCTGTGGCTCTTCGTCAGGTAAATCAAACAGGTACATACCCAAGAGTGAGAAAGATCGAAAAAAAAGCAACTAAAAATAAAACGAATAGAACAGAGGATTGCTGGACCACAGAGACAGCCTCTTCTTCGTCTCTCCTTTACACTTAACTTTATCTCTCCTTTTTTCTCTCACTCACTTCTGCCAAAATGTCCGCCACTCCTCGTTGCTACGCTCAATGGACAAGGGGCGTGTTTTTTACAGTCTTCAACCTAGTGCTTTACTATATCGTACTAATGTGGCCATATATGCACAAATAACACGACCATGTTTTTTTTACATTGTTGTTAAATTGTTTCAATATTTTTCAAGTCAATTTTAATTTATAGTTATAGCAAGAAAATAATTAAACTCAAGCAAAGTGGTGATTTAATAATCTGACATGTGACATTTCACAAAGTAACAATTGTTAATTATGTACATGGGAAAGTTTGTCTTGTCAGCGACATATTGTTTGCTCGTGAAAAAAAGCTTTGCTTTTCATATTCTCGTATGTTGATGTCGTGAGACTTGAAAAAAAAAAAAAAATTGATTCATTAATGTAATCGTGGAGTTTTCTTTTGTAATTTCTATTTATACGAAAATTTGTATCGTGAAGCAACAAGACATATTTGGAGACAAGATGAAAAAGTTTAATGAAGTACATGGAACGATGTGGATCAAAAATTGATATATCTGAACTCGGAAACTCAGAAATTCTGCTCGTTCCTCAATGACAAGTGACTCTTCTAATTAGGTGACGAATTATTGATCGTAATTTGCAACCTAATCAGAACAGGCACTTTCAATTCTTATCACACAACAAGCAGTCACTGTTCTAATTACGTGAAATGTCATATCGATTATTTTCGACAAATTCTTTGCGTTAATGTCGTCTGTCGAATGCTTCAAACGTTTACGAATATACTCTGGTCTCTCTGAATTTCGTACATTTTGCGGTACCGTGCCGAAGATATCTTCATAAATATTCGAGATGCCAAAGCGGTTTAACGTATAATTTTGAAAGCATAAGGACAGGACTTCGGACTTGATAAAATATCGTCTGTCAATTTTCATTTTTTGTTGCCATTTATTTGCGAGAATAATCATTTATTGTCCATTCAAATTTACCATAATAATTAAAGACGAAAGTGCTGTTAATAATTATTTGGAATTCCATAAATACGAACTTTGTTTCGAAACGTCACTTAATAACCAAATATTCGCTATTTTAGCGACAGCGAAACGACGTTAGTAATTTTGCTACATCGTTTTAAAGAATGTCCGTTCCATGTGACAGTTTCATGACATGAAAAACTCAGAATTTAAGTTCCGGTTGAGTTTCAATTTCCTAATGGAAATCTGAGCGAAACTTGTGTTTATCCTGAAGACAAAAAAAAAAACAAAAGTAACGTTCCATGACTTGGCAGTACCGAAAGGATCCCACGATACAGTAGAATGGCAGTAAAACATCCAATAACTTTTGCTACGTTTGCTCCACTTGTGCTTCGAACATTATATCTATAGACATATATGCACATACAGGTAATTCCATGACTTAGTAATTTAATCGTCGGCTAATAATAATTTTGAAGAATATTCATGAATATTTTTGGTTTGAATTTAAAGAATTTCTTTAAAAAAGTATCATGACGTTTCTGGTAAAATTCATCGTTTCATGTTGAATTTATAGTAAAAAAAAAAAAAAAAGTCAATTTACATTTTCAATCAACCTCAAACGAAACAATGTGTTCGTAGAGGAAAAATAAAAGATTTTTGCATGGTAAATACATGATTGATTGTTTGAAAAGATGAAGCTTCTTAGGGAATCCTTGGACGGTTAATTTAACATGGAAAGCCGTATATATATAATGGTTATTGTTACAAGCTAGCCGTCCTGCTGAGCCGGTAGTGACTCTTCAACTATTTCAAGTTTTTGCGTTAATCCCTGAGCGTTCTGCCCTCGTAACGATGGTCTTATTGTCCTTTTAGCTCTCGGAGAATTCACTTGAAACCCAAAAAAATAAAGGTACAACGATCCTGATGACGCCTGCGATGCACTTGTCGAGACGGTTTGGTCCCTCTCTCGCTCTTTCTCTCTTTTTCTCGCTCTTTTAGCATTCTCTTACAACAAACATTTTTTTCTTCGTTTTCTGCGAGAATGAGACGGCTGATCGGTCGAATTTTACCTCAGTCGACGACTCTTCCTTTGTATATTCTCCGTGAAGCGAGAAAGGTCCTTTTTACTTCGCGGCGAGGAGTGATGATGGCGAGAGAAGGTGCCAGGCAGGAACAGAGAAGATCACTCTTTCTCTGTCTCTGTCTTTCTCTCTTATTTGCTCCTTTCGTACTGTTCCCTTTGCCGCTGGTTTATACACAGATCCTTCGGACCATGGTTTATCATCGAAATCTCGTTTTAGCCACTCGTCCTTCTTTCCCCTTCAATATATCCCTCACCATCTTATACTTCTATCTTTCTCTGCTCCTGCAAAACGAACTAAACATCTTTTCGGACGTACCTGAACTCCCTCACTTTTTCTCTGTCCCTATATAGCGCCCTCTATCTCCCTCTCGCTCTCTCTTTTTCTCTCTTTTCCCCTTCATTCTCAGGACACTGTTCTGGCGTATCCTTGAATCCTTCCTACTCGAAGATTCCTCTTCTTCGGTCTCGATGGGAAAGACTAAGGAGGCAAGCAGAAGAGTTTTATTGCACTTGGTCCAAAAGATTTCTCTCGGAATTCGTCAATTTCACATCGACTTTCGAATCGATTTTTAGATACGGCTGAACGAATTTATTTTCAACAGCGATCACCTCTTTTTCACTTTTAATTTTCTAGGATTGAGCAACAAAAATTTTTTTCCATTATAATCAGAAATTCTCACTGAACAATTCAGCCGATGAATAGCATTTTGCTTCATAATTATTCTGTGCTTTTTCTTGCTGCTAAAAGTTTAAGATTCGAGTGCAAAACTAATGTTGAATTATTTCATCACGATATTTTATATTCCTAACTACATTTTTTGTGATAAACAGAAATAATTCACTCAAAAGGCTATTTCGTTGATGTATTTAACGAAAAAAAACACGTTTGTAGAAAATTTCATAGGATTTTCAAATAAGCAGGAATTTTTGGGAATTTTCGTAAGAAACAACGCGAAAAAGCAGTAGATCGTGTGGTGTTGTAGCTTGAAAAAACTCGTCGACTGTGCTTCATAATTATTTTTCTTTACGTGCACTTGGTGGCCCTTCACGCTGTGAAGTGCAGCTGCTCATATAGAAGAAGCCAGGAGAGTGGTTCGGAGGGACGATAATTATTAATTATTCATTGAGCACAAGTCGTTTCCATAGCCTTCTTCCTTCTCTGGTTCTTCGCCGGCGGACAAAATTGCGGCTCGACAAGGGGTTAGTTGGTCTACTAGCTCACGTCTTTGCAAGAAGGCCGAAGAGGGAAAGGTTGAGGTAAATATAAAGCTAGAGAAGAAATGGTGGAGGGAAGGCGCGTTCGCGAGCAATTTGGCGGTCAGTAACGAAGGGCCTGCGAAAACAAAGGATCGCGACGTCGTTCTCGTGGTCCCAACAATTGTTGCATTATTCATGCGTGTTTCTAGCAAGAAAACAAAAAGTAGTGAAAAAAGTTAAAAGAGGAATGAAGGGGGAGAAAGAAAGAGAGGGAAGGAAAGAAAGCACACCTCGGTCGTTATGCGGTAAGCCTTTTTGCCCTCTCTCATTCGCTCTCACTACCTTCCAAAAATTCATTCCATTTTTTTTTTTTACCAACCAGGCTAGACTATACCATTAAGTCCCTGTGGCTTTGGCCAGTGGAATAAGGTACCTATACCGAGTTCTTCGCTACTACACTTACGATCAGTGAAACGAAAGGGAGATCGTCATAGTATTCGCCTCCTTCATCATCAGCACTCCTGGCTTCTCATCATATATATTTATATACACACAAACCAACTCACAGACATATATATATATTTATATTTATATATATATTGATACGCATACATAAGACTTGACTCTACAGAGGAATCGCTTCCCTTCTCTCGTGGCATACTTCGCGTTATTCTCGGAAAGCCCGCGGTCATCCAGACGCAAAAAGGGATTATTTAACGTCGCGCGGCT
Organism: Campoletis raptor; assembly: GCA_948107755.1. Lineage (NCBI taxonomy): Eukaryota > Metazoa > Arthropoda > Insecta > Hymenoptera > Ichneumonidae > Campoletis > Campoletis raptor. Next base: position 7,674,062 of record OX403630.1, on the reverse strand, counting down.
TCTTTTCGCTTATAATGCTTATATAGTTATATGTATATGTATCTCGAAAGGTTCACAAGGCTTCCCAAAGATTGCAAAGACAAAATTATATCGGCCAAAAAAAATGACTCAGCTAATCTTTACGAAACTGTGTTAATCAACTTCCCACAATGGAAGATTTCTTTTTCTATCGCATCTACGTGTGTATCAAATGCCAATTCATCAATTATTTTTCAATCCTTCTCACCATTATTGGAATTTTTCGTAATTTTTACCCTACCAGCTTCGTCAATACGTTGTATAAACCGGAAGACGGAAAAAAGGGTAGACGCGATCGCGTCGCGGGAGGGAAACGGTCCGCAATGCTACCGCATTGGTGTAGGTCAAGCCTTAACCGAGCCAGAGCTTCAGAATGGAAGAGAGAGAAAAGGAAGGAGGGCCGATTCGAGGGCTGTAGGGAAAGAGAGCTGTACGGTACATTCGATTGGAAAGTTTCTCAACTTTTCGAATGTAGAGTAATATTTTTACTTACCTCATCAAGTCTAGCGTACTCTTCAAGATTTCTCGAGAAAAAATTGCTGAGAAATTCCAGATGAAGGAGCTAGGAATAGGAATGTTAAATCCTAACTTCTCCAATTATTTCAATCTTCAGTACGGTATCGCTAACAATAATTATTCAAAAAAAAAAATGTAAATTATAAATTTATTCGTGCTTTTAGAAAAACAATTTTTTTTTGAATGATCCAAAAAAAAAATAAAAAATCTCCGTGAATAATAGTATTTAGTTCTGCCTCAGAGAATGATTAATCCCATCGTTGCGTGGGTATTCGCATACCTGAGATACGGAATTAAATTACGTAGAAGACAAGTTTCGAAATAAGCTCAAAACGTTGATTTGCATAAAATATAAAATTGTGATATTTTATTCAAACTCTCCATGAAGGATTAGCTCGTGATTTTCATTTCAAAGCTTCTATTTCTGCGCTCGGCTAAATTTTTCATCTGGCACTGAAAGCAGCATAGAAAATTTCAAAGAAAAATAAGAATCCTCGTGCAACAGTTCTCGTGAACGATTTTTCTATCAATGTATCCATTCTTGGATCGTACAATAGGCTCCAGTTATCAAAACGAGATCTAACAGCAAAGTAAAAGAAAAAAAGGGGGAAAAAAACGATAGGCAAGTGATTGAATTCATCGACAAGAGAAAATGGTTCGATTACTCTGAATAGGATTTCAACGAGCAGTATAGAATTTTGCACGCGGATGGAATTCGACCGGACACAGTGACGAGTGTTCAAGATGAAGGCTCGTCTCTCTCTCTCTCTCTCTCTCTCTCTCTCTCTCTCTCTCTCTCTCTATCTCTCTCTCAAGACGACGAAAGCTTCGGTAGAGACCTTTTGCTTTGATCGTACGAGGTATAAACGTGTGTGTAAAAGTACGACCGGGAAACGCGCACGGACTTCGCGTACATTATCGATCCTTTCGGGTCACGGCACATGCACACAAGCGACGTTTATAGCAAAGCCCTGACACTACGGGTGAGCACCTATGTGCCTATGTGAGTAAGGATGTTGTATTGGTCGTGTATATAAGTTTAGAGTATATGTACTGTTTTTACATAAGCTTCGTTGTCTTTGTCACATGAGCTTCCTCATTAGTAGCATTCTCCAGCTCTTTCCTATAATTAATTCATTTCTGTGCATACGTATATTCAACATGATAAATATTTATAGACTGTACTAGAGACTGGTGAAGTGACTGGAGACGCGTTTGCCACTTGATCTTAACTTCGCGTGTAACTGCAACTTCACCACACGATTTATTAACCGTTCTCTCCATCGTCTCCACGTAGTACATAATATCAACTGCAGCTGGTCTTTGGACACAGTGTAAGCTTTCCTGCACGAAAAACTACTGGTTTGTCGTATGCTTCGAATAGGTGGAGGAGCGTATGTGTATATTTATTCATGCAGAAGTTTCTTACAACGCGAGCAAACTTCAAACCAACACCCGTCCCTTAAACAGCATAAATTGTCGCAACTCGCTGGGAGGCACGAAATCTTCAGCACTGCGGACTCTGCACGTGTATCGCTAGAGACTATGAATACGTATGTTTATATATTTTTTGATGTATATCTTTGTTGGCGTGCAATAAAGAGTAAGGAGAATAGGAAATTTATGGGAATTGGAAGAAAGTTTTGAGACTCTTGGGTAAAGATTACATGGATGGGAACAAGGATGATGAAAGAGACAGCAAATTGATTATGAGGAGCAACCTATCAAAGGAACTTTCGGTAAAGAGACTAAAGCAGCTTTGCCTCATGTTAAAATACTTTAATAACCTTTTTATCGTAACCTCGACGACATGCAAAAGGTTGTTTTTTGTTTTTTTTTTGCCTGCTTCTCGCTTCAATGGAACAAGGAAGCCGAAGTAGACGAAAAAAAAAATACGAGTGACATCCTGTCCCAGACTCAAAGTGCCAACGTTGCTCTCTCTCTCTCTCTCCCTCCCTTTCTCCCAATAAGAATCTACGAACGAGAGAACAAAATTTACAAAAAAACGCAAACGGGGCTTGAGGAAAGAGTGAGAAAGAGAAAAAAAGATGCTTCTCGAACGAGAGATGATAGCAACCGCGCTCGGCTCATCGCTAATAAAGAATTTATGGTCCTCGTTACACCGGTACGGTTTCTACGAATTAACGTCGATTACCGTGCGCGCCCCATCAGGCCTCGGGACTACGGTAAAAACTTAAAAACCAGATAGGCCTCGCTACGCCCAAAGTCTTATAGCAAGCTGATCACCATCACTGTATATATATATATTTATATTTATGTCTGTGTATGTATATACAGGCTGTTCCTAAAGTATCACATTTCGTTACATCGTCAGATCGAATTCACTATCATTTTCAAGAAGGCACTGATCAAAGTTTTTTTTAATTAGGTCGACTTTCGAATCCTGTCTCTCTCTCTCTCTCTCTCTCTCTCTCTCTCTCTCTCTCGCATCAACAACGCAATATCATAATTCAAAAAGCCATAAATCACCATAGCTTTATCTTAAATTGTTAAGGTACATCGAAATTTCGGGCAAACTTATCGTAACTACGTTTATTTATTGACTCCGTTTTTTTTTCAATATTGTCATTTATTGAATAACCAGAATTTGCTGATCTCGTGTGGGGGTTTTAAATTCAGAGTTAAGAAGTTTATGTGCTTGGAACGTAATGAAAAATCTCTTTCTTTAAACTCAAAATTATATTTCAATTTTAGACAATACTAAAACAATTTATTTCGTTATATTTTGAAAGGGTGATGACATCCCCAGCAGAACTGTTCCGTTGAGTGAATTTTATTCAATTTTTCACTCGACAGCGATACTCTCTTTTGACAATCGGACAACTTTTAGACGCTTTCATAATGTTTCTCCAAAATTTTATCGTATGCTGATCGATCCAAAATGAACAAATCTTTGAACAAGGAAGCAAAGATCTTCTCTGAGTCAATTCGATCGTAATTAAAATCTCAATTTTACTTTGAATGTTCAAGCACTTTGTAACTTTCGGTTTTTAGAACCAAGAACGTAAAAAATTCCAGGATCAATAACGATATTTGACAGTTGTTGATGGAATGAGAAAATGACGAAAATAGAAAATATAACAAAGTACATTTTTAATTAGAAAAAATAGAAGTTTTTCTTCCACCAAAATGTTCGATATTTCTTGATCGCCCTATACATCATATAAATGTATAGATACATATATACAGATTGTATCTGTTGTTGGTCGGTAGGTATTATAGGTACGTGCAGAAAGCGATTAAGTGAATTCATGAATAACTTAAAAAACGTGGTTTCGGGCGCGTCGCACACGCGAAACTTGGACGGGCACCTGGCCCCTCGATCCACCCGCCTCTCTTCCCTTTGCCTCATCATTCGTACTCTTTCGCGATGTAGTTCTCGCTCTTTTTCTCTTATTTCCTAGGACAGATCGCGAAGCAAGAGTCTTAAGGACAATTTAATATCGGCAAGCAGGCGCAAAGATCCGTGAATTCTCATGGAGGCGCAGCAGCAGTCTCGTAAACAAAATAAAAATAAAAAGTACAAAACCAAAAGGAAATATTGTTAAAAAACAAAAAGTAACTGCATGGGTCGCGAGGTATAGAGGCGTCGAAAGTCGAAAAAGGATCATCGATCCAAGCCGAGCCCGTTTTTTTGGTGAGCAATAAATTTAGCAAAGAGAGCAAGAAATAAAAAAAATATAAAGAAATAATAAATAATAATAATAATAATAAAACAGAAATATATAACTTTAAAAAGATGAAACAAAATGGAAACGATACATACATATATGTATATATATATATATACCTAAATTACAGGATTTCAATACGAGACCTGACTCGTAATAAGTTATAATAATTCGACGCGGTTTAATTAGCGGTTGCTTTTCGTATATGTTTATTTTTTTATTTCCCCTTCTCTGAAAAATAGTCTCCGTACGAGTTTTATAGCCAAAATTTTCGAGGTCACTTGGCATATTATACATATTCATTTATACGTAAATACATATACATACGTTGAAACAAAATTATACTGTTGTATATACACCAACGGATATATTTTATTCGCGAGAGAGTTGCTCATTTCGTTTATGCTTAGGAATATAATATTACTAATAAGTCTGCGATGGTAGCGAGCTATCGTATGTAATGTCCAATAATATTCGCTTACCGACCGATCCGTGAAAGAAGAGGAAAAATAGTTTGGAAAAAAAAATCCAAAGACGGCAAGAGAAGACAAGATTGAACTGTGCCGTTAATGTGTAGATAAAAATCAATCGCACATATCCAACGACCAGAAACGAGTTAACGTCAGGAATTTTTAAGTCGACGAGGCATGAAAATATGTCGGAACATTAATAAACGTGTGCGACCACTCTTTTTTTCTCTCCCTCTTGCTTCCTAGTTTTTTCTCTCTTCTTCATTCTCATTGTAGGAGTTTTATTTCTTGCTCGAATTATTTACGTACCTTCGCCCCTCTCTCTTTTCTCTCAGCATCAATGACGTTTCAAGAATCGCTTAAATTCTTCTGAATGATTATTTAAAAATGCGACGAAAAATGAAAAACAATCTAAACCGTAAGTATATGAAGAAGAACGAATATATCGCGATAAAAAAAAAAAAATTGAAACCAGATTTCAAGTTTCTGAAAGTTCGAACAACAACCACCGCTTCAATATTTTTCCATTTTTTCACAATATTGTAATTTCTGTCTACAAATATCGAGTTTTCAATAAAGATTGCAAAAAAATCGGTCTCTTTTTTGCTCATTTGTCTGGACGTTTTGTAAAATGAAAAAACACTAAGTTCAACGTTACATTGTGATATCGTCCATTTCAGTATTTTAGTGTTAAATCTTTGTAAATCCTGGTAGTATTTTACGGAGCCATTTTTTCCGTTCTCGATAGTCTCCTAAAGCCCTACATGAACTGTAAATATCAGGAGATACGAGACTGAAAGAGAGAGAAATTGCGAGCTGTAAGCACACTGGGTTGGCAATACGATATGTTGACATTTCTTCACATATATCTTCGCACTGTTTACTCCTTGTCCCAATGGGATTCGATTTAAAGAGCTTTGAAGTAAACGACGCTACGTCAAGCCGGAAATCGGATCGCAACAGGCAAAGAAAGACGAAGAAAAGAATGGGCAGAGAGAGAGAGAGAGAGAGAGAGAGAGAGAGAGAGAGAAAAGGAAATAAGAAAAGAAATAGGGAAACGAAAAAAACTTAGCTAGACAATCGCTTTAGCGAAATTAAAAGATGGAAATGCGACGAACGCGAGAGACAAGGATTATTCCACGTTTCTCGCCGTTAAATCGCATTACAAGTCATCCAGGTGTAAAGACCAACTTTTTACCTGATAATTATGAATTATACGAAAGTACGTGTTCCATCAAATAAAATAATGCTTGAATGAGTATAATTCCGATCCACAAGAGATTCCTCTTCGAATTGAACGTCCTCGTATAATAAAATATTTTAATGAATATCGTCCGAGCCATTCCTGACAAAATATCGCACACACTTTTACTCGAGAGTTGAGTTTTTTTTTATTTTTTGATGCAGTTCAGCATTAAAATTGCAAAAGCATTCGGTTAATAAGCTCTTTGACCAAGCATCAAGAACACTCATTTTCAAAAGCTCGTGTGACCTCGAATGAGAGACCAAAGGGATGGAAAAAAAACTGCGCAGCTATGAAACGCGCTTGCGATGAAGCAAAGAAGGGGCTGAGAGCTTTGGGCACGCGCCACTGACCCGGAACATCAACTAAACCCTTCATCCGTACTCAATTGTCGTACTATTTCCAGCATGCAGTAAAAAAATGATAAACGACTATCATTACATCGCAATTATGGCTTTGCTCAGTATATACCAATAGCGTGCACTTTCAGATTCCAATCAGAAGTATCCATGTTCCATCCAATCGAAATCCAAGTTTCAACTACTGGGGCAAATTTCTATCAAACCTTCCAAAACATATTGCATTTCGCTCTCGAGATAAGATTTAATTGCTTGCGACTCATTTTATTCGCGATTTAATCGGACTATTAGAATAGACAAATCAGTTGCAGGGATTCCAAAAACTGAGATTTTGGTGTCAATATAAATTTTCGTACGAAATATTCTCGATTTTAATTACTTTGACTATAAATTCTATATCTGCCGATTATTTGTGGAATGATGAGTTGGAAATTTTTAAAACTTACCGTCGAATTATGGACCATTTATTATATTTCGGGGTCGTGTCAATTTTTTCAACTCATTCTCATTCATTACTCGAAGTTTGAATTATTTTTAATTTGTTATTTTTCTGGTTCCTGTGAGACTCCTGGAGTGCTATTTTTTTTACAGAGTTTCAATTGGTCACCACTATCAGAAATTCAGAATAAGTTGCTCAGCAATTGATACATGAGCTGGTGCATGACCATATGATCTTAATGATAATGATCTTACACGTGTTAATTGGAAAAGTAAACAAACGTTGCAATTGCATTGAAATTTCTATTCTTGAACATTGTCGATGTTTTAGTAGACTCTGTGATTACGAAAAATGCTTAAACTCTTATCGTGTCTTCGTTAAAAGCCAACACACAAGAGCTGTAACGAATTTTCAACAAATTCAAAAATGAGGAATTAAAGAAAAAAGGAACTAAGTTGTGTTCCAAAGATGTAAATTTCATTACCGCATGTTGTTGGTGGAATGTCATACTTTTTGTGAATATACGAATTTCGAAATAAAAATTGAAGGTACCACAAAGTTTATTCCCCAAAAAAATCTCTATTTTGTTTTTTTTTTTTTAAACCTTCGTTTCTGTAATGTCACAGCTGGGTATGAACCTTCCGAATCTTCAATAAACTTGTTTTCGATCTCACGGTTGTATTACGCACGGAAGGATAACGTACGTGTGTGGGTTCGAAGGTATACTCGCGTAATTAATAACCTGATTAACGGATCCACGAAACAAAAAGGCGCGAGCTTATCGACATAAAGAATAGTGACAAATCAATGAATTACGATAATGTTTTGAAAGGAGGAAAAAAAGAGGCGATTTGGAACTCGGTTTATCTGTTGTACGATCCCAACCCGAGGCTTTCGACCTCTCGTTCAACCTCTCACTTGTTCTCCCTCTTCTAAACTCTCGTACTTTGCTCCTCTCTTAAAGATTATTATTTTTTTCGGGTCCTCCTTTTTATGTTCTCATGCGCGACGAGAAACCCAAGAATGTAACCGAGTGGGGTACTGAGGTAGGTATAAATACAGGTACGTAAGATTCCGAAGATTCGGAGAGAACGACAGAAAGAGAATGGTGGTGAGCGAAGCGGGAGGGAGTGAGAAAGAGAGAGATTAGTCTGGAACCAGTGGCGAAGCCAATCTTCTTTGGCCCATTTTGGTCCCTGAGGGAGAGACTACTCTATGTATAAGTAACATGGCTGCATCGAGCTCGAAGCCTGCCAGTTTAATCCTTGTGCTGGTTACCGCACGATCGCCGCAAAAGTCGTTTTTCACCCGATAGGTACGTAAAGAACGAAAGACAAAAAGTAAAAGAGAAAGAGAGAGAGAGAGCAGCCTGTTCTCAGGGAGAAAAATATCGAGAGGTCCCCGTGGGACTAAAGAACAAAGATCCTAGGCTCGAAGTGATCTGTTCTACGTATTCTTTTCGTGGTTATACCGAAATTCACAATTACGTTCGAACTTGAAAAGAACAAAGATTCGTGTTGTCTTGTATTAAGAACAGTTCGCCTAGCGCAAAATACCAAATGACTATTGCCCACAGGCTCTATCACTCCTTCTCGTTCTTCCCATATGATGGAATGTCGACCAATTTCAACATTTTCAACTCATTCCTTTTCTTTATCAACTTTGAGTGGCGGAACATTTTCGAGCGATGCCAAAACGATGACAATTTTTTGTTTGAAGGCGTAGGATTTACGTACAGAACACAATTTTTTAATAAATTGTAATCCAACAGGTCTGAAGAGCTCGTTGGGCTGATTTTTCAATTAATTTTGTTCCTCATTAGTGGAAATTCATAAAATTCATAATAAATCTTTTGTTAAATTGAAGGCTAGCTGTTCGTCAGAGATGTACATCCATCGATAAATAAAATGCAGAATTCCAAGAAGATTACAAATGAATAAGTAGAGTAAATTAGGAAGGGGCTGAGATGCAAGCTCCAAGAATACTAAATAAATGATCAAAAGGATAGTTCTCATTTGAAGTGGTTCAATTAAATATTCTATACAGTTCAAATATCAAATAACAGCTGACCCTTGAAGAAAGATTCAACCGAAGTATTTCCGGATGTAAGAAGATAATCGATACTTTAAGGGCACCCGATATACCGATATATTCGTAAGAGAGAAGAAAAAAAAAGAAAGTCGTTTGTCCGACTATGCCTGCACCGCACTCAAATTATAATACTTTTGGGTTGTTGGCTACATAAATCTTCAATCCTCTGATACGTTCACATACAGAGATTTTTTTCTCATCCGAAATAGGTACAGAAATACGACGAGATCGAGGATTATAGGCAAAGGTAAAGTGGAAATATTAGGTAATATAAGCTTTTCGATTCGATCCGCCTGTGGTCAACTTTTGCCTTCCTCTTCTCATATATCAATAGCATGAGGTTACAAGAGCGTTGAATCTTAACGTTCGTGCAATCTTGTTACGCCCTTCTCAATATAGCCTATCGAAATCTTTCGATATACATGTGTGTATATATTTTTATATACATATATAAATATATATGTGTGTGTGTATGTGGAGTTGCTTTCGATTTGCGGTCCTTTGGGTCGTCCTTTCACGGGCAAGAGACCCGGGGCTGGATCGAGTCCTTGGGTCCTTCGTCTCGTCCCAAATCCTCGAGGCTCACTCAGCCAAACTTTTCGGTCTCTCGCCCACTAACTCCACCTCTTTTGTTTAGCTCGACGCGCACCAACGTGGCGTGTCGAACGTCAAGAAAACATGTATATAAGTATATAAAAGTTTCTCTATACCTGAAAGTAACGGAGACTGAGAGAGAGAGAGAGAGCTCCGCGCATCCTTCATGTCCGCGTCATTGCCATGGAATTATCCTCCAATGAAATAAATGGTAACAATTTCATTGGATCGAGGCAACGAGAAATATATTTTATCAAAAACGATGGAACAGAACGGATTTCTAATAATAAAAAAAGAATAACAAACCGATGCAATGGTAACGAAAGAGGAAGAAGAAAAAAAGAAATAGAGAAAAAAATGACCTAGCAATTTGATCATCCGTCAGGTGGCTTCTTCGTGACCACGGCGCATTACCCAGTCTTGAAAAAAAACCTTTTAGAAATTCAAATTCTAATGCGCCCGCGCGTTCTAACTCTTGCCTTCCTGAGATAAGTTGTTACCTATAACTACCAAACGAAAGGGCTACATTTTACCATTTTGAGGCATCCACGTTCCAAGGATTGCGCCCTTTTACTCAATCATAGTGTGCTCATGTATATATATATGTGTGTGTTTACTATATGACTTCCCTCCTCATACCGTATAACCCTCCAGGCTACTTTTCTACTCAAACCGTGTGTTCGTTTTTTTCGATTATACTCATTACCGTAGCAGCAGCGAACTCTACCTTCCTCCCTTCCTCCCTTCCTCAACCCCCGAAAAGACGAACCTTCGAGGAGTGCTTTGTTGCCGCCCTCCAAAACAAAAATCCCTCTTCCTCCCTTTCAACGAGTTTTGCCTCTTTCGCCGATTGTAAACACCCAACTTATATAGTAGCCATCTTCTCTATTCTTGGAAATCGTAATTATCCTTCGAGACATATCTCGCACACACACATATACACGCAAAAACATCGAACAACAGTTAGGCCGTTTCCATTTCCAAAAAAATAAAAAAATAAAAAAAAACAACAACATTTGACGGTGGAATATAAAACATCGATGGTGTCATTTTCGCTTAATTATTCTCTCACTTTTATAACATTTCGTCGAGAAGTCGAGCACGTGGTATATTTGTAGGAAAACGTGAAATGAAATCATATTATTTTTCTCTTCTTCTCTTATCGCAAACGTCGAAAGTTGACAGCAACAAATATGAGATGAAAACGATTTAGTAAATACTGTGAATTATTATCTGGTTCTTATTGCGATATTTTCAATACCAGCTCTTCAATAATTTGCGAGAAGTTTAAAGAATTTATGTCAAAAACAAGTGTTTTCAATGAACAGTTATAAAAATAGTTAACCCAATGGAAAATAGTGTCGTGCGGTATCGCAATATTTTGACGATTACATCGAAAATCCATTTCTGTTTGAAATAAGAATTATTAATTGTTTTCATACATAAATTTGAGTCATTAAATGATAGACTTTTGAAAGAAATGACACAAAAAAAAGCTATTGACATACTTGCATCTATTTCTGGTGAACGGGATGCATTGAAGATACACTATAATGACTGTGAGACACTCTTGATGACAGAGTGGTTGTCAACCTTTTTATCGCTCACCCCGCCTAGTCAAAACTGATTAATGAATCATCTTGTCGAGTTATATGCTGGCGTACAACGTATCGAGGAATCGATCCGGATACGTAGCGGTCATCACTCTTTTACTAAAAACAGGAAGAGAGAAAGAGATGGAGAAAAAGAGAACTCGACGTGCATACTTTTGGGAACTCTATGCGTGAGGTCTCACACAATAAATCGGCTTCTTTCTTTCACCTCGTTATTCCTTTTGAATCTATTTAATAAACCATTGGATATCGTATGGCGATTCGATTACGTCGACGAAATGTGTTAATCTAATCAAAATAATACTGTTTAATCATTCTTATGAAGGGTAATGTCTTTTTAGAATTAGAAAAAAAAAATGTTATTATTAAATGTTTTGATACTAAAAACGCCTGGAAAACTCTTCAAAATATAATTCAGAGAATAGATAGTCCATTGTTAAATATAAAACTATCCCTTTCGTGAAAAAAAAAAAAAACATCGAAAAGTCACAGTTTTCTTGAACCCCCATCGGACCTCTTGGTAAAATTTTTTTGACGTTTACTTTTTACAATTATCGCAGCTGTTTCTATTTATAATTATATATTTTTCTTCTAACGATATAATACCATTCGAATGGAAATCAAATTTAAGTTTGGGGATTGCGATATATAAGAAGCAACAAAAAGGCATTTTCTGAATTCACCATAAAAAAGGTCGGAGAGAAAGAATTAACACAAGTACATAAATCTGTAAATTCTCAGCAGAAAAGATCTCGAAGGGAGCAAGTCAGTGCAATTCCCAACGTTTTCCAGACTCACCCTTATAAAGGGCTCTCAAAAACTAAGCAACGTCCAGTCGCTGCAATTCGAGACAAAACATACGGGAGCCTGGTATGCGTGACGCCTACGAAGTCTTAAGGATCTTCGTATGTACAGTGTACACAGAAGTTGAGCCCAAAAGTGTTTTCAATGTATTACCATTTCAATAGAAATTTCCGAGCATTTCTAAATATTGAAAATGCCACAATGTATATTTTACGTTTATTAAAAATGTGCTGTACGTGATTCGGAAAAGTTAGAAATTCGAGTTTGAAGTATAAAAACCGTGCGTAAAATTGAACGTTTCTAAAAACCTCCCTCTCATAACATCTCGTAATAAATATCTTGGGCGTGTTGGATAAACAGCTTGGCTTTTCATCCAAAATCCACGTGTGTAAGTGAATGCTGTGACGTAAGAAAGTAATGTGAGATATTCTGTTGGAGGGTGAGAAAAAATAATCTCTATGCGTTCACGAGGGAATACGTCGGAGATATAGATTTTTAAGCTTTCGGCGCCCTTGCATCTCGCCCACTGCAACGTAGAATGGTTTTTCAATGAAAATAAAAAAAAGTTTTTGGTCTTGCTTCCTCCATTGCACAAATAGCATCGGTATAATCTGCTAGATGGAGTGCGTGTCACGTTTAAGTCGTGTAGTCGTGTGCAAGCGACTAGGTAACGACGACGAACTGAGGTAAAACGACCTGAACCGTGCGGAATCGAACAGTCGGGGGGCGCAATGTGTGCACTTAGGGGTTGCGTGAGACACACACCTTTCTCTCTTCCTCTCTCTCTCTCTTTCTCTCTTTCTTTTCTTTCCGCATTAGGTATAAAGAATTTTTATACCGATCATGCACCCCCAAATTTCGTGCACGAGCAGGACCACAGAAAACGAGAGAGTGAGAGAGAATTTTAGATGCAAAGAGAGACACGCTATTTTTCATGCTGCATAGAGACTGCGCCCCATGAGTCTGCTTAAAAAAACGTTGCATGCACTCTCCCGTTCTCCAGGATTTATTGTACAAAGGGTTTATAAAAAATCGTTAAACTTCAAGTCAAACGCTACCCTTTAGTCAATTTTTGTACTAACATATATTTTTTCTGCTGCGTGTTTTTATGCATAATCACACACTCTCACCCCCTGCGACCTCTTACAGTCATTTGATTCAAAAGACCAGGCCAATTTAGTTACACTTTTTATTTAAATTGGTAGTTTGAATGACGTCGATTAAAAATTTCTTCCCCGTTATTTAAGAGAATACATTGAGTGCTTTCTCGTTAAATCGTCATATTTTTAACCGCAATTTCAAAATTTTCGGTGAACATGCATCATTATTAAATGAACATTATTAAAAAGTGATTTTGTACGTAATAAAAACATGTAAATACACTGAGAAAAGAGTTACGTCAAGTCAATCGAAAATAGGTTTGTGAGATACGTCGATTACAATCATTCATTAGGACCAATTATTTATTTCTTTAAATTAAGTGTATTTTGCGTTCATTCGATCAAGTCTCTACAATAAAAACAATTTATTTGGTTGATTCGATATATTTTGAGAGAAATCTTGATTATTTCAACTAAACTCTTATTTCGGTGTAAATTTCTGATTGAATTGAAAAATAGAAAATAATCGTATGAGTTAGAGTCGATACTAGAAATGTAGACTCTTAGAAAGAGTGTTGGAGAAGCAAAGACGTTTTTTTTTTTTTTTCAACTTGAATATGAAATGAAAGACAAATGGCGGCGCTGTCGAGACACCATAGAGAATAGTGCATGGATGGTTGCGAGAATAGACGCGGTAACCACATGTTGCAACTGCGGGACTCCTTTGTTGGTAAGGAGAACACATCGATTTCGGGTGCGATATAGGAACATGGTCCTTCCTTTTGACTCTATCTATCTTTTTCTTTTCTTTACGGCTGCCTTAGCTTCGTTCTTTCGTTCTTTTGAAATACGTGCGTGTTATTAAGAGCAACCCCGTGTGTGGCACACGCGCCTTTTCACGTATTCTCTGTCTCGCCTTCCTTTTCACTCTTGGCTTATTCTCTTTTTCATATCTTTATTTACGAATACATACATACGCTTCCGAAACTCGTTATACCATTGCAATTTATTATACACAAACATACACCCTTCCTTTTTCCAGGAAAAAGTACACCGCGTGACCACCCTTCTCAATTGAATAATCCAGTGTCCCTCAAAACAAGGGAATATACAGATTATTACCATTATTTACCTTCTTCAAAATGACGCATCCGATTACGATCGCTTTTATTCTTCACTGGACAGGATGAAGTCCTTATTTAACGTTGAAATAAACTTCAAACGTTTGTATTGCATCGTAACGCCCTATCGAAGATATAACGAAAAATTAAAATTGGGCCAGACGTGCAATTTTCAAAATTATTTTATTTAGATTATAATTCGAATACCTCTGGAGAGAATTTTAAATTTTAGGCCAGAATTTTGAAGCAAGAATATTCTTTATCCGAATTTGGATTCGACAAATTTGTAAAATTCTTTCGTTGTAAGAATATCCTGAATCAATGTGACTGTATTTTGCACTTAGGTTTTCTTTGGCTCAGTGGACTGGATGCCATATTTAAGGACAACCGGAAACGGCTGTTTTCGAACGAAAAACCTGCAGTTAGAAAAAAAAACTATGCGACCGTTTATAAAAGATGCAAAATTATGTTTTTTCTTTCAATTATTAGAATATATAAAATGGTGAATGTTGTTTCATTTAGCAACAGTTTGAGTTTGTCATATACCAGATGACTGTGTTGTTAAATTCTTAGGAGATAACAAAAAAAATGTTTATTTATAATTCAATTTCCTACCCAGTGGCTTCATTAGAATGAATATAAATTTTTGTTAAAAATAATAGTTTACACAAATGTAGTGAAGCTCACCCACAAAATCTTTGCAATGAAACGAACTTTAGTTTGATGTGAACGAGCTTCAAGGGATTATTATCATCTTTATGAGCAATGCACACGTTGAAAAATATGAGAGACAAATATATTTTCATCCATTAGATAAATTCTTCGATCATGTTATTTGAACGTGGTAAAAAAAAGAAAAAAAGAAAAAGAAAAAGGAGAGCACGTAGAGATGAAAGTGGTGATCGGGGAGAGTCGATCTAGGTTCACTCAGTGGAATGCGGTACAGGGGCAATTTTACGTGTATGCGTGAGTTTCTTGATGTAAACGGTGCTCAGTGACGAGGTACACGTCAGGGATCGTGTAGGGATATGTAGAGGGAATGAGTTTGGTAGGTCCGTGGGAAGGGGGAGTTAAAAAGGCATCATGTGTATACCGGAGGATTTGACTTTGCAGTTGTGCACCACCAGCCAGGCAGCATCTCTCAACTACGAGTGTCTCACTTTTTATTTTCTCTCCCTCGATCTCTTTTTCTCCCTCTTCAATTTGTATCTCCCTTCTTCATATTGAAATTGTGTTTAAATTTAAAGAGAGAGAGAGAGAGGGAGAGAGATGGAGCGAAAAAAATCGAGTCAAAAGAGCAAGTGAGATAAAAATCGAAAGGACCATAAGGAGAAAAGGATGAAAGATGGGCAAGCAGCTAAAATGCGAGAAAGAAGCTTCGAAAGAGAGGGAGTTAGAAAGAGAGAGAAACAGAGGACCAGTAAAAGTGACGAGGGTATGATGTTCGCTTTAATATCCACCAGCAGGTATATATTTCTCACTTGCTCTCTCTCCTTTCTCCTTCTCACTTCATTCGCTTCAACCCTCGCATATACTTTAGCCTCTTGCTTCGAACGTTTTTTCTTCGCCTCTCTTTCGCTCTGTCTCTGTCTCGATTCCCTCTTACGATTTTTTTTCCCACTTGCGATCTTTTGGGCTCTGTCCCACTCTCGTCTGACACTGTTCTCGAAGGACACGAAGAGCAGGGCGAGAGGAAAAAGGGGGCAAACAGAGTCGAGGAGCATGTGAAACGCCCGCACACATTATTGCTCGACTCAAATGAAAACGAGCCGTTAAAATAATGGGGGGAAAAAAGAAAATACGAGGAGAAGCTTCTTTTTTGGAAACATAACTTGAGGTACGATCCTGAATCGTCTTGTTGATTCATGCTCATGCATGAAGCTCGAAAATCATGTCAATCTCGTGCACACACAATTATTACGAAAATAAAGCAATTGTGCAGTGTAAAGAGAGCAAGAGGAGGAAAGGGAACAAAAGCGCAAGCCGTCTCGTGGTTTATGAAGTTTTTCATTTTTTTATTCTCGTAATTCAAGGTTGGGCGGCCGTTCGAAGGCCTGCAGGCCCGTCATCCCATGCCACAGAACGACTATACAATTATTAATAACTTAGGTGAAGCCAGACGTCCTGTAAAGGGTTTTGAATGATAGAGAGACAGAAAAAGAAAAAGAGAAAGAGAGAGGCAAGGATAAAAATGAAGAAAAAAAAAACAAACAAAATGAGCCCGCATGTTCGCCAAGAGTCTGCAAAAGTGTGCAGGTTTAAGGGAAGTATAGTAAAAACGCACACACAGTGCTTCGCTCTTGCACCAACCTCCCAGCTCTCTATCTCTCTTCATCCAAGATCGCAGGACCTTTCTTGGAATCGTAAAAAATTTAGAGAAGTACTCGAGCGTCTCTGGAGACTGTTGCGCTATGAACAAGCGTGTTCAAGAAAATAAAGAGAGAGAGAGAGAGAGAGAGAAAAAAAAAGAAAACATTATTTTTCTAGCCCCGCGTGTCTCGAGGCTTGGCTCAAAGGGATCCTAAGAGTAATGAAGGATGAGCGAGCAGGGAAGTAAGTATTTTTTCTCCTTTTTTGTGAAAAAAAAGAACGAAAAAAAAAATTCTTTTTTTTTCACACCCATGCCCCACGGCCACTTCTCGTTCTTTTTTTTTTCCACGAAACCTTAGAACTTAAACCATATAACTACGCGACCCCATATTGCGTGGTCGACGTCTAGTTGCCCTGCCCATGAAGCCTTCACTAGTCCATTGCCTATCTTTGTACATTTACGTACCATGAATTCTCGTAAACAAAAGGACCCAATATCTGACATTTTTAACGAGCAACCCATGTCGTTTACGCCCTTTTGTTCATTAGTTTTCGAGTATATACGAACCAAACACTAGACCGGATTAGACATACCTATCTCACAGCACCTTTTCATTCCTCACGTTTATAGTTTTAGTACGCATTAGGATTATAGAAACAATCCCATGTGCGAGTTCGGCAAGAGCCTCTGACAAGGGAGAATGAAGATATAAAAAGAAAGAGAAAAATATATAAAGATTTATAAAATGTAATATAATAAAAGTAAATGAACAAAAAAACAAAAACGAGGAACCAGATCAAGAGGGTGCTTATTCATTGCTAGAACGATGATGAAAAAAAGAGAACAGACGGACAGGAGAGACGATGCAATCCTCTACCAGGATTATCTTCGGCGTTAATGTTTTTATTGTTTTTCGTATATACCTAGACCCACCATATATACAACAACAAATATACACATTTATGTGTCTTTATATCTATATACGTGTACAAATATATACAGACTTATATTTGAATGTTCTTATGGTCCGTAGGCGCGGGTGAGATGAATTTAAAAAGAAAGAAGAGAAAAAAAAAACGTGAAGAGGGACCGCGCCGATATCTTCGGAGGATCTACGCGTATTTTCACTTAGCAGTTACACGATACCGGTACAACCGAGCTTGGATCATTAGTACCAAATGCTCGGGTCCAGTCCAAGTACTGGACCCAGGGGGAAACGAATTTTTATTTTTTTATTTCTCATTCTCTTCATCTCCATCTTTGTCTCTTTCGTTTTTTTCTGCCTCATCTCTCCCGTTCCTCTTCACTCACTTTCGTTTCTCTCTCGCCACTTCTCCTTGCTACACTTTGTCTTTTTCTCGACAATCCTTCCCGTCGTAACAGAGACATGCATATTTTTAATTTCGCCAGGGAAACAACGTCGCAATACGTCTGTATCTAGAACCGATAATTCGCGATTCTAAACCAAAGAAATAATGACGTGGAAAAATAATTGATCGAATGAGTCCAAATGTGATGAATAAAAAAAAAAAAAAAAAATATAGTTAAAAGGAAAATGAGGGATCGCCGGTTCTCTGGCTTCTTGTTCTATTGGAAACAAACAATTTTGCTTACTAAACTCTGCTTGCGTTAAGCCAAGCGAGGATAAAAAAAAAAATGGCGTCGAAGTAAGAAAAAAAAAGAGGAAAACATCACGTCAAAAGTACCTTCGTCAGGGTGTCTATCAGATAATTTTTGGGTGACGTCGACGAGAGCTCTGGATAGCGACTGTCATTTTTTCTCCCTCCCATTTACTTGCTTCTTTGACCGTGAAAAAAAAAATCTGTATCTACGACGGAGATCAGCGAGTCGCGATATTGAGACCGGGAGTGAAAGAGAGACAGATTGAAAGAGAGAGAAAGAGAGAGACACATCTCTCTCGCTGTCGATACATACCTGAAGGGTGTGTTACCCTTACCCTCTCGTACGAGTCTGGCGCTCACAACATGTTTGCGTCCAGTCGTAGATACTTAAAGAGACTAAATTCAAAGTCGTTCCATTATGCGTTTTCTGGATCTTTTCGAACGATCTTTTCGAACGATTGCAACGTGCAGCTCGGCTTTCATTTCTCCCTCTCGAAGTCTTACTTTTTTGTTATTCAAAAATAATACGAAATAGAAATTTCAGAAATATTTTTCAACCGGAAAAATGACGTTAAACTTTTATTTGTGTAAAAAAAAAAACACATTTTTAAGAGACAAAAATCTTCGAAACATGAACGGGCGATTGTTTTCGTATTTTTATTCCACGAGGCTAGAATCATCGTTGGGTTTAATAATATTTCAGACAAGATCAAACGGGAGAGCTTACGCCGGTGTGGTATCGACGTCGGATCCACGCAACAACCTCCAGTTGGTCAATTTGTGCGTGCCCAAGAGAAGAAATATCATTGTAAGTAGTGTCAAAAGAATCGAAAGGAAAACAAATAATCACGCGATTTAAACACGCAAAAGTATATTTCTTCTTCACTTCATCGTCACCCTCTCGTTATTATTTCAGTCTTCGTAAACCGTCAAAAATAATACGAGCTCTCACAATCTCACTCGGCTTTAATGCATTTTATCTTAAGGTTAATTAGATCAGCAGTTTCACCGTCGCACTCACCCGCTTCCTTAAATTATTTATAAGGATAATTAACAACATCGAAGTGCATCATGAAAAATGTTTCTTCACGAAATCATTAAAAATTCACTAATTTTTATTATTATTTCAATAATATTGTTCTAGTAAATATGAAAAATGATTAAAACATCATTTTTAATTCGTAGGAAAAAAAAGATAATCCATAAAAATGAAAAAATAATAAAAGATAGATTACTTCGAAATAAAATTGGAAATTGCTACTCTTTCTGCCTCTGCATACTCGTCATTTTTCTCCACTTATTTTTATCATAATAATAATGTCTCGCTTACATTTCCATGCTTGCACTTCACTCTACTTCTCCCCTGACAATTCTCAGCGAGTCGTCAGGCATTTTATCCAGCTCTATGGCCGCCTCTCATCCCTCATTCTCTCTCATTGCAATGAAAGTGCACCTCGTGCAATTTCTGTAACAGGGACATCGCCCGTCACTTCTTTCATACAGTTACATACATTTTTTTTCTATTTTTTTTCCCCTTTTTTCATCGTTCAAGCCTTGGCTCGCTGGTCTCAGTCTTTACTGGCTGTCGTTAGGTCTCTTTGCACGTATTTTCTCACTCCACACTCGAGAGACACAGGGAGAAAGAAATGATGCTCTTATTCTGTTGCTCCGGGGAATTAAAATTCAGAAGACCTGGACGCCCAACTTTCTCGTTGCTCGTCTCCATGGCTCATAATCATTTCGAGTGGATAATAAACCATTTTAATCGAAGAATACTAGAAAACTGCATTGTCCTCTGATACGACAAATTTGAAAAGTTGTTGAGGAAAAAAAAGAGACATTTTTTCAACACCCAATGCATTGGGTGCCTTTTTTTTACTTAGTTTTGAAAGCCATTTTTATTTCAAGCCGATCATCGCTTCGACACGTTATCGCTCATCGACAAACAGTCCGGTATGACCAATTGGGCTTCGCAGTATCGGCTTATCATATAATGCAAACTTTGTGCACGTGCAATTATTGTGAAACAATCAAATGCAAGCTTTGATCACAAATTTTATTTGGTAATTTCATTCTATGATGAACATGATTAATTTTTTTAATTTTTCTTGATCGTTGCTCAATTTATCATTGGCGTTTATAGATTTAACAAAATTGATGAACTTTTTATTGTGTGTGTTTTGCAGTACAGACCAGCAGGTAGGGTAAAAAAAATTATCGATTTTCAAAACATGTCCTGCGCTCACTGATTGCGAACTCGAAACTGAAATCTCATAGCTCGAAATCGATCGTTTCTTTATTTTTTTAAACTTAAACCATCGTACAAAAAATTTTGAAAAATTCTATAGAAAATTCTTTGGAGTGTATTGAGTTTTATAAAAAAAATTGTTATTCCAATCTTCATAGTGGGTTCATAGAAAATGATTTTTTGTCATGTAAAGTACGAAACGAAAATTCTTCGCAGGAAATTTTCTAGCACAATAAATATTTCAACAGAATTCGTTAAAAATATAAAATCACATTTTGATCATCAAGTGTTGTAAAGCCTAGTTTTGTTCAAAATCCAACATTTTCATTGAAACAATTAATGTTATTGATTTTAAAAAATCAGCACGAAAGTGCAAGCATTCTACGCCCATGGATGACTTTTATTTCACTAGCGTTGCAGCGATGATCGACATATTTTGGTACAGGTAAAGATCCGAAGGACGATTGGATCCTGCCGAGAGTTGCGGTCAACTCATTCTTTCGTTTCTCTTTTTGAACCCTCACTTTTTTGTAGTGCTCGGTATTGTTAGCAGAACCAAAGTTATACTAATTATTGTCAAGTATTCTTTCAACCGAATGGACGGTGAGAAGGGAGGAGACTGATGAAAAAAATGTAATTTTAACAATTCGTATACTCAAAATTCTCGAGTGTAAAAAATAAGGGGCTCAACATTTTTTTCTAAGAGCCTTAAGACTCTCGCGTGTATTGTATCTACAAATACAATCTTATCATTCGAAATGATCTTTTGGTCTCCTTACCACGTCAGGTATTGTAACCAAGCGTACGAGACAGATTGATCACGTGAACATTGTGAATATACCTCGAAGAAAAAGAGTGTGTATGAAGAGTCGAATTTGACCGTGTGGGCGTGTCACGATAATTTTCTCGAGGCTCTTCTGGATTACCTGGGTAAGTTTCTGCATCCTTTATTTCATCCTTGAAACACATTGACAGGGCGCTGAATTTACTTGGATACGGTGAAAGTTGACAGAAAATCATTTCGGTTCAGGTGAAAAGTCAAAGTTTCGTTGACACCGATCAATTATGAGAAAAGATTGATAAAATTATGGTCCGTACATGAAGCAAATGAAGCCATTCGATTTGAATTGGTAAAAGAATAAAATCTGAATCGATAACGACGGGGAACAATCTTTGTGAAGAGAGTGCGAGTGGGAAAGGGTCGAAGTTACATTGGAACGAATATGAATTTTCAAGACTTATTTCCACGAGTTTTATTTATTTGTTGTAAAAATGTAAACGAAATTTTTTAATGGAAACGATTGGATAATCGAATGAGTAGCAGGCAACGAGATTTCTACGAAATCAACTTCGACTTGATCAAGTGATTATTTTCGAAAACGTGTTGACTGTCAAAAAAAAAGAATGTCTGATACAACGATATATCAATGACGATGTGACCGAAAATGAAGCATTTGCATCCCTAATGAACGAACGTAAAGAACAGAACAGTGACTTCATTTCGCAATCCAATACGATTCCTGTCGACAGAATCCTGGAAGAGGGTGTAAGAGAGCAAGAGAACTGAGATTTACGTCGACGTAAATGACCTCGGAGTTCTCTAAAACATAAAAATCTATTGCAATATACATCATTCGTGCTATGCACCGAAAAGCATCTCAAATCTTTGCATCTCTCTCTCTCTCTCTCTCTCGAAAGGACGATTTTGGTCCTTTTAGCTTGGTGCCTTTTCGAAAGGAGTGATTTTTCTCCCTTGATGTAAATGGGCTGAAGCATTGTGTTCGTTTTAAAATCTTGTACACGGTAAATCGTTGATCTTTTAGAAAATGCGAAAGTTAAGCCGCCCCCCAAGTCTTACCATGAGTCCCTGCAAGACCCTGTGGAGAGTTGTTGCCGCTGCAGCCACCCTGATGTGTTGTGGGTCCACCAAAATCTATACATATATGTCAATGTAATTTGGTAAACGTCAAAAGGACTTGGAGCATTTATTTCTGTGAGGAAAATTACGAAGGATACGTCTGACTGACTCTGAAAAACAGATTGGAAAATACACATGAGTGCAGAAGCCACCAAAGCAACGCTGGACTTTGAACGCCATTGTTGTGAATCTCTTAAAATAACGCTCGCTGACCTGCTATCCTCATCTGTCTCTTGTCTCTCAGAATTTGCTTTTCTCTTCGTTTCTACATGCATTTGAAACGTGCCTTCAGAACTTTCTCTCTTCCATCCCTCCGTTTGCCTTTCAATTTTTCCTATTTACTCGAGTGCATTCTTCGATGTGCCATCCTCAGGTACATCGAACGCTCCTGTTTTCAGCTCGCTCTCATTTCTACGAAACGTTTGCATATTTGATTCTCTTTGGAATATGACAAGATGATGAAATGCTTTTTCTTCGTACAAGGAATCCCTCGAAGGTTAAAAAGAGCGAGAGACATTATTACGATCGGAATAAAATGGTGGTTTACAAATAAAAATTCATGTTTTATTCAACATTGTCGAATGATTTTTACGTTCAAATGAAAAATAAGTATTTGAATGATAGTTCAGATGCAAGATTTGCATTCTGCTTTTAAGATATGCCATAGAAAATGGTCGTTTCGAAAACCTTTTTACGTCGAGATCGTTTGAGCGAAACAAAACAAAGTGGAGGCTATTTTCTATTGCGAGTTACGAGTTAAAATGTCTACGAAATAAACTAAACAACTTCGAGAATACTTTCATGAGCAGCATATCACTCTTTAAATTAACTTCCCAAAGATTGCTCAAACTATTTTATACATTAATTAATATGAATTATTTATGATATCATACTGAAAGCATTGAGTCAAAGAGAATCGATATGTTGTCCAAGGCTCTATTTTGACATCTTAATATAATTAATACTCGCTCATCCGTATTTTTCTTCATTTATAATTCCAGTATGTATGACATGAAAACATCATTTGAATTTGTGATTCTTCCAAATATTTTATAAAATAAAGTTTAGAAACGTCAATTTCTTATTTCATAATGAGCAGCGTAAATTCAAGTTCGTTGCGATCCTTTCGACAAAATTATTTCTGTCGTATGAGAAAAACAATTATTAATATCCAGAACTCTTGCCTAAGTTTAAAACATTGATTAAAATTCAAATCTTTCCACAAGTAAGAAAAAAAGTCATCAAAAAAGAACCTGACGAGACATATTTTTGATGTGCACACTCATTTCACTTTCAATTTTACAAAACGCAGTCAAAACATTGAAATTTTGTATCAACGGGAATTCGAACTGAATATGCAGTGAATTTCGTTACCAAAGAATACGAGAATAAACAGGACAAAGAAAGGAAGAGATGAAAGAAAAAAAAATAGAACATTGACAATGCAGACACTAATGTCCACTTACCGCGCAATGGTCTCGGCATCAGAGAACAGCATCACCTCTCGCCGGAAACGAAAGAGGAGGGTGTTTTTAGTGCTGCTTTACAGCAGCCATAAGACCAGTTTGTGGGTATAACGAAGAAGAGCTGCGTTTTAGAAGCTGAGACTTTGGACAGTGTGGTCCGAAGTAGCCAAGCACATGATTCTCTCAGGTATATAAAGGCCAGCATTTCTCGCAGTAAGAGAGAGAGAGAGAGAAAGAGAAAGAAAAAGAGAACATACGGCATCTAATATACATGGAGAACCGTGAAAATTTTTCGGCCCCGAAACAACTCCCTACGAGGATAACCGGAGAGTACGCCTTCTTACAGCAATACACTATAAATACCTAACTTGTTTTTTCCTCTTTTTCATCCTCTCACATTCCACTAGTTTCCCTTTTCGTAGTAATTTCTTTTTTTCGTTTATTATATCGAATTGTATTATTTCGAAAGCTTGCGACAGGCTTTTGTACTAATGGAATGTTTACGCTGGAATAAAGATTCAAGAAATAAGAGATTCGAGATAGAAGAAGTGAAAATTAAAATTTAGGCTTCCAGCTCTAAGGCTGGAGATTAAAAGTTCAATTTTGTACTATTATTACACAAAACTCAAATACACATTCATATTAATGATTTTTGTTAATATTTCAAAGAATCATCCATGACGTGTTTGAATATCATCTCTATTTTTTTTAGCGTCGATTTAAAGTTCGTTGACAGCTTATTGCGCAGTCAATCTGTCAATTCGTATTTACTTCGCTCGGATAAACTCAATGAAGATTTTAGAGACCTTCTATATAGTTCTGATTCTGTAGTCTGATTTCTTTTAATTTCGTTAAGTCACCTAATTCGCGGTAGTGACCTTGCTTTCGGTGCAACTTTGGCTGCTGGGTGGTCCTCTCTCTTTTTCTATTTTTGCGGAAGCAACAAAGTCGATATTCCTTAAGATCCATCTGCCTAAATAAAATAAAAGACTGAGAAATGAGAGAGCAAGAACGATTGTAGATGGTACACCATATGGTTTTCCATAGTCTCAAAAGAGTGGCCCTGACCGTGACGAAGGAAAAAAAAGCAAGTGTACCATGACCACGGTGTACAAAATGCTGCACGAAGAGTATATACAGAGAAAAAAAGCGCAACGGAATAATGATGCTGAGAATTTGGGAATAAAAACAAAATGAACTTAAAAAAATGAAGCAATAGTGGAGAGGAAGGTCATGGAGAAAGAAGAAGGACTTAAAGAAAAAGAATAATAAGGCTAAGAAGCAGAGACAGAAGAGGAAGATAACAGTGACGAAGAGAGGAACAAGGTCAAGGAGGACAGAGTTACGAGCCATCATTTTTCTCTCTCTCTCTCTCTCTCATTCGCCCTTCTTTATGAAATAGAACGAAAAGCACAAATATACGTATGTTGGGAAGAATAAAGAGAACAAAGTTTCGTGAAAAGAGAAACAGCGAAGTCAGCAACCGTCAGTGCTGACTCGTTTGAGACGGTTCTGTGGATTCCTAGCAATTATAATTTCTCTCTCCCTCTCTCTCTTTTTCTCTTCTTCGTTTTTCTGCCATCGCATCTTCTCCGCTTTCTGGGTCGTCTGATCTCCCCTTAGCAAGCTGTACATGACATGTCTGTCTTGGGTCTTAAGAATACTTTTTAGAAGAGATCACGTCGAAGAGTTCCGTTTGTGCACGAAAATATAATCGAGAATGCCGCGACATTTGGTACGATTCAGCCCAGCAAAGAAAATATTGCTTGACGGTCCAATGAGGAGCGACTCATTTGTGTTCTCCAGGTTCCTCTCAACTCCCCCTCTTCACCGCCCGCACACTTCTCGTTAAACATCTTTGTGTCCCCTCTTTCGCTACTGCCTCTTGCCCTCTCTCACTTATTTAAAGCCGAGTCCTAAAAAGTCCCCTTCCATACGACCCGCGGGCTTCACTCCGGGCCTTCGACGCTACATGCCTCTCTTTGCTAGCGAGCGGGCGAGTCGTTGTGCGCTAAAACAAAACGAAATAGTGCAAGAGCCGCTCAAGGATAACAACTACGAAAAACGAGCGGTTGAAAAGGCAGTCAAAAACGAAGGAGGAAGAGAAGGACGAGGAAAGAAGAAACTAGAAGAGTCTCTCTGTTCGCGGGTTTGGCCGAAACCCGCCATATTGCGAACAATTGAAACCGTTGCCGCGGCACCTCGGGCTCTCCAAAATCGTCTTTTCCTTTCCACCTACCCATATACACCGTACCATACGTGCAACCCACACATATATAAATCCATACACTCATACATCACTATATCCTATTCGTTATTTCTTCGTCTATTCGCCTGCAGCTGCACGAGTCTTCGGAGTCTCTGACGCCACTTCTTACAATGCAACGTATCACGCACAAGCTCGCGTGTCTTTTCGTGACGCCTTCTTTGCCGGGACAGTAGAATATTTGCAAAACAGTCTATATACATTAATTTTAGATCGAAAACAGAAAAAGACTTGGACCGTATAAGTAGCTAATCATGGTCAGGCTGTTCCACTGGTAATTGTGCAACGGTATTCTCGGAAGTCTTTGTAAAACGTCAGTCGTCCTTTTGCGCGTTCTACAGTAACGAAAAAAGGAAAATAAAGTTTTTGAACGGAAAAAAAAAAAAAAAAAAAACAAAACAACTACATTCGAAGATCATTTAGATTCGTGTATTGCATGCGAGGCAGACGAAAAGATTTCTGTTGGGGGAAAAAAAAAATACATCGACATATTATGTGACTGAGCAATTTTGTTGGGATAAGTTACCCGAGGCCTTGCGTACTCACGTACGTCTCGATATGTTATGGCCTTTTCTTTACAGATCCTGCTTACCCATCGCACAATGCTTTCGTTCCGTTTACATCGATTTTGGTAATACGAGCACAGAAGGTTTTTGGCTTTTCGGCTTTACATCTTCAGGTCTGTTTTTCTTTTCGTACCTTTTCTCGTTTCTCACTCTCTCTCTCTCTCTCTCTATCTCTCGCGTAGAAGAGCAAATTCTCTTTTCCCATTACCTCTCCCCAATTTCTCCATTGCATTATCCCTCCCAATCTCCCTTGCTCTGCAACTCACCCACGCGTTTTTAACCCAACAGAACATTCGACGTACCGAGTCAGCTCTCGAGCAAAGAAATGGCTTTTGCATGTATATGGTTCTGCTTCTCCACACCTTGGTCGAACCGAACAAAGAATGCATTTGGTATTTCGAGGCCCATCCGGAGTGGGGAAACTTTTGACCAGCTTTAATTAAATTCTATTTTAAAAAAGCGTAAGATATTGACGCTTAGAGTATGTTTTGATCTGCTGTTTAAATTTTACATTAAATGTAGAGGAAAGTAGAATAAATAAACAAAATATATGAGATGTGGTGGTAAAAATGTCTGATTTTAGTTATTATTGCCAATGACGTTAAAAAGAACTGAGTCATTCGAATGCCATTGAGTTTACGATCAGACGAAAATGATAGAAAAAAAAAATGTAGGCTGGAATTGGGATACGATCGATAAACTCGGAATTAGCGAATCGGAAGAAAAAAATGATCAAGCTGTCAATAATTGTCCAACGCGCTCGACTGGTTCCGTAGAGCGAGGCTCTGAGAGTTGGTGGAGGAGCAATGTCAGTTGAAAGAGAAGGAGAAGAAGTACCAGAGAAGATTAGGGAAGCAAGCGGGGTTAACGAAAGAATAAGCAAAGGATAGAAACCAAGTGAGGCATAAGCGGGAGGAAAGATTTGAGAGGTAGGAGGAAATGAGATGCGGGGTAAGGAAGAGGAAACGTAATGCCAACGAAAGGGTCCTGTAACCCGATGCCGAGCGGGGTGCGCTGGCAATTCTCAGCTCAGCTCGATTTTTGGGGCTTGTATATTTGCCCCTCTGCTCTGTTCTTCACTGGGCCTTAAGACTGTAAGGGAGGGGATAGATTCTACGGTATGACGCGATAATGCGGTACGCTTCGGTAGGCTTCGAGTCGCAGGGAAGGAGATGAAAGAGGGGAAACGACAGAAAAGCAGGAGTGGAACGAGTTACCAAAGGTAGAGAGAAGCGACGGTAGGAGAGTAATGCTGCGATCTCCGCCGTACTGACCTTGACTAGGCCCAAAGTTGCGGTGGGTTGGGACTCGAAGAGTTCTTTCTCTTTCATTCCGCGTAGGCCGGATGAGAGACGAAGTAAGATGGAGATCGATGAATGTCCGTGTATACATATATATATATATGAGAGAGTAGTGTATACATAGGAACGTTAAAAAAGCAAGGAGAGTGGGGCCCTATGCCCCTTTGCCCTCTCCCATTCAACGTGTGCAACACAGGCCTGTAGTTCTGCATTCGCAGACTCTCCTCCATCAAGGACATCACAAAAAGTACATTAGACGAAAACACGTTGCCATTATGGGGACCAGGTCTGTATCTCTTTCTTGGTCTCTCGCGTCTTTCTACCGTATAATACACCAACCCAATGTCATATGCACATACATAAAAGTTGCACGTGTCTGATATTGAACGAATACTCGCACAGATGGTGCGCAAGACGAAACCCAAACTCTGAGATACGATTGATGCGGTTCTGAGCTGAATTCTACTCATTGGAGAACTCTGCCTCGTATTCTCATCATGATTTTGTATAGACCCTGATTTTTCTCGATTTTTGATCGATTATTATTCTACAGCGTTATAAATATTTCGAGGTATTCTATCATATCCTGGAATTTAGCCTCCTGATACTTTTAAGAATGCAAGAATATTTTTCTTCGTCATCTTTTCATCATCTCCGCACAAAATTGTTTTCTTCCTTCAGGTTCAATGTTGTTCATCAACATTTTATCTTCGTATATAAAGAAAAAAACGAAAACGTAACATAAAAAATTTTTGCTAAACTTTTATATCGTATGCGTGCATGTCTGCGTATATTGAATGTGCACTGTTGGGGCCTTGAGAATTTTGGTCGCGGCTTTATTTCTGGCTGCCGGGCGCGAGAGGAGGGCCGCCCGGTGCCTGCACCTTACCCACTCGTCGTAGCTGCTTCTCAAGATCAAGGCCACATCCTCCTTACCCCGATCTCCTCACCCGCTTGCACACTTTCCCCCCTGCGGGATGACTGGACTCTTTAAGCCCGCGACTCGCTTGCACCTTCTCCTTCTCTTCTTTATTTGTTTGCTTTTTTTTTTTCTCGGTTACTCACGATGACGCTCAGCAACAACCATCAATGATGCTGTTGCCTCCAAAGACGGAATACAAAACTTGGTGCTTCACCCTCTCCAATCATTCATTTCCTCATAAATGATCTGGAATTTCTTTACTTTTCTACCAGAAAACAAATTCTTTTCAGTTTGCAGTCATCGACTTCAAACTTCTAAAAATTCGCATCCATTCGACATTTACTCAATCAGTACTCGTAAAAGTATCCGAGATTCGGTAGAATGAGTCTTTAGATCGTCTCTGTGAGTATGAATCATAATCATGAACTTGTCTTATGACTCATTCGATCTGTACTTAGGTTTTTACCAACCCAACGAATCAAGATAGTTTGTCTTGAATTGTCCAGAATTCGTGAAATCGTCTCATGACCGTTCACCTATAAATTGTGGGATAAAACCATCGGAATTTTTCGTGTGTCATTCAACGGCGATTTCACTCGCTCTCTCCTCCTCAGTCATTTTACTGCGTCGTTCATTAAGATTCTTTTTCTCATTCTAAAGAAATGCTTTGATTCATACAAAAATATATACAAAAACTATAAGTCAATGAAAAGAATCGATCGAAAGTTGGACAGTGAAAAAACGAACATGTCTTAAATAAATATGGCAATGTGAAAAGAATTTTGTATGCTGTCCAACGATTAAATATCCAACCTTTGCATAACGAAATTAATGAACCAGGAATAATTGTCCTATGGATATTAACTCGTTCCAACTTCAGTGAAAAATAAATGAAAACACAACAACAAAAACATTATGTTTTTAAATTACCTCGTGTACGTGCAATAATGAGCAACACGGAACCCTCGAAATTTTTAATTGTAGGCGTGCCACGGTGTAATTTCATCGCCAAGTGCCGCTGTCCCATCCGATCGTATTCCTTAAAATACTTATACACATTCGTACCTGTGTCTGTGTTAAGGGACCTCTTTCGAAGTACGTACACACGAATAATCAAACAGGTTTTCGTATTAGATTCATCCATGTGCGAGATATACACCTCCGCATTGTGAGGCACGAACAACTGCATATGTTCAGACGAGTCTCGTGAAATTACGTATACATAACATATATAAGTGAACCTCTAAAACGATGTAATATAAGCACAAGAGTACAACCGTAACCAGAAAATGCATAAGTACACGATTCATAGGGTGTCGCTATTTTTAAGCTCCAAATTTCACAACTCTATAGTCGATCATCTCGATTGAACGACATGCAAAAGAAATTCCATTGGCATTCGTATTATTAAAAAAAAAGAAAACAACAACAAAATATTCAAATCAAAGAATCGACAAATTCGATCAATTTTTAGAACGATTATAAACTGTAAACTTATTAACCCTCGTCCCCTATAACGAGATCGAAAATAACTTCAATTTTTTCGACAAAAACATTCTCCATTGCATTTTTTTAAACTTATTTTCGTTTTGGACAATTTTCATCATTAAATGTTTACTGAATAGTGTTATAATTAAAATTTTGTAATCGCGTACGAAAAACGTCAAGTTTTGAAAAATTAACCAAAGGTTTAACTTCGGAACGTGACTATCCCGAGACTACTACCTTAATGATGAGAGAACAGAAAAATTGGCATTTTGCTCGTAACACTCGTGGGAAACGTTAAATTTTCACACCCTGTATAACTACATAGCATGTAAATATTATTAACGAAGATCAGAACACAAGCTTGGCGTTGGTATTTATTCACTGCTCATATAATTATAGTTGCAAGAGAGTTAACCACACTCCCACGTCTTAAATATGTTCATGGATAAACGGGGCTTCCCGTTTCGGACATGACACGGTGAAATAATTTAATATGGAATATTGCACACGAAGCCAAACAAATCGTTGTCGCTGAGAGTTTTCATAAGTGTAATGTGTCAATCGAGATACTAGGATTTTAGAAACGAGCGTATCAATCCTTCTTTTTTTTTTCTTTCGCGTTTTATATTCACTTTCACCGGATAAAAAGCTTCATCAATCAATGTATACGATAATGAATGAATTCACCAGATTGGAACAAACGTGAAGAGAAACATTGGAGAAATTCTTAAAAAGATGGCACGAAATATCGAAGACTATGGGAACGTAATAAGAAAAATTGTTTAAAATCATCATATTTTTTCATTTCTCGTGTTCTTTTAATCGTTATTCCAAATATAATTTTTACGATCTAAAAATAAGCTCAACATTTTTCGTAGTTGAAAATTCTACGATGCAGACTTCAACGTCTTGCCAAATTGGATTTTCGTGCTTTAATGAAGTGTGAAGGCTCTGAGGATGTTTTTATTTTTATTTTTTCGTTTATCTTAATCATCGAGAAAAAATGAACTACCGGTAGAGGAAATGAAGAGATTAAGAATAGAAATTTTTCCCACGATGAAAACGAGAGTGACACGTTGCCTTCTGTTTCTCCGCTACTCATTGACAAATCGATTGTACGCACGAATCGAGGGAGACCACCATATATCGATGACGTGTAAATAAAAACGTAAGAAAAAAGTAGAATATTGTCTAGTCATTTCGATGATTATTATGAACAGAGGATGATCGACTGAGCGGAGAAAGAGCCAAGATACATCGATATTTTTTGATGATAGATGGTCACGATCTGCCATAATTCTTATTTGGTGTTTGGTCATGCGGATGATATTTTTTTTGTCCGTTCATTTTTTTTTGTTCCGTCGTCACACGATACGATAAGTCAATAAAAACGTGAATTTCTTTTGATCCCTCGTACGAATAATCGGATTATGGTTGGACGTACGAAGAAGTGTGCGGTTGGTGCAAAAAGCTTAATTTTTTTTGTTCTTCAAATTCCATCGATCGTGTGAGCATAAAATAATAACAAGTAATTAATTTCAATGTAATAAGGCCGAATAAAATTTTCATAAATAAACCTTATTTTTTCATGATTTTTCTGAGTCATACAAAATTTTGATATTTTCCCGAGTTCTTTACATCGATAAAAAATGTATTATTCCTTTTTAAAATTAACAAAAAATTGAGAATTTTTTTTTTTTTTCATATATGGGAATTAATATTCGAGGCGCGCATTATCGCGATTATCCTCCGTCTCGGGCAAGACCTTGACATTAAACGTGTTTATTGAGATTCGCGACGAACAACGCGTCTGTTTAATTCGCCACTGCGAATATAATAATAATAACAATAATATATGTGTATGCACAAATCTTAAGAGCCCGAATCTCGATATGGTATAGAAAAGAAAGGATCCGAGATATTTAATTGAGTCTCGGACAAGCAGTCTCGAAAAATACATCGAACGAGGAAGAGAGAGATAGACGAATCCTTTCTGCTCGTCTGCCCCGCTGTGCTCAAAAGCCTGAGTATCCTCCTCAACTCCGGGCTCTTTGTGTATCGATAATTTTCCACGAATTAATCCGTCCCGACTAATTGATTGAGAAGAATGTGCCGATGCATTTTGTTTTTTTTTTTTTTTTTCACTTTTTTTCTATCTTTGGCTCGTTGAATTATACTTTTGTTTACGTTTCAACGATTCACTATCTAGGCAATTAACAGATAAATCAGTTTTCGTTAAATGGACGAGAATAAAATATTTTTTGTCAATTCCTCGTTGTTTATTTGTCGTTCATTTATTTCAAAAGCTTTTCTTTGATCCAGTCGGTAGAAAACACTTTGAAAAATAATAAAATTAATAAACAATCGATAAAATATTTATGATTGTTAATTTTTTAACTCGACAATACTTCACTATTTACGGTTCCATTATTTAGCTCCTTCATAATTGATTAAGTTGTAAAAATAATAATTCTTTATTGTCAATGTGTTCGTAAAAGCTTTTTAAATGATATTTCTTTTAATCTCACGATATTCTGGTTACCCGTGCAATAAAAATTCGTTTTACGACTTGAACTTGAATCTCAATGTCTCTAAGCATTCTATCAATGAGTAGTTTGCAGAAAAATCGTTCGAACGAAAGATAAGAAAAGGTCCAATGTGTTGCTGACTTTTTATTAGAATTCCGTTGCCTATATAAATTGAATCGGGATATAAAAATTTGAAAAACAAATTGAAATTTATAGAAAAAACCGCATAGACTTTGCTCGTGCGCGTAATTAACTGATCGTTTGGTAGAGAAAAGTTCAGCACGTCGTTAAAATCGAATGAACGCTGACTTACGGTCAACGTACTCAACAAAAACGAAACTGAAGTAAAAATGATTGAAATTGTTGCGAAACAATGTTGGCGGGATGAAATATTTCGTTGAAATTTACGATAAGTTTTCCACAAATATTTAGAATTATATTTACCAGTCCAGTGTCAAATTTTTCGTATTGATTTTTGATTGCGCGTTGAAGGTATCGTAAAAAATCAACTTCCATATCATCTTACACTTTATTTTTTATTTTCTCAACACATTAGTGAATAAATATGCCATTGAAACTGACACGTGTACCAAAAATATTCTATATATTTAAGCCATCATGACTTAAATCGTTACAGACGAAATTCACGTTTACGCAACGATTGCTCCGCACGACCATCAAGAATTAATGGTAATGGTCGTTCGAACTCGCATCTACTCGTATGAATGTACAAATAGGAATATACACATACGTCTTACTTAATACATTAAATACATGTAAAAAAACACGTACACACGTTAAATGCAAAATTTAATGACTCTGCGTGCGATCGAGTTGGTCGGATTTGTTCGTTGGTACATTTATATACCGAGCATTGAATTTATGTGACACCATCAGCACACACGCAAAACTTGTGTATAAAATTTCCCATCCCCTCACGCCTTATATTCCCGCTAAGTAGCGTCCATTTACGCCGATCATCGTGGCTAAAAAAAAACATACGTGTAACGTTTTGGTACCAACATTTTAATTCCATATCTCGTGGATATTCCAACAACGTGATACAGTTGGAATTTATTATCGAACCGGATTTTATAACGATGGTTAATTATGTGACAGGATTTCATCTCGAATTTCAAAAACTCGAAATATCTTGTTCCGTTAATTTTATTTAATATCGTTAAATTTGGGTCGATTTAAAATGGAATTATCAGTTCTCGAGGTACTTTTTATTCGAATGATACAGCACGAATTATCAGTTTCCAGTGAAATATTTTGATTTGGTCTTCGAAAGATATCGACGTTTTTGGCAGATTGCCCTCCTACAAATTTTCATACTCTTTTACCGACTCCCAGAGAGCAAAAGATTTTATCAATCATGTTTTATTTCTTGCCAAGTAAAATTATGAGAAATCTACAAAATTAGACTAAATTATACCCTTTGACCCATACGTTTTTCCTTTCGTGCAGTCGACTTGAAATTTTCTACTCGGAGATTTTAGAAACTGCTGATTACGACTCTGAACACAAACTTTGGAAACTAAAAACGAATCATTTCTTCATTTTTAGGAACACAAAATAAAGCAAAACTTTATCAAATCCTTTGGAGCTAGTGTATTGAGTTCGTGAATAAATTCTCATTTCGATGTTCATAGTGGTTTAATAAAAAAATAAAATAAAAAAAATGTTTTTATATGAAAAAGTTCGAAATTTGACGATTTATTTATAATTTCGTATTTGCCCAATTAACAAAAAATGACTCTTTATTTTATTTGTTACGTTTATGACATTTATGTAGCTGAATAATGAAAAAAGTGGAAACAACAAAAAATAAGTGAGACACTCGAGTCTCGTGATGGCTAAAAAAAAAAGTAAAATTGATCGAATTGACGATGTGATGGTTAATTTGAGGTTGTTTACGAAATGTTAATTCTCCTTATTTTTCGAAATGTATTTTTATCGCGACACGTCTATATATTTGAATATTGTAGGGAGAAGGAAAAGAGGGATTTTCTCTTTTGTAACTCGAGTCGACGATTAAATATAACGCGAGTTGTTCACTGTTCTCTGTAACGAGGCTGCTGTGCAGAGAACCTCGAGCACCCACGTGTAACACGCATGACGAGTCTCTTCGCTACTCGATATACGTGCGTACACGCATCTTCTCTCATCCGCGAGATGTTCAAGACTTTTACACGTATATATATATACATATATATATAAGAAAAAAAGGGGGGGGAGTTTAGAATGATACACTGCTGGGCAAATGCGGAGGCGGTCCTGACGACGCTGACGACGACTACGTCGTTCGATTCTTAGCGTAGGGCTATAAAAAGAGAAAGCGATGGAGTCTTTACAAATTCTATAATACACTCGACAATATACAGCACGTTTGAAACACCAGAAAAATCTTTACCCATGAAATAACTCGATTGCAAGATTACGCAAATTTACCTTTGAACGTCAACATTGAGAATGGATCAAAAAATTGGTAAATAAAAAACGTACTAATTAAAATAGTACTTTGTTGTCGTATCGACTTTCCGGCCAAATTATAGTGCGAACGAAATTCTTTTTCGAAATATGATTTTTCTTAAAATCGTTATTTATTATTTTTTTAAATCAGAAATACTTCGAAAGGAACCAATATTTTTTGGTCGATGGAATGGTGTGTCACCTTCGCAAATATTTTACTCTTCGATTACATCGATTTTCTGTTTCGATTGCTGAAGTTTTACAAGTAAAAGATTGTTAGAAAAATGTTGACTTGTCACCAACCTATTGACAGTCAACATCGACTGTCACGTCGAAGGGGAAAAGTTTGATTTGACAACCCCCGATCCATGGATCATGGAAAATCACTTATTTCGAAGCTCAGGGCTCGAACAGGGTTGCAGAAATAAAATGAAAGAAAAAAAACACTGATCCCATTTATTTAAAATACGAAAAAGAAACTTTAATGAAAATTGATCATGATTTTATCTATTTTTGAATGAAATTTGTAGTAATTTCAGCTACGAAATGATTAAATTGTTATCGATGGTTGTGAATAGAGAACGAGAAGCTAGAAGTTTTTGGAAATTCTATAGTAGGACAGACACAAATCTTGAGTATGAAATTAGAAAGAGAAAAATAAAATAAAAAGAGAGAACCTGGGGAAATCGAGCGTAAAGCACACCCTGCTCGAAAGATTCTATATTTGATGCGCTATATAGCAAAAAGGGAGGGCGACAAAGCGACCTACATTTCCGGGAGTTGCGCGAGACTTTCCCCTTCTCCCTACACGATCTTTTACTCTATAAACTCGGTCCACACAGCAGCCCGGTCTACGTGATGCAACTATTACACTTATGCGGAGGCTGCGCGTGCTTTACTCGGCTATGCTGCAGTGTAGGGAGAGAGAGAAACAGGTGCAATGTGTGCAATGCAGGCCACAGCAATGATCGGATCTACTCAGACTTGTGCTTCAATAATGGATATGAAAATTGAGGGAAACTCTAATAAATTGAAAATTCGTTCGTTAACCAATACTTTCTCACCAATAATTAACAAAACGGAATCTTTTAAATGATTAAAAAAAAAAAGAAAGGACTAAACTGACATAGTTAGACGCCTCTTTTATCGATTTTCATTTCGCAGGCCACATTAAACGCGTTTTATTCATATTTTCATCGTAACGACTGTCACTTATTCCTAAATCAAGATAAACCTGTCCTAAATATTGAAAATTATGACAACAATTGATTTAAACTTAATATTTACTTAACGATCGATATGAACGATTTTATTTGCAAACGCGTCTTGCGTATATGCTCTTCGGGTTTCCACCTGCTCATCCTATCATTTTAAACTAACTTTTTATCCACTTCACTAAATTTCGTCATCCTGAGAAACCCTCCAAGACGACATCTTCCACAGTTACTTTTTTTTCTAAATCGAAGATAAAGGCATAATATGGAAAACTAGCATCGATTCAGTGAGTTATCACCATCTGAAACCCAGAAAAACTGCTTGCTGCTCAGCGATCGATGCGGGAGCCAGTGCAGAGCTCTAAGCGGTCACCTATCCAAGTACTAGCCTCACCCAAACCCGTTTTACTTGCTCGTAAACAGAAATCAACACCGATTACAACTTCATTTTTATTTGCAGTTTGCTGTGAAGTAATTTACAAAAAGATATAATTCCGAATCTCTAAACATTTTGGTTGGTTTCGGTTATAATTGGAAGTTTTTAATAAGAAATATTCTTGCGTCAGAAAACTTTCGTTTCGTTAAAAGAAAATTCTTATCGAAATTCGTGAATGAGGAATTTTTGTCTGTAATGTAAATGAAAAAGGTGTTAAAAAATATACACGACTGTTGGACTATCCGTTAATACGTTAATGTATGTAAAAGTATAATATTATAGTTTCAGTTATACCGAAAATAAAATATACGATAGAAACGACAACGAAATGCCTGCTGGTAGTATTTGGGCTACTCGATAATTAAATATGGAAGTAGTAGTCTTCGGGTCTCTGGAAAAGTACACGAACGTTTGGTGGCTCGTAGCACTAGCTTCGTTTCTGCATCTGCCTGGCTATAAACCAGCCACGGTACACAGCTCTGCTATACTTTTGGCTTAGGAAGAGGGAGCACACACGTTACCAAAATAATTTAGAGCCAGAAAGCACAGGGTAATAGTTCCCCCCTTGCTCCACTTCGTACGACCCTTCGCCGGAAGTTACGATTTACTCTTTCACGACGAGAGACTTTAGAGGTAGTACACACCCACGTGACAGACCTAAACTCTTCCATTGAATTTGTTACGATGTGTAAAAAAATTACAACATTTTACCAGCAAAGGATTCATGTCGTAAAAAAAAAAACGTCTCTCGTCTCACCATTTTCTTATTCATTAGACAAGCGACACACAAATGACGCAGTGCTGCATTCCTATTGTTTGACATTTTAACGATTGAAGTCATTCGTGTTGGATTACCTAAACTTTTTATGACAAAATAAAATTACCCATCGTGCCAAAAATTGAGACAATTTTTATGAAGCTCTTTGTGGATACTTGGGAATAATGTCTCTACTTATTCTCCTAATTTCTGGCAATATTTATAAAACTGGAATTAGGCAAACGAGTCAACGGTAACAAAATTGTATATTTTTACCAAATTTTATTCATGAAATTCATTGTGTCGGAATAGTTTCACAAACATCCGTTGTAGTTTATTTTAAAACCACTCAGTGTTTCCAAAGACTGTGCTCAACATTGATTCCTTGTCATTAGTGTTTTTTTTTCTTTTTTCAATTTTTTTTTTAAGTACGTGGGTTGTTTGTTTTATTAATATTGATGTTTATTCTGTTTGAAGTTTGTATGACGTCGAAAACGAACCCAATGTTCTCTTTAGCATAAAAATGTTTCTAGTATGCGATAATAAGGTTTGATTGTACACGATTCTCTCCATTTTTCGATAACAAAGAGAATGGTGTATGATAAAGTCGTGTTTAGTGAATATTTAATGATACAAACTCTATACAACGAAAGAACGTTTGGAAAAAATATAAAAATAAAGATTTTTACTCTAAAAATTGTCATTTTCGAACTCAGTGCAGAGGTCTGGCAAGAACAGGGGTGGTTTTTGAAAACTGTTTTTGCCTCCATCTACCATGGCATCGATGACATTTTTGCATCTCATGGTAAGATAGAGATTTTATGGAAAACACGATCACTCGCGGGAAAGAAATTCCACCCTTTATTCGCTGCCGATAAAATAGAAATCTTGGTTTTCCATGAACAAGCAAGAGCATCGTTGTGTCAAGTTATCATTATACGTTCAAATAATTTTCTTCCTAACCCCATTGGGTTAGAAACAACTTGATTGAAACTGAATATTGATTCCATGCCCACGCCTGTATATTAGTCCATGTTTCATGATAAAAGTTCTGCTATTTCGAATAATTGTCGAAACTCACATTTCGACGATTGATGCAGAAGAAACAAACATTTGAAAAAATTCTTTCGTAAACCTCTTTCGATAAACATCGATATTTCGTTGCCAGTAATTGTTGGACAGTCTCGACTTGGTAAAAACTTTACAAATATATTAATCTTTCTTTCCAAAACAATTGAAATAATTTCTTTTAGTTTTGAGAAAAAATGTTGCTTCTACTCGAAGAAAAGTACAATTTTAGACAACGGTTGTTATTTTCGTATTCAATGTCAGACTCGAAACGATCCTCGAAATGAAGAAAATCATAATTCGGAAAAACATGTGCTCGAATTATTAAATTGTCAATGTGTGCAAGTGTGATCTGTTTCAAGGAAAAAATTCACGTCATTATAACTCGAAAATGGATTGAACTGTCAAAATGACATTTCGTGCATCATTGAAACAGTCAGTTATTTATTGTGTTTATATCATTCCAATTTTATAGAAGTCTTCAGATGTTATGGAATTTCGTTTGAAAATATGTGGACTGCCAAGTGAAATGAACTTGTAGGCTCTGATGATAAATTTGATATATAAATGGTTTTTTTTTTTTTTTTTTACATGAATGCAAACATGTGTGGCCTCGACTAAATCCATAGCCAAGGGTGTGCAAACGAACTTTTTGCCACTGTGATAAAATGCTCAGTTCTTCAAGGTAATTTTCACTTTTATCAATAAAAATATTCTTCAAACGCCATAAAATATTGTCACCTATAGACAACATTTATTTTCTCATTCGTATATTTTCAGACTCAGAGGAATCAACATTTTTCCAGTGAAAGGTCATTTGGCAGCTGACAACAGAATGTACAAACCTGTTCACAATGTTTAAAATCGAGATTTTTTGTTTACTTCTCATGCTCATTTAGACGTTGGACTAATGATTGATGTTGTTCGAGATGATAAAAAGCATGTTTGATATTCAATTCGATAAGAACTCCGATCATCAGGAAAATAAATTTCCATCTTATCCTCACAGTTCCTCATTTTGAACTGTTTACATTTGTTCAACAGTTTAAAAAGATTGATGTACTTTCGCAAATCTTTTTCGCAGCCAAAATTCAATAACTAACATGCATCTTTGGATTTGTATCTTTTTAGATAAACAGTACAGCATATGTTTGTATATTATTTGGCAAACTTGCCAATAAATCATAAAATAGACGTCAAAAGTGTAATAATACTTGCTTGACATTTAAAAAAAAACTACAATTTTTTTTTCATTGCGTATTTCGAATATAAATTCTCCAACATTGTAGATATATCAATACGAATATTTGATTTGTTGATTTTTGACAGATTTTTTCGCTTTTTTGCTCGATGATGTATCCCTGAGGGGTAATCAGAGTCAATTTATCGTTACAAAGTTTGAGAGTCAACTTTTTTATGAAATAAATGGATTCTTACACAGAGAGACATAATTCGAATGTGGTGGATCTTTGTAAATTTCGTGCCGTCTTGTGATAACTTTTTTTTTCCTTAAGAATTCTTGAAATAGTGATTTACCTCGTGGAGCGTTGTTCATATTCCTACAAACTCACTAACTCACCCCTTCTTGGTCTCCCTTGAAGTTTACAAAGAGATGTTTCTTCTCGAAACTTTGAGGAAAGGTCCAACGAATCGAGTATTTCTCGATATATTGCCCGAGTTAAAAAGCCCAAGATTGAGAGAGATGAAAACTCGAGAGTGAGAGAGTGAGAAGAAAATATATAGAAAGAACGAGTAAAAAAGAGAGAAACGAGCATATGTTAGTAGCCGACGAAAATTTATTTATAGACGAGGAGGTCGCGGTGCGTTCCAAAAGCTGGTTAG
This sequence comes from Campoletis raptor, assembly GCA_948107755.1. NCBI lineage: Eukaryota > Metazoa > Arthropoda > Insecta > Hymenoptera > Ichneumonidae > Campoletis > Campoletis raptor. The sequence goes on along the minus strand of OX403630.1, from coordinate 7,633,574 downwards.
CCGCAGCTAGACAGTTGAAGCGAGTCCGAGAGTATGAGACGATCGTCGTTTGGTGCGTGTGAGAGCTTATTGTTTAGTCGCGAGTAATCGTCCCGTCATTTTTCCCGAAACCTCGGAAAGTAAATTCAACGTTTTAATTAAATCACGAATCGACTTTAAATTACTTCGATTTAATAGCAAAACAACTTTTCTGCAGTGCTGACCAACTGTTTGTCAAGATATAATCAAATTTTTCATTGCAAATAAAATAAATAGTGTCAATAATAAAGAAATAAATATTGATGGTGTCACTAAATAAATAAATAAATAATATTCATCGATTTATTTGCAATCGACCGTTCGGTATCAGATTTTATGAAATAAGTTTGTTTTTCATATCTTTTTGTTAATTTATTGAGAAGTGAGCAATGCGGATGTAAGCACATGACGTATTGCGAAAGACAAATTTTTCAATTGTATCTTCGTCAAGAGTTATTTGGGTGCAGTGCTCTGTACAGTCGAGTGTTCGATATACGAGGGAGTAAAACGCAAAGCGAATTGTCGTCTTGCTTCTGAAATTGAGGTCACGCACGTGGTATTTGAACCGGGTGATTCCAAGTTGAATTTCTCTCGAGGGTGTTGACCGTTTTGCACTTTGTATATGTGTAACGTTTTTTTTTTTTTTTCTAATAGTTTTCACGACGCGATCTTTGGACTGATTTTCAGTAAAACATTTTTATTTATTATTTAATTAATATAATCATTATTCAAAAAACAGAGAATCCATCAGAACATTTTTCATTCTCGAGTACACGAATCAACAATCAAAGTGTTTGAGGACGAAATTCTCTTGAGTTTTTTCGTCACTCTTTCTCTCCAGTAACTTTTCGTTCTTGAAGAATAAATTATTGAAAAAGCAAAAGTAATAACAAGACGGACTTGACGAAAAAAACATTGGAATGTTTTCTTGGAGAGAAAATAAAATTTACTTAATTTTTTACACATGAAAATTCCTGCCATCCTCAATTTCTGTGAACGTCTGCCATTCTCTCGTACGAAGCGGAAACGGACGATTCCAAGTGCACCAACGAAAGGGGTGTTACTCACAAAAAAAAATACTTAAAACAACATAAACTGTAATTTGACAATATTGTTTTTTTTGTGTCTTCGATGACTCCATCGATTACAGGAACGCGGTGAGCCGCGGAAAAGTGTAGTTCGAGTGAAGTGTTATCGAGATTGTAAAAAATTAACGAAACCACTGACCGGAAGTACGAAATTCGATAAATTTATGAAAATATATTGAGGCATTAAATTAATTGGAATTTTACTACACGCTGACGGGGTTGTGACGTAAGCGAACGGAAAAAATATAAGCCAACAAATAAATGCGGGAGGTGGTGAATTCGTGTTTTTGCTTGACGCACCGGAAGTCGAAAATTACGCGAAGCTGACGAAAGCTAAACGGAGCGCCCGGGCGCTTTACTTTATTTCGTGTGTAGACAAACCCTCCCAACGTAAACATATATTAATATTAAAGTAAAGGATCACTATTGAATAATTAAGTAGCATGGCTCATCATATGAAGAAGCCAATGAGGAGGGAGCAGTATAAACCGTTTGGTATGAGAAGGAAGGTAAGATTTGTTTTTTTTTTTTAATCGTGTATGATTTTCATCGAATTTTTCATAGCTTATTATTATTATTATTTCAAGGAACTTAATGAAAATCTTTATCAAACGTTCTCTCAGCAAACTAGAGATTTTCGGCTTTATTGTAGTCTTATCATGTGTTTCGATCTATAGAAAAAATATTTGATAAAAATCCGGTTTTCAATTTATTGACGAAAGTGTCCAGTAGATTATTCTGTATTTTTAGGGAAAACGAATGAGCTCCAATTTCCTCGATTTCAAATAGGATAAAAAGTTGAAATTTTGACTGTTCCTATATAAATTTCGTGTATGTTGGTGGGGGGTTTAACATTCGAATTATTTTCTATCGAAACAATAACCAATAATATTTATACGATTCGTTGATATAAAGGAAAAAATATATAGACACTGAATCAGCCCGATTTTGTACATTCGGTCAAATTGACCCAGGCAACTTTACAGGCTCATAACTCTTATTAGAATAAATATTATTTTGAGACATTTACTAAAGGAGATGAAAAAATTAGTATCAGTTTGGTTAGGAGTTAAAAAAAAGATACAATTCAATTCTTGTACCAAAGATCTTGGTGTTTGGGTCAAATTGACCCCGATTAGGAATCCACAGTCTAACAAAATATTGTATTTATCTCGTTGAACTATCAAAAAAAAAAAATTAAACTTCTCTGTGAAATGACCTGCAAATTGCAATTTTCGCAATGAATATTCCGAAAATTCCATAAAATTTAAATTCAAAGAATTTATTAATGAAAATAATTCGTAATTAAGAAATAAGTCGAGTTTCGCTCCGTAAGTCCTTTCCACTTGAACCCGAACTCTCCCCCTCCTAATTTTCTTACTTATGAATGGAACACATGCGTCTCTATACCTGATTCATCCTCGCGAGTAGTCGTTCGCCATGTACATATAACAATTCCGATAAACACGCATATATATATACTTTTCGCCCCCTTCATTGCACTCCGCTGGCTCAAATGACGCGCGAGTTTTCGTAACAACATTTCTCGCTGCATATCCGGCATGATTTTGGCGTCTGACAACGTTTCACACGTACATACACACGTTCAAAATGCACGTAAAACGTGTGACATCTTTGCAACTCTGTCAAAAGAGTGTCTCTTGACGTTTGTCGTGTTTAATATGGATTTATATGCTTTTATAACTTTCGATATTCTATATCTACGTACATCTGCACGATAGATCGTACAAATGTGTACAATTAGGTTATTTATAGTCGAGTAAATAGTAGCTCGCTTCGGATCGCGTGATAGGTAACCTACGTTATTATATGACATACTTAGAACTATAATATCGCGTTATTTAAACGTATGAGCTCTGTACATATTGCAAAATGATATGGTAATAGATTATTATACGATGGACGAATATTGAATAATGCATTAGTGTCTTTAATCCAGTGGCTTGTCATCAGTTCATTAAAAATAGAATATTCACCAATAATTATCAGATAGTCGTCCAACTAATCGAACCTGACATATTTGGCAAAAGATATTTTACCGACTTCTCTCATTATTCAACTTATTTCAAGGACTTTAGAGCTCTGCCAAAATAGTCTTAAATGATACTATGAAATAGAATTTTCTTACAAGGTAAGAGGTGCGTACCTCTCAATATTTTCGAACGTATTTTTTTTTTTTTTTTTCAAAATCTATTTTATTCGGCTGTTACAAATATTTGAAGGCTTTATTATTTTAAGTTTGAAAACGAATGTTTCTAAATAGATTGTTTGAAAGAAAAATGGTAGACGTGACAAGTGACAGAAATAAATTGCTGGGTTCGACAAATTGACAAATGTCCACCGGATCATTTTTGTTCGTTTATGATCAAATGGAATCTCATTTTAGAAGCTTTTATTATTCATAAGAACTTTCAATTATGATTAATGCCAGCGATCTATTTTGCTCAAATCGAAATATATCAATAAAGTGTGATTTGACCACAGTTTACAAAAAAAAAAAAGCCACCGTCAATATAACGAAACTTTGAATAATGCAACACAATTGAACAAATGCCTGACATTCTACTGTTTAATTTAAATCCATTTTGATGACGTTAGAAAAAGTGCTAAAAAGTACCAATTGGATGTTAAATTGACGTCTAGTTTTTCTTCAACTCCCTGGGAAGCCAAAAATATTTATAACGAGACGTATTCCTGGTCTGTGGGATGCATATCGCTGTCATAGACAACAATCCCTGGTCAAAAACCTGTGATGCTGCTCAAGAATGTAGAAGAATCTCGAAAAAGCTGCAGCCTTTGAAGAAAACATGTGCCGACTGTTTCGGAATGACCCTACATGAAAATATATTCATAGTTATGTGGACTCTTCAATATATAGTTAAAAACCGGGGGCGCCAGCATTGGCACAGCTAAAAAGCTGTATGAGTAAAAACAGAGAGAGAGAGAGAGAGAGGGAGAGAGAGAGAAAGGAAGAAAGAAGAGAGAGCCGATAGAAGCAGCGCAATGTTGAGCGGCTCTCGATCTGTTCTGTCCGCACGAGGTCCAAAAATAAAATTCACGCTAGAGAGAAACTCGTCCCTGCTCTGTTCCTCCTACGTTTATCAATCTATCTCCATACCTTTTTCGTTGGTCTATATACAGCTGTATAAAATATTTTATAAATTTTTTTTTACTCGTTCTATATGTTCGATCACTCGTGTGTCTCTTGTGCCGAGCTCCTCCGATCAACATGCAAAGGCTTTTTGATGCTCGTTCTTTCAAGTTCATTCTAGATTTTTTTTCATTTCATTCCTTCTGGCTCAGTGTTACTCGTGCGTCCTTAATAACGATGCGTACAAAGAAATTTTCTCTCGAAGGTTGAGAAATTGCTAAGTGTCTCGAGACCTGACCCCTCTTCATTCTCATTCCTCTCACGAGCATTCTCTTTATTTATCACCCTTCTACATGCCGTCATTCGGGTGAATATCGCACGATCCGACCTAGATCCCTTTCTTAGAAGGGAAAACCCGTACGCCCCTCTCCTCGCAACGTGTTGAATGTTGTGCTTTTCATACCGTTTGCTTTTTAACGGTCTACTCATTGCTTTTTTATTTTTTCTTTTTTTTTCTTTTATATTTACGCTTTTGTACAAACACTCTTCGGACAAATGTAGCGCAAGAAAGATTCACACTCGTGGATATTGCTTAGACAAAGAAAAAGAATAAATATTTGTCAAGTTTTTTGCTTTGTTTTCGCACTTTGAAGTAACAAGAATCCTTTATTATGAGGCCTCGAAATTATCTCGAAATTCAAGCTTTTCGTATGTTACAAAGATATCCTTCGATATCGAAGTGCCTTCGATTTATCGGTGACCTAATTTACCAGAGAACACAAATAATACGTCGGGATATCGTTATAAAAATACTGCTCTGAAGAATATAGAATGATTTTAGTCTACGAGCCAAAAATAACTAAAATACTGATAAAAAATTGTTTACATTCTAACAAAAATCGTTTCCAGTTACGAGAGTTTTCAAACTGGTGACTAGACTGTTTTTCTTCTCAAATTTTTCTGCCACACAATTTGAAAAACGACGATTAACGAAATAACGCCTCGTGAAATTCACGTTCAAGAATGAACGATTAATTATTGAAAACTTGGATAAAACTCGAGGAATGACGTTTAATCTGACGTTTAGAGTTTGAAAAATAACCGTAACAATAACCATTGTTCCGCATGTGCAGATTCAACAATTGACTAATAATTGAAAAATGTTGATAAATTCATAAAACACGAGAATTACAGTATAAAAATAATTCGTAAACAAAGAGAATGTGAGAAAGAAAAAAAAGGTTAATATCCAATTGAAAAACTATTTTTGAAATATTTAAGGAGAAAAAACCGAAAAAAAAATGAATCTACGATCACAGTCCGTTCTTCATAAGGATGTATCTCCAAAATTAAACGATCGAAATTCTTGATTTTTCAAGACAAACTCAATCATATGTTTCTGTGTAATTGAGAGAAAAAAAAAAAGTAAACAAATCTGTACAAAAATTTCGGACCTATTCCGTAAAATGTGAATTTTCTACGAGTCCCCATAAGGACGTGAGTAAAGCTCTGCAATCTTTGATTGCCAATATCTCAAATCGAGGAGGGTAAATGCTTTTGAAATTTGACCCCTAGTTTTTTCATAGTGTCTTGAACGTTTGCTCGAAGAAAAAAAAAGAAAAAAAAATGTGTAGAAAAAGGTTTTAGCGGTAACGTCAAACATTAATAATTATTTTAGACTTAAACATGAAACAAATATTGTTCGTTTAAGTGGAAAATGGCTCCTTGAAAGTTGGCTGGTAGTAGGAAAACTAGTAGTAGTAGTAAATGGCTGATAAGACACACGTTGCTGCAGGGTGCACTGGCCTGACGGTCGAAGGGTGGACGAGGGGCAAGGGTGAGAGGGAGGTTGTTGCGTTGAGTAAGAAGTGGTGGTAGAGGGTAGAAAAGAGGGAGAGAGGAAACGAGTTTGTAGGGATGAAGAGGAGGAGGATGGGAGAGTGGGCACACGGATCGATATAGTCTCAGGGGGTAGTTTTGTGTTCGTTCATCGTCGTCGTAGTTCGCTCTTGCCTGCGCTCGGTTACACCACCTTGCGGCTAAAACTCGAAATTACCGGGTGACGGAGGAACAGCGTAGGGGTTGATCGCGGTGATTCTGTAAGCTCGGGCAGTTGGACTTTGTATGAACGCCGTGAACGTAAGGGTAGCGCGTGGTTGATGAAAGTGATTCTAGAGTGGAACGAACTAAAGGATATAACTAAAATCATTATAATTATATAAATAATATCGTTTTGATAACAGTTAATAAATCAGCAAGTAAATTGTCTGATTTAACAACGTTTTCGTTTGTGTCCAAACATTTCCTTTTACGAGAGGGTTGGAAACTGAGTGGGAACTTAGTCCGTCCAATCGTCCGTCCACTCGTACACATCCTTTTCGTGTTTCTGTCTATAGTTATATAAACGCGTGTATAAAACGCCACGACACCGGTTTAACCCGAGGCCTTCAACCTCTGTCTGTCTCTCTCTATCTCTCTCTGTCCAGTTTTCATCCTAACCCCACTTCACCCTGTAAAGATATGTAGTACATGATGGAAAATGTGTATGTACACATCATCGTACGTTGACATTCCCTACACTCGATAGTATCGCGTGGCCATCATCTCGTCGATCGCGATGCGTGTCTATAATTGGAAAAAATGTGGCGTGCGGTTTAACAGCGGAATCATCAGACAATAGTACAATTCAATGATGTTTCGGACGTACTGTGTCGTGGTGAAAAAAATGTGATTTTTTTATAACATCGTGATAACGTTATGATTATATTGTCGTTATTGTTATTCGTGTACGTGAGAATCGTTGCGTATTCAATTTGTGAAATCGAAGGGTTGTAACAAGGGGTTGTTTTCCTATCGTACGTCCAGCTTTGACCAAATTTTCTTGCTGTTTTTTCGAGCTTGAAAAAAAATATCCGGAACGGGATGAAATAGGAAAAATTTACATTATTCGTGGAAACAAATTGTACATCGATATTGAGTGGAAAATATTTTGGTGCTACTGATGTTTTTATTTCTTCTGAGTTAATGTTTATTGTTGTCTGTACGTTAAAATTTTGAAATTTAATAAACGCTCGTTGTTTTTTTTGTTAAATTCAAAATCATGTGAACACAACATCAAAGACGAGACATTTGTAGATAAATGAACAAGAAAAAATAAGTAAACTTTCATCTTTATTTACTTTCAACGCGTTTCGAGTCTGAATTATTGAGAGAAATTGCCAAACCAACAGTATGCAGGACATGAACATGTCAGAAATAAACAGGACAACGTACAATACGATTCGAATAACTAAGCACCACAAGAGGTCGGGGAGTGACCCTCATATTCGGGAGACAGTACACAAGAAAAAACAAGGGGTCGTTGATTCAATCAACATCGACACAAACTCACACACAGATACACATTGACACGAGAGCCTTCACAACGCTTGCGCATTTTCTCGTGTTATCTCAGCTTTCATTTCCTCGTTTTTTCTCATTCTCATATTTTATTGTTAACCTCATATCCCTCTCTGGGCAAATTCTTTTCATCGTGAATTTCAAACTTGAATGCCTTTTCCGAATAAATTTCAAATCTTTATAATGAAAAAAAAAATATTCCTCGCAACAGCACTACGATCGAAATTGCAAATTTTTATCGAACATTTGTTCGAATTAGTTTTCACCTCTTCAAAGAGCAATTAATCTTTTATTCTCATTTCCAAGCTAAAGATCGAGTAAATCTAAATTCAGCAATGACGAGTCTGTCAAATTCCGATTATCGCAACTACACGAAAAAAATCACCTGTCAAAATGAATAGCCCGTATTTAAAAATCGTTTAAAATATCAACGAAATTTATCGTTGAAAATTGATAATGATTGCGTTTGCCGAGTGTTCCATTACAAAGTAATGAATTCAGTGTATTTGTTTAAAGTTTCAATCATTATTCGAAACTGATGAAAAAGTAAAAAATCTATAAAATCCATTATTTCATAATGGAATATTCTAAATGAACGATTTACAGTTTTCAACTGATGTACGATTTGTTTGAATTTAAAGATTTTTTGAACATCGGGTATTCATTTTCACAGAACTTTTTTTTTTTTTTTTTTTACATTTAATTGTTTACTGTTTAGAATTCCCTGTTGTATTGAAACTAGAGTTGAAAATTGTGAGACAAAACCGAGTAGAATAACACACATTTTGCAGTAAAGTAGCGTGGTGCTTGCAGGAAGTATGCAAATGTGAATGTTGCAGTGTAAGCGCCAGAGATAACACACTACCACGTTCGATCGATGCCATGCCGCTACTAGTGTCCTTCTGTAGAATCTCTTATTTTATGTGGAACATGCCACGACACGACCATGCATATAACCGAGCATAAAAAATAATGGCGAATCATATTTTTAATCAGTAAACAAAACAAATGTTCTTGGGGAGAGAAAATAAAATATTTTTTAGTGAATAATCGATCGTAAGGTCGTTCGAATTTCATTGAAAGTAAATAAATATTGTTTCTGTCAATTGATTGAAAGGTATTGCACAATAAATAAATATTTTCTTAGTTGATTCATAAAATCTTCGTGACCAACAAATAAACATTCTGTTGGTGAGTTCGAGTCTAACATTTGGGGACGATGACCCAATGGACGTCGCTTCAATCCTACAACCCTTCGAAATTCACAATTTCTTATTGCTGGCGATATTCTAAAGAACTTTTTAATCGCAAAGATTTTGATCGATTAGACTTTACGTAACGTATCAAAAAGCTTCAGAACAAAAAAACTGATTTTGCTTCATTTTTCCAGAGACGTTCAAATTTATTTTTTGTTCTGTTAAAAAATGTTGGAAAATATGTGGAGAAAGAATTGTTCCTAACGAAAAAACTCGAGACAAGTATTTGGGAAATGACTTTCCAGTTCAAGGGACACTTGATTTTCGAAGCCACAAAAAATGGGAAAATTATGAAGATTAAATTCATTCGAAATTCCCTTTAAAGTCTTAAGTTTATTCCTTCGTTGACACAATGAAGTTTGGCTATTGTGTTGACACTCTGGGTCAATTTGACCCGGAGTCTGGTTCATCTGCCTGTCATTAGCAGGCCTTCGGTCAATTTTAATAGAAAAAAAATCCGTAGTACACCCCAAACGATTCTTCATATCTGTGCGTGATAAAAATTTTCCCAATTTTGTATTTTATTGTTTAGAAAAACTCTTTGAGAACTTTTAAATCTGCAAAAGTGTGCATTTTTCTAAAAAAAAATCATAATATTTTCGACTTTTGAACTTAGTTTATTTTTATGATGAAAAAATCGTGAACGATGACGAAAGAACGTTAGCAGAGTTCTCGAACCTATTTCTGACCATAAAATCAATCCGGGTCAAAATGACCCAGTGTCTCAACGAAGGATTAAAGTAAAAATGTTAATATCAACTATTTCAACCTGATTAATTGTTTTTATTACTAATTATTATTAATTATTGATATTAATCTTCAAAATATAGTTTATCACTGTTTATCGATGGACGTTACACAAATGAATAAACAAAAAGTCAATATAAAAGGTATAAGGAATCATTATCACAGTGGTTTTCGGCTTCAGCGTTGCTGCCTTCGAGATATTGAAAGTTAATAATCCGTGACGTGACAAACAACTCTGCCTTATGTATGTGTAAAGAAAACCATATATTCGTAGAAAAAGTAGATCATCGAGCCTCGCATTATCGTAAAATATTTGGATGGCTTACAAGCGTAAGCGAAAAAAAAGATGTGTCGACGAGTTTCTCGTGTGATGATTATTTTCAACGAATGACAAAGACTTCCTTCAAGGGGAAGTGGACGTATGAAAATTGTTAGAAAGTGTGGTCAAAAATAAATAAAATGATACGAATCAATAGTAAAAAACTGTAAAAAAAAAATAAAATAAATGAAACAATTGGTGCATTCAGATATTTAGCGAAACGAATGAGATTTTTTAACAAAAAAAAAATATAACTTGTAGACACTAAAGGTGAAAATTCTATTGTGCATTGGGGAAAAGAGCGCAATGCGGTATTGCGAGATACAAGGACAGAACTCCAAACATCAACTCGACCAATCTTCCCCTCGCGTGTTTGTGTCCGTGTCTATGTATATGAAGTTCGAGGGACCAATCGTCGATTACCTACAGATGTAGCCTTGCTTGGTACTCGCTTATTATTATTTATCGGGAGCGAAGAAATAAAAGAAACTTTACCGCAGTGGGGAGCGCCGAGAGTCTCGGCGATGATAGGATACAATCAGCACAATTCCGGCTACAACAAGCTTTTTACTCAGGTATATAATACACGACCATTTCAATAAACCATTCTACCTCCTTTTCGAATGAAGGTCATGTTTACAAACGTGTATATTCAGCAGCTCAATGTTTTTTTTTTTTTTTTTTTTTTTTTTACAACTACTTTTCCTTGTTCAATTTTTTCTCATATTTTCACACAATTCGATAGAAAATTTAAACAAATATAAAGTACAATAAAATATGATCAACGAAATCTATAGAAAACACCATTTTATAAAAACGGATTTCGACGTTAAAACCTCCGTCAAATTGAGCTGAAACTTTTCTTCTTACAACCGCAATATTTTATCGATCCCTGAAAAAGTTACAGCAATGACATTTCAAAGTAACACTATGGAATAAAAATATCGTTGAAATATTGAACGTTATGTTCTGTCCAATTGTATGTAAGTCCTTAACCAAAATAATGAGGAAAAATGCAAAGAAAATAATATTCAATAATTCACGAGCCAAGAAAGATGATAAAAAAAAAATATATATACTACAGCACCAACTGAGGATGAAATAAGATTGAGAAAATGAAATGAAAAAAATGAAAAAGTATTGTGCACGCGACAGGAACGATGCTTAAAATAATTAATCTATTGTAGCGTATGAAGAGCTTTGCGCGATACTTTCTCTGTGTGCTCAAGTTCTTTTTTTTTTCTCGTCGATCGAGTGATCATTATACGTCGACGAAGAAAAGACTCGCTCCGACGAGGCGTGTATGTTCAATCGGGGAGTTAATTCTTTCCATCCCTTTCTATGATGATAATAATAATAATTATTATTATCGTTATCATCGCTTCATGAAGGCTCGTGGCGTATAAACCTTTTTTTTTTTTAGAATTTTTAATCGAACCTTTCTGTTTCATATTTTTATGGCACCAACCATTATATCGACTTTTTTTTCTTTCCATAAAACCATCGCATTATTTAACTCTCAATAAAGTTTAGTAATATCCATTTTTTACGTAAATAGATAGCCCTGCGATTGCGAAATTATGAAGTAATACGGAAAAAGCAATAATCGAACTTTATTGGTTTCTTCAGTGATTTTATTTGTGACGGGGTAGGACCTCAAAGGGCTCTTTCTCTCTTTCTCTCTCTTTCTCCATCGCCCACGCGGTGATTCGAGGCCGTTGCCACGACTACGACACCCTTATATATATATATATTTATAAGTTGGATTCCCGTGCTCTCTTTTTCTGTCTCTCTTTCTGTCTACCACTTCGACTTTCGCCAGAGAATCCTTCCATTGCGTGTCAAAAAATCCTTCAACTATTCTCCGACAAACTCTTTTCGCACCCTTCTAAACTCAACGAATTTTCAAGTTACTTTACAACGTTTCTGTACACGCACGAGAATTTTTAGTCCAACCAAGATCCTCACGTTTTTATCAGTGACCACAAATCTTGCTCGATAAAATTCTACACCGCAAATATTTATGCAATATTAAATTTTTCATGCCACTGAGAAAATTTCAAATGAATTATATCTTCGTTCGCCAATTACTGACTTGACAACGAATCCACATGAACATTTATCCTCGATTCAAACATCAATTCCTGATGAGCAGTCATTTTCATAACCTTATTTTATATTTGCATGCTAGAAAAGATCTGGAAGAAGATAGAGAACAAAATATACGGACATTAATGGCATTTTGTGAAATTGCCTTTCAATATGATTGCGCGATAGACCCAGCGTTACCCTGAGGACTTATTTGAACGTTACCTGTAATTAAGGTAATGAATTACCGTGAAAATGAGATAATACGAACCAACTTTTTGTCCCTCGGGTAAAATTAATGATCACGAAGTAACGAGAAAATTTACATATGTAATTAAGCCAAAATACAAATGAGTTTAAATGTTCATTGCAAATGATACATTTTGAAAATAAAAAAGTAAATAAAAAAAAACTTGTATTTTATTGGCAATATTTAGGCTTTTTATGGTTCAATACCAATTATTTTTATTTGTACTTTTCTTGCGGATACATTTGCGGCTTTTAAGAAATGATCTTCCCACCACGTGAGCTCCACTTCACTTATTTATATTTTCTTGTGAAGTTCCTCAAAAATGTTGCCTACAGCTACTTTTTTTTTAAAGCCCAATTTCGCTGTTGCACGTGGTCCAAGGGAAACCGTCGAAATTCTCGCCTGATGCAGACGACGATGTTTTTGCCGAATTTTAATTGGTTCATAGCATTAGAAACTCATAAAAATAAACTTCCGCTCAGCGGTTGATACTCGAGCAGGTTCATAGCTAAACGATAATCCAACCAAGTATTGACCTCACAGGAGGCTGCTTAACTTGAGAAACCGACGAAACCACGATTTCGAATAATCATTTTTCGAGTATTTTATTTTAAAATACCGGTTTTTATCATTTTATTATTATCCAGAAAAATTATTGACTCTTATAAAAACATAGCGGATTATAATTCTCGATGTTGGTCTCCGATAAGATATTATCGTTTTGAAATATTAAACAAAAGACATTAAACTGAAAGTTATCTCGCAGATGAGATATGAAGGTCACCTTAAACATTGAACACGTAAAACATTGATGAATTATAACTTTTTTTTTTGAGCCTGTGTTATTTACATTTTCCTTTTTTAATGTGTTTCAGGGTTCGGCAGACTCCAACTACTCGCAGCCGAGCTCGGATCTCTCGCTGGACGAAGAGAAGGAGAGCTTGCGACGTGAGAAGGAAAGACAGGCGTTAAATCAGCTCGAAAAAGCGAGGGTGTGTATAAAAATTTTACTGATAAACGAACGTGTACGTATAAACGGAATTGTATCGAAATTTCGTTACATAAATAAGTTCAAATTATGGGTTAAGGTCAAAAAGAGCAACCAAAGATGTTTTTCTTTACAAATAAATAAATATTTTCGTAAATATACGATTTTTATACAATTATTCATCATTTGGTGATATTTTGACTGGAGAAAACGATTTAAAAAAACTGATAAAATCTGTTATATATATATTTTTTCCGGAGAAATTTACTCTTGACCCAACATACTCAAATTCTGCTCTTTATCATTGACTTGAAGGACTTCGCCAACCTTGTTTTCCTCGACCTCCATTCAAGCCAAGCCATTCGGTCCATATCGATGCCAAGAGAATTTCTTATTTTTTTTTATGGGAAATATGATCAATACCAACATATCTCGATCCACAAAAACGAAAAATATATTTATACGTGTAGCCATGAAGTAAATGTGGTTGAGTTTATATCTTGACTTTCCCAAACCATCTTGACCTACGTTCTCACCCACCATCGTATACCACAGCTGTCACCTTTTCCATCCTGCCAAAACTGGACCATAAATCGGACCAAAACTGGACCATAAACTTTTACAATATTGGCCCAATTACTTCGAACCTGTCGCATGTAATATTAACTTTTTTCACAACCGTTCCTTTTGCACAAAGTTATTTTTCAAAATCCATTACTAAATAAAACAAAAAAGATAAGCTCGTGGTTTAAACAATTGTCCAAAAAATCTTCAATACTCAAAAATGAAAGTTAATTATTATTTTCTAAACTAAAAACAAACCTTAAGACACTGAAAAAATGAATAACAAATGACATATGTCTATCACGAGGTTTTTGTAAAAATTTCCAATGTTTCCGCGTCTTATGAGTTTCAAGAAGTTGATAAGAATTTCGATTTATTGCACTGAAAAGGTTTTAATAAAATAAAATAGCAAAAAAATTCTAAAAATGTTGCCAAATAATTGATAATCATTGAATTTACAACATAAAAATATAATTTAATTTTCAAAAAGAAAATAAAAACAGTGTTTTGTGCAGAATTCAGAAAAAAATGGAAAGTTAGAGGTGCGAATTGACACCAGTGTGCAGCCGAATGGTTAAATATGAGGATCCAATCATCCGATGTAGGTCAAATCTCTAGGGTATGCTTAATTTATATAAAAGTGTGTAGTTAGGAGTGTATGAAAGACGAGCCTCTAAAGAGATTTTAATTTTTTTTTTTTTCCATATTGAAGATGAGGTGCTCTGTTAGATTGGTATGTGTATCAATATCATGAGGGTGACGCCTGTTTTTGGTCGATGAGAAAGTCAATTAATGGAAGTGTACGCGTGGATCTGTGGAGATGAAGAGAAAACGAGTTCATATGCAGAAACGTACAGAGGAAAACTATAATACCAAGGGAAATATTTTATCGGTCGTCAGCGCAGAGGCCTCGAAGTGAGAAAAATCAAATTAATCGTATGAAATATTTCACTATGTTCCAAAAACAAGTGAGAATAACATATGGTCTGAAAAAAAAGATGACTACGAATCATAACGTTGATTATTTTTCGTTTGGGATCGATTCTCATTACACTAAAACATTTTTATTGACAAAGAATGGAAAAAGAAATAATCGTTTCTTCAGCAGGAGGTTTCCCATCGAAATATTTAAAGTATTCGACAATTTCATCCGAATGATGGGACGATAGATCGCAGAAATTTTAACAAACATATCAATATCGTAAATGAATTAATTGTAATCGTTCATCTCTCTGTACGTAAGGTTTGCTGTGTAGATATTTTTTTCATCGTGAGCTTTTATCTGATTTTCTAGTCTCCTGAGGATTTTTCTCGTTAGAACCAAAGTAGAAAACCAATATATTGAGCAAAAAACAAACCCCTTGGAGTTGGACGGTTGTACAAATATTTCTACTGTTGCTATACGTATATCACTATTAAATATTGCACAGGTGCATTGTAGGAATTTTTAACGAGTTTTGGCTCGTAAATAAAAAATGAAATATCATGAATCGATACGCAGTTTCTACAATGAAGTGGTGCGTTAAGTGAATAAGTCAGTAAGTAGAATAAGTCAATATCTGGTCAGATACTGACCGAAACTTTTATAGTCAGCTGTCGTTTGTGACACTCAAGGATCAATAATGCGAAAAGAGGGGAAAAAAACTTGTGTAATTTGGAAATTACTTGTAAACAATGAAGATTCTATTCTTTATTTTCAATAAATGAAAAACATTCATTAGTGGAAGAATCTCAATTACTTCCCTATGAATTAAAAAATATTGACAATATAAAAAATCACAATTTTTCCATTCTCTCCAAGTTCTGTACAAACCACAATGTTTTTTTCTCCTTTAAAATTAGATCTCATTGTATTGTTCTAATGTCAGTGATCGCTACTGTGATCCGAGTGATAAATGAACAATTGGACGATTCGAGCCAAAGATACAAAATTTCAATAAACTGTCAGTACAAATTCTCACGTGGGTTCGAACTAAAGTGTCAGAAGACAGGCTTTCCATTGAAAAATAGTTCGTCAAATATGTCAGACGAATAGAAATTATTTCTACTCGAAATTAGTTCGAGAGTTGACACTCGATATTTTATTTCTCAAGTATGACAAAAGTCTTTGCATTAGGATTCGCAAATTCTTAGTGAATCCAAGTGTCGACAACGATTTTAGTGAGTATTCCAAGTCCATAGTAGGTCAGAGCTGTACTGAATAGATTGTGTCGTCGATTCTGGTGGTATTTCAGATGCGAAAATTCGTTAGTTATCATCCTTAGGATCAGTATCAACCGCATTGAATCTTTGACCCTAATAAAAATAAATTTCAAACCCCGTTCGGGCTGATCTTGATAGATTCATTGGCAGTTCAGTTTTTATTTTAGTTCGTGCATCAATTTCGATGTTTTGCCTTTTCGGAGACGTAACCTGAATTATTCGAATTAAGACATCGATCGAAACTCTTCGAACCTTGTCATATAAATGGGGTCGACGTTGATGGAGATAATTAATAAGAATCGTCATTACGAAATATTCTGAATGTCCCCAAAACATAACATGCCATAAATTCTTTCTGTTTTTTTTTTTTTCCTTTTTCTGTTTGTTCATATTGGAAAAGTTGATTTATTTTCAATTTTATGACGATAAATATTAATAGAAACATTGAATTTTGTTTTTTAGGCGAAACCAGTCGCGTTTGCGGTCAGAACGAACGTTAGTTACGATGGTACAGCCGACGACGATTCACCAGTTCATGGCTCAGCGGTCAGCTTTGACATTCGTGACTTTCTTCATATAAAGGTATAAAAATGCGCTATAAATAAATGAATTTGGTGTTTTAAACGAATTTATGCTCAAGGGAATGACTTTTTTTTTGTAGGAGAAATACGATAACAATTGGTGGATCGGCAGGCTCGTAAAAGAAGGCTGCGATGTCGGTTTTATACCATCCCCCGTTAAATTGGAAGCCCTTAGGGCCCAGGCGAGTGCAGCACGTGGCACGAAAGGTCTCTATTCGGCCCGTGGTGGCTCGTCCGGGAATTTGGGCGAGAGTGGAATGCCTTCGCGAGGTTCTACTCCACCGACACCAGGTGAAAAATAAATAAATAACTCCACATCGAACCTACAATAACAAATTATTATCGGAACTCAACTAAATATTTGTCATCTCAACATTATATTTTGTTGGTTATACACACACAAAATGTACTGTTAAAACGACAAAAGTTTAATTAATTCACGAAAATAATGTTGTTGAACGTATTTGCCAAGATATTTGCATTTCCAACGAAATTGAGTTTCCAGTGAAACTAAAAAATTATAGTTACAATCATGGGAACAGACGAAAACTTGAAATTTCAGATAATTTTCATGAAAGTTTACATTTGAGACTGTAAAAATCACTTAATCCTCGAAGTTGTTCCCGATTCTATTGTTTTAACGACAATTTTTCAATATTAATTCCTTTCCCGTACAACAAATATATCGAAAACTGCAGTTTCCTGTCTGGAAATTTACAAAAAAATCAACCAATGCGATCGCACAATCTTCCGGACCAAAAAAATCATATGTTTTACGAAGGGTCAATTATTTGGGATGGAATTCTTAAAAAGAAAAAGTATTTAGGTCGAGTATTTAAGTGGGTAAGCGACTAAAGTGTCTTCCTTTTAATCGGTCCTTTTAATCCGATAAAAACGAGATTAAAAATATATTTTCCACGCCTTGAATTAAGTTGATATAATGTAATATAAATGAGTATTATTTTCAGGCGACGATAGCGATAGCGTTGGAAACGTACGACCTGGAAAAGCCACCCTGACGACACCACCAGCGAAGGAGAAGCGAAAGAACTTCTTCAAGAAGCCGGTAAAAGCTCGAATCTTTAACACTCGTTCTATCAATCGTTAAAAACACGTGGTAGATACAAAAACATATACCGACACGCACAAGATATACAACACAATGTCTCGCAAATATATAGAACACTATCCCTTTTTGACCCCGATAAAACTAACTACGAAAAAGAAAAAGACCAACCCTTATTCATTTTTTTTTCTTCCAACAAAGCTTTTCTTTCTACTCACGTATTATAGAGCTCTACATCAAACATATATATATATCAACACATACACACCACAAGCGTATTATTTCGCTGCCTACATAGAGTACAATTTTGTATAGTCATGTCGATTATCGAGGAGTATAGTTGCGTACGCCGTTAAGCGAATATTGAACTGGGATGGGCATGTTTTGTGATATTAAAACACGAGTCGAATGACAACAAAAATATATGAAATTACTCAATCGATATCCTCGAAGACGAAGTTATAATTCAACACTTTTTATTCATCGAAACTTATCGTTAAAATTTTAACGAGTCTCCATTAGGCCACAAAACATGCCCATCTTTTTCAAACCAAGTGAACTTTTCATATTTTATCTTTGTTAGTGTTATTTATTTGCAAATAATTATGGTGCACTAGCAAATTGCGTAATTAGAAGTTTTTTGTTATTGTTGTTGTTGGCTAAAGTATTGCGATAGTTAATAAATTGGTGGGTTATAGAAATTAATACAGTTACGAAAATAATGAGTCTTAATGTAGATCAATTTAACACTTTGATTTTTTTTGTGTAACTATTTTTGTAGCTTTTTTTATTGAGGCCATTTGTTTATTTCGAATTGTAGATTTTCGACGGGAGATTCGATCGAGAATGTTTTTTTTTTTTTTTTTCATATTAAATGACAAAAAAGTAACAATTTTCAATTTTCATTCACTTTTCCAAGTATAGGAAACTTTTTATTGAGAAATTACGAATTTGAATTCAAAGTTGAATCTTTTTTGTTATCGATTTATTTATAACGGATAACGTAAAAAAAAAACAACTTTAACTAAAAATAAAAAAATTCTGTACTTGGAAATTAGATTTCAAAGAATAAGGATATTCTTTCTTGAATTCGAGAAAATTAGTTGAAAAGGCTTTAATAACTCGATCCCGTTCTCACGTCGTAGTCCGCCTTGTTACGTTGATTATTAATCTCTAATTTTGTAAGTATTTATTATTTTATTTGAAAAAAAAAAAAAACGAAAAAAAAAAATAACAACAGAAAAGAAAAATTTGCTACTCGGCCATTAACGATTTTAAATGTTTCAATGTTTGCATTGCCGTGCGCTACTCACGAAGTCCTACGTAAGTGAGAGAGACTTTAGCTTGGTCAGTGCAATTTGCGCTCCGTATTATTATCATTATCATACGTCATTGATATTAAAAATATTTTTAATTTCATCACTATAAAAAATTATTTATTTATTCTTTAAATTATAGTTATTTATTAATAAAGAAGCGTCCATCGATATGAATTTAGAAAAATCTATTGTTTTTAATGTTATTCTTGAAATATGGGGCTTTTCAGGAAATGGCTACGCCTTATGACGTTGTTCCGTCTATGAGGCCGGTCGTTCTCGTTGGACCCTCGCTCAAAGGTTACGAAGTTACGGATATGATGCAAAAGGCACTCTTTGATTTTTTAAAGCACAAGTTTGAGGGCCGGTGAGTATGAAAAAATGATTAAACTTTTATATTCATTATAAATTATAAAACTTAATTAAACTCGAATTAAAATTTCTCCTTTTTTTTTTCAAGGATCATCATAACGAGGGTAATGGCCGATATATCGTTAGCCAAAAGATCCCTTCTTAATAATCCTACAAAAAGAGCGATAATGGAACGATCGACAAGCAGAAGTGGTTGTCTCGCTGAAGTTCAAGCAGAAATTGAAAGAATCTTCGAGCTCGCGAGAACTCTTCAGGTAATTATATTTTTATACTTATTCCACAAATTTTCATTCACAAAACTGAACTTTAAAGAACAAGCTGACAAAATCTTAAACTACATTGACTTTTGTCATAAATTTATGACAAAATCCTATAATAATTGATAAGAAAGATAAAAAAATTTGTCAATAAGTTTCGAAATTATTTCATGAAATGTCAATTTTTCGTCCAGATGATGAAGAATCTTTTTTAATTTTCGCACGTGATTGAGATTAGTATTTTAATTAAAAACTAAAAATAATAGTTTTAATTTCTTAATAATCGTTATATTTGAAAAAATATATATGTTTGTAATTAAATTGAATGTTATTTGAAAAATGTAGCTGGTGGTACTGGATTGTGACACGATAAATCATCCCTCACAACTGGCGAAAACGAGTTTAGCGCCAACGATCGTTTATCTGAAAATATCGTCGCCGAAAGTTTTGCAAAGGCTCATAAAATCACGAGGAAAGTCACAAACTCGTCATTTAAACGTACAGATGGTAGCGGCAGAAAAATTGTCGCAATGTCCAGCGGAGATGTTTGACGTAATATTAGATGAAAATCAATTGGACGAGGCGTGCGAGCACGTGGCTGAATATCTCGAGGCTTATTGGAGAGCAACACACCCGCCAGTTATAGCGCCAGTACCGAGAGTAATGCCAGCTCCGAATACGCCAGCTGACGTTTTGGACACTCGTGTCTCTGCAGGTAATTCTTCATGCACTTATAAAAATAATGTTTCAATTGTCACCTTTCATTTTCGTTTCATTTTTATCACAATCAAACTATAGAGACTCGAGAATTATTGATGGGAATATTAAAAATTAAATTGGGGGAAAAATAAAATAAATATTTGTGACGTTTCGTCACATTTTGCTAAAAATTTGAAATAAAAATGTCATCAGTATCATTGACATTTCTAGAAAGGAATCAAGTAAATTTTCTCTCATTCGTAACGAATATTTGAAAGAGTATCAATTCATTGAAACGTTAATTAAATGACTGAATCAATGAGATTTTTCAAGCAAGTTTCCCATAAACACATAATCGATTAATTTTTTCGTCATACAGTGACATTTTCAAATGAATAAATATGTTAGAGATTTTTATAGCGAATTAACGTTCAAGACATATTTAAGATTGTTAATCTGAACATAAAAGAAATGAAATGTGACAAAATATTGGGGTCAGAAATGTTGAGCTCGATCTACAAATGTACTTTAGCCCTCTCTGACTTCTGAAGTCCTTCATGTCCTCTCGACAAGACCTAATTTCATGACAGACTTTCACAATCACACATACGACTCATTTCTTTGAGAAAAAAAAAACAATATAAAAAAACACACACACGTGTACCTCTACTGTTTGTTCTTCTTGGTTTTTGTTGCTTTTTTTTAATACAATGCACCTTTAGGTGGCCACCACGAGTCATACTACGCTCACGAGCCAAGAGGTAACCCAACCCTTCCATCCTAAAAAGCCTAATTACGTGTTCCACCTTGACTCTGTCTCTCGTACTTAATTATTATTATTATCTTTATTATTATTGTTATCAGCATTTGTAGGTGAAAGAGTTCAAAATGCAGAATGCCGTTTACACGATACGTGATTCAAGGATTTGTTATTAATTTACTATAAAACATTATACGAAATGAATTTCAATTAAAATATGAAGAAAAAAAAAACATTGAACCAATTCTTAACGTAATTTTCATCGTTTTTATCGATTTTTCTCCACGATTTTCCACTATTTTGAATATTGTGAAAAAACCAAACTATGGATAATAAGAAAATGGTTTTTTTTTTCGTACAATTTCTTGTTTCTCGAATCGTTACATTGTCCGGAATAGTATTTTACCTTGACTCTCGTATTTTCTTGTTATCATTGTTGTTATTATTCTTACTATTATCAGCATTTGTGAAGAATTGGAGTGAAACATCCAGAAGGACATTTACACGATTTATTTTTCAAAGTTAACTGATCGCAGCATAAATAGTTTTTTTTATATTATAAAAATGAATGTAACAATCGAATATATTTATAGATCGAAAGGTGAATTTAATTTCGTACTAACTTTCAATGTTCTCAAATGTAAAGTCGTACGAAAATACATCGAAACTTTTTTTTCTTTTCATCATAATTGCATTTTCGTAATCGTAGATTCAATGACTAGTGAAATAGTGAAAAAATTCGTCATCGAATCGATGCTAAATTTGTTTTTTAAGGTCTCAAGTTTTCAAGATCTCGAATTATTGCCATATTATTATTATTTTTATTATTGCCATATTCGTAAAAATTTACGTCAACATTTCGTTCAAGAGAATGATCGAAATTTGTGATTCGAATGTAAATGCACGTAGAAGTTATTGCATGTTAATATAAAAGAATGAAAATACGAAAAAGACATGAAGAATAAAAATTCAGGGGTTGACCTCGTGCTTGCAGTAAGAAAAGGTTACAAAATGAACCGTCTCCTATTTTCATCTGTATTCGTATGCCTCAATTTATGTTTCTTTTCAGCTGCAATGTATGGATCGCAACACTTGTACCCGCCGCAGTGATAAAGAGAGAAAAAAAAATTTAGGGAAAGAAAGTGGGCTCTGGCCTCCACCTTCCACTAGCCGCGAGTTAGTCTCGTCTTGTAAACGTTGAAACCGATTTTTTTTTACTTGCATCTTGTCCGCATAATTGTTTACTTTGTATTGTTTTTTTTTGTTCGTTTTTTTTTTGACTACTCATTCACTCCATTTTCGTACTTGATCGCCTCGAACAGCAAAATAAAAAGGGAAACAGAAAGGGAGCTATTTATTTTTCCATTTTTTGTCGTCGTTCTCTTTCATTTCCTCAATTATTGCCTTAATTGGAATTCAATATTCTGGTCGAACCTTCGAACTGGAACTCGGAATAAGTTTCGATCCATTATTATCAATTTTTAACTATAACAATTAAGATTCAAAGTTTTTCTCTAAAAACCGAAACCATTTTACAAATCTTATCGAACTTTTATCACAAAATTTGAAAAAAAAAAAAATAGACGAAAAATCACGTCGAATTACGTGAATTCATAGCAAATTTGTTAAGTCAATGAAGACCAGAAATTAAGGCCATTGTCATTTTTTTTTACGTCTATTATTTTATCATTTATTGGGAATAAAGAAAATTTGAGCAATGGGGCGGGAAAAAGTAATAATAAAGAAAATCACAATGTCATCTCACTCGTTTCCTTAAAGACGAAAGATTTCATTTGAAAATCGTATATATGAATTCAAGAAATAATTGATTGAGTAATGATTTGATCAATAATCTTTGTTCATTATTTTGAAGAAAACAAAACAAAAAAAGGCTCTGACTTTCGTTCCTCCTACATATATTTTTGTTTCGTTTTAAAAGCCGTTGTTGAGGCGGTCGCTGCTACGGGAGTCATCCGAAAAGAGGCGAGGTTCAGTGTTAAGTCTCGAGCTCACGCTGGACCAGCCACGAGCGGAGATAGGAGTTAGCTTTTGTTTTGCTAATTCTCTTCTCCGTAACTGCCACTACAAAGCCCACTACCAAAAAAAAACTTCTTCTTCTTCTTCTGAATCTTCTTCCGCTACTTCTCCTGCGCGACGACGCTGATGCAGAGACAGAAAGAGAGAGAGAGAGAGAGAGAGAGATAAAAAAAAATCCAGAGATTTGCTCTTCCCCGAGGCACACATACAAACTTCCGGGACCAATTAACGACAAAAACAAAATAATATTATTGTCTTTTTGTCCGGATCGTCCCAATGGTACGATCGCGTGGACGAAAAATCCACAGAGAGAAAAAATAAAGAGAGGGAGAAAGAAATATATAAAACGAAAAACAAACAGAACAGAGTTATTTTTTCGAAGGATGAAATAATTGAAAAGAAACCCTTTGAGAAATCGCGTTGTAAGTACTAAAGGCTTTGGTGCATGTGAGATCGGGTGAGATAAATACATTTTCTTTCTCATTATATTCATTTTTTTTTCACCATTTCGATCAAAGCTTTTTTCTTTATTAACTTCATGCATCAAAATAGTCATTTTTATTCACCGAATCAATCGAGTCATTGAGAAAAACAAAACAATCTTATTACGATTTTGTCTTTTCACTAAAAAAAAACAGAAAAAAAAAATACAAAAACTATCATAGTTTGAAACAATTCTACAATTTTGTAGTATAATTTTCCGAACTGTGTTAACATCGGTACTGAGCTCGAGCATTAAAGTTTTTTTCCTAATGAAAATCGATGTAAACGAATATTCAGAATTTTATCGTTGCACATTATTTGTAAAAAAATTTTATTTCATCTCGTATCCAAAATCATTTCTTTGTACTCTATTTTTCTTGAGATTTTTGCAATAGTTCAGTTTTAATACATTTTTTTTTTTTTTTTGGTTTACGAATCATGAAAAACCCCCTCACGCCATAATAAGCCAACCAAGCTCGCAAAATCGAACCTCAATCCCGCCTAGAGTTGTTTACTACTATGTTTTTTTTTTTTTTTTATCTTAGAAGAAAGACCTTCATTTCACCTCTGCCATAGTCTAGTTGACGGATTTATTTAGACTAGAAGTTTAACTTTTCGTCAGAGTAAGAGAGAGAGAGGGAGAGAGAGAGCAAAAAAGCGATATTAAAAAATGTGCCACGAGTGTGCAAAGGGTTCTGATTTTTCTCATCATCATTATTATTATTTTTTATTTATTTATATTCATAATATGACATTGCGACGAAGCAATAATCGCGCGAGAGTCTCGAAAGGAAGAAGGAGACATGGAAAAGGTCCCGAATTCCTCACGATTATTTTCCTTTCGAAAAGACGTTCGAAAAAAAAAAAACAAAAAATACCCCTTAGGTAGGCACGTGTTATAATGACATCGAGGAAAAAAAAAATCGATTTATAAATTTATCGAGTTATATTGCATCCCGGAGTTTCGAGGTTTCTCTTTCCTCTTTCTTTTTTCTTCTTCGTTGACGTCGCGCATTTGCATGGCGTAGTGAATTAACGAGGTTTCGTCAATTTAGATTAATTGATAAACAAACAATTTTATTCGAAGGATAAAAAAAATTAAGAGATTCAAAGTTGCTTAACACAAGTGTCAAATGACTGTGTTAATTGAAGTTAACCTTCTGAACCTTTTTTTATTTTACGTGCAACGCACTTCAAATTTGGGATACGAAAGTTTTTTTGGATTCGGATTGCATGAGCTCGAAAATAGAAAATTAAAAAAATGATTGTTTTTCTTCAATTTTTCAAAATCTGAACCAAATTTGTGACGTAACTCGTAATTTTTCACCAATTTCTATTCGCTTGAAGTTGCATGTGCGTTTATCGAATGTTTTGATCCGTAAAAATTTGTTTTAAAACAGATAAAACCGTATTTTTTTTTTATCTACGAATCAATATTTTTTATTTCTTCCGACTAATAACAATAATAATCGAACGAAAATATAAAACAAAAATACCTGATGCTAAAAATTGTGTGAAAGTTTGATTTTTTCTAGGCTCGTTCAGAAATCGACGACGTTTGAGCCCCGAGTTAAACTAATAATAATTAAAAAAAAAATAACAACTTTTTGTAAAAATGTGATCGATATGTTTGTACGTAAATAAAAATATATTTCTTTAGGCCCAGATTCGTACGGTGGTCACGGTGGTACGAGAAGATCGAGACTGGAGAGGCGCGAGAGGGATCGAGGGGATCGAGGTGACCAGGAGTACGCGACCGAGGAGGAATCTTATCTCGGTGGGGTCGGAGATTACGGGAGCGTATCGAGGCGTCGTCAGCAGCAAGATTCCCGTGCGCTTAATGCCATTTAGGAGCTGGGGCCCCGGGGCCTGTCGTTACAACGACGATGTCCCAAATTGAAAACCACAGCCCTTTAACCATAAAAAGAAGAAAAAGAAAAAAACAAACGACAAAAAAAGAAGACCAAAGTAATAAATCGTTACAGACTGTATAACCGAATGTTGAATTTACGAGAAAAAAAAACGAAACGAAACGAAACAAGATAAAAACAAAACATAAATCTATGTCGGTTTTCGTACGATGAAACGAGTGAGAGTTATGGAAAAAGATATTGGACGAGAGAGAGAGAGAGAGAGAGAGAGAAAATAGCAAGAAATGATAAAATCGCAGTTTCTTTCATCGACACACTCGTTGATGAACGATTCGACGATTTTTACGCGACGAAGAGAGCTCGATTTGACGAAAATAGGAAAAAAAAACAAAGAATTGGATAATTGTGGAGAAAAAGAAAAGCCGTTGCGATATAGAGACGAGAAATGGTCGATTAAAGTGGGAAACGAAAAAAACAAAAAGAAAATAATGGACGAGTTGCACTCGAGAAAAATAAAAACGCCCTGGGGCCTTGGTTTTCGAGTCTAATTTCCCGTCCGGCCCCACTAAAACACTCCCCGCCCTCCCGCGCACTCCTCGCACATCCCTCAAGCGACGAACAGAAATAACAACAACAACAACAAAAAATCGTAATTAATATAATAATAGTGTTAATAGTACGCTGTAAGTCGATGAAAAATATAAAACGAATTAAACGAAGCAGGAGATTGATTAACAGCATCGAATCATTATGACAACTTTTTTATTTTATTTATTTTGTCGATATTACCATTAAAACGAAAAAAAATTAACTCGTCTGATTTTAACGCACATTGATACTTTCGAGTTATTGAAAGAAAAAAAAAAAAATTATTTAAATATTTGCAAAAATATTACTTAATTCAGTGACAATTAAAAATCATCAAAAGTAATTACAGAAATGTGTTGGAAAGCTGGAAGGAATGAAGTATTTGAAAAACAACGTCGATGATGTTAAATTTCGTAAATTGTTATTTTCCTACCATTTTATTTGATCGAATATCGTTGCAAGTTTTCATGTGATTCGAGCGAGTTATAAATCGTTGCATCCTTGATTCGTAAGAGCGACGCGGTTAGTTAATTTAAAAAACAGGGCGAGTGACAATGCATATAATAGATTACGAAAGTGAAAGAGAGAGAGAGAGAGAGAGCGCGAAAGAAAGAGAAAGGAAGAGGGAGAGAGAGAGAGGGCGTGAAAGACTAAATAATAATGGAATGAAATTAATTGATCGAGATTGATTCTCGAAAATTAGATAAATGCTTGAACGGGATGAAAGCTCTGACTGAATATTCATTGAATCATTGAAGAGTGTTCGAGAACCCCGTGAATCACGAGTGTTGTGATTCGAACGATAAAGAACAAAAAAAGAGCGAGAGAGAGAGAGAAAGAGAGAGAGGAGCAACTGTAAATACTGTAAGAAAAAGATACAAAAAATCTTCGAATAAAAAAAAATACACATCGCTCATCGGAGAATGCATCTATATATATATAAATATAAAATCTATATGTATATACATTGTGTACTTCGATCGAAGCAACTAAATAGGTAAACCACACACTTTGATGAGAATCTCTGATTATAGTTCTACTAATGCAAATGAAACATATTTGAAAATTGTTTTCTCGATGAAAAACAAAAGTAACCACCAGTCCCACGTACCTCGGGAGAAACGACAGCGAACGAAAAAATAAAAGTCCCAAACAAAACACATTAACTCAAAGGAGGAGAAAAATTTAAAAAAAAAGAGAGAATTTAGGACCGCTGAATCGGATCGCGACTATCTTAGACTTATTAGCATGTAAAACGAGAACCTTTAAGATGAAAAAAAAAAGAATCCCGTAGCCACGGATATGCAGTTTCTATATTAATAAAAAGAAGAAGAAAAAAAAAACAAAATAATAATTAGCCAAACTTATCAACGAGACAGTTAAACAGGAGAAACCTTAACACTTGTATAACAAGATTTGAAAAGATAAACAAAACCATTTCACACACTCAGACCACGCAGACAGAAAAGAAAAATGCAGAAGTAAACAAATAGATCGAAATGGAAAGAAATGTCGAGCCGTCCGCTCGTAAAGATATTGAAAAACAAACAAAACGAAAAATATAAAACAAAACAGAGTTTATCAAGCATTTAAAAGAGAATAAGTCTCCATCGCGACACGGGAATTGAAGAAAGGGTTGAAAAAGAAAGAGAGTGATGTGAGAAAATATATTCATAGTCATTCGACTACGTGTATATATATATCCGTCAAAAATCAAGTGAGAAAAACAAAATTTAATAAATTTCTCCGTCGGGCACGGCAGAACTCGGAAGTATATTGTATGTATATTGTACACGTTTGTATATACAAATATCCGGATTCTATAATTATTAATAATTAGATCGAGGATAATTGGTTGATCGCGTAAACGCGCGCGTTATACGTGCGACATAACGTGATGTAGAATCGTCGCTTTTTTTTCTCCCTCTTATTCTCGATTCATTCGCTTTTGTTTATATTCACGAATAGTTGTTACGTGACTGCGTATTGGTGCGAGATAGTTATTTAGCAACAACATTACGCTCGCAAGTTCCGTGGTGTCAATGAATTTTCAAAAGAAACAAAACAAAACATTTAGTTTTTCTTTGCGTACCACTTGTTTCGTATTCTTGTTTACTTTTAGAGCCTCGCTCACTTTCACGCAAACATCAAGGACAAAGATCGATTGATTTTATTATTTCTTCTGATTTTTTAGACACAAATGAGATTTAACTTCTACTCTTGTAGCTCAAGGTATTTCCTGGAGCAATATGTGTGTAAATATATTTATACATGCATACGTTTGTGTATATATGTATATTTACATACAGTATTACAAATTCTATCACGTCGTGAGAATAGACGAAAAAAAAAAGTAAAGAAATAGAGAAGCCGAGAGCGAGAGAAAAGAAAGAGTTGAATAAATAATTTAATTCCAAAATGCTCCCTCGTAATTAATTGCTTCGATAACACGCTCTTGCATTCGGCTATATTATCTAATTAATTGGAAGTGGGCAAAACGTTTGAGCTTTCAGAATTGGAAAAAAAAAAAAAAAAAAAATAGTATCCGAGTGAATAATGTTGGGGCAAAAAAATTGACGACTTTCCTGATGATAATTGGTGCGTTCAAATATTCTATGAACTGTAATGATGTACACGTATATTTCTATGTGGGAAAAGAACGTTTTCGAGAATCCATTGAATAAATTTTTGGTGCAAAATATATTTTAAAAAATCTTTCTGAACACTTGGAAGAAATGTTAAGATGGAAATGTCATGTGCATAAAAATTTCTGTACCATATTTTTTTGCACGTACGTCTTGGGTCTCTCAGACCCCAAGAACACTTTGAGAGTGAGCCCTAAGTCAGAATAAAAAAAAAATTCAAGTATTTGTCATTTTTTATGAAGTTTCAAAGTCGCCAATTATCAGCAGAGTTCTCACAAACGCCTTCGAACGTCACATATATTTCGAACATATACATGTTCATACGTACGAAAGCTAAAAAAAGGTAAAAAAAAAAAAAAAATGAAAACGCTAAAGCGCTAACTCGAAGTGTGTCTCACGCTGAATCGCGAAGGACGAAGGAAACACGAAAGTCCATTTGGGAACATATACGAATTTTCTAATGCCTAGATATAATTTACAAGAAAAAAAAACGAATGTTGCACGAGCGTACGAGATTAAGTTTTAGATAAAATAATAAAAATGATGAAATTTTTAAAAAATTGTGGGAGAAGCGAATTCGGATTAAAATGGAAAAAAAAAATACCAAAAAAAAAAAAAAAAACAGTGAGTAATCTGCAAGAGCTTTTGATATGATGCGCTACGAACTAATTGGATTTAGAATATGTACTCGATCATTTTCATTAATCGCATGTAAATATGTATGTATACATGTAAACATCATGTACACATGCATATCGATGTGTGTATAAACAACTCGTCGAAACGTGTCCCTCGTGTGTCAGAAGCCAATAGTCAAAACGAGGCTCAAATTTTAACGAGATTGAAATTTAAAAAAAAAACAACTTTTACTGTAACGAAAACGTTTGAACATCGATGCGAGATCGATGAGCGTTTTGATTATTGCATGGAAAAAAAAAAAAAAAAAAAAAGATACAAGACCTTAAGAATATGAGGGAGTCACGTTTAAAGCGCATCAAAAATTATAAATATGCGTCATTAATTATAGGGTCCTCGGTTTTAGGCTGGTTAATTGGATCAATTTGCAATCTCCTCTGCGATTAAGAGCTCGTGCATGCGGCTGTGATGCAGGAGCGCTCATCGCGCACCCTCTCTAATCATCCTCCATCCCCATTGTTCCCAAAAAAGTCGTCGGTGTGTGCGATCAACTTCGTTTCTACGTTCAAACTTAAATCTCATTTTTTTAACTATTCGCACTGTCGTTATATTTATTACGCGATAAGTGATGCGATGATTTTTCGTGTGTTTTACGAACGAGAAAACGAGAGAGAGAGAGAGAGAGAGAGAGAGAGCGAGAGAGAGAGAGAGAGAGAGAGAGAGAGAGAGAGAGAGAAAGAGAGAGAGCGCGATCGTAAAGAGACAACAAAAATATACATATATCTATAAGTCGATTATACAAATAAGTTTTCGATTATTATTATTATTGTTATTATGATTATTATCATTAATTCATTCATTACCGATATCATAATCATGTAAATGTAGTTACGATTATGAAAGATGGGTGCATTTTTGTTGTGCGCGAGTGCGTCATGTGACATAAACAAAAAAAATGAGAAAATCTTTATGGGAGAAGAAGCTTTTGTGAGAATTGTTAAAGAAAGTTAAACGAAAGAGGCAAAAGACACGCAGGGATTCGAGTTTTTTTAAAACTCAATAAATAAATATGCACTGGACGTTTGCGCAAGAAGGAAACGTCGAAAAAAAATATATATGAATTTCATATAAAAAATTAATAATTTTTATATAGTTAATAGGCTCCGCGTTAAAACATAAAAAAGCTTCAATGTCATCGAACATCAGTTTTGTTGATACGAAGAATATTTTTTTTCCAGTTAAATTTATCATGCTCGGTAACGTTTCTAAGAAATGCCAAAAATTCTCGCGCTCGAACGACTATTCGGGGAAAAATACGAACTATTCGATTCCCCTTACTTTTCGAGAAAAATGAAAATATATCAGCTCTGCTAACAATCGATGTGGTAAAACATATTGACTAAAGCAGTTTCAATAAATATTTATGTATGAAAACAACCTTTGAGGATACGATCCATAATTAAGAACAAATTTTTATCAACAACCGTTTTTTTATTCCTTCAATAATAAAGTCACGAGTGCAAAAAAAATGGAATCAACGAGAAACGTATTTTTTTTTTTTTTACTCCGAATAATAATGCAAGTGCATTTTAGATAGCTGTGAAAATTGATGAAAAGATCGAAGTGTTTAACTATTGCATTCAGTGGCAGGCAATTATGGAATTAAATTATTTATGTCAAGTCTAATTACGATCATCAAAAGTATTAATCATTTATATCAAATCTGTTTTCAGTCGTTTAATTTTTAATTGGCTCTCACTTACCTTATCTTCTTTCCTTGACGTTCTGGGAAGGTTTTGTTTTTCTTCATTTCAACAGAGTGTATGATAAAGATCGGGAAAAAACGTTTGAAGCCCGGTTTCGATGTTGATATGTCAATGCTGTGATGTTATCCCTTGAAACTTAAAAGAAACGACGAACCACGTTTGCGAAAAGAAATGAAAATAAGAAACACATAATATTAACTTTCCCTCGTGTCCAACCGCACAGTCCGGCGCGTATGCAAGCACTACGAAAAATGTAAACAAAGGCTATCCTGTACGAGACGACGTGAGCGCGACGCCCCTTACCCCCACCGCCCTACCTCCCCTCCTCGCCGTCCTTCGTCCGCGCCTCGCGCGTTGTCCCGCGCCAATTTCGATAATTCGCAGTTCCCGCCGTAAAATTGAATATTTCTATTACTCTGTAATTCGCAATTAGCCCTTAACGAGAACACAGTCATAGCTAGATTTTAAACATTATATTTAATGTCGAAGAATTATTCATTATAAAATTATTATTGTTACAAATCTCTCGGGTGATTTGAAGAAAAAAAAGAAACGACAGAAAAAAATGAAAAGAAAAATCTCCTTGTATACTTCGTGGCCTTTCGGAAAGCGAAACGCAAAAGAGACGCACGAGATTTCATATTACGGAAAACAAATAAATTAATATAAAAATAACAGCCAGGAGACTGCGAATATTGTTTTAAAAGGGAATGAAAAAAAAAATCACATTTGGAATATTATGAATACACATATGATCAAAAGAATAATTATTGTAAAACGAGGGAGAGTGCTCCGACACCACCGCCGCTGTTGCCGTTTGTCGTTACCATCGACGCAGCAACCCGATACAGCCGTCGCGATGATCAATCAATCGACTTTTTTTTTGTGTGCTCGGGTCGGTTTTCTTTCCGAAAAACCACTGGACCCAAATTCCTACACTTGTCGCATTTGTAAATAAAATTTTTATCATCACATAAGTAAACTTGGGTTTTATTTTAACAACCCCAGTGTAATAATTAATTTAATATTATTTTTTAATTTTACTGATCGATTTCGCGATAATCGAAATTCGATTCAACTTCCTGTTATTTGTCACTACTCTTCAGGTGATCCATCAGTCGTCGTTCGGTCGATAACAATCCTATTTTTTTTTCGGAAACGCTTGATTTTTCTCGGAATATCGAGAATGTCCAAAAACTACTTCCGAGAATTCTTTCGTACTCGCTCAAACTAAAAACATTGATTTGCCCTCCGAGCCATACCTTTTCCTAACGTACGATTTTCTTGAAATTTGGTACACGGGAGTCTTTGAGGTTAATAATTACGAATTCGAACTTGACATTTGGAAATAAAATAAATTGTTTCTTTTTTTTAACCAATAACACTGCATGAAATGTTTTTCTAAATCTATGTAAGATTCTTGTGAGTGCATTGAGTCTGTGACAAAATTTCCATTTCGATGTTTATGCGGTTTATAGTAGTTTGGCGGTGAATGAATTTTTTCATGGAAAATTGTGAGCTTTAACTATTTATTTGCGTGTAGTCCTTGTGCAATCAACAAATAATAAGGGACCACGTGGAGCCAAATGAATCAGTGTTTGTTGTTGAAAGCATAATTTTTTTTTAATTCTCCGAATCTACATATTTTTTCTCTTTATTATTTAGTAACTCTTCAGCTTTGGTTTGATTTTGTTTATGGGATAATAGAGGATTGAAATAAATAATCTTTGTATGATTTATTTTTTTATTCTGTCTCTTTCATCACACGGAGGAAAATTTTACAAAAGTTCAATTTACAAAGGTAACTTAACGGTATTCCCATAGCTGCGAGCAGGAACGTTGTACTATTGTTTTGTTTTTGCATCGACGGAGTAAAGGAAAAACACTGAAGAAGAGTTTCTACACTTGATTTCCGCGAGGAATAAAAATACGAGTAAAGTTTCGTTCAAAGAAAAAGAGAGAGAGAGAGAGAGGAAAGGTAACAATAAACGAAAATGGATTTGTAGACGTTTCAATGAACGAACAATAATTAAAAACTCGATCTTTGATATCGAAGCGCGACCGGTTTTTTTATAACTCTGCGACGAGCATAATAAATAAATAAAAAATACGACTTTTCGGTCATCGCGCTTACGAATACAATATAAATAAATGCTCGTTTCTAAACTTATCGTCTCGTGTCAGGCCCGAATGGAAAGTTCATGAAGTAATATTTCAATTATAACTTTAATCAGAATTCAACGTTTTAAATGTATTTCGATAATTCAAGTCATAACGAATTGATTCGAAGCGAGTTCAAAGATAAATCTTGATCCCCTCGACCCGACAGTTTGAAATTCTTTTTTCACAAGTCCGAAAATCTTACAGTTAGTCAAATTTGACTAGAATTCAAATAAAAAAAAGCAATTTTCAGACTCTCGTGTGACTCTGTCAACGAGAATCCAAAAAAATCCACAACATATACTTTTTCATTGAATAATTTTTTTTTCTCTTTACAATCATGCAAAATTGCACACTTTTCGATTCGATATATTTTTAGACTCCCATTTTTTTAAGTCCATTGTGAACTTTTATTAAACTCACAATAACGATGAGAATTTCGATTCTATTAAAAATTTTACTGATTCCTTTCGATTCGGGCCTCCAATGCGAATGTTTCGTTAAACGCTCAGTTTTTTTTTCTTTTTTTCATTGATTTGTGCTTAGCACACACTCATGCTTATTAATGAATAACATCGTAATAATACGTATAAGCAATGGCATATACATAGGAAATAATATAAAACATTTCGTCTTGTGTTTTAATCCTTATAACATACATTTATATATATATATATATATCTATGATATAATTTTCTTGTTTTCGTCGTAAGCTTCGTTTATTTTAAAAACCTAAAATTCAAATACGACTACCTTTGGTACAGTTTTCATACTACTGACTATATCGTCGTAGTATCATTATTATTTATTTTAACGCTCTCTTTATATCCGGTGTTTCACGTTCGTCGAATGTGAAATTGTTCGAGAGGCAAGAAGAGGATAAATAAAATAAAGGTACATATCTCCAAAAGCGATCACGACGATTTTACGACTACAGAAACTAATCGATCGTTATCTTCGTTTCAAATTTTTCTTCAGAGCCCCTTGGCAGAAAAAAAAACACGATGAAGAGCGTGTACCATAAAGAAATATTGTTTGTCAACCCTTTCTGTACGAATATGGATTTTCCTGGTCCATATGAGGGGTTCAAATATCGAGTAATGTCGTTATCGATCAGTATTTTTGGTCTCGAGGAATCTTTTTATGGTTAAGATCAAAAAAACCTTTTTTACAACTGGCCTGATTTATATTAACTCTTGCATTGGATGCAATTGGAAGAAAAATAAAAGAAAATACAATTTCACAATAATCTTTGAATGTTAACATTTTTAAATTTATAAAATGACTAAATTTCGCTTTTTTAATGAAAATAAAACAAAATTTTTACTTATACTGCGATTCTAATCATTCGGAATTGGAACATTGATAATTCTTTTTTGATTTTTATAAATTCGTCAGCACTTTTGATGTACTGTTTTTTTTTTTTTATTATTTTTTATTATTCTATTCTTCCAATTGCAAACCCCATGATGGAAAACTTCGTATGAAAATGTCTCTATTTATATTCGTTTCAGTCACTGAACTGTTCATAGTGAGGCAAGCAAATTTTTTTAACGTAATTTTCTATTAACCATAGGGCTTAGGAGTAGCCTTATCGAAATTTGCATCGATCGACATAACCAAAAAATCTTTAGCTCATCATTTATGAATCTGAAAAACTTGGCAAATGTTTCAAATTCTTTCTACCCATATGTTTTCTCGTCTTTTGAGAAAAGCTTGAACATCTTACGTGGCCAAGTTTGCAAATAAATGTCAGGCTTCTTGGTGAAAGCAACAAAGAGTTTTTTTTTTCAAGCCAACGATGATAACTTCATTGTTCAAAGTCTGAGATTCAGATGAAAAGATAATTTTCATAATCGGAGTAACCGGACGACGTGGTGAGATGTTTTTTCGTAAGAGGCGTTGAGGGCAAGCTCTGGGCCAATTGTTGAGACGATTTTGATTGTGTCTGATGTTTGGAAAGTTGACTGGTATGTGGTACGACGATTCTTCCAGGATTTTGAAGTTGTATCATACTCGTGGACGTTGTCATGGTCTCCGTGGTCGTTGAACCGGATGTCACAGGTTGTAAACGTGACTGACAAGTTTTGTGAATGTGATTATGATTATGGCTCTTGTTGTTGTTGTTATTGTTGTTGTTGTTTTTTGGACATTGACGTAACAACAAATGTCGCGAATTGTGATTATTATTGTTATGATTGGAGCTCAAATTCGCTTGTTGCTGTTGTAATTGTTGCTGAACCTGACTGTTGTGCAGGTGAAGTCTCGACATTGCCATCGTTATGCTCGAATCCGAAGCCCACATACTCTGCAAATAATCAGCAAAAAAAAAAGCGTTTATTAAACTTTCGTTATAAAATTATGATTTAACATATTTGTGGCTTTTTACTCTCGCTTATTCTTTGTTTCTAATGATTTTTTTTTTTTCATTTATTATGATTTCTCAGTTTTTTAAACTGTTTCAACTTTTCTGCAAATTTAATCTATTGAGCCACAATAAAAATTCCAGGACTAGACACTATTTGATCATAAAAAAGAGACTTGTATTGAAATATTGAAATGATATTTGGTCAATATTTTAATTTTTCGAACTACCTTTTGGTCTCTGGTATTAGGATAGAAAAAAAATAAGAAAAATTAACATTTCCACTGGATCGTTCATCATAATTTTAATATTTTTCGACTAATGTTCAAATTTTATGGAAAAAATCGATGTTTTGTACAAAAAACCATGATTGTGTGATGGAAAATATTATTAAAATGAGATTTTTTCAAAAATTCTTTTTTTACCTTCCTCCTTTGAGGATTGTAATCGGGATTTCGTCTGATCCGTAAGTGTCGGTCGACGCTGGTCCATCTTTGGGTTACTCTGAGAGGTGAATCGTCGGGATGCAATTTTCTCTGATATTCTTCGCCCTCGGAGACTTCATAGAGCGAAAATTGTTCG
The DNA here is from genome assembly GCA_948107755.1 of Campoletis raptor. NCBI lineage: Eukaryota > Metazoa > Arthropoda > Insecta > Hymenoptera > Ichneumonidae > Campoletis > Campoletis raptor. Next base: position 7,597,359 of record OX403630.1, on the reverse strand, counting down.
ACTCTCTCGGTCGAACTGTAGCAACTAAGTAGCATCTGTATGAGTTCGTCGACGGTCGTTTGTTCCGAGACCAAAAGACTCTTGTACTTGGACTGCAAAGAATGATAAAAATTAAATTTCCATAAGATCCAAAAATAACACAACTTTATTCGCAACAATGAAAAAAAAAGGATAAATTTTTTTTTTCTTTTTTCATTTCAAATACTAACCCCGGACATCAGGGCACTGTCGTATATTTTTACGAGTCCTCCTCGTCGTGTCTGCAACGAGAATCTGTAAAACAAAAAAATAATCAAATTAATCATATCCGATAAATAAATAATCATTGTGGATATACATTGGGTCTCAGAGACCCGGGGACCCAAAAATTTGTTTTATCTCGCCATCAGTCAACTATTCGATGATTCTTTTTTTTTTCTTTTCATCAAAAATTCAACACTTTTGTATCAATAGACAAAAGACAAAAAAAAATCTCCCACAGCATTTTAATAAAAGCGTTTCCAAACCAAGAATCACTAAAAATCTTAGAATTGACTCTCACATTGGTTTAGCAGACCCATGTGTGTACACGAAGGTTCTCTAACGATTGAAACAATATAAAAAAATTTTAAAAATCGTTAAAAATCATAAATTATAAAAAAAATTACCTCGAATCTCCTCGTGGATGACACGACTGCAGAACAGCGGGTCTGGAATCCTCATCGAGTGGCAAAACGGTCCGGACGTTGGCTCTTCTGACAGTGACTTCCATCGTAAGATAAAATAATCTCGGGTCTCGATGCCTCATGCGAAATTTGTTTAATAAATTTTGGACAACCTCGCGACAGGTCGTTTCGTAGGTGATGCATAATGTTTTGTACTCGATATCGGGTCTTAAACAATTCGCGTACACCTTAATAGTCGTCTGGAAAAAAACGAATGAAACAAGAAAAAAAACGTTAATAAATATTGACGAAATAGTTACGACGAAAAATCAGAGAATAAAAAAAAAAAAAAAAAAATAAAAAACGATATGAAAATAAAGTGCTCGGTGGGATTGCGAGATTAAATTTTGATGTGGGTGTCGAAGAGGTGTGCCTGGTGTCGTTTTATTCCATATGCATATATTTATATCTCTGTAAACATCCCATGACTTGAATAAAAATGACGTAACATCAAGTTTTGTCATTTATTTTTATTATTATTGTCATTATTATTGTTTTTATGGATTCAGACTTTTGTAAAAGTTATTCTCGAGTGTAATCCATGTGCATCGATTGAAAACCTCTCGAAACTCCAGTAATAAGCGACAGTGATGAAGAAGATTTCTTGTTCATGAAGTTGGTGTAATACGAGAATAAATATATGCCAGCTCTTAACTCTTTCATCGATTGACTTTGACTACGTTCTTAGAATACGATATTATAATATTATGTTTCAACGGATTTCCTAAAAGTACTTTGGTATTCATCTCCTGGTGCGTGGAAACCTCTCTCGTTCGCACCACACATGCACCAGTAGCTCTTTTTCGTCGTGAGTAATAAATTCGTGAAACGTGTTGTTGACGTATGTATATACGTATTTGGATATTAATGAGTGCGTGACGACTTCCGAGGAAATATAAGGAAAAAAAAGCTCGAAATCGAATAGAAGGGAAAAAACAAATAAAAATTCGTTAAAAAATTTACGACGAGAACGAAAGGACAAATGATGATGAGCAACAAAAACTGTTTGTTAATTATTCCTCGTATGTATAAAAATATTTGGTGTGTATAAACCTCGAAAGAGTAGAAAAATATTGAATTAAAAATGGTGTAAAGTTTGTTGGAATGGTGATAAAAATTACGAGAGCTCTTTGACAGTAATTAGAACTTTTTTTTTAGAATTAAAAAGCAGTCGTTCCCTGCGAGGAAACGGATGGACGAAAGCGAAGAAAAAGTTTGAAAGAAAAAAAAAGAATTTTTTTATTCTAAAGTAACAAAATTATCCCGAGGAAGAAATATTCAGAACAAATGTATCCTGTGAGGAAGTGGATGAAAAAAAAGAAATGAAGAAAAACAAGAGTTTTTTTCTTTGAGTTGGAAAGCTTGAAGGATCGACAAACAGGGAGATCGTAACACGTGCTACAAGGAGAAATGGAAGGGGCTCATAAAATCGTATCAACCCTTCAAATACGTCGTCAAGATTCAACCTTAAGGGAGTTCGACTATCACATATACGAAAATAAGTTTTACGAAGAGAACCAGAACACCAAAAGGCTTTCTCTGCTTTTTTTTTTTTATCTTGCAGTCTCACTCACTTGTATTCTAAAGAGAAATAAAAAAAGACAGTCCCGAGCACACGCAGGTTTCGTGGCTCAAAAAAAAAAATATCTACGCCTGTGACACGTGCACACACATACCCACGTTTCTCTCCAACACAATAGAAAACCCTCCGAATGACATTATTCAGTTCTCTTGACAAAATCGTGTTTGCTGCTCATGTTTACAAGTCATTATATTAATTTTCAAAAGTATCTATTTACACACAACACAAATGCACAAAATAATAGCTGTTTACAGATGCGTTTACACCTCTAAATAAGCTACAAAAGTGCTTGGCGAAGAATTCGAAAATAAAATGAAAAATAAAATGAAAAACATTGTATTTAAATGTTTTATCCCATTTCCATCAATTTCAATGTTAATTTTTTATATCTTTGAACCTTTGAATTACAAAAAATAATTCAAAACAATCGTGTTTAAAAAAAAAACTCCAAAATTAACTTTCGTCTGTTGTTTCATTCTTGACTGTCGCAAATTATTATGAAACGTTTTATTTCGATGTTTATTATAATTATTTTAAAAATTATAAGAATTAAACTGACAAAAAGCTGATCTTTTTGTACTTCCTTTAGTGGAAATTTGTTTATACGATTTGGCATATAACTGGGACCGAAGTGTAACGGTGGGACGGTGGGAAAATCCAGAGGATTTTTCGTACGTGTTCTTCCATGGGGTACCAAGGATTTTTGTGGCATAAATATCTATAGAACGAGACAAAAGTAAACGTACGTTACTTTGTAGGCAATTGGAAATTTGCACGTGTCTTTGACAAAGTATTTTCACCCTGAGCCTCGTATTCTCGGCTCTGTCACGCCTCGGTCGCACGTTGCACTCACGAAGCTCGTAAATAAAGGTAAAGGTCCACTCGGTACGAAAAAATTACCAAATTTATGAATGTTCGAGTATCGTAAGCCTCGGTACACACGAGATTTTATCCAGTCTTTGAAACGCTCGAGAATTTTATAACGTATTCTTAGCACAGTCATAATGGTACGTGAAAAATGTGTGTGGTAAGTTTGCGAAATACTCAATGCTCGTTAAACGATTGTTATTAAGAATTGTACGAACCGCAAACAAGCGAATCACACATTAGTATTATAGTCATAAAATGGGCTGGGACGTTTGACTGATTCATCGAATAAAATGCCTAAGCGCTTAGACTCACTAATTAAATGCATATAAGAAACACACGGTGCACGTGCACTTCGACCATTTCTAATACGGTGACGACAGTTATGCTTGAGGTGTAAATAGACTCAATACTAAAAATGGACAATTTTTTTTAATTATTTTACAATCGCAAGCACCGAAATAATAATAAAAAAGAAAAAAAAACAACACAATCTTATAAGAAAGAAAATTTGACAAAATTCTAAAAATCGTAATAATCGTCCTTAATCCGATTCTAATTCATCAATTTAATAAACGAAGATAATATTAAAAAAACTAATTGACTTAAATGTAAAAAAAAATTGATGTAGATTTTTTAATACCAAAGTTCGTTCACATTTTTTCTAAACTTGTATCATTATTCGAATAGTTTTGATTAACTTTGGGGGTTTGAATGGTCACGATGATCTGATAGTTTCATATAACGAGTCATAACACATTGAAAGGGAGTCACAACACGCCCTTTAATTTTTTGACAGAAAAAAAAAGGTTGAGAGAGTGTCAAAATTCAAAGGTCTGAAGTTGTTTAACGAAAAATCACACCCGCTCGTCTTTTTACTCAAATTTTCAATTGAATTTACTGAGGGATAATATAACACCAGGGAGGAAGGTGAGAGGAAGAATAAACGATGAGCTAAGAAATCTGAGAGAAAGAGAATGAGAAAAGAAGTTGAAGAAAGTCTTGGATTGACGTTGGGAAGGCTTTAAAACAGTAATGTCTTACAGACCCGCGAGCAGGGTAGACGTATATATATAAATAAGAGTTATACTTGAAGCTATTTTGAGTTAAAGAGATGCATTTTTTAGGGTTAAAAGAAATAATATCTACAGAGTTGCCTTGTTTCGAAGACATATATGCAAGTAAGTTAACGTTGTCTAATAGACGATCTATTTTTAGAGCCAGTACGATAAAAAAAGCTTTACGACGTTCGACGACGTTGCGAGGTGTGCTGCATTACGAGCAGCCCTCTCTCGACCTCTTTGACATACTGAATATGCAATCGAAATCAAGTCTCGATATGAAATAATCAACTGTTTTCTATGTACCGTAATAATTGTAAGAAATTTTTATTGTTTTCGAAAAATAAATGATTATTTCAGTAATTGAAAAAGAAAAACTGCATAATTTACAGTTGATTCGTAAAATAGTCTTTTGATTAAATTTATTGGTTCAAATTTCATTTTAACACAACAATATGTAAATTTAATATTCAAACAATCGTTTATCTCATTGGATTCAGTGAATTCTACTGCAATTATTCTTTAATTATATTCTTTAATTATAAGTGAATGTGATCAAATATTTTAAAGATTTTATTTATTTAATGAACATTCAATTTTGCTATGTATTCGAAAAAGTTGCAACAAAATTGAAGTTCCTTCCAATAATGGTTTCAAGAATAAATTTTATCTCAAACGTTTCGTCTCAATTGATTGTGTTCCTCGCAGTTGTGTTAAATGGCAAATATTTTATTCGAAGGAATCGTAAATGCAAAATGAAAAAACAACGATTCAATGTCAATTATTATTACATTAGTGTTGAATAATTTTCTGATTATTAGAAATTTCATGAAAGCTTTATTGCAAAGTTAAGATTTATTTGTAGGATATTGCAAAGCTATACATAGTTCAAGCTCGTAATTGACACGTGCTAAGGACATTTTTTAGGGCTACAGGGTCTCGGAATTTAGAGGAGGGTTGTTTTTTTTTCTTCTGGGATAGAATATCCGGTAATCTGGCACTGTTTACGTATTAAATGCACTGAAAAAAAATGAGCCGAGGAATGGAGGGAGCGAAGTAATATATGAGGCCCACATATGCGGGAGGGTTTCTTTTAACAACGACAAGAAATCACTGAAACCCTTAAATACGTCGGTGGGTCGTTCTACTTAAAAAGATTACGTAAAATTGCTCATAGCACTTTAAGGTTTTATCGATGTTCTTGCACTCGACTGCTCGTGTACAATCGAGTAATAAAAAGAGTCGAAAAATGCACTTTAAAGTATTCCTGTCATGGCTCATTCATTTTCCTATAGACTCAATGATGTTTTTTTTTTTCTAAAATTTGGTACGAGAGAATTCGGAGACAGAATGCAGATCGAAGGGGGCGTAAATAAATCGCCTTCGTCATCGTTATTTCGGGTGCACGACCGAAATTTAAGGGATTTAAGGGGATTAAACGCGTTTGAAACTCGGACACGGTAGCATCGGTTTTCATTATAGTTATTTTTTTAGACATTTTGTTTTCTTTTTTTTTTTTACCTCATTCATTTGACGAATTTAGACGAGCGATTCTTGTAATAATAAAATGAGGTAAAAACCTTTAAATACATCGTACAATTTTACGACTTTTTTCTACAACCATCAAGGCGACTTTAATTGAGAAAAAAAAATTCTTGAATTGGTTTTACAAGAGAAAAAAAAACAATTAATACTTTTTTCATTATTTAAACGAGTGATTAATTTTTCTAATGGTTTTATGTCAAATTTAAGGCGCTAATAAAATAAAGTGGAGGCGAATTTGAATCACAGCATATTTTAGTAAAGTAGAAAAATTTGTATGTCGTTGGAGTGGCTAAACCATGAAATGATAAATAGTGAAGATTTGCCACTTATTTGACTAGTGAGGAGTTCAGTAAACAACTTTAAACTAAAGTAAATGTTTCACGTTATTATTCGCGATTCTATTTCTAAAATGGCTTTTGATTAATTCTTCCTTTCAATTCCATACGCAAAAATGGCTTACGCTCTTTACAAGGGTGAGAAATTCATACCACGCCTGGTTTTGTTTCATGAACTCGTAAAGTTTACATCTCTCACGCCAATGAAGAGTTGTAAGCAAAAAGTGTTTCACCGCTTCGCATAAAATTAACTGTGTCGTCGTTCTCCTTTATTTTCTATCATTTTTTTTTCTATTCTACCATTCGTTCTGGATCTCCCGCTAACAATTATGCCATTTCAGAGTGTTTCAAGTACAGGGTGTCTCTGGAATAAAATTGTTAAACGTCCCAGAGACTTGCCCATTATGGACCTGACATAATGGAATTCAAAAATCGTCTACAATTATTATTTCTTACATATTTTAATATTCTGAGTCATTAAAAATGATACTGAGGAGCTTTGTCATTTTTTTTACTTTGTTTTTTTATTTATTCATCCCAAAATGAGAAAACTTTGAAAAATATGATAATTGAATTGAGAAAACTTTTAATAAGCAATGAGAAAAAATGAAAAATGTTATTTTTATTTGTGATTTTTTCGAGCTTCACAAGCAAGGTTTTTTCGACTTTTCAAATAAATATTCAGGGCACCCTGTACACACTTACATTTATAGGCATTGTAGTGGCATCACTTGAAAATTATCAGACGCGGCCTTGCGCTCATATTGTCGGGCTCGACGCAAGAGAACTTTGTAGCAAGGTCTGCGCGTTTCGCACTCGCGTATGTTGGAACTCACGAATAATAGGTTTAACGAACATTTCGTTCGACCTCGTCGAGTCAAAAAATTATCATTTTTTATTATCATAAATTATGCGAAAAGTAAACCCACGCGATGCTATTATGATATTAGGAAAAAAGAAAGAAAAGTGCGTATACACCGGTAACGGGTATTCGTTCGAGTTCTCGAGGATAGAAAAAGAGTTTTGTGTTAACTCGAGCATGTATATACGTCGATGACACGCGATCCATGAACAAAAAAAGTGCTCGTACCGCTCGTTATACATGGCCATGGGAATTTTTGTTTTCTTAACAGAATAATGGTCTGAAAGTATGGTAATATAATTTGCGATGTTATTTTTTTCAAATTTATTCAAATAATATCTACCAAGTCCGCTTATTCCTTAGTATAAGCTGGAAAAAACAGTATTTTTCGGAAATCATAAATGAACTAACTTATTATTATTGCAAATTAGTCAATTTTAATATCCAATTAAATATGTCGATCACAAATGAAAAGATTGTGTTAAACGACCCGAATATTTACGGTACAATTCAATTATTTATTATTCGAAAAAATGAAAGTGCAAAAATATCGTATTTTTGATGATAATTTCACTGTGTGTTGAGTCCTTCCCATCGAGTGGTACATAAATTTATTTACGATAGACAGTTCCAACTGTCGTTAAAATATTTATGTCAAAATCATAAAAAGTTATTATTCATATGTTGTACAAAAATGTTCTATTCTTGTTAAGGTTCTTCGCCTTTCACGAGCTAAGGACCTTAATAATTGGCAATAAAGACAATTTTTGAACTCCTAGTGACGTTTTAGTGTCCGATGATGATTTAGTCCAAGTTTAAGCGTGAAATAGACTTTTGATCAATCTTTTGATGTGTGAAGCAGGTGCGAAAAAGGATATTTCGTTTTTGGTAACAGAAAAATGAATCGTCATTAAAAATAAGGATAAATTTTCCGAGTTTTTGATGACCCCCGATAATCGATCAGTCCTTGTGCGTATGAGATAAAAATAGAACATATAATGGCCGCCTGCACATGCCCTGGAAATGATCCTGGGGGACAGGATTTAGAAGTGGAACTCGCGGTTCTCCAAGAGGGCACGTGCTACCGCCCAGCTGCGTAAACGTTTAAGTCTCGTCATCGTGGTGTAGTTCCCCCGAGGAGAAATCTCACTATCGTGTTCCAGGCCAGCGACGCGCCAAGCCCTTCAAAGATTGAACTAGTGGCCAAGCACGCGCGTTCCCTGACAGTTCCCTCTTTCCCTTTTGTGTTGTTGCCCCCTCTCAAAGCGAGTTCTTTCTTCATCGTCATTCACGACTTCCGGTGGCTGCGAAGGAGGCGCGAGAATGAAATAAAAAAGAACAGTACCGAGAGGTGGCTATAGGAATGAACAAAAAACGCAATCGCTATTTTCTCGTTGTCAGGACGAACGAGAACGAAGGAGTTGAACGTATGTGCGGCAGTTTCGTTCTTGCTCTTGTACACCGGCGCCTTCGATTAAACCGCCAAGCAACCGTGTCCAATCTCTTTTACACGCGTCCTGCACATAATTATATTTCGAAATGAACGATTTTTCCAAGTACAGGAAACCTCGAATGTCCGATTATGACATATAAAGCTTTAGAAACTCGTTTAAGAAATTTCGAAAGAGTGCTCCAGCATTTTCAATGATTTTTTCTAAGAGAAATGGCCCTTAAAGATTGCTTATCATTTTTAATTATTTTCCATATTTTCCTAACACAAAATCGGATTCCAAATGAGCAGAAAAAGATCGTTACCTAATATAATTCGAAGAAAATAAACGAGTTAATAATTAGAAACAATAATCCCTGGAACCTCTGTACTTTCACAGCTGCATCTTTGAGATCCCAGTTTTCATAACATCGTCACTACACAATAAGAAATTCTCTCGAATTGAATGTGCAATGAGTTCCAAGAAAGAAAAAATCTGCATAATAGTCTCGTTGATTCGGATACTTGAGAGAAGCATCTTTTCTCGACATCGGATTACATCAGAGTACAATTTTCTCGCGTCTCTATTTTCAACTGGTTCTCAAGTGTACAATGACCACGAATAAAGAGAGAACGATAAAGAATAAACGAGAAAGGAAACACATAGACATATAAAACGAAGAAAAAGCGAATTAAATGTGATAAAAAATAAAAAAAATTCAGTCCCAGTAAAGATGTATGGACAAAGAGTAATAAGCTGCTGAGCAAGTAAGAATACGAAACTCGAGAGGTGAGAAAGCAACGTTAAGAGCACATGCAACTATGTAAACCACAATTGCGCACATGCTATATACTGTTTCGTACATACATATATATATATGTTGGTCATAATACTATTATTAGTGTACTCACAGGTCTGTAATAAAACGTGTGTAAGCTCATCGTAAAATATATATACAACGAAGGAGTCAACTGTCGTCGAGTCGACGTGTTTAAAAACGTATTTATAATATATAGATATATATGTAAATATTGAAAGACAAGAAACAGAAGTTGCAATTCTTCAACGTCCGGATTTGCTGGTGCAGCAACAACGATCGAGTGTTATACGTACGAGTGTTAAATATACAACACTCGAAAGTGTCAAATAACTTTTTGCAACGTTGGAACAATTATTTCTACATAATGTTGGTCCTTAATAGTGCTTTCAGGCAATTTTGATAAGAGGATTCCCTGCTTGAAGTCAAGAACAAAATTCTCTAAATCCTTGCACAGTGTCAGCTCTGGATTTCAATTAATAAGCACTTCTGTCAGCCACTGCTTTTCAATGATGAGCCATTTTTTCAACACCGTTCGTATTTATTTTTGTCAGCATGCATTTAATACATTTATTTCTTTACTCAATCGATTTTTGAGGGTAATTGTTACTTTTCGTATAAATATAGTACGAAAAATGCTGAGACGATGTTTAACGAATATTATATTGCATATTAATGATAAAAGAGTTTCTAACATGTACGATTATTCCATACATTTCTACAGGACGTTTTTACAGAAAAATTCACCCCCAACTCGCTACAGTCACGTACGAAAATGTACTGTCGGGTCAACTTTTAAAAAACTTGAATATAAATTGCAGAATAATTTAATAATATTGTTTGTTATATCTTGTAGCAATGTAAAAACATTTAACAAATAATCAGCTGGTCCATAAAAGATACACAGAACTTTTAATTTATATCGCTCTATCTCTGAAACTAAACGTTCAAAATTCTTGATTGTATTGGACAAATTTCGTCACATATTCCTCAATAATTGTGACAAAAAAGAATAAATATCTTGAAAAGTTTCGGAGTTATTCTGTGAAATATGAATTTTTCTACTGTTTCCCATAAAAATGCGTGTAAAACTGTGCAATTCTTGATTGCCAATATCTCGAATATTGGATGATGAATACTTTTGAATTTTTGTACATAGTTTTGAAATCGTGCCCTAAATTTGTCCTTACAAAATTGGAAAGTTCTCTCGAAAAACGCTTCAGCGAACTACTATCTTAAGGGACCGTTTCAGTAGAAGAATAAACAAAAAAAAACTGTTAGACAGATAACCTATTTATGTTTTTATATTACGTTGAATACATATAATTACGTTTTTATATCATTGAGAACATTGATTTGTATATAAATGATGTGATTGTGTAGGCATGCGAGAATGGAAAACAAGTAAACAATAGAATGAAACGTACACGACAAAGGACAAGGAAATGTAAATTCTATACTTTCGTTTGCTGACAGTCGATTAATCATAGAAACGATTTTAATTTTATTCTTTTTCCATATGTAACAACAGTACAAAACGAATGAATTTATTCGTTTATTTCGAATTTATACATCGACACGGTTTTTCGAGTCATTGAAGTACACGATTATAATGAATAACTGAAATCCATCATTATCTTTTTTATTTTATTTTCTTGTACATCTCCAAATAATTGATTGATTCTCGTTAAAAATTCAAAGAGATAGACCATAGAATAAGAGAAAGAAATAAACGAGAGATGGATCGTAGGTCGAATGATCGACAGTTACGTCGAAGTGTGATAGAGACAATGGAGAGTAAAATAAGTGGTGGAACTAAAATTGCCCAACTTTCCCGCACCACATTATCATCATCATCATCATCACCATCAATGTTCTACAATTAATGAGCCTGTGCGCAATTACAGCTAATGGCGTTAATGAGATGGAGCGGTAAATTTTTAGCAATTTTCTGTCAGCTACAAAAACGTTCCCAACAACGTGAATCAAAGACGTTCAATGTTGATCATCCAGCGGCATTAGTTTTGAAACAGAATACTTTTTTTAAACAATTTGTTTTCCGTGATTTGGTACAGAAAAGATTTTCGAATGGGAAATTGAACTCAATGATCGAGAAAAAAAAAACGTGAGTACTAACTTTTGTATTGAAATGTCAAAAAAATTGTCTTTTTTTTTTTTTTTAATTCAAATAATTCAACTAATTGCGTTGATAATAATGAAAGAAAGAAGAATTTTGTATGTAATTAATAATTCATTTCAATTTAGAGCTCAAATAAATATGAAAATGTTACAGACTTCTGGAACATTTTTGAAAGAGCTGAAACCCGATGTCGCGAGAAATCTGCAAGACAATTGGGAAAGGCGTGCGAATTTTTCGTCACAGATTTCCGGCGAGATACGTTGGATGTCTTATTACTTTCGCGAGAATATCTCTGTGTTTGCCACTTTCCCGCGAGTATTGTATATAAAAACAAGCGAGACAGAGTATGGATGCGCGTGCAGGAACTATTCTCGCGAACTACGACAGCAATTTCGACCCTTGACTGTACCGAACGTTTCAAAACTTGTGTAACCTCTGATGCGATTCAAATCTTTAAATTCTCTCCATTATTCAATTTTTGTGTCGAAAAAGAGTCGAAACTTATTGTTCCTTTACTTTTTATGAAAAAACTGCAGTCAACAAATTTTAAAATAATAATTTACGAATTATTAACAAATAATTATCGATTGATTTGGAAAAAAAATTGTTTCTAATTAAAACTTAATCCTCAGCAAATATACGAATGTATTTTTCGAGCCCCTAGAAACAAATGATTAATTCTTTTTGAACGCTTAATAATTGATTAAATTGGCTCGTTATTTAAAAACAATAAAACCCACAAAATAAAAAGAAAGCTTGCAAATTTTCACTTGAGAATCATCCTGTAGGTGAGGATACAATGTATTTTTATTAAGAGACACTTCACACGAGTTTACCTAGTCTTGAACACACGTATAGATGGGAAAAAGTTTACGAGTACGAGAGAAACGAGAAAAAAAATAGTTAATACATAAGTGCCTTTCCCCGTTCATGTTTTAAGCGCTGGAAGTTCGTCGTGTGAATTTAAAATTCTCTCAACTTTTACAAGATGAGTTCCTTTCTTTTGTTATAAAATAATATCTGAGGTGGCGCCTGTACACCGGTTTACATAACGCTGTATAACAAATTGAGGGATGATTTTGCAGCATAATTTAAAGTCTACGAAAGTAGAATGAAGGAAGTACCGGAATAATAATAAATTTTAACTAACTATTCAAACTCAACAATTTTATGAGAAATTAATTCAACAAAATTGTATGGTTCCCATCACTTTCTCAAATTTCCAGTCCCGCGGATAATCGCATATCAGAAAAATTCATAAATACATCGCGCTTCGATTACGAATCGAATTAGTAACGAAAACATCTTTTTTCCTTTTTTTAGCAATGTCGAGCGAAGTTATTTTCGTTTTTCGTTCAAACAAGTTTTTTTCCTAAGCAAATAAACAAAACCATAGCACGTCATTGCTGAGCGTCTGTCTACTCAAAACGGACCATTAAATTGCGTCTAGGAATAATGATCGTAATTGGGTTGGAGGATTCTCGAAAATGTCGCATCGGCCCGTATCTCGAGATGACATACTGTCAACATTATTATAGAGGAAGAGAAAGGAAGAGAGAGAAAAAGAGGGACAAAGAAGGGAAGAAATTTGTCTTCGTCGATCATTTAGGGCCCCGTCTTGTGGATCTGGTTCGAGAGCTCAAACGCACCGAGAGCGAACGAAGAAGACACTCGATGCCCATACCGTGAAATATAATAATAATTGTTATGATTATTATTTGCGAGGAGGGACCACACAGAGAGCTTGGAGGCGGTGGTCTCGAGTTCGCAACCGCCCTCACCTTTTTATTCATGTACACTATGTGAACGTGTATAGGTATCCGTCAAGATATAGTTCGTTCTTTGGCCGAAGGACCGAAGGACTATTCGAGGACAGAGCTCGAGAGACCAGACCGACAATCGACACCCGTTTCCGGTCGTCAACCAACTCTGTTGTACACACACATACGAATATGTATTCTGTATTTATATTTTCATATGAACAAAAAGAGGGCACGTGCCTAAATCCACAAGCCTGATGTGCCTCGAAAAAAAATTCCTGCCAAAGGATTTTTGTGCCGAATTTTTTGATTTTTGCAAAATGTTGAGCGCAACACATTATGGAACTATGTAAATATAAATATAAATTGCACTCAACAGTGCAATTACAAATCGAAACTGAAAACTTCGCTCAACATCGGAAAACCATTAATTGCGATTAATGATATTTGAGTTTTTCTGTGCGTTAAGAATATTTTTATATTTTTATCGAAGTTGTAGTTAATAAAACCGAATTCATTAATTTTTTTTTCATAATGAAAAAGCGTAGAATGTATTATTTCTTTTAAATTCGATGTCGTCGTGTAAAAGATATTATGTATGCATAAATTTAGTATTGTTTTTCATTTTTGTTTTATTTTTTTGCAAATCACTGTATGGGGTTCTGTTTTCCCCTTAAAGAAACGTAATACACCTATACATTACAAGGTACACACACCTTGAAGAGGCAAAGAAGGAACTTGAAGAGGAAGCTGCGAGTTTTGTGTACACGTGCTGTTTCCTCTCGCCCTGTGTCGTAAAGATCGTTGTAAATATAGAGTATGAAAAACGATATTCCAGGACCATATGGTGACAGCCTTCTGGCTTCGAGGACTTTTACAAAAATAGGTTCACCGGCACGAACGAAAGTAAATGTAAATAAATAATATTATTAATAAAATATCACGCAGGTGTGTAGGAATTTCTAGGTTTCATTCAGGTGACGCAAGACACGAAAAAAATTCAGAGAATTATTCGTTTTTTTTCTCAAAGAAAAAAAAAAGAAAACACGAGATGCAAATGTTTATGAGTAAAATTCGTTGGAGAATAATCTTAAAAATTCTCAGGGTATCCTAATGAGCAATAAGTACGAAGATGAGACGCAAAAAATGATGAGAAATTATATATGTATTTCGCAATTGCGGGAGTGCGAAAGAATTCTTAAGTTCGCATTATGAGCTCGAAACCCAGAGCGTGTACATCCTGTTGAGAAACGGGAACTCTCTCTCTCTCTCTTTTTCTCTCCCCTCCTTTCTCTCTCTTTCTCTCTCCCTTTCTATTAAAGAAGCCGAAGATAATGAGCCCGAGCTGAGAGTGCTTTCGACAGGTATATCTTTTTCGAATAACAACAATAACGATAAATATATAGTAAACAATATGGCGCGTGCCTTACACGAGCTCGAAAGGAAATGACAGATGGTTAACCTGGTCATCGTCATGGATGTGCTTTCATCTCGCGAAAACCAAATTCTTTTTGGCACACTTCCGGGAGCAGTTTTTCTCCCTCAGTAGATTAATATTTAAAAAAAAAACAAAAAAAACACGACCCCATAAAAGAATATTTCGTTCGAACAGATTTCATCATGCTTTTTTTTCTCATTGAAAAAAAAAAACTGACCTCTCACCACTTCCGGTTATGTCGATAATTCGTAAATCTTGTGCATCGCAGTGAATAGAATCTTTTTTACTCTCTAGTCGTAAATAACTGATAATTTAATGATTTTTAGTAACACACACACTCGGCTGACACAGTGTCTGATAAGCTCATCCAAAGACGGAAATTTCTTGGAGTTTCGTAAAACGAGAACGAGATAACGATAAAAGAAACGAATAAAGATTATTTTTCTCGAGTTCGTAGTAAAATGTGTGCAGGAATCTGAGATTACGCGGGTGCATGTTTTGACGAACTTATAACTAACACTTGAAAAACTGTTTTTTTTTTTTTTTACGAAGCAAAGTATTGAAAAATTGATTTTTTACCAACATCGATATTCATTTGAGTAAAGAAAACTCGAGTAAACTGTTCAATTAAAAAATTTACAAAGATCGATGTTCCTGAGGAACCAAATTCCAACGACGATAACAATTTATAATTTAAAAAGAGACAAACTAATCAATTTTTATAAGTATAATAAAGGATACGAGATATATTCGAACAATTCACAGAAAACAAAGTTTTAATAATTTATATTAAAATTAATTTATGTGCATATACATATGGATATTGTCTTTTCTCGCTGCACCCAGTAACGCAACAACGTATCGGTAGATGCATTTAGAAAAAAAAAAAATTCTTAAAGTACAAAGCCGATCTAACGAGTAATTGATGCTAAAAAGACCGGAAATATACCGTACGAGTCTATCCACAAGATTTTCATCTCAGCAAGTGGTTCTTAATCGAATAAATATACATAAAAAAAAAGAAAAACATATGGTTGAATAGTCATTGTAATTAATTTGCTAAATGGCCTAGAATTTACTTGAAACGTTACGATACCAACTGCAATAACGCTAATCATCATAGTGCGATGAATAATGAAAATAATAATAACGATTAATACAGTTGAACAAATGGAGAAGCTCAGGTTCGTATAATTGGTCCTTCCTCTTCGCCGCTGATTGTTTTAAACGAGACAACTCAACGACCGGGAGTACTACATACTTTGCGTCCTTACATCTCCACACAAGTATACAGGGTGTTCCGAGATCTTATGACAAAATATGTTTATGCAGTTGCATTCTATGGAACAAAATTTTCCAAAAGAAAAAATTTCACCAAAAACGTTTTTTTTTGTTCTTTCCAAACGAAATGAATCGCCTCGAACTAATTTTGTTTTTATATTCGATAAAAACATTCGAATTATTTTGTAAATAAAATTATCCCTTGCACGAGATCCTCGGGGTCAAAATAATTGTAAAACTTTAACAATGTCATTTGTTCAAATTTATTGCATCCAACAGAAAATACACACAACGTTTACATATGGAAAACAAAAAAAAACGTGAGAAATAATCAAAAACAATACGATTTCTTCACAATTTTGGTTTTTATTCAATTTTTTTAAATTATTTTTACATTTTCTTTTTCACTTAGTGCAATTTTCTTTTCTGAATTCGAGACACCCGCTATGAGGAACTGATGCTTAAAATGTGCTCTGGATAAGAGACAGAGATGCGCGCGATTATTAACTTATGTACTACGCCACGTACGCATTTACAGAGACTTACAAAACATCTGTGAGTATATATATATATATGAGTGTGGAAGGGCACACATCCGGCGTTGTTCCCGAGTTCAAGACGATGTCTTCGAAGACAATGCCGATGTCAAAGTTCTCTTAAATGAGCATTAGGAATCGTAGAAAAATATGAGATAAAGTATAAAGATAATAATATAAAAGAAATCCAACCACTTTTATCGTTACGTAGCGTCAAATTGAGGAACTTTCGTTCATCACTTTCAAGTTTTGAGCAATTGTTTCTTCAGTATTTACACAATTTTAAAAATTTTCGTAATAAATAATAAAACTCTATCATATCACAATAACATTTGAATTTCTTCAACAGCATTTATCGTTATTTGATTAATTTATTTCATCGAACTCTAGAACCCTAAATCAATTTTTTCGAACGTAAATCTCGCGTAAAAATGTAAAAATGAAGAAAATTCGAAATCAATTGATCGTAATACCGATCATAGAAGAAATTTCAATACTTTCAATTCCTAAAATATTGTTTTTCCGAATGTGTAATATATAATATAAAGGAGACAGTAATTTGAGTGAATTTCATCACCTGGGACTATAATACAGCAGCGAAAAAGAAAAATCGGTAAGTATACGCGACCCAGAAATCCTGTGACCGTTTGATAAATTCCTCGCTCTCTAAAGTCCAATTACAATGATGATGAAAAAGAAAATAATAATTTTGCGACAGTTGTGAAGATTCTGTGACAAACGAGCGTGTTTGCGCAGACATAGAGAAGGAAATTACGAGCTAGCGATGAATTTATTAAAACTTCTCGAAATGGTGATTCAACGAAAGAAAATGGCACCTGTGTGTCTGTTGAACCGGCATGACCGGTTGTCCCAGCTCGCTCGTAGCCCATAAAAAAGAACTTCTCGTTTACGAGACAATGTAACAGGTCTGAAGGAAGCAGAGATAAGGTCGCAAAGCGCAAGGACATGTGTTATCTGACCCGCGGCAACATCCCCGAGACCTCGAGCTACAAACTGCATTCTTATCGTGATTTATTCAAATATTCATTCGAGCGTAATTTAGCAACTAAAGTGGCAACACCTGTGCACTCGAAACCATGAACATCGACAATCGCGACGTCATTAAATGACGTTGAAATTTGTGTCAGTGAACGATGTCACGAGATATTTGAACAGAAGCTTATAAGGACTGTAATTAACAACGATTTTTCAATTTAACCTTCACAAGATCGTGTTTCAAAAATAATTACAATTAAATTGTAATCTTTCAAGTTAATTTATATTTGTAAATGAAAATCTTTGTTTTACCACACATTGCATCGCTGCAAAAATAATTGAAAGTAAATATAAATAGTATAAAAAATTTAAGTCGTTCGAAAATAATTAAAAAAAATATATATTGCAATTGAGGGAGTGAACAAAAATGAAAAAGAACTTTGGAGTAAAACGAGGTTAGAGAAAATGACGCGTGCTCAGGCTCAAGAGAAGTTATCCCCGCTTGACCCTACCTTTTGACTTCACTTGACCAAGTGTCAATAAGTCTTTTTTCCTCTCTTTTATTTTATCTTTCGAATGAAAGCGAGGGCGCATTGAAGAATAAAGTTATAGGCGCCCGGATGAACAAAGTGTCTGCGATTGTTGGCCTTGAAGAGTCAAATAACATTCCAGTGGAATTGTTTAATTCAACTGAGCAATAAATACGGTCCCTGATAACGGATAAAGTTTTATAAAAGCATAATAATATTATAAAAATTATGAGTATATACGTTACAAATAGAAATATCAATCATTCATGCCTCGCACTTATCAATTGTATAAATAACACTTGGAGCGTTGAAGAATAAAAGGAAAGAAAATTTAAATGGAGTTACTGTTATTATTATAATCATTGTTCAACGACCCCATCGATCGATGTATTATCAATGCAGAGACATTATTTGTGCACTTTTCTGTCTGATCGTCGTCGTCGTTGTCGTTGTCGTCGTCTCACCACGGCCTGACCGGCGCCATATGAGTCTTTTTTATATATTATTTTCTCTCCATTTAGTCAGAACGTTTATCACAGAACGAGTCATTTTTCGATGACTCGGTTTTCGTATTTAGACACGATGAAAAATCTCGAGAAATCTAACCGCGATTATGCCATTTGCTACGGTGCCAATCCGTTCACAATCCACACTAAATTATAGTGAGAAGAAATTCAATTCCACAATCGTTAGTCCATGTGTATTGAGGTCTCAATTGGCGGGATTCCCCGCCGAGAATCTGGACAGTCAGACTAGTTGCAGCAACTCTTTATCCAATACGAAACGTGGACTCCGACGAGGCGAGAATCAATTTATTTATTGTCACTATTGCGAGACTGTGACACGTCATCGTCTCGTAGACTCGTCACAAGATTCACGTAAACTCCAACAACGTAATGATCATAAAAACATCATTTTTTTTATAAGCAACTTCTATGAAAGAGACAATTTATCGTGAAGTAGTGAAAATATTGAGATTAAAAACACGTCATCAAATTGCCAAATCGATACGAATTTGAACAATAAAAAAAAAACATTTTGAAAGTTGCAAGTGAAACATTTTTGGTTCTTGAATAGAACAAAAGTATTGACGATCGAATTTTGACGTCTAATGATGCAGAAAGATTGATTGAATCGAGATTTTTTCTTTTCCTTCTAATTCAGATTCGGGAAATGATTTCAGTGTTTTGCGAGGCGGAAACTCTCGTAAAATAAGATGGTAACTGTAATCGTATCGTATTGGATTCGAATTGGAGTATTTTCGGTTATTTTTCTCGTAAAATAAAAGGGCGGAGTAGGGTGTGTATACAAAAACGTAAGGCGTTTAAAAACGTGAGGAGTTTTGTAAACGGGACAAAGCTGCAGGGGCTTTTGGAGAACACACACGGCACCAAAGAGCAAAACGATCGCGGTGTGTTCTTTATTTGTGAGTTGAGCGAATACGAGAGTGTATGAGAGTTGACGTGGAGTAAAGCGTGTATTTGTGTGTGGACCGGACGGGTTCGTTGCGCCGGATGTTTCGTGTTCGCTCAGTATTCCCTTCTTCTTTCTCTCTCTCTCTCTCTCTCTGTTTCTCTCGACACAAACTCTTGTCCCAATTCGTGTTTGTATTAACGATAAATAGGCCAAATCGCAATCGTAAACGAGAATCAACGTTTCTATTTTAATTCTGATAAATTCTATTTCGGAAACGGAATAAAGTGAGTGTCGAACGCGGGCGTCAAGGGAAAACTATTTACGCGGAATTCAAGTTGGATAAGATTAGGTCGAGCTATTTAATGCCGCATGTAATAGTGGTCGCCAAAGAGAGAGAGAGAGAGAGAGACAGAGAAAGAAAGAGATAGTGCATTATTTTATCGTCGAGCTGAGACGGACACCCGTTACGTCGGAGCTTGAGGGTGGAGAAGCGAGCGATATATACGAGCGTATAAATGTATAAATTAATACATGTGTACATAAGTACAGTGGCATTCTCTGGCGCCGTGCCTATCATTACGTTGTTTGAACTCGTAATACACATCGTGTAACGCAACTTCTCCTCTCGCTCGAGAACTTTTTTTTAAATTTCTCTCTTCTCTTATTTCCTTCGACTGACGCACATATTTGCTGGACTCTTCTCTCGCGCCACGCGTCATAAACCACGAGCTGTAAACCACTCGAGGAGACAAATTTTTCATTAGACTCTTAAGCGTTGCAGAGCTTCGTATCATTGAGACTAAAGCAGCAAGCATTGTTTTTGTGCACCAAGTGTGGCCGGAAGATTGATTAAACGATGTTACATCGACGCCAAAATAGCAGACCATGAACACCAGTCGTTTTGGTCGGAAATCAGAATGCACAGAAACACAATTTACTCCAAAGACTTTGGTAAATTCGAGGTCAAACATTTGGAGATTATCTGCAAAACAAGATGTTTGAAATCAATTCAAAAAATGGAAGGTTACGATGTTATCTTCCTGAAAATAGCTCAGGACAATAAACAATTGGCCAAAATCTTGAATTCTCTGGTTTCATCAGTCAAACTTTTTTTTAATCTAACAAGTATCGATGCATGAAAAAAAAAAAAGTTTATCATTGGCTATTGATCACTATTGGACGAGGATAGACCACGCGAACTTGAAAAGGACAGAGAAAGAGAAACACAGAGAGAGAGAGATCGAGGGATGAGTGCTTCCGGCTGATTCTACTCGTCAGTGTCACATGTAACATGTTATATTCCACGTATGCTATACTTGATCCTCACTTGTACATAACTTTATACATAGATATGTGCCATATAAAGACACGTCGTTTCGCTTTCGAGAGCCCCGTGTGGCGTCGCGACACGGACGTGATCACGCAGTGCGTGTCGCACTTCCGGTCATGTTCTATACTTGTATATATAAAACAACCAACTCGATTTAATTCGTGTACATAAGAGTCGACGATCTCTCGATTTTTTGAAGTTATTCGAACTCCGAGCTTTGGTTCCTTTTTTTACATGGATCACTGAACCCACAAATTCTCGTTTGCAGTGCTCGTAAATGTTTATTATTTTTCTTGCAATCAAAACATTAATCAATCTTGACGTTAATATTACGAAAAAAACAAAACGTTGATTAAACTTTCGATTTTTCAAATATCAAAATGATTTAAAATGAAAATGATCAATAAAAAAAACTGTATTTTGGTTTAAAAAAAAAAATTCATTCATTTTCTATCTCATGAATGAATATTTTTACGCAATGAAATGAAGAAAAAAAAATACTATTGACTAGTAAAATCGAAGAGGAAGGCTCAGCAGGAAATAATTAAAAAATAAATTAGTATGAAAATGAGTTAGCGACAATTTTAATAGGATTAGTAATAAAATTACGTTATTGAATGAGAGCACTGTATGCCAGATGTTTTCAAGATCCTTATTATAAAGCATTCCGATTTCTCTCATTAATGATGCGAGAGCAAAGATTTATTCGACTTGGTCAATCGAACATTCAAATTCTACATAACGTGTGCTCCGATATTTGCGTAACAGAAATTTCATCGGATGCACAGCTCAATCGTGTGTGGTCTGTTTATTCATACTGCTCTGATTAAGTCAAAACTCTCATACGTACTCGATTAATTAATTAGTTTTGATGGAATCGAAAAAAAAAATTGAATTAAAAACTCAAGGAATGTGACTTGTCTCTCATTTGCTGCATTCAATTCGTAATATTTCGATGTGAAACTTAATTGCCGAAAAAAAACTCGACTGCACATTCAGAAATCGATGAAAGATCGAGAGTTTTCTTTATTACAATTTCAAGGAGCAGGATCAATGTTATTCTCACCGTAGTATATAAAACTTATTTCAACCGCAGTCACGCAATCTTGAGGTAAGAAATGTATACCAAAAAATAAAAAAATCGAATGTTTCGAATTGAACAAAGAATTTGTTGTCTGCAGGAAATACTTCATATATAAAATACGTGAAAAAATGAATTCAATAAAAAATTGTACGTACAAAGAGGAAGATCGAAGCAACGTAAAACATTTTATCGTTTGAGAAATTTTTCAATTCGATAAAAATCATTGAAATGTGCAAAAAAAAATTTAATAACGTCATTAAAAATTATTTTCCATTCCCAATGCCAATTTATATAAAATTTAATGTAAAATATTGAAAAACAACATTTATATATCGAACTTTACAAAGGAAAAAAAAAATAAAATGATTCGTGACGTTGTTGTACGATCGGAAGTAACGAATTAGAACCCACGCGACGATATAAATATAGACTGTGTTGTGATCAAAGGGCTTTGAGATGGAGAAGGGATAACAACAAGCAACGAAGAGAATAAGTTGGAGGGAGAGATGGGAAGTGAGAGAGAATGAAAACTGTCCGGTCGATCCCGCTGCATATCCGACCATCCGTCATAAAACGTATCATTATTCAAAGCACCATAAAGGAAACCTGCAACTCTCTCCTCTTCTTTCTTTCGTTTATTCTTGTGATCGACGAATATAGACAGCGAAATATGTACGACGTGATCTGCTGTGATGTACGCAAGAGAAAAGAAGAGAGAGAGAGAGAAAGAAAGAGGAGGAAATACAAGATATAAAAATAAAAATGAAAAGAAGGATATTTTGAGCTTCATTGTTCGATGACAGACATGCAAAAAAGCCATCTGTGAAGAATTTAACCACAGTTTTGTTGCCATCGAAGAAACCTTTTTTTCACCAGATGTTCATTTTTTCACTTCCCATTGGCTCTCTCCACCGCACGCCTAATAAAAGGGTTCATTTTCGACCTCAGCTTTTCGTGGTTTCTCACACACGATACTGAAATATTTCGAAATTAAGACGCTGCAGGAGTTCTGGAATTTCGAAGCTTCGAACGGTGAAAATCCACATTTTTACATTGTGCAACACAAATAAATGTTACGTAAGAGTCTCTCAGCTTCCTAATGCTCTTTAATTAATTATGCAAATTGGAATTGAAAAAAAAAAATCATTAGAGTTAAATGATCTTGGGATCATTCAATCATTCAATGAAAACTTCTATCGAAATAGAACATCAACATTCATTGATGATAGTCCAATCTACAATTTATCAAAAATTCTCATAAGTCCTTGGAATTTATCGAACCAAATCGATCATTTAGTCACTGGACGACAAATATTAAATACCGTTAAGAATAATGTTTGAATAATTACATCTGATGTCTAAAATGAGATCCTTCTTTCATACCAAAAATTCATTTTTGATTTACTTTTGATTTTATCGAACTGAATCGATCATTTAATCACTAAAATAGAAATGTTAAATACATTTAAAAATAATATAATAATAATAACAAGATCTAGTGTTTAAAATCGGCCATTTTTTTTATACCAAAAGTTTCAAAGTGGCAACAGTCGAATCGACGATTCATTAAGCTCTGACTGATGACTCTTTTGAATTTATCGAACTGAACTGATAATCGAATCACCATCAGAAATGTTAAATACAGAAATAATAATTTTATGATAATAAAATCTAGTGTCCAAAATGGGCCAATTTGTTTGCATACGAAAACTTGCAAAGTGGAGTCGCAAGACACGTGGAAATGAAGCAGCACCCACGTATCGAAATTTGTCTCTCTTTAAATCAATATCATAACGATGACGTCGATTTATATGTGTTCGTTCGACCTCGATGGACAATTTAAATTCCGAGAATGCATTTACCTCAGCCCACACGTTCTATCTGATTTTTAAATATACCTATATTAATTTTTATGTGTATACGTGTGAGTGGCTTCTGGAAGTTTGCCCCAGGGGGGCTTCACGTTCCTCCAACACTTTAGCCACGAAGAAAAATGCCTCCAGAGTATATACATAACGTAGATATTCTTTGGCTCATCGTGTACTCCTCAGGAGCACCCAAAGAACGATGACACAGTGAGTTTATAATTCCTCTGGTCGTGCACTCACTCCATGTTAACGATTTAAAGAAAAAAAAAAGCAAAAACAACAAGAATACGAAGGGGAGGGGAATCGACGCCTCTCGACATCGTGCAATTCTATGTGTCAGCCTTTTCGATGTTTTTCAAGGACCAATCGTGACATCTCTACGAAATATACATCGAAGCATCCATTGTAAAAGTGCAGCCTGACACGAAATTCTTCGTTTCGTTTTCCGAGTACTTTAAAACTTATATTTTGAATTTTTCTCTGCATTTTCCCTTCTCGAAAGAAGAAAATTAAATTAATTTAAGTGAAAAATTGAAAATTATCGAATTTAATTATAAAAAGATCGATATTTTTTCATGTTGTTCATGATCAATGAATTTTTGTAACTTTAAAAACGTCTGGAAGAGAAAAAAAACTATAAATAGAGCCGAGTGTCAAAAATGGAGATATGAAGAAAAAAAAAGGTTGAATACGACGTTTCCATGGATTCGCAAACTCCAAGATTCCAAGGTATTGAATGGGTCATCGTGAGTAAGGAAATAAATGTATTATTTCTTTTTATTCAGCGCCAATTTCGAGATATTCCAAGAAAAAGATGACTATGAGAAATAATCGTGGATTACACTTTCGCGACCGACAATCGTGGAGTAACGGTGAAGAAGGAGGAAAAGTGAGGGAGGGGAAATAATGTCGGTAGAACCACGTGCTCGCACAATTACTCGCCGGAGTAAGGCTAACGTTCAGCTTTCACCACGAGTTCCGTCTGCACAGGTAAGAACACCCAACTTTATAAACAGCGCATTAATCAATGACCGCTGAGAAGCAGAAAGGCCTAATTTCCATCCCTATACGTAAATTCTTTGCTCATGTAAACATTAATTCAGGATTTTAATCATTTCGAAATCGTTAAACGTTATAACGAAATTCTTTCAACATTCAATTACAAATAAATCGATTAACTCGTCAGCATCCGGTGTTTGCATTTAAACGTGTATATTAACATCAAAATTAATGACCGATAGACAATAAAACGAAAACGATTCTTCCAGTCAATCCACTAACTTGGTTTATAAAAAAAAAAAAAAATCATCGATTTCGAGTAATTTGGGAATTCTTTTCCCAGTCGTACTGTCGCGAAGGAAGTTTTTTTTTTCATTCGATTTTTGTTTTTTAATTGGAATCTAAACAGTACAGCGTCTGTTAATTATTGATTATATATTCGTGGCTATGGAATCGTACAGGTTGTGCAAGTTTCGAGATTCCCGTTCGATCGTTTCATGGGAAAAACAAAACTTTCGCTAAATATAGATTTTAATATGGGAAAAAATGTGAATACGTGTTTAAAACGATTAAAAATCATCGGTTTCGCAACAAAAATTGCGATATGACGTAGAAACGAATCCACGAGATTAATTCACGAAAGGACTGCATTCCAATCGCGTTTTCGCTTGTAACACGCTCGACCTTCGAGACTGTCGCGAATTATACGAGCCGGACGTACACGATGAGAGAAAAAAAAAGAAACAACTGTACGATGTGTGATACAGTAGCACTTTGAACGGGATACAGTTGAACGGGACAACCGGTAACTCGATTTACCGTGACTCATGGTTTCACATTGAAATAAAAGGTGAAACTTTTTGGTCCGGAGAGCCCTCGGAAGGTTGGATTGCCACAATGAAATGACGTTCACTTTTGCATCGTTGGAATGCATCGAATTTCTTTTTGATCGTGTTGCTAAAAGTGGAAAGATAAAAAATTTCGATACTTTTTGTTTGGTTCTCTGTAAGAAGACCATAAAATACGTCACGTAAAGTTCAAAATTAGGAGAAAAAACAATAATAAAAAGAATTTGTATTATTTATTCGTTAATTGTCGAAATTTTTCATTATTTTACATTAAAACGCGATCGTAAAATCGAAATAAATTTAAAAATTGACTTTCCATTCAAGTTTTAAGTTAATAATCTTCTTTTTTTTTGCACAAAGTTCGTTAACTGCTCGCGACGGCCGTTCACATGAATTTTTACGAGTATATAAATAAAAAAATCAGCAGTGAAACCATATAAACGAATGTGCATATAAATTACGATTGATTGCACGTTATCACATTGAAACTTTGATAGAAACGCCAAATGCTACTTCCTTCTCCGCCCCAATCAAAATATAAATGTGTCTCAAATCGTTTATATGATTTATATATATATAGCAACATTAGTAACTACAGATATGAAAAACTCTTGAAAACAGGATGCGAGGAGACGGAATGTTTAGTCAGGCTGGAACTCTAATCTCTGAATCAACGTCGAACAGAGTTTGAGCTCAGTTTCATTCAAGCTTTGATTACACTCTTTTCCGTTAATCCGATTTCTCTCTTACGGAGAATAATTTCTCACTAAGAAAAGTGAAAAAAGTCGATTTTCAATAATATTTTAATTTGATAATGAATTCGATAATTAATCCGATTTTCAAACATCAAAATGCTTCATTCAAAAAAATATTTAAAAAAACGATAACGATATTTATGGTAATCGATTTTTTTTAATTTCAATTTGTAAGATTTTATTTTACAAGTTAAAAAGGGGGAAAAAATATCAAAACTCTGATTTAACGAATCAAAACTGCTATTTTGTGAAAAATGCATTAAAAATAATTCAATCTTGACAAAGACTGATTCCATTTGTCAATTTCGAAAGAAAAAAATATCGATTTATTTTTAAGTTAAAGCGTAGAGTCGAAATAAGTGCAACGAGTATTTTGCAAAAAATTGTTTAACAAAAACTACTTTTCTTCAATAAACTTTCCCACTTCCATTCACACCAACGTGTCTTTTCAAATAAAAAAAAAACAAGAAATCCTTTCAATAAAAACACTTTTACAGTCGCTTGAAAAAAATATTGAGACTGATTCTATTTTTGGCAACTCTCGTTATCTATGAGCCCTTTGTCTAAAAAATAAAATGGACTATAAGGAAATAAAATAATAAAAATAAAAGTGAAACAAAAGCGAGAGATCGCCTTGACAAGGCTGCGGGAAATGTGTGGATAAAATTCGTCTACAACGAGATAAAGAGCTCGACGACGTGACGAGAATGGCATCGGCTTCTCGATCGACGCGAATGCACCATTTTATGCGGGCATTGGATATTGACAATAAAAACGGCGTAACTTGGTAAATTTACAACGAAAAAAGTGACCTGGGCTGTTCTTTTTGGCTGTAAAGTAACGCCGATCAACGCTAAAGTAACAAAGACGTATTTGACGGAATGAAAAACTAAA
Organism: Campoletis raptor; assembly: GCA_948107755.1. NCBI lineage: Eukaryota > Metazoa > Arthropoda > Insecta > Hymenoptera > Ichneumonidae > Campoletis > Campoletis raptor. The sequence goes on along the minus strand of OX403630.1, from coordinate 7,570,281 downwards.
ATGATACGCCCTTTTGCCTGAAAGGCGACAAAATGTTGCCGCCACGTCTAACGTCTGTATGTTGCACGCTCGTAATTAACCCGACGCCGACGTTTTTACGCCAGCTTCCTGGTTCATCCTGGACGAAACGAGGGACGATAGAGGAAGAGGAAAATAAGGAAAAGAGCAAAAGAGAAATAAAAAGAGATAAAAGACAGAGCGAGATTAAAAACACGAGAGGATACAGATAGAAGAAATAACGACGATTTCGCCGGCTCCGTATCGTACGTGTACATTTGTGCCCCTCATTTAATATCACCGGAAACACCGAATGAATGACACTTTCGAGAAAACGTGGAATTTAACGTCCTCCCTTTATAATCCATCAGTTAATCCAAACTTCCGTCATGACAAAGGATTTTAATGATTGAGCAATTAAAAACAAAATCATTTATCGGGCTGATCCGTGGAAATAATTCAGCCAAACGAATTATTTAATTGTTTGAATGAAAAAAGAAAAATAGAATTAGAAGAATTCTTCAAAATGGAAATATTTTTGATTTCTGTACATTAAAAAGAAAAAAAAATGGACCGAGTGTATTTTTTTGATAACTCGTTAAAACGATTTAGTCATTTTTTCTTTTCCCTTCTTTCTGTAGCAAATTTTATCATAAAAATTAAAAAATTTCTGTTTTACGTTTAAGAGCATGATAATTTTCAAGAACGTCGGGAGTTTGAGTTGCGTGTCTTTGCAAAATTGAGAAGGAATTAACTCTATATATTCCATTACCGCGTGAGTCCTCTCTTTTCTACCTTTTTCTCTCGTTTGCTCGTGTGGATGATGAGTCAAGGACACGCGGGTTCCTCAGGGCGCGAAAAACCGGAAACACGGGCCGATGCGCCGGATGTCACGAGCGTTCTGGACTGCGAGATACTGTGTTCATACTGCGAGATTCACAAAAGTGATATCTTTCGAATAATTTTGAAATCTTAACTAAAGCAAAAAAAAATAGAGCTCCTTTTGTTCAAATCGTTGCAATCTTCGAATGAAAAATTATGGAAAAGTAATAAAATCGAAAGACACGCAGTAATCACGAAAGAATTATATATAAACGACAAAAATTTGATTGTTTTTGAGAATTTTTCAACAACGAAAAATTCTCAAATGTTTAATTCGATGAAAAGAATTTATTAAAAATCCTACAAATATATACGCTTATAAATAATTTCTAAACGACCTTTTTTCATGACAACGTAAAACCTTTAAGTGACGAGAAGCGTAACGAATTGAGTTTAAAAAAGCTACGTGGCGTCATAGCCATAAAAATGAGACAAAATAAAGGGATTTATCGAAGGAGAATGTTGCATCGCAACGTCTCTACGTAACCGATAATCTGAACGAGTTGCAAAAATTGATCGTAAGCGATTTTTCCTTTTATCGAATAATCAGCGATAAATAATGATAACAGAGACTATAATCGTACGAGGTGAAGCCACGAGTTGGAAGAGTGAAAAATTATGAAGAATCCTAAGAGTATTGTCCGATCTAGTGTTAATGTAAATAAATATTAAAACGAACTTAACATCGCGTCGTGTACACGAAATGTGTCGAAAATTAAATGAGCAGTGTTCCAACGCTCACTTATTTCTCATGAACTATGTGGAGTGACTACTTAACATTCTCTGCTCTGTTTTAATAACATAGAATTTTCATTGTAGAGATAATTACAACTTTGAACTAATGCTCAGTCTCGAGGAGCCCAATAATTCACGTAAACAAACGTTGATGAATAATTCGACTGACCGAACTGTAATAATAAACGTCTGAGGAACTGTTAAAACGCTGCGTTACGAGAGTCCCCTGTATAGCCATCCGAGGCCTACTAGTTCGATGAGTTTTTCCACATTGCTCTTCGATGCATCATCCAAGCTTTGAGCACATAACAAAGTCGTAGGAGAAGAAGTGATGGGACTTGGAAAAAGAAAAAAAAACGAATCAGTCTCGTTCGAGATCACGGGAACGCAACATGTTGCAAGAGAGAAAGACGCGGATAAACATTGAGAGAAAAAAAGAATGAAACAGAAACAAGGTTCTCACAGAATGGAATCTGATTCTCTACTACACACGAACCCTTTTTATTTTTAATGCGACTAAAAAATCTCACTGCTCAACAGATACGCACATTCTTTTGAACAACACAAAACGCACGCACGTTAAAACACACAGTCTTGTGCGTTTCGATTAAAATTCAACTATAGTTCCATTTTCCACAGTTACGCTGAAATAATTATCATTATAACACGAGACCGAATGAGACGACTCCATGAATGGAGGAGATAACGAACCATTCAGATCTTGACCCCAACCTCATCAATGTCAATAATAAAACGAACATTCTAATTCACCGACTACTTTCAACGTTGCCGAACTTTACATTCCAGTCTTGTGTTTTGTTATCGAAAATCATACATTTTATTAGGTATTTTTAATCGGGCTTCCTGGATCAAGATCACGATGTCAATAATTATGAAATCAAAAACATCAAGAGGGTCAACGGAATATAAAGAAAAAAATTGAGTCGTTTTTTCGTTTCGCCTGTTTTTTGTTGCCGATTTTTTATACTACTATTTCAACAACAAATTCCGCGATTTTTCGGTTCTACATGATCCCTGGGACATTCATAAATTAAAAAAAATACGAACATTCATTATTTCTTAATTGCATAAATATCACGTTTAAATAAATAGTTGAATTTCGTACTTTTCCATGAAAAACTTAATTTTATACTAAACTACTATGAACATCGAAATGGAAATTTTTTCACAAACTCAATACACTTCAAAGAATTTTACAGAATTTTTTCAAATTTTTTACTACCGTAGTTTTTGTTTTAAAAAATAAAGAAACTATGAATTTTGAATTTTCGAACTTCGAGAAAATCGAAATTTTGACTAGCACTTAAGCAGAAAAAAAATTTCTACAATATTGTTTCGATGATTTTTGAGGAGGATCCTCTCGAAAGTAAAAGTGCAACATAAACAAACCAGAAAAGCGTGCCTTCTCGTAAAATAAGACCGGATTTTCAAAGACAGATGCTGAAAGGTCTGAGAGATTCGTATACTAAAAAAAGAAATACTGACCACTTCGAGACTTCCGAGAAATGGAATCTCTGGGCTGTGGGCACTTTAATGAGTCTTTTGAGTAGTGAGCTCGAAGGACTACTTGACAAATGAATATCTACAACCATCCGAGTAAATAAATAAAAATATATTTTATCTATTCTCAACTGTTATAAACTAGTAATGTCCAAAATATTCGTAAAAATAGACATTAACAAAGTCTCGTGAACGTACACATTCGTTTACTAAAATTTTGTATAAATTTCGATCCATGAATCTGCTTTATTATTTTTCATAAAAACGAAAGAAAAAAATCATAACTTTTGTTCTTTCTTAACGCTTCAAAGTTCATTGAATTTTTAAGAAACGAATGACTTCTTATTAATTATGTAGAAAATTCAAAATCCAGCGTTAAAATTTTTATAAAAATTATCACAATTTTGATTTCAGTAACTTCAGTTGCTTCCAAGCGAAATATTTGTATTATTTCAAATTCAATTAAATTGAAAGAAAAAAAAATGTTTCGTATTATTAAAAAATCTCAATTACGATTTCACGGAAGTTCCTTGAGTGATTTTCATGGCGTCGTGGGTCATAATAACATGCTTTAATGCCTTGAACCAGACAAGGAGCATATGTGACATTTAGTCCATACAAATTTGTATCTACGAGCCCGCATAACATGGTTAACAGAAAAGTTCTATAAGTTTTTGGTGACACTCGAGAGTTCCGGGGTTGAAATAAAGAAAGAAAGAAACAGAAATGACGAAGACGTAAGACGAATGTAGAAAAATAAAGATGGGGAAAACACACCGAGATGGAAAGAAACATGTGTTGAAGTAAGACGAAGAAAATGTTTCGAGACGTAGTGGGAGTGTATTTTCCTTTTCAGTTGAATATACGGGTGTGAAAAACGACTGTTTTGTTGGGGTCAGAAAAAGATCATAAGAGAGAAGGAACAGTCATGGTGGGGACCGAGAAAATTGGAGGGAAAGTCTCAAAGTTTCAAGTTGGCAATTACTAGCTCGTCAAAAGTGCAACAAAATAATAAATTCGAGAAATCTTTACAAAGAATCGCAAAACAACGAATTTCAACGTATTGTGTCGAGTGAAGAAAATTAATCGCAGTCCACTTGGCAAAACCAACAAAACAAGGGTCCGTTTTTTTTTTCTCAATTCACTTTAATTAAGTGACTCCCTTCTTCCCGAGGCCAGTTGATCGGCCGCGAAGATATAGTCGCAGTTAGAAAGAATAAGAAAAACCTTTGGAACAACACCTGGATTTTTTATTTCTTAACGAGAGGCATTAGAGAACTTAAATGAAGATTAAAAATCGAGGAGCAAAGAGGGAGATAATGAGTGTGGAAATATCGTCAGGGAATTTGGTAAACGGAGGCCAAAGAAATTCCAACTGCTTTAAATTTTGTGAATGAAATCAAGAATCCAAAGAATCATTCATTCATTATTACGTAAATTTAATTAATTAATAAAAAATAATTCATTTTTATAATCAAATTAAATTGTACAGTATAGAAAAATCGTCTAAAATATTCTTTGCTGGGAAAGTAACGAAGCCTTTAATTTTTGTTATTTAACGACAACGTTATTATTTGTTATTTATTATTAAATGTCATTTGTCACGAACAAATATAATCAGTATTTTAATTTTTTTTTTCTACATTCTCGAAAGAGAGTAGAAAGAATAATAAAATTTCCTTTATCGAAAGAATGAGTTTTGAAATACTTATCAAATTGATGAATTTCGATACTAATGTGTGAGAATGTTTCTAAATGCACAAAATGAACTTTGCAGTTCTGTAGTTCGTTTTTTTTCCTCATTCATCGGACTTTATTAAACCTCGTGCGTCACCCAGTGTAAATGTTTTTTTTTTTTATCGTCATCGTCTCCCGGATCGCAAATGCGACACAGAGAGAACCGACAGCAATGTGGCAGAATTATATTTCGCAAGTCTCGTGAGATAGAACGAAGCTCGAGGTACCAAACAAAATGAACGGGGGAAAAAACGAAGAGAAAAAAAAAACAAGCGTTTACATACACACGAAGTTGAGGTTGTGGGAGGACGAACAAGTTCACAGGGAGATGGAAAAAAATCTAGACATCTGGGCCCGTTTAAGAGTATACCGAGTGGCAAAGAAAATTAAGAAAAAAGTCAATTTCAACAAACAGTTTAAATATCGCGCTTAATATTGCTGGAGATCTTGTTTCGTCAAACAAGTTTTTCTTTCCTCGACGATGAAAAAAAAAAACAAAAACATACAACAGAGGGATCACGAAATAAAAAAATTTTAACGAATTAAAGTTCACACGGTGCAAATAAAATAAATCGAAAGATTTTCGGAGAATTTTTCTCCGTTTTCGTAATTTAACAAAATTATATTAAAAACGAAATGATTATTTTCATTTGATTAAATAACCATAGTTCGTAATATCAAATCTAGTGATTTGACAAAAAACCATTAAGATAAATGGTATTTTTACAACAACAAAAACAAAAACTCACTTGTTGTGGCGCAGCGTCGGCGGGTGAGAAACTCGAAAGGGCAGTAAGTGGAGCAAGAGAAGCGCAGGATGATGCCCTCGAGGGTGGTGGCGTGTGACCGGGGGTTGGACTTCCGCTTCCGCAGCTACTTGCACCCCCGCTCGATGCAAGACTCACGCTGTCCGCTCGACCTCTCCAAGGCGAGACCGACACGTGTTTCAGCATCCTTTCAAATTCGTTTCAACCTGACTCCTGCAAAATTTAAATGCAAAATTTTCATTATTTTACTATTTACTAGAATTTTATTTATTATATAAAACGATAATATCAAATTTTCTTAATAAATAAAAAGTAATAATGTCAGAACGTACTTTGTGAAATTAAAAAAAAAAAAACAAAAATACAGTCATAAATATAAAAAAGTTTAATTTATTTTACAAACTCCTCATAAAAAAATGCCAATGAAGAAATAAACAAAACTTCAAATAAATAAAATCAACGAAGAAATAAAATAAAACCGAAGTATAAACGTCAGAGAGTAGAAATGAGGGATTATTTTGAATTTTCAGGAATTTTTAATAAGCCAAATATTAATCTTCATGAAAAAGCAAAACAAAAATTTCGTAACGTTTTCATGAAAATATATATTCAACACATAAATAAACAATATTCAATAAACAAATCCTGTATCACGTTAATTTCTCGATTTTAATTATCTCCACAACACAAAATCCAAAATTTTCAATAAAAATAAATAAAAAGTAGTACTTTCCTAAACAATCAATTAAATTGAAATTAAATTAAATTCGATGCATGCAAGAACGGAAGTTCATCAGAGAACAAAGTGTAATGCAAAAGAAATGCAGTTGGATTACTCATACGTATGCACAATGATACGTGTTATTAAAAAGCAAAGAGAAGGTACATTGGTCGGACTGCATTCTTCCTCGTAAAAAGAAAAACAAACAAAACAAGACAAAAACAACAATAATATGCTTTCACTTGTGATTCAAGACCTCTCGAACAATCTGCTACATAAATATACACTGTAAATATGCAATAGAATAGAAAAAATAGATGTTTATTAATTTGACTGGGGAATATGTTGTTTGATCAAATAATGTTTATTCCTCGAATTTTTTAGGAATCATCAAAAAACTGACCACGAAAATCCATATAAAAATGTCGAGTTATGTGCATCTAACCAGATGGACTCTTGTATGATAATTCGTTCGAGTGGATGGTGCATATCTTGCTTATATACTCAAAGTAAAGACACACGAGTGTACACGTGTGTTCCAGACGAACAACACACTCGAGGTGTCGCTCGAAACCTTACTTCGATCTTACAAACCCTTTCACAAACCCGCGTGCACACACTTTGAATATTCATGAGTCAAGAAGGCAGAGAAAAAAATCTTATTTCCGAACAATTAATTCGAGGAGGTCAATATGCTAATTGTAGGACTCGTAAAAATGTTGTGTAGGATGTAAGAAATTTCGATGTGTCTCTTACAGTTTCTTATGTTTGCAATAAGCTAGAAATTATAGTCAAAAATTCTATTTTATGGATCGTTGACCTTGGAATTCATCGATATAAACAATAGAATATAAACAAAAATTGAAGTTTGTTCGATAAAAAGAAACTCATGATCTCAATGATCTGATAACAATCAATAAAAAAGCCCGGTACGATTACAATTTGCAAATTGTTATAAAAGAAAAAAGAAAGAAAGAAAAAGAAACGAAGAATCTAAAAAGAGCACACAATTTGCCAGCAATGGTCGTTTGTGAACCAAATTTTTTTTCTTATCCCTCAATAGATTTAGTCCACGGATCATTAAATACGATGACCTTGTCACGAACAAGAGGACACGGGAAAGAATGAGGAATAACGAGTTTTTTTTTCTATTGCATTGTCGATTCACGAGACTTTTATAAATCCACCAATACACCTGCAACTTACGCTAGAATGCGCACACGTGTATGTCACAGATGTCTCACGAAGCAGTGGTTCAATTGAATCTAGAGAATCAACGCAAAAAACTTGAGGAATTAGAGGGCAAGAGTTTAAGAAAGGGGGAGGCAACAAAAACAGAAAGAAATACTTTGCTTACTATAAACGCCGGACGTAGACCGGTCTGTGCGATCGACGCAGCTACGGTCCGTATTCCCCGTCAGGAGATCGCGTCAATGCACGTGAATCATGTTTGACTGGCAAACATGCGGCATTGACTCCCGAATCGATTAATAGAGGGTTATGCACTGTATTATTATGGCGCGTAAAATTTTTCACCTTGCCACAAACTCAAAAACACAATAAAATATCCAACGTGCACTGGAAACTCAAATTTTTCAAATATCCAACAAAAATATTTGTCAAAATTGTGAAAAGAAAAACAATTGAAAGAAATTGAGATAAATATAATTTCTGATTCGATCTTTCCACGAAATTCCCAAATGTAGCTATAAAAATAAATTTATTAAAAAAACACACAACACTTCGATCTACTATAATGCGAAAATGTTTTTTTTTACACTCAATTTTTTAAATTACTTTCTTTCTCTGTGTCACGATTTTTTTTTTCATGTAAATAAATTAGACGTCAGTCTTTATTTATTAATGAATTAATTCGTGTCATACACTCCACGACTAATCGAGATACTCGCGGCACGAGGGCTACGCCACTACTGACTACAAAAATGCCTCGTCGTCAGACGCAGTGCACTCTTACCACCGAGTAGTACGTTATAGTAGCCACCAGAGAGCTCTTTCATACGGGACGTTCTTTGTCGAACGCATCGTTTTTGACAAAGTCTTCTTTAAGTTTTTCTATTCAAGATTTAATTTCTCCAGTATTCCGAATAGAAAACCGTCCATTTTAGGAAATGTTTATTAACGAAAACAAAATAAACAAATATATCCTTTCGCTGAAGAGTTTTGAATTATATTCGATAGAAATTTAACCCTGTGAAATGAACAACGGTACGATTCTACTGTATTTTTTCGTACCACATCGTTCCTACGTCGTGACAAACAAACCGAAGCAAGTTTGTGAACTCATAACTCTTAGTAAAAATGGTACTTTTAGAGATATTTTTTTTGTAAACAATCGCAAATTTTCTGACCAATCGAATGAGACAGAGATAAATATGAATAGACGATTAGTTTTCCTTTGGTTGGAATTATAAAGAATAAGTATATTTCTATTTTCACAAAAATGAATATTTTTTTTCTTGGGTCAAATTGACCCTGAAAAGCAGCTTAGGGTTTACTCAGGCATTGCATTGTCTTTGTTTTATTAGAATTAAGGTCCGATGTATTTATATTTTATATAAAACAGCCCTATATCTGTTTGAACTAAAAAAAGTCTGGTTTTGATAACGAATTACTCTTTCCTGTTAAAAACAGATGCATGATATATTTTTATCACTTTCTGATTTGTTCTATCATCGACATAAAATTTCCAGTCAATTGGACGTAAGGTAAAATGTATGGCTTGAATGTTTAACGTTGCACAGAGTTTTGAATCGAGTGTACCTTAACAAATTGAAATTAACACGTCCCCTTCAAACGCCACAGATCTATTCCTTCATTCGTAGTCAAATAGACGATTTTCATATATTTTTGATCTTTCATTTTTAACATTGCAGAATGTATGTTTATAAAAAAAAAATGAATGAATAAAAACATTACGAAATAAAGTCCTAAGTTACAGAGACGTTGATTTTCAAGAAAAAGAAATGTTTTCTATACAAAGATTGTTAACAACGACAAAAAAAAACGACTAATAGAGTATTACGATCTAAGACATTGTTGAAAAAATATTAAATTTAATAAAGAATGTCCCATACACGCCCACGATCGCTCATATCTCTTTCTTATTCTCTCTCTCTCTCTCTCCATCTCTTCTTCGTGTGTTGTCTTGTACACATAAGTTTTCTGAGAGTGAAGAGGAAGGAAAACGGCCTTCCTACGACGATGCGTGAGTGCGAAAGCCAATGAGAAAGATATAATGATTGTGTGTGTGAGAGAGAGAGAGAGAGAGAGAGAGAGAGAGAGAGAGAGAGAGTAAAAAAAAATGCGAGGGTGGAAGCTACAGAACGAGCCGGAACGAAAGCAATTCTCGTTACGCCGTAACTGTTGCGATATACACGAGACAAGAAGAATTTCGAGCGATAACTTTTCGGGAATTTTGTAAACAAATATCTGCGTAACGAACTTGATATAAACAAGAAACATATAAACACAAAAAAACACGTCATAAATGCCAAAGTGTTAATAATTTAACGTTTAGAAAATTTTATTTTGCTCTTCAAGATTGTCAGAAAATATTGGCACCTTAGAGACACGATTTGAAATTACAAAACATTGAATTCTTATCTAAAGACCAAAGACTTATGAAAATTATTACAACAATATATTTAGACAATTATTTCGCGATACTTGAAGCCTATTTTTCTATAAATCTCAATGAAAATTCAGCAATTTAAGGGTTTTAAATATATATGTTTACAACTTCCATGCAATGCTTCGTGAAGAAGACATTTGTAAATTGCATGTTTTCAGATTCCCCTACAAATCGAAAAGATCAAAAGTAACGTGCCGCAGAAATGATCAGCAAACGCGGACTCAAAAAAAAAAGAAAAAAAAAGAAAAGACTAATTTGAAGCTTTGATGCCCGCATTTCTTAGTTTTACGTAACGCGATAATCTTTTTGGCGACATCGTAAAGTCCAGAGTACAAACTCTAATGATGTCTGCTTGTTGGCCACACTTATCGAGAGTTTGAATCCGAGAAAATTCGTCAGATGTGTGCTAAACTGACTAACTCAGCTTGTTAGGAGAGTTCGGATGATTTTATTGTCGTTGCAGCAGTCATGAGTCACGTTTATCCCCACTTTACATCCTTAACACAAACTATATTCAATTAAACAACTGGCTGTGTGATAAAATTGCGGATACGAAATTGTACATTGATGCCATAATATAGTATCGTTAGAATTCACCTTAGAATACCTGCTGCTCGTTATTACCAACGCAAACTCTCGACTTTGTCCTCACGTGTTGGCGAATGCCCAAGCATTGTAACTTATTGTAACTTATGTGCGACAAGGCGAAAGAAAGACTGAGGAAAATATATACATATAGAGATGAAAACATATATCCATTACTTCTGCATATGTATAGAAATAGAGGAAGAAGCGAGGAGAGAAAATAAGAGAAAGAGAGGAAGGAAGAAAGAAAGAGAGAGAGAGAGAGAGAGAGAGAGAGGAATAAGAGTTTGCTGGGGATCGCGAGGGTTCTCGCGTTGCAGGCAAGATTCGTAATATACTGAACGAAAGAACACGATATACACCCACGACATGAAAAAAGACAAACTGGGAGAGAGAACACCTTACTTGCTTTTTTTTTTATTCTTATTTATATTAAATTTTTTTTATCGAACAAAATAAGTTTCGTCAGAAAATAAGAACGTGGGTGTCATACTCTGGAAATCCACGAGACCGAAATCATCCTGAAGTTTGAATATAATTACGGAGCTCCTGAATGAACGTTCCTCAAAGTTTGAGAAAAAAAAAGTGTTCGATGCTGTCAAATTTCAATAATCAAAAGGACTGTAAACAGTTTTGCAAAAAGTCAGTACAACGTGGCCTTAATTACAAACGAATATTTGAATTCACCTCAAATGTGAAACTACCCATCGTGTTCGGGTTCTCATGGAGCTAAAGAATAAAAATGAGCACACGAGGCAACGAAGTCTATGTAACCCGGAAACATCATCGTTGAGGAAGTGGAACAAAATGCCGAGCGATTTTGTTGTGATTCTTGAATTAATAAAAAGAAACGAGTCGCACGCATCGATGTTAAATGTATTCTGTATATAAACATATAATAAATATATTTTTATAAAATTTACTTGAGTTAAGTTGGAATAAATATCAACTAATATTTAAATTTTCTTTAATTACGACCAAAAATTAAAAAATAAAATCGAAAAATGGTTTATTTCTTTCACAAAGTTGTAAATACATGTTTTTTCGAACTGAATAAATATTTAGTTAGATATAGGCAACAAAATATTTATGTGAATTATGGAACGATTTATTGATCGAAAAAACGAAACTGATAGGATAGCTAAAAATTTGATAATTGAGATTTCAACAAATATTTCATTAAAGCATATCATAAAAGTGGAAATGAGTGGAAGAAGTTGTTCGAACAAAATCATTTGTCTGCAGTGATTTATAGTTGATTCAATTACAAGAAAAGGATTTATTCGATTAAACGACATGATGTGTAAAAACGAAATTTTTTTTTTTCGTTGTGTTTCTAAAATCGAAGAAATATTGTGTACTTCTCTACCTACATTGGCCAACAAAATTAAAAAAGCAATTGACAAAAATGAAAGAAAAAGAGTTTCGATGCAAATTTAATGACTGGTCCAAATTGTCACGAACTATTTCGCCACATCCTTGTATCGTGGAGAAGCAATTCTTACAAATATCTTGCAAAGCAATAAAATACGACTAAGGTGAAGCTTGTGCTATATGAGCATTAAAGCGTCGTCGAGGTTCACGCGCGTTGGCTGTCACAGGTGAGGAAAGTCTCCCACGCAGTATGTGTAGGATTTCACAACGTTGGAAGGATATACATTCAGCATTGGATCTATGGCCTCGAGATCTTTCTGTTCCTCTCATACCTGGCGAAAATATAATACGTCGAGTATTGTCCGCATGCACTTATAATGGAGAGCGAAAGACTTACTAAATGGAGTCTCTGCTCAAAAAGGAGAAAGAAATTCGGTGCAAATGGAGTCTCTTCAAAGAGATGGCAGAAATCCGGTCTCCTTTGAGGATCTTTTTTAACTTTCTACCAGTTATTCATTGTTGAAATTTGGGAAAATCGACAGGTCCTACGGGAAACACTTGTCACCGAGTTCCTTTTTCCAACTGTCACCCCCTAAACCTTTGTACTTTTTTTATTACGGTTGTAAAATCGTAAAGAAACCTGTACCCATTGGGAGGTCCAGAGGAAATCGATGAAATTGAGATTTTCATGATATTTTATACATTTTCAAAAAGTAGAAGAACTTACAGCGTCGTAATCATTATAATTGCAACAATAAAATGGTGTTGCTTGGCACGAACAATTGATCGAAACAAAAGTTTTTAAATCGTTCAAATAATCGACATGTTTCACTGATGGTTTATGAAACTTCATGCTTCGTATTTTTAATCCTATATATTTACAATAATATATTTTTTTTCTCTAAAATAGCGTGAAAAATTGAAAATAGAATAATCTCGTAATAAATGGAATAAATGAGGGATGCAAATTTTCGGAAATGCGCAAAAGTCTAACCCATAACTCACGGAGTATCTAAAATGGAATCTTTTTCGAATGCACTTCAATGGATCTTTTACATGCTTGAGAAGGATGAGAATCCTCAAGAGAGACTCTCAGGCTTCAACACACAGATTGCCATTCGAAGGAACGTATATTGAAGTCCGAAAAGCCGAAACCCACTATTAGTGCCGGTCCACCTGGAGTGGGGCACTCTCGTCTTTTCTCCCTCAAGACGAGAAAAATCAGAACTGATCTCGATCCCTTCTCGTTTCACAGTGTCCGGTTTTTCCTTCACCGCCGCTAAATTTTCCCACTCACACAAAACAAATTTTCCCATAACGGTTTACACAGGGCGCCGGTCTGAAGATGGCCAAACGCAAAGAAACTCTACGCCCACATTTTAAATTATTCTCTAGCAAGGGGGTCGAAGAATGAAAATTATACCCTTCTCACACCACTTTCTGAACAACTTCCGATCATTTCCTCATGTCGGAAATTCGACCTTTGAAAATATATATCTTTAAATCATAGTTTCAAGTTTTACAAGATTTCCGATTAGATTTTCCGTTTAGGACCTACCGCAGACGCCATGGATCGTTATAAAAAAACACACACAAATGTCAAACATGTGAAAAATACGATGAAAGAAACAATTGATTGGCAAATAAAATTTTAAAAAAATGATAAAACGAAGAAATTTCATTTCGATTTTAAGAGAATTCTAAAACCGTCGCGATTCCTTGCCTTTCATTTTGGAACTCTTACAATTTTCTAAAAAAAAATTTGACAACTTAATAACAAAATAGATTTTTTAAATCGAAAATACAACCAAGACCTAGGAACCGGAAAGTGTATCGTAAAGTACAATAATCTCGTGATATTTTATTGCTATCAACGAACGATCAAGAAATGATATAGCGATTACAGAGCCGTCGATTTGCCGCGGAGGCCGGTGACCTCCTGGGGCTTTTATTCATCGAGTGTTTGAAATGGACGTGGTAGCTCAATAGTCACACACGTGTGCACGTATGCAGGCAAATATGAGTCTCAACGGGAGATTTTGTCGTAGGTGAAGCGAACTTACAGAGAGAGAGAGAGAGAGAGCGAGAGAGATGGAGAGCGAGAGAGTTCTTGACGAACAAGGAGACTCCTGTGTAGCAAAACTGGACAACGCACGAGGCCTGAACGTTTCCAGCTTACAATCCTATCTGTACAATAAAATACAGTCTCTTTGGTAGAAAAGCACGGTCTTATTTTCTGTATCGTACAGTATGTGAGCCACGTCAAGGAGAAAATTCAATTACGACAAAGAAAGATTGCCGCGACTCTTGCAGCTGCGATGCTAATGCGTATCAACGATCGTCGCTTCAAAAAGACCGAATTTGCGTCATTTTATATTTAAATTCCTATACCAAAAGCCTTTTTAATAGTTAGAACTTCCATTTTCAATGAACCAACAATATAAAGACGTAACTTTGTAATCACAAATAAACTCAACATTTTCTTTTCATTTTTTCGCATCGATGTATAGATAAACGACTGTTGCGGATCATATTATAGTCTGTAACATGTGTATAACCGACTTTACGTATTATATTTACGTGTTGATGGATACGAGGGACAAAAAGTACAGAAAAACCCTAATTTGTACGAGCCAAAAGAACTGAATGATAAATAAAATGAAATTGAGCTAGAAATGTTTGTAATAAAATCAATGTCTTTAGTCAAATTTAGTTTCTGCAGTCAATTTACATTTTTTTGCTTAATTCGAGGTAATTATAAACGAAGAAGTCTTTTAAAGATTACAAATGCTTCGGAAAGAGTTGTGAGTACGAATACAAATATTCATAGTGTGATCAAAAAGTATGAATCGTTAGTGTTGTTCTCTCGAATCACACTTTACGTTGCTTTTTCGAACAATGCTCGATTCCCAACAGCACGTGAATCTCCGGGCACTCATTCTCGCGTGATAATTAAAATTTCATTCTCTCGAGATTGTATTCACAGTCTCGCGAGAATGTTCGAGTTCCCAGAATAAATAATCTCAATGAATGAATAATCCATATTTACATACGAGTTTAATCTTAGCAGGAGAGATCGGACCTATGAACACAGCCATTTGCCATGTACTATTGAATTATTATTGTTAAACAATATATTGTTTGATTATTCCTGCGATAGTTCAACAAGTAGAGAAACTTCCGTTCTGGTATTAAAAAAAAAATGCACAACAGTAGTTTCTCTCGTTCGTATTTAAAAAAAAAATATTTCTCAATGTCATTAATCATTTTTAAAAATTATTTAAAACTGAAAAAATTGCGGAAAAATTGGCCGGGTTTAAAATGACCCAGTGTGTCAAACCCCAGAGACTTAATAATTCTTACGAAAGTTATTTTCACCTAAAAGTTTTTTCTAGAGAGATCGAACATCAAGAAACAAACAGCACTGCCTTAGTGTTAATTTCGCCTAATAATTTTTTATAACCATCAATATGTTCAATTATTTAGAAATAAATAATTCTTTGAAGATTTTTTTTTTTAAATCGAATTTTTCATCATAAGAATTATATCTCTTCATAATTTGCACAAATTCATAGTGTAATCGTCTAAAGCACGTCGTCCGAAAATTTCCGAGTGCGGAAACACGGTGGTCGGTTGCCGCAGAGTATACATAAAACGTATATGTATACCACGTTGCACTTGCGAGAGTTTTCACCCTGCAATGCAGACAACTGACTGGCTTGGCAGGTACAAAACCATTTATACATATATATATATATATATAGTCAGGTATATGTGCTATACTATAATGCAGAGCATGCTTACACGCGATACAGTCGGTAGACACGGTCAAAGCATGCATGGGAGTTTGGGAGTCGCGGTCCAGCAGCCGCTTGGGTCCCATGGTGTTGCGTTACTTTCCCACACTGAAAGATGTATACAGGGTGTCACATAACGTGATTCTAAGCTGCAGTAACTCATAAAAATTATAAAAAATTGAGCAACTTAGTTTCGCTGTTTTATTATTTATGTTTTTAACAACATTAATAAAGTTTTGAAAAAAAATATCGATTATTAGAATGGATAATCGAATATGAAAAAAATGTTCTTTAGATGTTGAGTTTTATAAATAAATATTCGTCGTATTTAAATGGAACGACGTACGAAACTCTTTGAATTGTGATTACATTAGTTTTTTTTTCTGTAAAAGTCACTTCGAATAATAATATTCTTAAAAACCGCAAATAAAAAACGTGTGAAAAGTGAATAAATTGATTTTAAGACTTTTTTTTTCTAAGCGAAGTTAAAAATGAGGTTCTTATGAAACTTTGGTTCTTATTGTTCATCATTTTTCAATCTCGATATTCATCAGTATTCACATTTGTTACACCTTGTATATAAACGTAGGATATCTTACACGATTCACTCGTGTACTTGTGTGCTGCGAATACGAAAAAAAAAGTCTCGAGTTTTAAATCAGTCGACAGTGATTGGCTTCAGAAAACCACAAAAATCCTAATTTTGCTGATGAGTTCAATATGAGCTCGAAATAATGGGAAATAAAAATTTATCAGATTTATTAAATGGTTTATCAAAATTCTGGACTTTTTGTTCCTACGTTTTTGTTCCAAAGCAAATTTCTTTAATGAACAAAAATCTTTTTTACCCTCATTCAAAAAATCCACGAAATAAATGCTCCTCTTCATGGTGCATTTTTTCTTATTACTTCGAGTTTTATTTAAATGATATCACTAATTTCTTCATAAAAATTGTAGCACTATGTTTTTTTTTTTTTCATTCACATCAGTATGTCAAAAATGTCGAGGCCAATAACTGTATCGTCTGTTCTCGAGGACTACACATTTATATACATGGAAAGACGTGAGGAGAGACCAACCCATGAGAATTCACGTAAGACCCTTTACGAGCTGGTTTGCTTGGAGGGGAATGGGCGTCGAAGATGATGGAGAAGAAGACGAAGAAGAAGAAGAAGAAGAAGAGGGAGAAAGAAAAGGAAAAGTGAACACGAGACGCGATGCATCTCACCTTGCAAGGCGAACCTGTCGACCATAGGACGAAAAGGATCGACGTTGCAAAGAGGACAAGAATTATTCCAAGTTTTTTTCTCTTTCTCTTTCTCTCTCTCTCTATATATATATATATATATATTTTTTGTTTTTATTATAATACATATGTACAGCCACCCCTTACATCGAGCTCTTTAAATTTCAGACGCGTACAGCTACATCGAGATTGTTGGCGCGCGAATGAACGACGCAGCAAAGTAGTTTTAAGAAAAAAAAAAAATAAAAAAAAAAAAACGACCCTTTTCATCCCCATCAAGATTTATTGTCCCTACGTTTCGTCCTCGCCAGCAGGAAGAACTGAAATTATCTTTTTTCTTTTTATTTTCATTCGTTATCGCGATACATCTGTGGTCCTATGTAAGCTGGAGAATAAAATTGGTGACAATGAAAATATGCTATGAATTTTTTGGTTAGAGGGATTTACAAAAATGTCTATATTTATTATTAAAAATATATATTTGATAATTATTTATTCAAAATTAAAATATCCGGTCATTTTTATTGATTATTTTCGTTGTAAAAACAGAAAATTATTGACCTATCGACTGATCTAGTTTCCTCTATAGCTGATGCAATCCACGACGACGTTCTCGTTGAATTCATGAATGCAAATGCGCTCACAGCTCCGTATTATTGTATTTACAGTCACATACTCGTAACGTTCGTTGACCGTTTCGCTACAATTGATCACGCTAAAAAAAAAAGAAAAAAACATCGATACTGAGATGCTCGGAAACCGATGCCCAGGATCCTATTCGTTCTTGATATGAATGAGATCGAAGAGAGAGAGTCGATGGAAGTGCGGAAGACTCCCATGGGTGTCGGCTTGCCAGACCTGACACATTTCATATTCATTTTTTTATCGTTGTCACGTTTATATATCGCTATAATTTACAAGTCCGAAAAAAAAGAAAGAAAAACTACTTGGTTTTACAATTCCAAACACAATTATCCATTCAATATATATTTTTTTAAAGTCCAGTCTATCAATTTATGGACAATTTTTCAAAAGTTATAATTTCAAGTTTTGAACGATTCTAAAACTCATGTCCATAAAAAAAAATAAAGAAAAAACAATTATATGAAGGAAAGTTACTTTTCTTTAAAAATCTAAAAATCTGCTAACTTCAAAACCCTTTCGTTGTCATGGTAGCCTTGAAAATGTTTGAGCATGTGCTGCACTTCCTGTCTTTTTATTAATTTAAGTCGTGTATGTTTTTAAATAAATAAAAAATAAATAAAATCACCATAGAGCTTTTTTCTTGTGAGGTCTTGGGCGGCGAATACCAAACGATTCGTAATACCATGCTCTGCGATAATACGGTCCAAGGGAGAGATAACTCGAACTTGAGTAAACAGCGTTCGTGATATGTATAAAAAGGAAAAAAAAACGACGCGATATTTTAATACGAGAGTCTATGTGTTTGGATTTATAAATTTTTATGGCTTTAGGGATGTGTATGTAGTGTAAAGGCTTTAGGGCTCGAATATATAGTTGCAGCTTAACCCTTACCGTTACTTCATGTTTTATAGATATACGTATATATATATATATATATATATATATATGATAAATATTACAACACGCGCTTTACATTGACGAGAACAGAGACTTTTCTGTTCGCCACTAAATTCATCCTCGTCCCTTGCGAGCTCCGTTTAATTCGTCATGAAAAATGTGCCGACACTCAAGATTCAGGGAGAAGAAAAGGTAAAAAGAATTGTAACAAATTTGTGTTAAAAATTTGCATGTAAAACTCGATCCAGTTGATCGATTGATAAAACCCCTAAATCTGGTCTGCAACGTGCATTGTAAAAAATGGTTACACTCATTATTGTCCTGGTAAAAAATACTAATAACCATTCCAGAAACATTGAGGCATCTGAATATTGACTCAACAAAATTGTATGTTTCTTTACACTCACTTTGGTTTCATTGACCAAGAACCGCATGTGTACTACGACTTTTTACATTATTATTAACGTAACGCCTTGGCACAGTCATGATCAAAAATTAAGTCTGTGATTAATTTTTGTAAACTTGGATATAACTTGCAGAATAAACTGGTTACTTGTTATTTCTTATAAGAATGTTAAAACATAAATTTTTGAGAAAAACGTGTCATATGACGTTTGGAGTTTGACAAATAACTTTTTTTTTCCTTCATTGGGAGTTGGACGACTGTATTATTTATTTCTCTTATCATAAAGATCTCTATGGCAAATTTCTCTAATCCAATTTAACTCTTTTCATTCATAACTAATCTCCAATTAAATTTAGTGCCCAGAGTTCACACTTTATATCGCTGTGTCTGCAAGACTGAATGATCAAACTTTTTTAAATTGTTTTTTTAGACAAATTTTATACGAAATGTTTTTTCTGTAATTAATAAGAAAAAAAAGAAAAATCTGTAGAAGAGTTTCGGAGTTATTAAAATAACAATCTGATATTTATTTTATATTAAAATTCAATTTGAATTCACTTATGTTGCATTATTGAGATTAAAAAACTCACGTATTTTTATTAATTCATAATATAAATGTAATAACAATTGGCAGGATTCGTCGTACGACCTCTCTTTTTCTCTGTATTTCTGTCTCTTTTATTCTATCTCCTTCTTGCTCACCCTCTGTTAAATTTGCGAAATATTCGAGTGCCATTTATACAAAAGGACTTGCAACAGCGGAAACAATCGTTTTCACTCTTCACCTAGCACAATGTAAAATTTCGAAAGAGAATTATTCAATCAGCCACGAGAAAGAGACAATACAGGATTTGCACTGAAGGCCTAAACAAAATGATCGTTTTGGAATGAATTTCATGCACAAACGGAGATAATGCATGCTTATCCATGAACGTCCTTAAAAACCATTCATATTATTTCTTCAAGCAGACATGATTTCAAATTTAAAAAAATATTAATATAAAGAAACTCATTATTATGAAGAAATCAGGTAAATAAAATAAAAATAATTCATTTAAAAACTCAGTGTTCAAGATAAATATGTTTTTTTGCACACAAATTTTAGAGAACATCCTCGAAAGTTTCTAGGACTCTTAGAAGAGCAATTTCCCCTGAAGGTTCGTTTTTTTTTCACAAATTTCGGTTACTTCACAGACGTTTGAAAGGAATTTTACCTGATCCATCGATATTTGAGGTGAGCTTATAGAAAATGAAAGAAAATTGAAAGAAAAATCGATAATGAAAAGTTCTCAAAACTAATTTACCGCTGTTAATTTGTAGCTGACTCACTGGGTAGAGTCTGAATTAAATGGGAGGTGTGAGAAAGGTCCGGAACTCGTTTTACCCACATAACAGTTATGTATATATAGATAAATATATATATATCTATAGTTAAGCACATACATAAAGAGACGCGAGTTCCGTATAGGGTCGAAGGGACTCAATGATTAATCGACCACTTCCTCCTTTCGACCAGGTTCCAAGGGCGTAACTCGACAATTGCGTTTACCAACGAAACGAGACCCTTTGCAACATGAATAAAAAACAAAATATTGAAAAATCCAGAGTTTCCTTATCACCTTCGACGATAAAATGATCGCGAAATTTGATATTAGTTTTGTTAAACTGAGAGAGGACTTATTTTTCTTGCTATCGCAATAATAATATCGCATCATTAATAAACACGTATATACCAAGTCCTTTATTTATCTCCAATTAGACCGCACTTGTAAACAATGCAATAAACGAAGTTAAGAGAATCGAATATCGCTGAAAGTTATATAATAAAATAACGACATCATCCTTCTCGTATCTCTCGTTTGTTCCAGGGATCGAAAGCTCCGCTTGTGTAAGCTTTGTTTTGCAAAACGTAGTACAATACTCCAATGATATCGAGCAGTACACGAATAATAATTATATTTATACAGGATGACTCAAAAGTTGGATATTTCATCGCAAAATTTCGAATCGAATAGTTATTTTTTTTTATTTCATTTTTTCTCTAGGACTTTGCGTTATTCATCAAAAGAGAAAAAAAAGGTACAAGACAATATGAAGGTTTGACGACGTCACCGTTTGAGTGGAAATTCTAAGATTAGACGTCAATTAATTACAATTTTTTCTCATGCACTTGGTCATTGTTTGAATTAAATCTGTTCACCAAATCCCGAGAAATGTAGTTTTTTTAAATATGTTAATTGGTTGTTTTAGGAAACTTTTGTTTCTTGGAGTGAAAAGTACGTAAGTCACGTTTGTTTATGTCTAGAGTGATCAACATTTTTCTACTCTGTGATAAATAAACAACGTCCTAATCAGCACGAGAAACGATCCAACGTTACACCCTCAGTCTTTGCCACGCTTTTCTCTTCTTAATGATGCATTTTATTGGTCTCGTCAATAAACATTCAACTTTTATACTCAACGGTATAACTGAGCATCAAATGAAATGGAAAAAAAAAACTTTTTTCCTCAGGATTATACACTTCGATAATTCTCGTCATTTTGGATACAACTTTTGCTGGAGCTTGTATACAGATTTATGAATTGTGGAAAATATATGATTAAATATCAAAGAATATATATATATATATATATATATATATATAATATCATGGATATGATAAACTTTATATAAGTCATAGGTATCGAGTGACGTACGAGTTATGACTGAGCAGCGAAACGACTGTAATATACCTACGAGCTCTAGCACACACAACTGGAACATTCCTCATCGCCCACACTGTCCACGCGAGATCAAACATCTTCGAACAATAGACACCACAATTTACGATTTGTGTGCGTCTGGTCCATGAACAAGAGTGATACCATGTCATACCGCGAAAACACACACGTGCGCCATTGTATACTTATATTTATCTGTACAGGACATTTTCAATCTGATCAACAGAAACTCGAGCTTTCGAATTCATTTATTTTTATTTTTTTATATCATTGAAAAAAAAAATTAATTTTTGCATGGAGTTAATCACGAGTTTTCATGGAATTACCGCGTTAAGGGATAAAAATAGAGGACGATCTTGAATCTTCGACCATTCTTAGTAAGCGAAATAAACATTTTTGTGAAAATTTAATTTAAAATTTATTTCACGTGCAATCAATTTTATTCTGTTTTCATGAAAAAAATTTAGAACGTTTTTTCAACTTTTTATCAAAATCTCATTGATTTATAGTTTTTTAACAATGCTTAAATGGGAAGGCTCTCTTCAGTTGTTTACAATATGACATTTTTCGTCAAAAAAATCGAAATTTTTTTTTACCATTCAAATACGACAAAGAAAAAAGCTTGGTCAATTTTTTTAAATCGTTTTCGTTTGTCACGGATTAAAGAAAATTACGATGTGGTCCTCACGTCCAGTTTATAATTTGTCAAATTATAAATATTTTCTATTTTGTAAATGCAGGTAAAAATGAATATTTAAACGATATTTCGATCATCGCAAAGCTTTTTGCAAAATGTATTTGAACAGAGTATCGTTTTCTGTGCTTTACAGGTTTTTTTTCATGAATATGGAACTTTCATAGCAATATTACAAAAAGGGGAACCCGGAAGCGCGATCACAATATTTATTGCGTGTTTTCAAAAGATCAAACAAAAAAAAACCTTAACGCGAAGATAAAAATCCGTATTTACGTCAGTCTGAGGGATGAAAAATAATAACTAGAGTTCTCGGATGTGTAGCACGTGCTGGTCACACGAATTAACCACGGAAGCAAAGTGCACCCATATAACGTGAACGAATATTTAACTGAGGTAAAAGCTGGCGCACCCTCAACTCTGCCACACCCTTAAAGGTGTGGTCCTGTTTCGAGACCTGATGAACTCTCGTGTCCTTGCCTATTATTGTATTTGTATATTCCAATGATTTCAAGTCAAAAGGGCGAATGAAAAATTGCTAATTAATAGCTTCCCAGCCCTTTCGTTTTTAGGGTGAGTTTATAACATAACTAGGGGTTCATTGCACTTTTGTCCAATATAATTATTTACCTCCATATCGTTTACAATGTGCGTGAAAACAGAACGTTGACTCTACTAATTTACGTTAATGTGTTATGGCAACAGATAAGCCGAATACATAATGTTACAAAATGATCGTAAAGCTATTAAATAATCCAGATTCAAATTGCATATCCTTGAAGCCTAAAATTGAATGAATATTTCAACAATCTCAAATTTCTGTCATACTTTCCGTAGTTTCTTCAAGTTTTTTACGGTAGGAGAAAGTCTTTGAAATCAAGAAAACTCAGTCCATTTTCCTTCAACTGCTAAATAAGATTTTGGCTTTGAATAAGATTGAAATTGAGTAGTTCTTTATGAATATCGATACAAGGTAATTGCAACGTTAAAATGACTTTCATATCGACTTCACGAAATGACTGTATACGTGATGTTAATTTCTTGACTTTCTATTAAAACGCAAAGCTTTTCTTTTGAGGTAACTATTTTAATGAACAAAATCTAGAACCGGAAATGATGACTAAATTATACTATTATAGACCCTTGGAATGACTTTTTCAATTGCGCGGGTCAACCCAAGAGGAAACATTACGAAGTTCATTAGAGAATCTTACGTATGACAGAAAAGGGAATAAAAATGGTAAAAACGTTTGATGGGGACATTAGTACCAAACAAAAATTGGATATAAAAATGTTAAAATAAATGAAAACTGTATGTCCAAATAACACAATTATCATGTTTCAAAGAAACTAATCAAGTCAAAGTTACAGAATCATTGCCTTTTTGGTGTCAAACCCGTTGTGCGTGCAATCTAATCCGGGTTTTTTATATCGCTTACTCCATTTATATCCGATTGCCATATATATAGGTTGAAAACAGTGAGAACACATAGGCTGGTTTCACCGGTAACATTTCCGGAATTACGGGAGAAAGACCCTAACCGAGTTAACTTCCGGTTAAAAGTGCTCACGGTCGCCCCCGATTTCGCCATGGAACAATAGAGATTCGATTTGTTTCTCAGCATGGGAGAAAGAGAGAAAAACATTTCCGGTTTAAAAGGATGTTCAGAGAACGAAAATTCTCTTCTACTCACTCAAATACTCGCATAACCCTAATACACTCAATTTACTTCCGCCATTTTTCAAATAGACTAAATTACCATAATAAAACTTCAAGATTTATCATAAAAATGAAACCATTTCCACATATATCCGATCCATTCTCATAGAGACATGAAAATTCTACGTTTTGATCTTGTTACGATCGGCGGAGTGAGAAAATTCTGCAAAACAATGCTCCATAAAACTTTTCAACTTTCTAAAAGGAAAAAAGTCACAATTTTTCCAAATTTTTCGAGCATCTGAACATTTCGTGTGTAAAAATTAAAAAATTCATATTTCCTTTCGATCGTTATCGATTTTTCTGGAATAAAACTTCGGAATCTGGTCAAAAATACTTTGGAAAATGTATGAGAAACGCATGATTTATAATCCTCGTGAAAAATCGTGGGATTCATAAATTTATTTGTCTCAATAATAAGTTGAATAATTTTGACCGATTGAAAATTGCTTAATCATCCGGAAATGTCTCCATGTTTCGACACATATATTTTATACATGGATTTGAAGCAGTAAAGTTGGTCAAGTAACCAACCCACACGTGGCACAAAGTGCGATATCAAATTATAATATTATTTTTGCGTTGAAACAGCGATTCAGATTATTCGTTCGAAACACACACTCGCCAACTCTACTATTATTACCGATCTGTGACTACATTGGAATTTAAATTGCTCGGTTAACAGGTGTCTCGTGGTGTCTGATCTTCGTATATACATACACGAGGTTATAACACATCTTATAATATAAACCGTCGACTCTCGACTTCCCGTATCGCTGAGAACTTGTAGAACGCATTTGCGTTACAGTTTCACAGCGACTACCTACGGTATTACGAGTGTACACATCATTTTTACACGCTCAACTCGCCCCTGCGTTTCAAATGACCAATGAATACGCTGGCATAAGTCTTGGAACGATAATAAATTAATAAAGTTAACAAGACTTTCGATAACCGCAGAAAATCGAGATCAATTTCTTCAATAATTAAATTCAATTAAAAAAAAAAAAATAATAATAAAGAAAATATAAAAATAAAAAGAAACAAACAAATAAATCAATAATAATAAATTTAAATATACTAAAGAATAAAGATTGAATTTACAAAAGTTACTTGAAGTTATTCATGTATGAGATTTATTGAAATTATCATACGCGTCAATAATTAAATGACTTAAGTTAATGAATAGAATTTAAAAATCAACAACAGGAACTAAAAAGTTGTAATGCTCCGAATCACCGATCTTTTGCATCCTAGGATCGTCCACTGTTTGTACAGAAAAGAACCGTCAATTATCTCATCTTCCACGAACCGGAAACACGAAGGAAATCACTCGGACATCCAACAGGAACTCTTGGGCCGAGGAACCGTGATGGTAACCACAGAGAGGGCGAAAGAGAAAAAGAGAGGAGAGATTAAGCGACTCTCTAGTGTCCACTCTCTGGCGCCACTTCCGGCGAAAACAGAAGAGGCAGAGAATAAACAGCTGTTGGATGTCATCGTACCCAGTAATTTTATTCGACCTCACCATTGAATACATGGCTCTGATTATGCCTTTTTTCCATCAACTATCGATATTAATCATTCAAACTCAACGTAAACTCTCTAATTATTTTTTACATCAATAGCCACTCGGCAATCTTTGTATTTCACTGTTAAAACTTATAAATTGAAATTAATAAAGACAAAAAACTTTCCAAAAATTGTTAATACTTTGCATACGTTTTTGTTTACACTTTTTCGTGAAAAAAAAAAAAATAATGAAAAAACCATTTTTTCTTTAAATCCAAAATAGACATGATTCCTTAACATCTGCAAAGAATAACTTTTTTTTTTTTGGAAAAAAATCAGGCACCTGAATGATCGACTATGACTGAAGTGTACAGAGAAATTTAAACATTCGGTACTCTCGCGGGGTTCGTGCATTCGCGACCAACGATGAACGCCTTCACTCGATATCCGTTCCGGATGCGACAGAACGAAATGCCGGAGAACTGCACGTAGAGCTCCGGGAGTTTTCACGGAGCCACTTTTTAATGAGAGACACGAGTTCCGGTGTTTTTATTTTTTTTCCTGGTTTCTTTACATAGCTTTACAAACATGTAATTATATGTTATGCAATCGAAGTACACAGCGTTGGAGAAGCAGCAGCAAAAGTATATTCTCTCGGAAACAGCTGTCATTTATCAACAACAAGGAAATTCCCATCAACTTCGATCTCCTGTTGTTCTTTCATGACTTTATTGGCAGTTTCAGAAAGCTCGATACTTAAGTGGGTCAAATATTAAAATGACTATTTTTCAAATCAAAGCTTTTACAAAACGACAATTTTACAAATTTTGACAGACAAGGACCCCAGAGCAGAACGATAAAAAGTCCTTTTAATTTGCTAAATTTTTTTCTATGGATAGATCGCCGAAAATTTAAGTGGGTTAAAAGTCTCATTTTTTTTTTTGCAAAACTATTTCTCAAACCGCACGAAACTTTCTTCTCTTTTTCTTGCTTCCTTTCCATTCATCTTTCGATGTTATTTTTTGTCTCTTGCTCTCTCTCTCCCTCTCTTTGCCTTTTTTTTGTTTCTCTTTCCTCCTTTCATCCTCTTTCTAATGTTGGTTTAATTCAACGTTTCCTGAGCCTCAGGTCGTTTCGCGTGTCGCGAGAATCGCGTTCCTAACTAATGGAGAAATTACATCAGACGGGACCGCTATGAGCTTTCTTTTATATCTGACCAAGGCCATCTAATTAAATATCTATCTCGGTCTCTCCCTCCGTCCACCTGACTTTCCATCTTTCTATGTATATACGAAAAATTCCCGTTTACATCACCGGATAGAAACTTCTGTACAGATGCCTATATCGAAGCTTGACATTCCTTATTTGTCATCAAGATAATATTTTTATCACAACCGTAATAGGGACTAATTTACATTTCACTGTTAAATGTTACAAAACTGTATCCGTACATTCTCGAATTTTCAACCAAAATTGTTCCTTAAAAAACTGCTTAACCCTTCGAGCCATAATGAGATTTACGTTGTGACAAATATTTATTTTTTTTGCAGTTTTTTGAGACTACTGACCAACTATCGCAACAAGAAATTCCAGGTTTTTCAGTGTGACATGATCCCTGAGAAATTCATAATCGTGAATAAATTATGAGCAGTCATTATTTGTTAATTGTACAATCACGAAATATAAATAAATAGTGAAAATTCGTACTTTTTAATGAGGAAAATTTATTTTCAACAAAACTACGATGAACAACGAAATGGAAATTTTTTTTAAAACTCAATACACTCTAAAGAATTGAACAGAATTTTTTTCCAAATTTTTCGAACACTGGTTTCTGTTTGAAAAATAAAATAAAATAAAGTAACAGACAATTGTGAATTTACAAATATTGAGTTTAGATTCGTAATCAACGACCCCAAAAACTCCCACGAGTACGAAATTTCAAGGTAATTACGCGTAAAGAAAAAAGTATGACTTTAAACAAAAAAGTATGAGAGTTAAAATCAATTTTGTTTTGCTATTTCAATCACTATCGTGATGTCAGAAACAAAGAGCAATTCTTAGATTTCGATGGAATCAAAAAGATAATTTTTTTCTTGCGAACGAGTACAGTGAGGGCAATTTTTTTCACAGAAACACCGTTGTGGTAGAAGAGTTTAGTTGAATTGGTCATTTTTATTTTTCATTTTAGTGGAAATTGATATGACCTATATAGAGACACGGCGAAGGACGTTCAATGTAATATTTCGTTGTAAGAAAAAACACGAAATGATTGCTACAATTATATATACGTAGTTTTTACTGAATAATTGAGGTTATCCCAATCATTTTTATTATATTTATTAGAACAAACACCTTGGCGCTAATTGTTTAAATTTATTTCAATGATTTGGTCGAAACGATCGAATTACTTTTACTAGCGAATAAAATACAGTGGACGCTCTCCATAGTTTAGAAAAAAGAAAAAAAGAAGCATTACATTTTCTCCTTCTTTCAACTGCTGTATAAATAAAAAAAAACGAATAAAACCAAGAACAAACCATGTAAAAACCTTTCATACTGAGCAAAGATTTAATTGACCAAAACAAATGTTGTTCCTTTCAACTAAAATATTTACTTGGATAAGTAGAACAAAATGTTTTTCAAAAGAGACTAAATTTTCAGTGAATGCTGGAGCAAATTATAGATCGAACCGAGTAAACTGTGAGGCAATTCATAACGAATGAATATTCATGCAACAAAATCGAGTTCAAATACACTAATTTATTGATTTATTGCAACGAGATGCTTTCTTCGATTTGATAATTGAGATTAAACCAAATATTTTATAAAAACAAGGTTTAAAAAAAAAAATGCGTAAGCAAATTTATAATAACATTGTTGTTTGAGAAAAAATAATTTTTCTGGATTTATTTACTTGGTCGATTCGTCCACGAGAAAATTTCATGATTTTGTTGGACGAACATTAACCCAAAACAAAAATAGTTAAAAAAAAAAGTGTGTAGTTCGATGAAAATTTATTTGTTTTTAGTTCAAGCTCTTCGACTACTGTTTATCGACGTTGTGCGAAGGTGAGAGTATAGGAACAGAATGGACTGTAAATCGTGTTAAGACGTCACTGTAGTAATAATTTTTAAGGCACATCAGAAATGACGCCCTTACGAGAGCTGCAGCTTCTGTTAAATGCGAGAGGAAATTTCGTCATTCATACCACGAAGCCGGTAGAGCGTGACCGTGTATCCTGAAAGAAAGTGAGACAGAGAGAGAGAGAGAGAGAGAGGGAGATGAAGAAACGTGAAAAAAATAAGCCCGACGAATCGAAACGCGCCTCGCCCATCGATCGATTTACGCTCTGATCGTGACCGGATCAATGTTTTGATGAAACGAGTTAAAAGCACCCACGATTCACGTTTTACATTGGATCGATACTCATATACCAAGAAATTCATCCTTTTGTTTCCTCGTAGCCGGAGCTTCGTCTTTTTGTTTTATAGGAAAAGCCCCGTTAAGATTTGAGACGAGAAACGATGAAAAAAATGAATTATCAAACCATGTATTCGAGCGGAAGTCAACGCTGAATTTTGTTTCTTCTAACTACGAAATGAGGACAAATAAATAATTCTTCAACGATCAATGAAATATTATCAAAATAGCGATCTTTTGGTTAGCATCTTACGGAAGAAAGATTTTTTGTTGTTGACACATTCAATAGTAATTTCGCTTCTAATATGACGTTATAAAAATAAATGAGAAAAAAAAATTGGAACAAATATGCGATTCGAGAGTCTCGTTCAAAGCTTCTTGTACATTCTTTATTGCAAAATGCTGACAGGATGTTAATACCGCTACAGTCCCACCGTGTGTCCTGACAAGATAAAGACCCACGTACATATTTTCATTCTCACGTCTGAGTTAAGTAAAAATTACAAATCTTAGTTTCTCATACGCTGGAGACAAGTTCTTATGACGTTCGATATATTTCAAAAGTTCCCGAAAAATGCAATCGACAAAATAAAATATTGATCGAACATAGAAACGAAAAACACAATGAACTATTGCACTGATTCGGTATAAATATGCATTTGTATTTACGTGGGTATTGAAGAAAAATTTGTTCTTACAAAAAATTCGTCGAAACGTGGGAAGCTCGTCCTTCGGTAGAACGGCCTTCCAAATCGCGTGAGACACGAGATTAAGGTCGAACACAAAAGTAAAATGACAACAACACTCCACCTCATGCTGTGGTATTTTTGTACGACAAACAAATTTTCGTATATCTTTGTACGTATAAATAAGAAATAAATGACCAGGAACTTGATGTCATTCGTGTCGAAATATTATCTGACATTTTGTCATTTTTTAAAATCCATTTACATTATTTTTCGATCAAAATAAACCGATACACAGAAACGAGTCACAAAAATATATTATTTTTCGTCTTGTAATCGGAAAAATATCATGGAACTCTAATTTTTGTGAATAGTTGAAAAAAAAATTATTCATTTTTTCCTGCAGAACAATTATTCAGTAATTAACAAACTTTGCTTGGAATTATTTCCGACGTGAGCGTAAACTGAGTGCAATATTTTCTTTATTGCAAGTTTTTCAAGCGAAAAAAACCACGAATAAGAAGTAGAGACAGAAAGAGGACTATATATGGAGATAACTTTTTCGCTACACGTGCATGTAAATATCTTTATATTGAAAAATTGAAACAGCATCGACAGAAGAAACTGTAAAAGACTCTCGACAATGGGAGAATAAAAGAAGGATTGAGATGCACGTGTGTATCGTGTAATTACACTTGCAAATCGCTTTATAACGAAATGGCACGCGAGAGCAAGTGTGTAAATTGAAATTTATAAAAATATAAAAATGTTTATGTGTGGCGACTCAATTTTTTTTTCAGATAATTATGAAAACCAAATTTTTCACAAAAGTTTTAACGTTACGATTGATGAAATGAGAAAAAAAAACCCATGAAAAACTTAAAAATGAACAAAAAAAGATATTTAGTAAAAATCGAATGATAAAAGTGGCTTAGGCGTAAAATTTTAAGACTCGTTTGACTA
Source organism: Campoletis raptor (assembly GCA_948107755.1). Lineage (NCBI taxonomy): Eukaryota > Metazoa > Arthropoda > Insecta > Hymenoptera > Ichneumonidae > Campoletis > Campoletis raptor. The sequence continues at coordinate 7,539,600 of OX403630.1, read as the reverse complement.
TCGCGAAGCAGCTTATTTCTTGTTATTTCTGATTATATTTGATATCGTATTTTTCATTGTTCGTTTATTAAAAAAAAAGTTATGAAACGTTTCATTGTTTTGGCACATATAAAAAATAACAACATTCGGAATTTTTGTTAAAATTGACTGAGCGAAAGGGAAAAAATAGACAACCCACTGGAATTTTATTCCCACGCGAGAGAAAAAAAAAGATAAAATATCATGTAGCTACCGCAAAGTCACTGAACGTACGCGATGCCGAACGATGAGCCCGGGGAAGTTTCGTCGAATAGGGGCGGATTGCATGGGCGCATAAGCCAGAATTTTTCTTTTTCTTAATATTACGAAAATTTTGTATTGAATACGTAAATTTTAAGATTTTAACATACACGAGCGTTCTTACAAGGCCGAGTAACACGAAATTGAATGTCGCATAATAATTCTACCAAAATAACTGTCATAATAATCATAAATTCGTAATTTTGTTTCAGTGTAGGTTTTAAAACGATCCGGACTTGTGTAAAATACTTGAAAAGTGATCGTGAACATTGACAGAGCGTAGCATAATTTAATTTTCAATATGAAAATCCACCACACGAACGTCGTACTATAGAATCAACTGATCGAGTCTAATATGAGACAACAATTCACAATAGTAACTCCATGTAACTAATTAGGACTGTGGAATGTCTACGAGACCCAATCAAGAAAAGATGTATGTAGATCAACGACGAGAAATTTTCTGTCGTACACACACATCCGGCAGGAAACAACAAGACGACCTGTGCGCCCTCTGAAGAGAATACTCGGCTCATACAGTCGTGTATTACAGTCTCCATGGTCGTGTACAAAAAGAATGAAACGGTTGCTTCAATACTATTTTTTTTAACCGTTCCACAAATTCTCACTTTTTTCTATCATGTAACAACATACGTTGTAATTACGGTCAAATTCTATTCACTTAAGATGGACAGTTTTCAGCATTGTTTCAAAAATTGCAAAAAATATAGAAGAAAGTTTATAATTGTTCATCTTTCAATTCGATCGAAATATCAGGAGAATATATTTGAATAATTTTTTTTAATTTGTACGTACAAAAAGCGTCCAAAGAATGTTTCATAATCCTTAGAGATTCCAATTTCGTATGTACGATCATCCATAATTTGCAAACCCAAAACACTGAAAATCACCATCCAAAAATTCACTTTCACTCTTTGTTATGAGACGCCTACTACAATGCCCAATTTTTTGACAGAACAAAGAGGTCGTAAAGCGAATCCCAATTATTGAAACAACATTGTTTATGTTAACTTTAGACTTTGCACACATTCGAACTACAACTCCCTCGCTCCAATAATGACGGTGTCTCATAATACGTGAGGAAAATAACTGTACGATCGTTGATCAAGACGTTCGCTATCTTTACTGAACCTGATCGCGACAGTCAGTCCAACAGCATTCTAGCGACCCCTGGCGAGAAAATTTAGAACTCACCGTGAAGAGTTTTTACCGCTGTTAGATGGCGTTATCATCTCATGTCATTTTTTCGAGAGAACAAAAGCGACAAAACAAGTATTTGAACCTCTCAATTCTATTCACTATTCGGAAAAAATGGATTGTAGGGTAAAAAGAAAAATTTTGCTATCAAATATAGATCCCAGCAAACAAAATGGTCGTGCAGTACCAGCACGATGTAAGCATTGGTATTCCGACCACCTGCGGGTTTTTTACTAAAAATGTAATTATTATATCGAATTATTTTTTAGTATTATTTATGAAAATAAAAATGTAATTCCTTTTTTTCAATTCCATTCAATAAAATTATTCATTATTTATTGGTATTGTTTCGTTTTTATTAGATTTAAAAAAAATTGAATCATAGAAAAAATCCTAGTGTTGTATAGTTCGCCGGCCGGCACCCGATTGATACTAGTCTTATCACGCTCTCTCGCTCACGCGACTGCTCCGCGCCCGCCCCACCAGTTGGGCTTCGCCGCTTCTCTCCTCGCGGCGCGACGGCACGGCAAACGTTCCCCCACTATACAGCAAGCACACGGGACTCACGGGAGCGCGTAGAACGTAAACAAACCAAACGCATACCACACAAGTTTACTTCGAACTCTTGAATTTATTTCAATATACCGACAAATAAGTTCATCAAATAATAATTTTCGTTTCACCATTCGGCAAATATATTCAATACTAAAATTGTTTTTTCAAACTTATCTCAAGTGTATTTATTTTCCGTGGTTAATTAAGCACACTACGTTATCGACAGTATATCCGAACCATTAGATGGAGCTGGGAGATTTTAAATATAAAAAAAAGAAGAAAAAGCCTTGATTTCTCGCGTGCCCCTGGAAGCCTGGAAGCTTGTGTGTTGCAGCACTGTGCGGGGAAGACGTCGACGACGTCGGGACGAATGACAACTCGTATAAATCGGCGTCGTTGCGATTAATCCTCACGCTCGTAAAATCTACGCAATTAACGAACTATAAATGTTGATTTTTCGGATTTCTCAGATACGTGACATATGAATAAAGTCGGTGAATACAAAAAGCGAAGAATTTTATTTTTAATGTTGATATCTCAGTGAATCCGCGAGACAACTCAATGCGAGTTGAAGAAAAAAAAAAAAACTTTTCAGTCCGCGAGAGTGGTCAGAGAGCGCGTTTACGCTTGTGTTTTTGTGCGTGTGTATTCGCGAGACGATGTGGGTGTCGCTCTCGTAATATACAACGTCGAAGGATCCTGCGCGTGTTTTTTTGTGCTATATACCGGGTACAGTGTCCTGGGCGTAACCCGAAGGGTGTCTTGCAGTAGAAAAACCGATCGTTTAAGTCTCTTATTCTTTTAGTCTCATCGCAGCAGAAGAAACGATCATTTTTCCGTTAAATTCTACAAGATTAAATGTGTGTTATCTTTGGAAAAGAAAGAATCCAAGAAACCTCGATAAAGAGTGAATAATACGATAAATGGAAACGGAACAGAAGCACATCGACACTACAGTGATAAATCGTGTGCAATTTATTATTACGAGTTCTAAACAAAGTGATTCGACTTCCGCCCATCATCGTCTTTTTCCCCCAACAATTCAGATTATTTGAATCTCCTGTCACATTGTCTTGCTGTTTGAAAACTCTTTTCTTCGTTCGATAGCATAGTGCGATGTCGAACGAACGAAGATCGTCTGAAATCGAGGATCGCTTCGTAAGGAAGTTACAGTACCAAAAGCGGCGCTGACTTTTCTTACCTGAGAAAAAAAGGGAGAAACAGAGAGCGAGAAAGAGAGAGAGAGAAAAGGAAGACAAGAGCATTGTCGATCGTGGGAACGAGCTGTTGGAAAGATAAAGAAATACTTTTGTGTTGTGTTCCCCAAAGAGGAAAAGCTCGAATTAATAGCTCGGAATAAAACGTTAATAAAATACGTATATAGTTCGAAAAAAAAAGGGAATCAGAGTGCAAAGACATAACAACAAACGAATTTCTACATTCTTCACCATATAAGCAACAATTTTCATTGTCACTGTAACAAACTAGAAATATAAACTCTCTGAATTTTATATATATTCCATACTTATACACGTTCAAAAACTCTTCTTCAAATTCCTCATATATCTCATTAGCAAATCCTAAGCTTTATTTCGGCCAATGTGTGACTCGGCCGACGCATACGTCCACAAGCTCGGTTATCTCCAGCTAGGGTGCGACGAGCCCTCGACCGAGCATAGCCATGGTCGAGTATCAAGCGGTTCTAGACCCGAGGCTCAAGTGCCTGTCCTCCCGAGAGCGTCTAATTTGCAGCACCACTCGACGAGAGATTCAACAAGATCTACAAGGTCTTTGGGAGGCACAGAGAGTTTTGGAGATGGAAATTCTGGCTCCGCGTCAACGGGGCCTGAAATTCCATTGCCTGGCGGAAGACAAGGTGCTTTACCTGCTCCGCCGGACTATAAAATGTACGAGAGGGAAAATATGATCACAGCGTCGAGATTCGCTTCTTCTAAATCTGGAGAAAGTATCAATTCCGCAATGGGTCAATATCATCACAATTTACAACATCAATCTAGATCGCAGCAACAACAGCAAGCTCCTGTTTATGAAAATATCGAATATTATCCTCAACAACAAGCTCCTCCTTATTATCATCCTGTTGACGTTCGAAAAAGCCCCAGAGGCAGTCCTCGAGGCTCAGTTTCTGGGGATAATTACGAAGCTACGTTTCGCAAAGCTCAGCCTCAAGTTCCCACCAGCAATCGATATCAATCTTCTTCTCCTGCTAAAGAATTACCACCTTACGAAGCACCTCCTGTCTATGAAAATATCCAAGAAGTCGGACACTTTGAGAATGACACTTCGCAACAAAACAAAGCTGCTCCTCAAGTACCCAATTATTATCATCCGGCTAATCTCAATGGCGGAGATTACGTCGTCATGACTGGAAAGGTATACTTACTGTTTACACACTTTTACCTTTGGGTGTTAAATTTTTAAGTAGCAGAAGAGGGGGAAAGAAGATTGTATTAGTCACTTTTCTGGACGACTCATGAGTCATTATGACCTTGGCCGATCTCACGATTCAGGATGTGTGAGAAATAACACTTCAAAGGACTTTGAATACAGGATGAATCGGGGATTTGAATAATTCGTGGTTTTGTTTTATTTTTATTGAGGCTTCAAATCCATTGAATTAAATCGTAAATTTCTCGGTTGTTCCATTCATAAAATTATTAATCTCATGTAATCCTCTTAAATTCAACTGTAATATTGTAAAACTTTCCAGAGAATTTGAGGAAGAGATTTTTCTCCACTGGAGTTCATTTGGACACATAATTTTTTAAATTCCCGAGTATTTTAATTCCTGCGGTTCTGTTTTATCGTGTATTCAAAAGAAAAAAAAAAATGCAATGCAATATTTTATTGTTGTAATGTTTTTTAAATCAACATTATTGAACAATTGTGACACTGTATAAAGAAAATCTTTAAATTTATAAAACATTATGTATTGTATTTTCCCAAAATTCTTCAGTATCTGGTCGATTAGTACGATTTTGATGAGCGAGTGTTTTCGAAATATTCTATAAAAATCGTGAGCACGGAATGTAAAAATTTGCACAAATGAAGCGCAAACAAATCTTTATTTTTTTAAAATCATTTAATAATGTTCGCTTGATTTTTCAAGTCTTAATTCTAAACTCAAGGAAAAATTGCTTCACATATTACAATCTTACATGTTAAAAAAAAAAGAAAAAAAAAACAATACGAATGGCACGGATATTCGCTTCATTGAAATGGAAAATGGGAAAGAAATTTGTAAATAATTGATACTTCTTTATGTTGAAACAGCAACAACGAGGAAACCGTGGCCAGAGTTACGACGGAACATCACTGCCACGTATTGTGACATCGCAGCAAGAATCTCGGTATCTTTCAGGTTCGACATCGTCATCGGCGGATTTGCAAAGTTCGCGTACCGCGGCATACGTTCCACCATCAGAGTTGCAAACGCCAGCTCGAAGTTACAGCTATCCATCGGACCCGCAGCAGCAGCAACAGCAGCAACAAAATTCGCCACGATTGAGTAATCCTTACCACAGTGAATCACCGCCAATACGTTTGCCACCGGACACGAGTTTACATTATCGTGGAACGATGCACGAGAATTCAAATTCGACGGGTTATCGAGGCGGGTCATCGAACGAGACGTTGCCTCAAGTGCCGCAATATCGAACCGACAATTCTCAAGTGTACAAACAGTACGTCGATCAATCAACGTCAAGAAACAATTCGTCTCACGGCTACGAAGGTCAAACGCGAAATTCACCGGTTTACAGTGGCAACGTTCGCGCCGGTGAATTATCGCCGAATTGTCGAAATTCTCCAACCGTTTATTCAACGAGAAACACGAGTCTTCCTGGCGCGACGATCACCAGCACGATACCACAAAACGACAGAACTTATCATCGTACGTCAGAGAGTCGCGATGATTTTCCAGCGAGAAATTCACCCGTTTATTCTTCAGGGCGATCCGATCAGACTCGTTTACCTAATGTTCAACAAACCGAGAGAAATTATGCTCCGGAAACGGTTGAGACGACGAGAAACTCACCGGCACTTTACACTTCTTCGAGAGAACATTGTCCAACTGGACGCAATGAGACAACCCGAAATTCTGGCATTTATCAACAAAACAACGGTACAAGATTGTCACCCAAAACTAGTCCCACACATGGACAAATTTGCAACGATCTAACGAGCCCTAATCATGGTGTTACCGCCAGACAAGTTCCAACTTCTTTCGTAACCGCTGCCACCGGAAGTCCCGTTCGCGGACAAGTTCAAGCTCCTGTCTCAAGCGCTGCTACCACTAACAACGAAGATTTTTCTCTTACTGGCCCTAGAATTACTAGTCTACCGCCTGGTGTTACCAGCGGTGTCGCTGGACCCGTTTTTCTCAATGCCGGCGTTCCTGTACTTCAAAGAGCTGTCGAACCTAATATCGATCCCAGACGATCCGCCAGTCCACCTGTTAAACCTGCACCTGGCAAAGGACTCTTGCCTTATAATGTCACGCCACCGAGACCTTCGGTAAAATTCGAACAGTATTCTCCAAAAACAGATATTTTTATTGATATATTGACAATCATTTTATTAAATCATTTTATTTATCAATTTAATAAATCATTTTATTGATTTCAAGTCGATGGATTTTTTCTCAAGTACACTTTCGTTTACAGGGTCCTACCGAGGCTGAACGTAAGATAGAAGAACTGACGAGACAGTTGGAAGAAGAAATGGAAAAGCAGGAAGAAGAAGGCGAATACTTTGGTAAAAAAAAAAAAAAAAATCCTCTATTTCTCAATACTCAAATTCTCCTGCTCAAAGCTATAAATTTTGGACCACAGGCCTTATTTTCGATAACAGTTAATAATTCTCACCGTTCTAAAAATCAAGAAAATATTAGAATAATAGAGAATTACGTAAAATTGCGTTACAGTGAAAAATAGTATTTTGTAACTTTGAAATTTGATCTTGAGATAGTTTTCCCTTAGAGTAAAGTTTACAAAAACTGCGAAAAAATTTCGTCGTAATGCACTCTTCCAAAGGGAACAGGAAAGGACGGTTTATCCTGAGAGTGTTTCAAACTAATGCAATTTTCCTTTACTATCCTACGAGTCTGATCATATTACGGAAGTGGTTTATACTGTGTATCATATTATACAGGGTGAACTTGGATTGAATGATGATTAACGGAAATTTCAGTTCAGGATCCAATTCCAAGTCACAGAGGCTGAAACTTCATTTTCTAATGCAATCTCTATTCGATCGAATATTAATTATCAGTGTTCCAGAATTCGCTCACTTTACAACAATATTTCTACAAAAACGGTTAGAAATAGAGCGAAAATGCATAGGACTGATCTTGCAGGGCTTTCAATTTCGTACTAAAAAGCTCTCGGTGGGGCTTTTCTATTTTGAATAATACAGTGCTTAAAATAGTTCGAAAAAGAACTTCGTTTTTAGGGTCACACAAGCTGACTAGTTTTCAGAAAATTTTTCAACTTACTGTCAGGACTAAACCCCTGACAGTAGAAAAACGTTGTCAGGAACTTTTTAATATGGAATTTCATGCTCTACAAATTTGGTCTCCAACATTTTTTCTGTATTTCTAACCGTTTTGGAATTATTCAAGATACAAAAAAAAACAATCTAATAAAAAAAAGACATTGAACTTTTTGGAATCAGTTTAAATGATTGATTATGCAGTCTGGATCACCCTGTATAGTGTATGTAGCGAGGGCTCAATCTCTTAATGCACGTGTCTCGTTGGCTTACTAATCTCGTTATAAACCGTCCGAGAGGACTTGCGTGTACTAGCGTACAAACGTCAGTAGATTCTCTAGTTTGTCCAGTGGGTCGAGATCGCGGAATTGTGTTGCAAAATATTGACGTTTTTGTCGAATTTACATTCTTGTTTTTTCTTCCTCTCTTGAAACAATTATTTCCTTTTTGTTTTTGGACATGGCTAGATCGATCTTACCGATCTCATGCTGTGAGTTTTAACGTCGAAATGTTCTTTCTACAGTCTAAATAATTGTGTTTTATTGATTTTAAATATTTAAGGTATTTGTCACACTTGTGGAGAAAAAGTAACTGGAGCTGGACAAGCTTGCCAAGCGATGGGAAATCTCTATCATACCAATTGCTTTATATGCTGCTCCTGTGGACGAGCACTTCGTGGCAAAGCTTTTTATAATGTACATGGACGTGTGTACTGCGAGGAGGATTATTTGGTACGTCTTATTTTTGGAAAAATTCACTAGCTCTTAATTGTTTTTTCACACTGTTTATTAGTTCATTACTTACGTTAGATTTTCTATCAAAATGTCATCGTATACTATTTGGCTCAAACATTATTTCCAAATAATCAAATATTATAACGGTTTCATTTTTCGACTGCTTCAAAATTTCATTCGAAAAATCTTAATTTACCCCCTTTCGTGTTCTATAAATATACAAATGATTTTTTTTTCAGTACTCTGGATTCCAACAAACCGCAGAAAAGTGCGCAATCTGTGGTCACTTAATAATGGAAATGGTGACGTATTTGAATTTGGAACCGTTTTTTTTTTTTTATTCAAACAAAATTTTCATCTTCATTAATTGCTGTTTTTTGTCCCCTCAGATCCTACAAGCGATGGGCAAGTCTTACCATCCGGGATGCTTTAGATGTTGTGTTTGCAATGAGTGTTTGGACGGAGTTCCATTCACGGTGGACGTTGACAACAAAATTTACTGTGTGAATGATTATCATCGAATGTTTGCACCAAAGTGTGCCTCTTGTGGTAAAGGAATAACACCTGTCGAGGTAATAACACTTTTTTCTATTGTCTGTGATATTTTTGTTTTTAAATTAATTCTTCAATTATTTTTTTCTTACAAACTCAGTCCAACGTTTCAAAATTCGTCGAAATTTCCAAGTTTGCGAAGTTAATTTGAAGATAAATCCAGAAATTCTTACGACCATTTTTCTGTCGAGTTTTATTTTGTGAAATTTCAAAATTATTGGATAACTTCGGAATCAAAATCGTCGAAATAATTGCCTCGCAACAAATTTTACTGTGAAATAAATAAAAAATATTTTTTTTTACTCTGCTAAATTGGAAATCTTTCAATTTAATGTTGACTGGACTTGAAAACTAACGATCCTTGAAAATTTACAGGGCACAGAGGAAACTGTACGAGTTGTCTCGATGGACCGTGATTTCCACGTCGACTGTTACGTCTGCGAAGACTGTGGAATGCAACTGACTGATGAGCCTGACAAAAGATGTTATCCTCTCGACGGTAGACTAATGTGTCGAGCTTGTCACATACAAAGAATTTCTCACACTCAACCACGTGCACCTCAGCCTGTATCGGCAAGTTATCAATTTATGGGTTAAAATGCCGAGCAACGGATTTATGAAAAAAAAAAATTACAAGGTGAGAAGTAAGATGTCACCATTCTTCCAATTACTACTCAGGCTGATGGTTAAAAATGGTCTTTCGTCGGAAAGATCGAATTTCAAAAGTAAACGAAAATTGTGCGAATTTAAAAAACTAAGAAAAATACATAATTAACATGCCAAAAGTTGCGATGCTCTGAGTTACAACATTTATTTTTCTTTTGAATAAATAATATTATCAATTTGTTAACTAAAACGTTAGAAAATTATTGCAAACGCGTTACAAACTTGGATTCCAATGAATTTTACTTTTTAGCATGATATTTCGATAAAATAAAATATATTCATAGAAAAAGCACTCACTTATGACATAATCCCGAAATCCTAGGACAACTTTAAAACCATTTAAACATTGTGCTCTCTGAGTTCTCGTAGGAATGAATAAATGATTAATTGCGAATAATAATCAAACGAAAACGTGCTTAATAATCGTGTCTATGTGCGGATTAAACAAAAAAAAAACAGAATCATAATTACTCGATAATCGTAATTATTGTTGAAACATTATTGTTAAACCCATTTTACTGCATTATAGTATTATGATATTATCATATATCGTATGATATATATTAAATATATATATATGGAATATATTTATGAAATTTAGCGATAAATACTGCCCAATGTACTCCCCAAACGGAAGGGAGATCGCGATACTTCGTTATATAATAGCGGAGATTAGGTAAACATAATTCGAATAAAAATCGCATTAGAAACTTATCAAACAAATTATTCAAAGCCTCGAAGTTATACTAAATTATAGAAATGTGTTTGAATTAGAAAATTACGATAAGGCATCATGAAATCGTCAGGAAGAAAAAAAATGAAACGCCTAACTCGAAAATCCAAATAGAGAATGAAGAATGAAGTATTTGTTACAAAAGATCAAAAATCGTATTAACATGAAAAAATCGATGAAAATTTGAATTAATTAAAAAATATCAACGTTCATTTCGAATTATGGTTATTCGTTGTTTAAGATGCAAAGACACACGCGATCGTCGCTCGTGTCCAGGAAGACGGGCACGATGGGTGAGTTGCGAAGGCAACTGTGATATAATAGCATAATAAAAAAATTTGAAAAAAAAAATTGAGAAAAAATGAAAGAGAAATCTTTGTTAGTAACCACTCCAAAATCGTCATTACATAAGTGCATCTATATATATGTGAGAGGTATTTTACGTCACTATTACATTCCAAAACTCCAACCCCTTGTCCTGGGCGCGAATATTTTGTGATTTTGTTTTCAAGCGAAATGATTGTGTTCATTCTTTAAGGCTTGTGAATTTTTCAATGTTTTTTCACACCTCGATTCGAGCTGCAATGATTGTATAAATAAGAGAATAACAAAAATGAATAATAAAAACGTTGGATTTTAGGTAAATTTTGAAAAAAACATCTTCGCCTTTTTATGTGACGTGAAAAACCTCCATATACGTTGTTCATTGTGAACGCGATTTATTAATACTTAAAAAAAAAATCATAAATTTCTCCATTTCAACATAACGAGTAATATTTAAGGAAAAAAAAAAAAAACATAAACAAAATCGACACCTAGACACGATGCGAGATATTAGACTTTAAGAACCGGCGAATTTTCTATACTCTTTTTAATGGATAACAATAAATATATTTCGTTATCCACGATGTCAGGAATTTTGTGATATTCATGTCAAAACATTGTCTTATTTCTCACTGTTTCCCAAACTGAATCATATTAACACCATCATTTATACAAACTGTCTAATCGTATTTACTGAAACTCTGAAAAACTCGCAATGTATCAAAAAAATCAATGTAATAACATAACGCAAACGTTAAGGGCTCTTACTTTGTATTAATACGGAGAGAAAAAGAAACGAAGCAATTTTATTTGCTGTGACAAACGATTAATATACGCACAAATCAAGCTGCCAAAACAAATATCTAATTGTTGTCTAACACTGAGCTATTAAAAATAAAATATCTGTAATTATCTCGTATGTTAATATCTTAGAATTTTAAGTAGGCAGTTATTTGTAGATAAAAAGTACAATTTTTATTTAAACGAATGTACGCGAAGGTGGATTACCAGTTTATTTTTTGTTTTATTATTATTGATTTTTTTTTTTTCAAATAAATACTGAAACTATTAAATCTCGATTCTCTATTATTGGTTCTGTGATTTTTGACATATTTGAATATTTATATATATATATATATACATATATAATCGTAATAAATAAATGTACAGTATATACATTGACGATATCTGAAAACAGGAGATGGGCGGGAAATTGATATCTCACAAATTAATATGTACATTATATTCTTGATAGTCATGATAACATTTATATATATGTATATATATATTTTTGTTATATGCATATATATGAGTAAAGGACATTTACGTTAAGCGGTCTGGCATCGGGGCATGAAATAATTTTTTTTCTAGACGCGAAACTGCATCATCCTTCGTTTTTTTTTTCCTTCAAAATCTGGCTTCATATCCAGATTTTGATTTAAACGCTAAGTTTTTGGTGGCTCTGTTTGTTGTTGATCCTTGAACGATGCTTTAGCGTATTTTTCTTTGTGTGCCACTGCGCATTCTTTCGATTGCATTTCCTGCGAAAAAATATTGCACATTTTTCACAATCTATTAGTCACACTAAAGACTCACAATGAAGGATTAAAAAATTGTTGGCCTTTCACCGCTGTGACGATAAAAAAAGAAATTTAGCAGATATTGGTACTAAGAAATATTCAAATCTCATTAAGTTCTCGTTTCAAAATTTAATTACAAGTTCGTGGAAAAATATTTTTAGGATGATTTATATTCTCATTTCGTTGGTTCATTCTTTCAACCTTTGTGAAAAAATTGAGTACAAAACCGTGACTTGATTACTGTTAGAACTTGCAACTGAAAATCAGCCATTTTCGTGATTCGTCACAATGGTGTAAGCCCTTAAGTTTTCGGTGGCTTGTACCATAGAGAATTTTCAAATAAGGTTGATTATTTTAATAATTGTAAAGACTTTAAAAAAAAAAACCTGGTGAGTAAACAAATCAAAATGCTTTTTTGCTATTAAAAAAAAGAAATATTGAAAATTATGTACAAAAAATGACAACGATTTGGATGTTAGTTATCATTTGAAAAAACTCTTTTTCTTTGACAATTTTGAAAACCGAAGTTGATATCATTTTTTTAAACATGCAGGAATTTTCGAGAAGAAACGAAAGGGGGTCGAATAAAAACATGTCTAGATTTATAATTGCAATGACCTAGCTGACATCTTACGGACAGTCTTCATTTGTGTGTAGCGTGTAAATAGAAGAGATTAATTAATGTTTTTTCATCGTATCATATCGCTTCGCGAAGCGGTTTCACTTTTTTTCGTATTTCATTAGAATTTCAACGATATTTAAGCTTTCCTCACCTTGACCGTTGCACGTGGTTTGAACTTGAGATATCCCCATTTATTCAAGTATCTTATACTCATCGTAGTACCGCCTGGAATCAAAAAGTTTGTTTATTCATTCGAAAATTCATTTATTCATATTACAAATCGATTCACGAAATTTTATGGCTTACCTACTGTTACTGTATATCTTATAGGTGTGAACAATTTATAAAGGGCATAGGCTACTGCCCAATGGCCAGCATTGGAACCTCTCAGTATATCTAAGTATCTTTCACTAAGATTCATGGCTTCCAGTATTCTGACGATATCAACGCCACTGTTGTAACAAAACAAAAGTTCAATATATTGGATCAGGACATCGGGGGAGCTCAAAGTCAAATATTTGAATTGATTTCGTGAGTAAATACGACAAAATCGACGGAAAAGTCATGTTTTCAATGATATGGCAAATGTCTCAAGTGTAATTGCAAAATCTGAGTCGAGGCTCTCAGTGCAAAATCTTGTTATCGAAAAAATATGCAAAGATATGTAGATTAACGTCTGTTATCGACAAATTCGAAATCAGTTTGAAAAAGTAACAGTTGTTTCTAAACGGTTCTAACTTGTAAATGCATTTGAAGTTCGCAACCGTTATTTATAAAAGTTTTTTTGTTTTTACTTCAAAGTTCTAAGATTACAGTTTCATTGCAAATAAATGAATTTTTTGTATTTACAATTTTTCAATTTGTTATGCAGTAACATCGATTGGAACATTTGCTTTTTATTCACACAAAATAAATGCAACATGAAAATGATTTTCATTTTTTTTTTAATTTTTTTTTTGATGAATAAGAACTGCGATAATTTGCTGAAAATAAAGCTGTGCTTACTTTTTAGCAGCTGTATAAAATATCGAAATCCAACCGATAGAGGTGACCACGTGGACTGGAATAAGAATGTGCCAGTAGTCCTTGGTCATTTGTTTCATTCTCTGAAAAATCGATTGTTTCTCCGGAGGTGGAGGTTCGCAGCATGGCTCATCCGGTTTTTTTGAAGTATCAGTTGAATAATTATTTGAACAACGATAAAATAAACGATCAGAGAAATTGATCTTGGTAACAATGAGATGGGTAGATAAATGGTTGTTGCCTGTGGCGATCCTCCATCGAAGATTTGTGTCTAAAACAATTGTTTTTTTTTTCACCATTAGTCTACAGAATACAGATGTAAATGTTGCTTTCTATTTTTACATACTACAGGGCCTGTGTGACCTGATCAATTTTCTTCAACTCAAAGGTTTGTGAGTGGATATTTTCAAAATGGCATAAGATGAATTAATAGTCCCTCCGAACCAAGAGAGTATAATTGGAAAAAATTCCTCATAGCATGCAGAAATAATGTTTGGAAAGGAATAGAAATAGGGGATGAAACATTCCTCCTCAAAACTAATTTTTTTCAGTCTTTGAGACCCAAAAGTATATTTCTGGGGTTGACCCCTTAGAGTCTAAAAATGAAAAGGAGGTGGAAGACTGACAATGATTACTGAAGAACTCTTTTTGGGTCTCTCTAGCTCAAAAATGTATTTCTAGAGTTTATCCCTTACAGCATGCAAAATCAAGGTTTGAAGATTAGTGGAAAATCGTAATGTTAAGCTACAGTATGAAATTTGCGAATTTATTTTCAATTGTGAGATGTCGAGAAGAATGTCAATGAAGTCGATGCATGAAAAGTGCAGCGAGACAAAAACTTACCATAAACTTTAGCATTTTGAGGCTTACTGTCGCACTGACACAGACAACGAACAGGTCCCAAGGATATTTTAGGCACGTGGCAAGATGTATTCCTCAAAACAAGACTCGCGAATCTCGCACTTCGTCCGATAATAATATCCATTCTGTAGAATTGAGACACGACCGGCTTGTTGTATGTTTAACCATAAAAATTCATGACGTTCTAAAAGAAGTTAAAAATAGGAAAAAGTTAGTTGTTCTTTTGAAAAAATTACACGAAGAGAAGAAATTTACCTGTTTTTCAAAATATCGACACGTTTTTCGATTGCTCCCTCACGACTTTATCTATAATTCTTACTGTCCGAGGAAGACCCTATAATTTTTACACAATTCAACATCTCTTCGAAACCATGTTTGAGACCTGAGACAGAACAAGACGACCTATATAATATTAAAGTGCTCGAACTGTAGAGTGCTGTCATCTGTTATTGAATTCACGAAACAGAAAGATTTAATTTTTTTTTTAAACTTCTTGTGTTTTTTTTAGCTTTTTCTTATTCCGAAACCTTTTTTTTCTTATTAGAACTTGAGGTATTACGAGAGGTACGTGAAAAGGTGAAAAAAATAAATGCACGAAGATGAAAATTACAGTTTTTCTTTTTACCCGCCGAGTCTGTATTTGGACATAAAAAAAACAAAAGTTGGTAACCATCGTCGACAAATTCACTCTTGGTGTAAATCGAGCTGGCGGTTTATGCACTTCACCGCATACTAAAGCGTTTGGAGTATTGTATTTTTTCGTTCACAATTCTTCACGCGTTACTTTTTGTCCGTGTCTCGTAATATTTATACATGTTAAATAAATATGTTGAATGAGTGTTTGACTACGAATTATGGCACTGTTTTAAAATACGTTTTTTCGTGAAATATGTATTAAATTTGAGGCAATTTCTTCACACCGTTTCCGGTCATGTATTTCGTGAGGTCTTTCGGTTGTTGAGGTTGAGAGCGGCAAGACCGAAGACAGCCATAGAGAGTGTGAGAGAGAGAGCTAAAGCGCGACAGTAGAAGGAAAAGTAAAACCAACAGTAAGAAAGACAGGGAGAAAAAATCGCTGATCGTGTATTATACATTTCCCAATTTATTTCAATCTTGAACAAAACGCCGATAAATCCGGAAAACAAATTCAACAATCAATACAAATATGTCTTCGCCCCGAGCTCCGGATGAGCAGGAGGAGAACAAGTTGGAGGAAGAAATCGAGGAAAAAACATCATCGAGTGTAAATGAGAAAAAAATCGAAGATAAAAAACCTGCTGAGAAAAGATCTCTTTCGCCCGATTCGGGACCGACAAAATCGGCTAAAGTCGCCAAAAAGACCGATGAATCTGAAGCGTCATCGGTAAGTTTACAAATACATATATTTTTTTTGTCGATTCTGTTTATTTTTATTCTGTGTAAAGAAACTTATTCGAGTAAATACTTGAAAAATCGTGCTCCAAAGTATTTATAAGCTTGTGATGCTCGTATTGTTGTGATGGTTCATTATGTTTTTGTAGCCTAAAATCTTTTTTTTTCCTCATGAATTTCGAAAAAACAAAGATTATTTTCAAATGTTTATACTTTCAATCATGCAAGATCGTTTGCAACCCCCCCCCCTTCTGAGATAATTTGGAGAAATGTCAAGAAAAAAAATACAAACGAGTTTTACTTTTTTGTTAGAAAATAAGAGTGTAGTATTGGCAAAAAAATGGCCAAGTTTTTTTACTTCTGAGGTACCAGCTGCCATCATAATATTGATGCTGACACTGTGTTTTCATTCAATAATTGAAAATTTGTAATTTGAAAACAGTTCACTTACCATAAAATGAGCAGTGACTTGACTATGTTTTCAAATTGTAACAAGATACAGAAAAATCGTATAACTTTTTCTTCATGATTATTATTATTTTTTTAATATTCTACAGAACTCAGGATCTCCATCAGATTTGTCAACCGGCACAAGCAGAGAAGTTGTAGAGCCTGAACCTGTTTTGGACAACACGGTCCAAGTTGCTCAACATTATAATTCACTTGAGGAGACTGGGTTTAACAAGAGAAATCAGAGTCGTATTGTTTATATGAGGAATTTTAATAATTGGATCAAGAGCATGCTCATAAGTGAGTAATTATTTGTGATCAATGTTCACAATCCACTTACGATATTTTTGTTTAAATATCTTTAAAGAAAACTCCACATCGTGTGAGTTCTATGATTTTTCAAGAAAAAATGGCAGCGATCATAAAAGAATTTTGAACACTGTTACAACGAAAGCAATAAATGGAATTGTATTTTCCTTCTACAGGCGAATACGTGGCAAAAGTCAGACAAGATAACAGTCACGGTGCACCAATCAGAGTTTTAGATATGTGCTGTGGCAAAGGCGGCGATCTTTTCAAATGGCGGAAGGGTAATATAACGCATTTGATATGCGCAGACATAGCTGGTGTATCGGTTGAACAATGCCAAGCACGCTACAATGACATCATCAGTAGAAGTAAAAACGAACGTGGTTTCGCACCCGTATTCACGGCCGAATTTTTGACTCACGATTGCACCAAGGTAATTGTACTATTTTTTGACGTCAATATTTCCGGCCGTGTGCATTTCAAATTCGAACCAGGCTGATGACATTTAAGGGTATATTCTTATGTAAAATAACGAGAAAACAATTCATATGCAACGATAGTTTTTATGTTTGGATGAAAAATATTTAAAAAGTTGGAGTTTGGCAATTTTTTTTGATTTGATAAGCTCATGCGAAGCATAAAAAGTTTTTGAGTCAGTGGAAAAAAATCCTGACTACTGCCAATCCAAGGTCCTTTATTTATTGATTTTTCAAACTCATATAAACCACATGAAAAACGTAATTATTTAAATGAAAAAACATATTTGTTGTCGTGTCTTCGTGCAAAAAAAAAAAGTCATTTGGGGTTACAGCAGAAAATACCCTTAAATGTGAATGGCACGCGAAATTCATAATAGAAAGAAAAAAACGAAATGACTCTGTACGGCAGAGAGCAGCCAATTGACAATGGGAATTCGTTAAAATGGAAGGTTTCAGGTTCGTTTAAGGGAAAAATACAGGGATCCAAGCCTAAAGTTGGACCTCGTCAGCTGCCAATTTGCGTTCCATTACAGCTTCGAATCCCTACAGCAGGCTGAATGTATGTTACGTAATGCAGCTGAAAGCCTTCGAACGGGTGGCTACTTCATAGCGACTCTTCCGGATGCTTATGATTTAGTGTAAGTTTTAAAGTAAACAAGAAAAAACAATCACGAATGAACCTTTTTCCACATTTCTACTCAATCTTTCAAAGCCAAACAAAAAAAATCTACTCTCCTTCGTTTTCTTTCTATAGAAAAAATATTTGTGTAATATTAAAAAGGAAAAACCATGTGGCACCGTATGAATGAAAAAATATACGTTAGCAAATACTTTTGTGACATTTGCAAATAAAAATTCTTCTTTTTCTATCAAAACAGTTCGAGATGGTACAAATGCGATGGCAATAAATACGGAAACGATTTGTACACGGTCGACTTCCAATGCGACAAAACAAAACCACCGCCACTCTTCGGTGCTAAATACAATTTCTGTCTGGAAGGGGTCGTCGATTGTCCCGAGTTTCTCGTTCACCAGCCCACACTCCGAAAATTAGCCCTCAAATTTGGCCTCGAATGCGTACTTTTTGAACGCTTCGAAGACTTTTACGAACGTATGAAAACCGAGGGTCGTTCTTTGTTGGGAAAAATACAAGCACTCGAAACATATCCACCGTATTTGGAAGCACCTCTGCTTGGACAGAATCCTGGGGATTATCAACACGCTGTACAATACATGCAGAGCTCGACCGGACATCGAAAAATCGGCACACTTTCCAAGCCTGAATGGGAAGCTACCTGTGAGTTCAATTTTATTCTCCAAAATTAAAGTTCCTTAGTCTTAATAAGCGATTCATTCATTTTCCAACACTTCAATCCTTCTCTGGATCCACTTTTTGTATAAAACTTGAAGTTTATTCTTGTCCATCAATTCTCATGCACGTACTTAGGTTCAAAAACACTTTAATCCTTTAGTGCATGAATTATTGAGAATATAAAAAGAATAACAGAAATTATCATATTCGATATTCTCTAGTTAACTTGTATTACAAACCGAATACTTTTTAACCCTTAAAGTCGGCTTCTGTGTAATAACATTCAGGGTACAAGAGGTCAAAACTACCCCAGTGTCTTTAAGCAATTGCCAAGAACTAAGTATTGAATTTTGATACTTGAAAAAATGTATTCATAGTTTTCGAGTATTCTTTCAACATACAGAACAGTTAGGTTTGTTAACACGTATGTTAGATTATTGGTATTTTTATGATTTCTTTTTTACCCATTTTTTTTTTCAAAGTATGAAAATCTTAAGAGAAGAACACATTGAGATAAATACAAAAATAATGTAAAATTATGACCATAAAAACGTGCTGATTACAAAAATGACGGAATCGATATTGAAAGCCTGTTTGTGCATTCGTTACAGCTTTGTACGCCGTAATGGCTTTTCAAAAGATGAAAACCACGTGGAATGCCGAAGGTAAACCAGAGTATACCAAGCAGTGAAGAAATGAAAAGGACAATGTTCCGATCATGGATAATTAACATGAAAACGAATGAAAAAAAAGCCAGGGTCACATCGGATATTGTAAGGCACTGGATCCGCCTCTGTCTTGTGCTCAGAAAAACGTCAGGCAGATGCGATCTGGTATAACTGTACAAACTATTTTGTTACCGTAAGGATGCATCTTAGATAAGTGAATGTAGCATTACGAAATTGAGACGAAAACATTTTTATTTCCTTCAATCGCCAGTACATCTTCTTAAAAAAACTTTTTTCAACCGAAAACTTCTGTACTATTAATAATGTAAGGATGGAACCGTTACATAGCGTATAAATGAATTTACAATGTATCAACGACGAGCTATCGTATAAATGACAATTGAATATTAAGAATGAGTGAAAACAACTTAAACACGGCATGAAAAACTAAATCTTTGATAACTTCCGCTGTAAGGATGAATTTCACGTACACTCATGTCCATAATTTTAATTTAAAAAAATTCCAGAAAAACTAAAATCAGTTATCATTAAGACGTGACGAACATTGATTGGCCATAACAATTTTTTTCATTAAAAACTACTAACAAATAGTTTCGAAAAATCGTTGTTCACCAAATGGTCGAAACATTAATTTTCGTCGTATGAAATTATTTGTTGATTTTTATACAAAACTTGAACTTTTTTTTTTTTTTCAATTCCGTCTCTTTTATAATTTTTCTCAGTAGCTTTTTTGAGACGCAGTTCGATTCGATAAAAATGGAAAAAGTCGCTATTTATACGATGTGACAAACAATGAATTTCAAATAAATGACAAAATGTCGTTATCAATTTGTCAATACAAAAATTATTCGACAAATACATTTTGCTGATGACGCGTACATTCAAATGTATATCTGATTTTTTGTGAATATATCAAAATAAGTTAAACAATTCGTTAAACATTTTTGACATGTTTGGTATCATATTCTAAATGCACAGAAATTTCATACATTATTGAACATTTTCCCTGGTACTGTTTATTGTCAATTGAATGAAAAATATAAAACGATTATTGAACAGCTAAGAAGCGCAATTTCGAATCGCAAAAAATGTTGAATTGTAAAAATATGTGTGAAACATTCTTAAAGACGTTGTCGTGGTATAGCGTTTTATAATTTTGACAGAATAGTGTCTTTCAATAACTATGTTTTTCATTGAAACTTTGTTTACGTTGTTTAAAAATTGTAAAAGAACGAAAAAAACATTGTCAATATCAATTGAGTGTGGGCTGTCGCCTGCATGTAAAAAGTACTGACTTTAATAATTATCTTTTTTAATTATTATTATTTTAATGATAATTGAGAAAAAATTCCGACGTTTTGTGATGTGACGTGATGATAACTACGTTAAGCCAGTAGCATGGGACACGAGTGAAGTTAATTAATACAAAAAGTATTGTACATGAGAAAAAGAAAGAAAAAAAGTCATTTCCATTCTTTTACATCATCCTCTGACGAATTTCCTCTCCTAATAACTATTACGATCATTGTACAAAATCCAGTTACAGTTTACAGTTTCACTGAATATTTGAAAAACTTATAAAACTAAAATATTTGTTATTTCGATTTTGTTATAAATAATTGGGAAATTTATAATCAACGATTTATTTTTGTATGAATTAAGGTTCAATTTAATATTTCACTGAATCAAGGACTTAAATACCAAATTATTCGAAAAAGGTTTAAAAAAACTTTATTCAAAATTGGACTGGAATTTTTTTTCCTTTAATTTCTATTTGTTTACTGAAGAACGACAGAACTTTCTTTTTCCACGTTTGAAACATTGTATTCACGTTAAGATTAATAATACAACAGTAAAGGGGTAATTTACATTCAAGATGCTTTTGAGATTTTTTTTTATTTCCTGCACTCCATATTTTGAATGGTAACCTTCCAGGAATATTGATTTCATTAAAGCTGTAAAAAGGGTCGTTATGTTTTAAAAATATTCCAAGTAAAATGTTGTTCGAAATATTTCAAAATCAATTATTGTGTAGGCCCTGAAATTGATATGAACGAAATGAATTACCGAATAATGGGAGTCGAAATCCGACACTTCGATTTTTTCATAATTCATCAGATGCAACTTTTCCATTGAATAACGTTGATGTAAGCGATTTGCGTAGAGTTTGTATCAGAGAGAATACGAGATAATCTGGAAAACCGCATTGTAGACGATCAGCTGACATCGTAGCGTTCATGAAATTTCGCGAATCAATCAATACATGACAAAACCACTAGCATGTTCCATGCACAATGAATTATTGAATCTCAAATCCCAAAAAATAAACAAACATTAATAATCACATGTTTGTCACAAAGATGAAAAGTTTTGAGGTTAATAAGGACTAAGTTCAAATTCTACGTATGAAAAATATCCAACATTTTTTTTTTATTTCAAGATTTCTCAAAACAAGATTTTAGGTTTATTGGAATGATTAAATATTAACTTTTGAGAAATTCGACAACTAACTAAAACCTCCAACAGTCCATCACTGGACTACAAACGACGAAAGTATGATCATAAAAACTTAGAATTGTCTTTTGTCTTAAAGAAAAAAAAATCTACCATTATGCTGCGAAAATTGAAACAAAGGTTTGAAAATAAACATTTATAAAACCTTATGTGGTTAATAAGTAGCAGTAGATGGGGAGTGGGGGGCATGCGAAAAAGAATAGAAAGAGGGGTGAACGCTCGTTCGTCTGCCACGAATACGAAGGCTGTCGCGTGGGGCGCGTAAAGCGATGGCGCCACTGTACAGCCTAGGTTGTTGGTGTGGGTCTGCATAAGAAACGCATGCGCGTTATGAAATTTCTGGCACTTAGTCGCTGGTAGTGAGACAGTGGGTGATAGTTTCTGGCGAAGTCTCGGCGGTCGAACATAGTGAGTGACTGAGTTTGTATCGTGTGCGTGTGCGTACAACACTTTTTTCTCTCTCTCCCCGTTGGGTGAGTACGAAATTCTCTTAGCGCTGGTTAGAGTTCCTCTTCTCTCGATCGGTGCCGGGAGTCTATCACGGCAGAGAGTTCGCGTTGTGAACTTTTTTTTTTCCAACGTCACGAGTGAGAAATGGAGGTCGAGCAAGCCGTATCCCGGCCGCTTTCCGACCAGGTAAGTTGTGATATTTCATATAAAAGTGCAATTAAACCGACGTACGTGCTTGAAATTTTCATAAAAGGTCAAATTAAGCCTCGGTT
This sequence comes from Campoletis raptor, assembly GCA_948107755.1. NCBI lineage: Eukaryota > Metazoa > Arthropoda > Insecta > Hymenoptera > Ichneumonidae > Campoletis > Campoletis raptor. The sequence continues at coordinate 7,517,096 of OX403630.1, read as the reverse complement.
CTCTTGTAACATAGCACCTCGAGAGGACGCGAAATTTTTCTAAGTCCCAAAATGGCGTCTGCGGCTAAGTCCCGCACGGCTTACATTCCCTCTATCTCCACGATGTCTGGCCTCGTTCAACGTGCAAGACGTTTTTTTTGTTCTTCTTAATCGCAAAACTCGTATTTTATTTCTCTATGAGATAAATGAACAGCGTGCTGTTTTTTCACATGGAATAAAAATATTTCGCGCTTTGTTACAATGTCCTCGATGTGTCTCTTATAATTTGTACTTTTTCAGGAAAGAATATCTAAAGAGAACAGCAGTGCAGCCGGGAATCATGGAGGTAAGTGAAAAATATAAACTTTTTTACTTAATAAACGAAAAATTAAAAAATAATAATAATCGTTCAACTCGTTCGCTTGTATACATTTGCGCGTTTCTCGTTGACGAATGTTTTAAAAATTCGCTTCACGAGGCGGTCTGCAACACAACACGTGCTTCGATTCACAGGCTCTAGATTTTCCAGGTTGCCTTATGTTTGATTTTTTTGTCCACATTATTTTTTTTTTCTTTTATTCATCCCTCGCAAACTACGTGAATTATTTACGATCGTCTACCGACTCGATGTACTGTGCTAAAACTAAATTTATTTCGCATAGCTGCCAACCATGTTATAATCTTATTGTTGCAAGCTTATGTAGTTTTTATACACGCTGTTCGAAATTTCGTTTTTTTTTTCTAAATCCAGTTTCATTTGCACAAAATTTTGACGGTTTCGAACATTATTTGGTGGTATTGAAAAATTGTGAGCTCGTTTCAAATACCGACTGGGTCGAATTGCAATTTCGCGGACTCCGACTTTTCCTGTTTTTTTTTTCTCATAATCTGGCGGTTCATTTATGTAAATTTTTTCCCATAAATTATTAAAATTGATAACGTTAATGCATTTCGTGCGCTTTTGATATTTTCCCGAAGTTTCGAGCGTTTGTAAACTTTCTGGAAATACGACATTTTTTTTACCGACGGTGGTAACGCAAACTACCTGCTAAAAAGTTGCGAATTCCGTTCTTCGTGTTGCGTGTCCAGCTGCACGTGGTTTTCAGATATAATAGACAATGGCTTTTCGAACCTTCAGTTGCAAGTTATTTCGTGACAATTTGAAATTTCATCACTTTTCGTTTTCAACACGAAATTTTTTCTGTTTTATATCGAAATTCTCACATATATCATATTGACACAAATGATTCTTTCGACTTTCATATTCTCCACGATCTCATTATTCAGAAATATGACAAAAAATTACAGTTTACTGTATTGCAGACAAAAAAAAATGGATTTAAATCGACATTAACGAACAAAAATATTGCGAATTTTGTAATGTCGACCTGATATAAAAGAAGATTAAATGTTAGTCATTCTTTTAACAAACAATAATAATTGTTACCACATTTCTCAATATAAAAATCTACATTGAAAGTACAGATTGTTACAATGACTTATTCAAAATGAAAAATAATTGTTTTTGAATAACTGGCTTTGATGAGAATAATACTAAGAATTTTGCTGGTTTAACAGTCTGCATGGAAAGCCTCTGATATTTTGTTATTACCCACAGTTGGTTTCTTCCAATGAAATGTTTTCAGCATCAGGAGTTGTAAATTTTGATTATTTATTCCTTAGATGCTCATATGAATGGCATGTCGAATGGTTACGATCGCAAGAAAGAGCACAAGTCGGAGCACAGAGACAGGGATAAGGAGAGATCGCACAAGTCCGAACACAGGGACAAAGATCGCAGCAAGGACAAGGAAAAGAGCCACAAGAGTGAACATCGTGACAAGGATAGACATAAGTCTAGTTCTAGTTCTTCTAAGGACAAGGACAAGGAAAAACATAGTAGCAGCAAAGATAGTAAAGAAAAAGACAAGAAGAGCAGCTCTTCTTCGAGCCGAGACAAGGACCATAAAAGTAGTACCAGTAGCTCTTCAAACAAGGACAAAGATAGGAGTAAAGATCATCACAAATCTAGTTCGAGTTCAAAGGACAAGTTAGTACTTTTTGTCAATTATTAATAAAACAATAAAAAACACAAATTTGTAAATATAAAAAATTTGACATAATGTTTTTAATTGCTCTTTACAGACATCATGGAAGTTCCAAGGACAAAGAGAGTTCGAGCAAGGATAAAGATAGTTCCAGCAAGGATAAGGAAAGTTCCAGCAAGGACAAAGATAGTTCACGGAGTAAGGACAAGCACAAGCACAGTTCTCTGAATAGCTCGAGTTCTCGTGACAAGGACAAGAGTTTATCCTCTAAGGACAAAGACAAAGATCGCAAACATTCCTCCGAGAAGGACAAGGAAAGGCATTCCAGTTCTCACTCGTCGCCCGAGAAAGATAAACATCGTTCCTCAGACAAGGACAAACATCGTCATGAGAAGGACAAAGATCGTCATCGTCATGACAAAGATAGATGTAAATTTTGACAAAATATTATTTTATTCTTGCACCTGTCTAGAAATTGTTCGGAAATCTAATGAAATATAACGCTTTTCTCATATTTACTTTAGCCAAACATCGTGATGACAGAAGCAAGAAAGAATCAAAGATCAAAGAGGAGCCAAAGATTAAGGAGGAAAATGATATTAAGACTGAAACTTACGAGAAACAAGAAATTCATCACAACAACGTTTACAAGCCTGAAATTAAAGAGGTTCGTCTTTTTCTCTTTCTAAAAAAAGAAAAAAAAATGCATCTGTAAAGTGGGACCTCACTAAAACCACCAAATAGTTGAATGCAAAAAATTAATTTAGAAAACTCCGGTTTTATGGAGTACGAAGTTTTGAATTTGCAGAAAAAATAAAACTAGACATTATTTTGAGTTTCAATGATTTCTTTAAATAAACAGGAACCCGAGTCGCAAATCGCAGAGCCAGACGATGACGATGACAGTGGAGAAGAGGCACCTCTGTACATCAAAGAGGATGATGACGATACTCGGAATGACATGACAATGGACTCGACCGATGCCAACGACACTCGTCTCTCCGAGCTCCACAATACAACACTAAAAACTGAGGAAGAATCGGACGAAGATATTCCACTGGTACGTTTGTTAAACATGACCAACAAAAATGCAGTAGCATTTGTTTTTATTTCGACTTCTCACGTCGTAGTCTCCTGTCAACCTAACATTTTTATTTCTTATCAAAAATTTTCCGCATTTCCGTAATCACAAATGAATAATAAACAGATAAATGTGCTTTTCAAAACTAACAACAATAGAATAACGTTCAAAAAATTAGTTGTGTTATGGAATATGAAATTTCCGCTGCATCATACACGAACCCAACTTTCACATCTACTCTGTCCATAACCAGTTACGATGCTGAATTAGACCCGGTACTTTAAATCAAATACTTGTGTTTACCGTTTACAAAAATCAACATACATTTCGTGTTTATCAGGGTGCCAGAACCCAAGTGGCTCAGCATATCAAACGGAAAGTTGAATCCGATGATGACGAGGAGGACATACCCTTGTCAGCGCGGAAAAAACCTAAGAAAGAATCTACCAAGGCAAAGAAAAAAAAGAGGAAACATTCGGACGATGATGAATACGATGAGCCTGAAGAGGTAAATGTCGATAGATCAAACAAATCAATCCATTACTTTTATGTTTTAAAATCTCTGTTCTGAAAAAGAAGATTCTTTTAAATTGCAACAAAAAATATGTGCATCACGTGGTCTCATTCCTTTCATAAATTTCATTTATAACTGCGGTTATTTGAAAGCAAAAATTTCGTCAGTTCAGTTTTTTGCGTTTCTATAAATCGTTATTTCTAATTCGCCGTAAAAGTACACACTTTTTTACACACAGTGAGTATGAGGAGACCCGTCCAGGTTTTTTTCTTAAAACTGGATTAACTTCAGGTTTTTTGGCACAATATTTGTACATGACATATTTCATAGAAACAAATTTTCATAGATCTTCAAAACTTCATGGCCAGAAGAGAATCTTGAGTTTTGCTTCATTTTCGGGTCTCTGAGACCCAAGTGTGAACTTGTTGTGCGAACGAAAACACTATTTGAAATGGTCAAAATTCGTGATCTAATTAGACGAAAATACTTTTTCCATTTCTAGTCTTTTTATTCCTTACAAGGGTTTCGCTTATTCGAAAAATTGAGTAAATTGTTATTTGCATATTTATTTTTCGTCTGCTTTAAATATTTAAATACTTTATATATTTTCCAACACAAGATAAATGACAATTATAACATATACATGGACTGATCGTGAATCATTTTCTCGTGTGACACAGAAACCGAAAAAGAAGAATGCCAAGCCCGTGAAATCGGAGACGACGAGTCCCCGAAAGAAGAAAAAGGTTGAAGAGGAGGTCGAAGTTTGGAAATGGTAAGAGGGAAAAAGATAGAGAAATAGAGAGAGAAAAAAAATCATGACACTTTTATCCGAGGGCGCTGTGAACGTCCCATCATGCGGTCGCCTTAATCACATAACCTCAATTTTTGTGTATACAAACGAAAATATTCTCGTTAGTTTTTCACTTGTAGAAAAAAGCGATGAATTTGACAGTTTACATAGATTATGAACAGAGTTTTTCTAAACGCTACTACAAGAATATCAAGATCTTTTTTTTTTAATTTCTTCCGTTTGAGACATGTTATTCGTCGCGTATCGTGCTATTCTCAAACAACGAGGTTATGTGCTCACAAATTTATCAAACCTATAAATACCCCTACAGAAGCCCAGTGAGCTGAATCAACATTTTTTCACAATTATCAACGTTTTTGAACAATTTATTGACTTGTCTATTTTTTTTTATCAAACAATTATTAATAAATTTGTTAATTCTTCCAGGTGGGAGGAAGAAAAGAAATCGGACGGTTCGAAATGGCATTATCTGGAGCACAAAGGTCCAGTGTTCGCGCCCGCGTACGAGCCATTACCGTCAAACGTGAAGTTTTACTACAACGGCAAAGAAATGAAATTGAGTCAGGATACCGAGGAGGTAGCCACTTTTTACGCTCGTATGTTAGATCACGATTACACGACAAAAGCCGTATTCAATGACAATTTTATGCAAGACTGGCGTTCGGTAATGACCGAGAGTGAAAGATCGAAAATAAATGATCTTCAAAAGTGCAATTTCAAAGAAATGAACGCGTATTTCCTTCAAAAGAGCGAAGAGCGCAAAGCGATGTCGAAAGAAGAGAAAAAAGCGTTGAAAGAAGCGAACGAGGAGATAACGAAGGAGTATGGCTTTTGTACGATCGATGGGCATAAGGAGAAAATAGGTAATTTCAAAATAGAACCACCAGGTCTGTTCCGAGGACGTGGTGAGCATCCAAAAATGGGAAAATTAAAAAAGCGTGTTTGGCCGGAAGACGTGATGATAAATTGTTCGAAAGATTCGAACATACCAAAGCCACCATCGGGTCATCGATGGAAGGAAATTCGTCACGATCCGAACGTCACGTGGCTGGCATCGTGGACAGAGAATGTACAGGGTCAAGTTAAGTACGTGATGCTGAATCCATCGAGTAAATTGAAGGGTGAAAAAGATTGGCAGAAATACGAGACTGCGAGAAAATTGGCAAAATCAATTGACAAAATTAGAGCGGAATATCGCGAGGACTGGAAGAGCAAAGAAATGCGTATCAGGCAACGTGCTGTCGCACTTTACTTCGTTGATAAATTAGCCCTCAGAGCGGGTAACGAAAAAGACGAGGATCAGGCCGATACCGTTGGTTGTTGTTCACTGCGAGTCGAACATATCTCGTTGCATGAACAAAAAGATGGCAAAGAATACGTTGTTGTTTTTGATTTCCTTGGTAAAGATTCTATAAGATATTACAACGAGGTACCTGTTGAAAAACGGGTTTTCAAAAATCTCGTTTTATTCATGGAGAACAAAGCACCTGGCGATGATTTATTCGATCGTCTTAACACAACTGTATTGAATAAACACTTGAACGAATTGATGGAAGGCCTCACAGCCAAAGTATTCAGGACTTACAACGCCTCGTGGACGCTACAACAACAATTGGATAAATTAACGAACCCCGATGACACCGTGGCGGAGAAAATCCTCTCCTACAATCGAGCCAATCGGGCTGTTGCCATTCTTTGTAACCATCAACGTTCCGTACCAAAAACTCATGCTAAATCTATGGAAAACTTGAAAGCCAAGATCGAGGCTAAGAAAGAAGCTATTGAGGAAGCTGAGGCTCAGGTCAAAGACGCTAAACGGGAAGCCAAACATGGTTCGGTGAAAGAAAAAGTGTATGTGGTTTTTCATTTCATTTTTTTTGTCCAATTGAAAATTCTGATTCGTTTCTTCATTTACATCAACGATTAACTGTATTTAATGAATTTTTATATTTTCTTCTTCCAGTAATTATGATAAAAAAAAGAAAACACTCGAAAGATTAAAGGAACAGCTTGGCAAGCTGGAGGTTCAAGCGACTGACAGAGAGGAAAATAAGGAAATTGCGCTGGGAACTTCTAAACTGAACTACCTCGATCCGCGTATCTCCGTTGCATGGTAAGTCTAGAATTTCCAAAGCGTGGTTGAATTAAAAAGAAGGTTACATTTTAATGTATTTTTATATTCAATGTCTTTGTCAAATGATAAAATGAAAAATGAAAAATTGCAGGTGCAAGAAATACGATGTCCCGATTGAGAAGATTTACAACAAGACTCAACGAGACAAATTCAGATGGGCGATAGACATGGCAACTGCGGATTACGTATTTTAACACTTCAACCAGCGAGACAATCCTGGATCTTAGAGCATCTTCTCTCGTCGTATAAACGGTTTATAGGAAAATTGACATGGAACACGGCCGGGTAAACTTTATCACGAATTAAAAAAAAGCAAGAATGAGAGATTGATGCCGCGAGAGACGTGAAGATGGAAACAGAGAATGAGAAAAAGAGAGATACAGTATAATTTTTTATGTGTACAAGAATGTTGTAATCGCGAGAGTGTTTGAACATTATTCTAAACGATGAAGTGCTGTATTAGGGACAAAAGAAAAAGAACGGAGAGAAAGAGGAGAAGAACGAAAAGAAATTTCAGTGGAGAAGACTCTTATACCTAATGTAATTAGTACATATTTGTATTTGTGACTCGTGCACTGAATAGTTCACTCATTATTGTGTGTGTGAAAAAAGTAGAGAAAAAAAGAAAGGATACAAAAAAGAGAGGACGACTGAAAGGAAACAAGAAACGTTTGAATTGTGTTGGCCAAGTTTCGTTAATTGAACAAAATGAAGAGAGTGTGGCGGGGGAAAGGGGGGTGACAAGAATAACAAATGTAAGAAAATTATGCGTTACACTTTCGTCAAGAAAAATTGTCGTTAAGACTCGCATAAGTAAACCGTTTAGTTAGACATTTCGTATGTGTATGAACTTAGAAAAATACGATTGTACATAAAACAATAACGATAATAATAATAATGAAGCTCGGTTTGAAAAAAAAACGATCCGATGTACGAAAGTGAGAAAGAATGAGGAGCTCTAATTACTGTCTAATTGCGTTTCGCAAGCCGAAACTTTTATCGGCTCTTTGTATACACAAACTCAAAATATAACCGTTGTTTTTCTCTTCAACGGAGCGGTACAACCGGAAACAAAGGAAAAGAAGAAGAAAATAGTAGGAAATGCATGAGCATTTGCACCGGAAATGGAGATCAACATGTCTGGGAGCATGTTTCTAATTTAATGAAAAAAAAAGAAAAAAACTTGCAACGTACACTGGTTTTACTCTGCGGTTTCAAGTTTTATAGACGCTAAAATTTAGACTAGAATAATTTTCAAAGGTAATGTGTGCTTTTTAATTGTTAAAGTATAAAAAGAAAATGTCATTTGCACACGTTCCCCTCTCGTGGGTTAAGAATTATTGCGCGCGTGTAATATGAACCATACAATCGTGAAACAGGACCGACACGTGTGTGGATCTTGGACTCGAAATCAGCGAGAAACACCCATACGTTCACGGACTAATGCATCGTGCTCACTTCGCAATAAGTCACATTTTTAATTAAAAAGGACTCTGGCCGTTGGAATGTAATAAACAGGATAATGATACTTCGTCGAAATGAAAAAAAAAAGAAACGATATTGAGAACGTCTTTGTCTTATGATATATCGAGACGTTTCTATTATGATTTGATTGATCAATTGATCGATCAATCCTACCGAGAATCAATTCTGCTATTGACAATTTATAAGAAAGAAAAAATAAAAACTGCAGAATAGCTCGTTATTCTGAATGCAATGTATGCACTTATATATATTTATATATTTACACATATATAAATATATATATATGAACAATATGTACACGCATAATTATATATGAATATATATTTAAGGAGATACTTGTGCTAAAATCGTGTACGGTATTGGAACAGTGGTTTTTTTTCCCTGATATCTCATCTCGAAAATGTATCTCAAGCAGTCAAGAGCTCGAGTGCTTTTGATTTTTTAATGATTCTTAATGTTTCTTACCGCTGATTATACATGAGGAAAGTATTTATTTTTCTTATCCTCTCATTTGTTTATTTACGGAATTGAAAAGAAGCCACTGTTGTCGAAAACTGCCACAAAAACCTTGAGTTGGAAAATGATTCATTGTTACGATTCGTCGTTGAAAGAAGTATTTTCGTTCAATGGAATTTTTTCGAACATGTGCGTGCCTCGGTGCGTGTTATTTGTTTTCGTTTTTTTTATTATTCTTATCAACAAAAATCACATATTTAAGCTTCAAAATCACGAACGATAAATATTTTTTCTGACACCAATCTGTCATCGAATGTATCCTGATATCATTGACGAGATGAACATTTATTTATGTACGGATCACTTTTATTTATTCTACTAGGCCAATTATTGCTATTGTTTTTTTTTTTTTTAATATTGAATTTCAATTTCAACATGGATAGTTATTGAAAATGAGTCCAATAATTATAAGCTTAGATTTAAATAAAAACAAACAACCAATAATATCATGTAAGATATTTCTTTTGAGATTATAAAAACAAACTTGTTTTTTTCTCCTAATACTTTCGTTGTCATTTTCTATTTTTTTTTTCTCTCCATTTTCAATGTATTACCATATTGGTGATAACTCAATCAGCAACGATGGTTTCTGCGAGTCAGAGCGAACCAGAACGTGCGCGAATGGATTGCTCGTTTCGTGTCGGTTTGATAATCGCCGTTTTTTCTTCCGTGAGTGAAACGAGCCAGCTGAGGATTTATCGTGGATTTTAGATTTCAATGTTTTTCATTAAGGGGGAGTTCCCAGGCCACTGCGTGACGAGTTTTCAGTTCCGAGAAGTATTTTTTTTTAATCACTGGACCCGATTATCGTTTTGTTTTGTTCTACTCTCTAAAATACCCTTTTGAAACGCAAAATTCCAGAGGCACAAAATAAAAATATTGATTGAAGGAAAACACGATCGACTTTTTCAAAGTTCATTATGAGAATTCCCCCTTAACACAGAAGCAAGGGAAATATTATAGGAAGGGAAACCAGACGGCAAACTTTCCTTCTTTTTTTGACTCCAAATAGTTTTTTTGCAGGAGTTCATTAGCGTCAGATTATTCTTCCGTTGCATTTTTTTTATTAATAACAATACAGTACAATAATATCTGTATATTGCTGCAGTGAGTGTGAATCGTAATAAGTTAGCAAAACAAATAACCGTTTTAGTTAAATGTCATAATAATAATAATAGTAAATAATAAATATCATTATTAAACATGGTTTTTTTTTCTCTATAGACCCGATAAAAGGTAATAAATATTAAATCGTGTGTAAAAACTCTTAGAAACATAACAGAACCGTAACGATTATAATAACTGCGTCACCTAAACCATTTATCTAAGAGAAGCCCACGGAAAATATTTTATTTTTATCTTCTTTCCCTGACTGAACAAATTTTCAAATGAAAATATAGCTGCCTCTTTTTTTGATCGGTGACAAAACAGTCCTTGACGTACAAAATATAAAATAACTTTACAAATCTTCATTTTTTTTTTATGTTTGTTGGTTTGTATTCTTTTTGGCATTAGTAAACTTAATTTGGTTATCGTTTTACGATTGACGAATACCGGACTAGTAGTTACTTTTTTTATTTGTTCGTTTTTTGTTTTATTATGGTTTTTTTTTTAATTTATTAATCTTTAGACTAGACTATGCTAAATCACGTGTTCGATCTTCCGGGGTCTTATGAAATTTCGGACCCAAATCACGAATATTTTCCCATTTTTAGAGTATTTTTCACCGTCTCGACAATATAAACGTTTCAATAAACTTGACGTACTTCAATAAATTTCTGAAGAAAAATGTAATTTTTCAATTACACTCGAAAGTATTAACTTGTTATTTGGTTATTAGTTTTGTCGCAATTTAACGATATGTACCATTACAATTTTCAACTGCCAACAAGTTGAAGAAAATTTTATCAACCGGTAAAAATAATAAATCGACATTTTCCAAATAATGTTCTGGAAAATGGATTTCTAATAAATTCTGATTTGCAGCCGTACTGTACGAGAGAAAATAAATTGAATTTAGGAAACGATGCGAAATTGATGTTTTTTGGTTGAATTTTAAGAACGTGACATTCCTCAACAAAAAATCATCTCGAGAACGTCAATTCGACAAATCCTGCGTTTCTATAAAATTAAGAATTCTCTATGAAATTGTAAAATTCATGAGAATCTAATACAAATTATTGTCGTATTACACCGACACTCCTCGCGATTAATTTTGTTGCTTTTTTTGCTTCGAGATTCATAACCACCTTGTGGTAGTTTCCAAAGTGCTAATTTCGCAAAAAATCGTGTCTTACTTTCACTCGGGATCGTCCGTTTCGGCAGCCGGCAACAACGTGATAAAACCAGCGGCTGCCACTTTCGCCTTATAAGCCTCCGGTTCGAACCAGCGAATCGGTACCTGCAAACAAAATTCTCATCAGACCCACAACATCCTGTGAATGTTAATGGATGAAAAAACAGTTTTGAGGAAATTTGGAAAATACAGAGTCGAGCGTAGAAAATAATACTTTTAAAATGACTATACTTTTCTGAATTGTTAATGTGAAAATTCATGTTTGCAATGGGTGAAAAAAATGACGTTATGTTTGTAGACTTTTGTCGAATCACCGAGTACTTCGGTTTAAATCAATTGAAGTTTTTGGCTGAGACAATGGTTTAAAACATCCTCAACTCGACTGTGCTTTTCAACGATCCTCAACCTGAATTAGTGCGTGTCGATGTGATAAAGTGAACCGGAAAGTAGCCTTACCTCTGTAATTTTTCCTCGGAAGCGTCATGCATTTGTAAGAGCATGATGGGATACTTTTTGTTTTTGCATTAGAACATATATTAAAAACACAAGGGAGGCGCATTGATCTCCAGGTTTGTGTACAGTTTTATTTCGTGAATAGAAATTTATTTTTATTGAATATTATAATGGGTAGTGTATTATTTCACTGTAAAATATATCTCCTTCAATTTCTGCCTCTTTTTTTTTAAGTCAAAGCTTTTAAACGAATTTTCATAACTTTTGATCAACAATTGCAAACCTAAATATTCCATTTTGATGAATTTGACTTTTTGTTTGTTTGGGTTAAGCCATAAGTCTTCTTGGCATGATTTTTTATTTTTGGTTTTAAGCCCACAGACAATTATTGTTAAGGGTGTGTAAGATTTTGTCAGTTTTGTTTGTTTTTATTCTCCTGCGCGTGAGCGTTATGGAAATGACGGAATTATAATATTGTTCACACTTTCACACGGCGTCGAAACATGCAATTCGTTTTTTACGTATCACAAGAAACAAAAAAACAGCCTGAAACATTGCTTTCGACGACTTTCAAGCTACTTTACTGTCATTCAATTTTCTCCACACTTTCTTATATATCGCCTTTAGTGATTTTTCCACTCATTTTTATAAATAGTCGATCTTCGTATTTTATAAATGTAACAAGCTCCCTTAAACCTATACTTTTATTCACAGACCAGTAGTCTCTTCATAACTCATTGCTTCTTTTCGTTTTAAACTCTCGTTGACAAAATATTGCGATACTTTTCCCAAACTATCTAAAACCTCGATATCGAAAATAGAGATGTAAAATCGGTTTTGGTTTCTTTGTCTAAATCTACGAGAAAAAAAAATCAAATAAAAATAAAATATGTCGAATATACTCGAGAAAGTTGATTAATACACATTTTTATGTTCGGAAACCGTCCTTTTCAAGATTTTTATCGAATACAATGGTGGTGAAAAAATAACACCGAAGGAATGCGCAATGCGCAATGAAAATAAAATGGATCGTTTCAATTGTTGTGATTTTTCAATTGACTCGAATCGGACGCCTGAAGCAAATTTTAATTCTTCCATCACGACCTTATCATTACACAATCGTTAACGAATAGAAAAAAAAAACAACAAAAAAATCATAAATGTCATAGACGATTATATCGAGCACGTTTTTATTCACGGGTAATACTTATTTTTCTTTTTCTTTTTGCACCACAAGACCAACGAGCATGGAATGCTTCACAAACTTTATTTTCTTAGCAACTAATCACGAAAGCCCATAAATGGGACAGCTTACAATTATAACGCTGAAATAATCATATCGACGAGATTCATTGTCGCATTGAACGGGTGAAAAAAACTGTTCCCAGCCTATCACTGCTGAGGATTAAAAGTGTCTAAATATTTCAGCGTTTGTGGCACAAAATACAACGAAAAAAAAAACAGAAAACAAAAAATAAACTTTGTATCAACTCAGAAGTGCCACGGTAAGGATAAACGAAGAAAAAAAAATAGGAACATAAAATTTCTTTTTGTCAACAGCCTCTTCAAAACAGTTTCACACGAGGGTGAAATTATATAATAAATTTATATATATTTGAATCTTTCTCTCCTTTTGTTTTTCTCACTATCTTTGGGTGAAAATCACGAATATTTGGTATTATCGAAATACCAAATAATCTTTTGTAATACTACCGAATAATCGAACTCACATCGAGCGAACTCTCACGTTCAAATATAAACGCGAATGAAACTATTTGATAACGTTTTCTCCGAAAACGCGAGATCAAGATAATCGCTATGCTCGATGCGGCGTGGTTCGGACGAACTCAGTACGAATAACGATAAGCTATCTTTGGCATATTTTCACGATCTTTGAATCCTTGGTTGTTAGATACGTCGTAATCGTTCAATGGGTTACGGTTAAAATGATTGTTAAACGTGCCGGCGTTAATACAATTATTTGCCGTGCTGATACGATTATCTACCTTGCGGACGATGTTTGGACACATTTTTTGGATGCGCTCCCAGTCCGCTGGAGCTCGCTTCGCGTAAGGGCCCTCGGAACAAAGAAGCAGGAACTCGTACGTGAGTTTTATGATTTCTGCAAATAATCATCCAATTTTTCTGTCATTTCACGTTCGTAACTTTCGAAAATTGAAAATTAAGTATGAAATAACCAAATTGTATTGAAAAATAGTTAATAAAATCACATTTAAGTTGATCGAATGGAATTGAACTGAAAAACAAAAAATTAACTTCCGCAGAGGGTGACGACCCGTTTCACTCAATTTTTTTCAACAACGATTTGATCAAGAATTGAACAGCGAAATTATCCGAAAATCTACGTGATCCTTGGTTTTTCAAATTTCATATAGAGAATATTTTGTTTGTTGTATTTTTTGTTTTAAAATTTGTTTCGTCTCCAGTGTAAATTCTCAGAAATCTGTAATTATTTTGAAAAAAAATTCGAATTCTACAGATCGTATAAAATAATCGATAAATCACGCTTTAGGGGAAAAACAAGTTCAAAGATGCCTACGCCGGGATCGATTATAGTTATTTCTTCGTCACTCATCGCATGTTGTAAATTATGGTTGTTGAACGTGCGGGGAAAACCAGGAAATGAAAATTAATTGGAAAAATCATTTTTTCGAAATTCCAGCCGAATGCCTTCATTTACACATTTTGAAAAGTTATTTTTGAAAAAATCCACGGTAACTTTAAACTCAAAAAAATACAACTCACCCTTCTTTGGATTATTCTCACTTCCCGAATTTCCAAGTAGCTTAAATGTCTCTTCGCTTTCGGATGTCGCGTTGCTCTCCAGGCTCACCTCACGACCAAAAGCATTTGACGGTGTTAGTGGCGTCAACGGAGTCATTGGAGTCAACGGAGTCATTGGAGTCAAAGGAGTAATCGGTGTCAACGGCGTTATCGGAGTGCTCATTAGAGAATCCGTTGACGGAGCGAACGCAGTTTCTTCCTCGAAACTGAAGTAATCCACGCCAGGATTAAGTAGCTCGGGATCGCTCGAAAAATAACCGTCAAGGACCAATTTAGCTGTCTAAAAATACAAAAACAAAAAACATGTAATTTTTCAAATACAATATATTTTGATTTGCATTTAGAGGGCATTTTGTTTCCATTCCTTTGATCGAGGAAAATTAAGTTTTTCTCAAATTATATATTTTCCGATTTCTATAAAACTTGCAAAAACTTTTCTACCGTTCAGCGGCTTGATCATTCAAAAACAGTCATTTTATTTTCATGATGAAAAAAATGCACAATTTTTGTTTCTCAATATTGCCCTAAAGTTTCTTGAATTTGGAAGCGCTGAGTTATCATGGTGTTTGAAAATAAAATGGATTACCCTCACAAGATCCAAATTGGACCCAATGACTTTGATGGACTGATTGCCAACAGTCACCGTGTACTTGTATTCGCCAATACTGGCGTCGTTGGTGGATAAACTGTGAAGAAGAGTCGAGCGTGTACGAGAAGTGTGCTGTAAAAGACGATTGCTTTCGTCGGATGCACTGCTGTTCAAGGAAGAGCTAGAACCACCGATACCGCTCTTGTCTCCTCCACCTTGCTCTAATCGCACCGGGGATGCGTTTCGTTGTATCGTATCTTTGATTAAATCCTTCGCGTAACTGTAGCCACGAGAAAAGTTTTATTATCAAAAAAATTCTGGAAAACGTTAAAGTCGTAGGAACAATAAAGATTATTTTTTCTGGTATAAAAAAATAAAACACACTTACTGTATCTTGTCCTCGGAAGTTCCCGTTATTTGGACAAGTCGTTCTTTGGCTCCGGGGTTCACTGCAAATTTTCCAATATTACAGATTCGCTACATTTTTTCTTAACGTTTGCGGTGGTTAAACACGCATCAATCACAGATTATTATGCACCTGGCAGAAATGACTAGTCGAGCCATTGTTAATTCATTATTTACAAGGAAAATAAATGTGGAGAATTCACAGTCGCTAGTGATCTTTGTTACGCTCAAAACATGCTCTGCAATGAAGATTTTTGTTGTTGTTTTTGTCCCTCAAAACTTAGACCTTGTAGACTGCTGTAGGTGACGATATTTAATCGTGTTACTGTACTTATTACATTACGTGGTTAAAAATTACTAAATTTGAGACAGTGTTTACTTCAACTTCCAAGTTATACAACAAGATTATTTTTTTTAACCTTTTTTCCTTTTCTTATACAGTGATTAGCGATCAAATAAACGCGCGGTTCTAGCAGCTCGAAAAAGATTATACTCGTCAATAAGTACGAGAACAATAACTTTGTCAATTTTTACTTATAATGGAACAGCAAATTCTTTTTTATAACTTTACAAAGAAATAAGAATCATTGTAAATCAGACATTTCCTAAAAGTTAAAGTTTAAGCAACATAAACCTTAAAACTTTCGATTTTCGAGTTCTTTTATGCATCTCTATGAATTTTTCAAATTCCATTTCTCTTGTTTTGACAAATTCGGTGAGGGTTAGAATTATTCTTTCTTTCTTTCGTTGCTAGTGGGCATGATAATCGGATAAAAGTAATTAATGTTGTCAAAAAGAAACGTTAAATTGTTGGGAGACTTTTCGATAATTGGGGGTAATGACTCAAGGGCGTAAAATAGTGCACTCAGAGATGAAATGGTCTCTGAAGAATGGCAAATCTGGAAAATTGGATTAGCTCGTGTTACTCGCCTCAAAGATCATGCATTGCCATTCGATCGAAGACGGTTCAGACAGCAAAAAAGAGTTACTCGCCAGAAAAAGAAAACAAATTAAAACATAAAAGGTTATGCTGCGATGCGTAAAAAAAATAGTGAAAAAAAAACGTAACATCTCGGCTGTATAAGGGAAAAACGTTGATGATAAATTAGACAAACGATTTAACATGAAAAACATAATCAGTCACGTTAATTTCGGTAGTTGTGATGCAAAAAGGCATGATGCAGACGAGCTGCTTGCATTTATTTTTTTATTGGCTTATTATTGTTGTTGTTTTGTGTTGTTTTTTTTTTAGTTTCCTTTTTACCTCGCTGGAAGGAGATGATAGTCTCGCTGAGCTCTTCGATCATGTGAACCCGTCTCCCCTTTATTCCCATCACTGTTTTATCGTGCAAACAATTTAAAGAGTACGAAAGAGAAAAAAATAACGATACGTCTTGTTCTTAACAGATATTCACAAATGTTTCCTCAGTTACCGGCTTTTTGTGTTTTTTTTTGTTTATCATATCGCCTCCGAAATCGTGGACAATTTTTGTCTCTCGAAACAAGGAGAAAATCAAAATAAATTGTATTTTGTAATAGAATTATAAAATCAAATGTTTTCTCACCTTTTCCCGAATCGCTGTTACGGATCACAACCTCGTCCTTACAATAATTTTTGCCGGGAATTCGTGTTGGTTTCGCAAACTTTCCGCTGTTCTTTATTACCTCACCGATTCCGAGCAGTGGTGCTGTTTGAGGAGACGACGATCCCAGGGGAGGAGACGACAACAGTGTCGTCGGAGACTCCATGATCAATGTATCAGCTTGCTGTTTATATTGATTACAAAAAAAATTACAGTTAGAAAAATTCAACTTGTTAATTCCTTCGCGTAAATATATATGATCTAATAAATCAACAAAATAGTTCCATAAGAATCGTCAATTCATCATCTCTCGAACGTGTTAACGAATAAACCGTTTATAAAGAACAAACTTCGACTATATTTATGGAAACAACGAGTCGAAACTACCGCAACGTAAGATTTCCTGACAGTCTAAATATCTTTAAAGAAATGTATCAGTCTTACATATATTTTCTAAATATTTTCACGAAGTTTTTGATGAAATAACTCGAACGTTGTTTTCGATGAATTGATTTACATTTTCTTCATTCAAAGTATAATTATTTTCTGAATATTGATATTCGTCGGTTTATTATTGGTGATTATTTATGTATCATTTTTATTTTGCCATGCATAATATTGTAAAAATGAGTTTAGAAAATACGTACATTATCGACTGTAGACAATTTTTGACTGTAATAATTGTCCATCGAGTCATTATGACGCCATTGCTTAGCTCTCAGTTCAATGAGTTCCAGCAAGTGAACCCTGGTCGTCAGATCAAGCCTCTCATCCTGGCTTCCATTTCTCATCGCTACAAAAGCTCTATCCAGCTGACCTGCGAAGGAAGAACAATTGAAATTGAATGAAATGTTTTGCTATGAATGTTTGAAATCATCATCTATTAACTTTGGTTGATTAAACGTTTACTTTATTGTTTCTTGTCTCAAGCAAATCTGTGTTTCCAGATCTAAAGAAACTCACAGTAAAAAAACAAACTACCTTTGTAAATTGCTTCTACTTGCGGTGCATGAGATTTGAGAGTGTTGCACATTGTGATTATGTTCATCTGCAGCGATTGATCGTGGAAGCCGTTGGTTAGATGGACGGTAACATTGTCGATCAGGGACACTAATTCGTCCACTGAGAAGTCAAGAAAAAAATTCATGAAAATCCATAGCTCGCAAGAGAATGATTTTTTTCAAATTCTCAAGTGTCACAGTGTTTACCGGTCTTTATCCACCCATCGTTGGTCGAGTGGCGTTGGCTCAGCTTCGGAGGCCTTGGTTTTTCAACTTTTTTTAGCGTTCGGAGCCTGGTTAGCTGTGTTGTTGTCGCCATTATTAGGTCCTGTTTCAACAACAAGATGACAGACGAAATATTACCTCTGTTCATATTTATGAAATTGACAGTCTTTAAGTTTGCATTTTTGAAATGCAACAAAATCTAATTTGCTACTTTGATCATTTAATTAAATTCAAATGTCATGTAATTGAATTTTTCAAAATGCAAAAGTTTCTTTTTGGAACTGAAGAAGTCATTAGGTGAAAAGATTTTTTGGTACTTCAAAAAAATATAAACTTCAATGCCGTTGAAATTTAAATAGAGGTGAGAAACGTTATTCCAAATTAGTTTTTTTAGAAGAGAACATAGTCTGATATTAGAATTTCAGATTCATTTGAATTGGACAGTATGTGAAGATTAATTATTTTATATCAAGTTGATAGTCGTTGAAATTTTGAATAAGAATACATTCAATTCTTCAAAAATGTTATTATTGTAAAAATATTTAAGTAATTTGAGAAATTTAAAAATGTTAAAGAGAAATAATAACAATGATAATGTTTCAATAAAATAATGCAATTTCGATTCAATATCACTTTTATGGAATTTCGATTAAGTATGAATGAAAGCATTCTATTATAAAATGATTTGGCAAATATTAATGGAAAAAAAAGGGCACTTTTGATTTGGACTTTTCCTGAATCCCCAAATATTTGATTTACAGTCAAAATTCTAGCAGTCGCTAACTAAACCAGTTTAAAAGTAAATAATCGGTTTGCACGCAATTCTGAACTCTCTTTTTCATGATTCTGAAATTTTTGCTTCCAAATTTCCTTATGTAAATATTAAAATACAATGATTTAGCACAGTGCAAAATTTTCACTGATTTTTCAGCTATTTTTTTTTTCTTAGTGTAATTGCTAGTTGCTTTGATCTGCACAATTAATTTTGTTTCATGTCAAAGGTGAAAGGGTCCCTGTGATAATGGACAGCTGAGTTTTTGAGATAAATTAAAAAAAACTGCAACCTCTAAGAATGTATACAAATTTTGATAAAACATCAAACAAACGTTGATAAGACAAAAATCAATAAACCTGTCTCAGTTGTTGCAAAACGTACTTTACACTGATAAGAAAGTGATTAAACAAAAAAGGAAACGTTTGTACAGAAGGAAGTGAAAAGTAAGTAGAAATTTGTCAATGTTAAGAAAACCAAGAGTCCCGGAAATAAATGAAACTCAAACGTTGGTGCATCGTGGTGTTAAAACATGAGATATTTGCAACAGAGACGCACGATTTAAAAATAACTCGTTATAAGGAACAAAAAAAACGAAACCAAAAAAGGGTTCACGCGCGAACTTTTCTACGAACTTACGTACGGGGTGAAAGTAGAAAAAAATAACAGTACGCGAGAAAAACACAAAGTACGTCGACGATTAAATTAACAAGTTTGAAAAGAACAAAAAATTAGCCGTAAAATTGTCGCGTGGCTTTGAGAAAGTAAAAAAAAAACTGCGAAGTCAAAACGCGTGTTCGGCGCAGCCGAGCAATTTCGGCCACTCGAAAAATCAGGCACGATCAGGGTTATGATAAAAATAATTTATATACATACGGAAACCATGTGAGAACTTGTGGCAGCGTTCACACAAAGCGAGAGTGTGGTAGCAGGGGAAAATGTGCTTACTGTATAAACTTTGTGAGAAAGATCGACAGACAACGAAAGCGTGAGAGAGAAAGAAAGAAGATGGAGTGGGAGGAAAGAGAGAGGTGAGCTCGAAAGGAAAGTGGGAGGAAGTCGACAAAGCGAGGCAAAAAAGAGGGAGAAAGAAGTGTGCGAAAGAGATAAACGAATGTTTCCGAAAGTGGACATAACTTGGCATAGAAACAGAGAGGGAGAGAGAAAAGGAGGTCCCACACAAAAGCATTTATTTATTTACAGTTTCCTGAAAAAATTCCAAACACAAAAACATGAATTTGTGTTCACGAATTAAACGAACGTTCGACAAAAATAAAATACATGCACGACACCTAAAACGATGTATATAAAGCAATATGTTATAGGTGCGAGAAATCGTTCCCCGGAAGAATTGTCATGCAAAAGAATTTCAATAGTAAAATCATTTTGACAGCTGCGTATAGTCGCTGATAAGGTTCATTCAGTTTTTTATGTAATTGAAATAACAAGTCTTTATCCTGTCAATAAAATTCTATGATTAATTATTATAAATCATACCTTAGCAGCCGTGCCACAGGTGAAACGATAGGCAGATCGTCGTGGGATCTCGTCGTTGACGTCGCCGTCGTAGTCGTCGTCTCGTATTTTCGATACGATTTGTCGTTTTGTATGTATGTATTTTCGTGTGGGAGGAGTGGGGGCCGGGGTTTCAATACTATGCGTCGCGAAGTTGCCGATTATGTAGGAACAAAGAAACAGGCTGGTTTGTAACGCGAAAAGTCACTAAATAATCTGACTATGAATAAAAACAAACAATTAACGAAATTTTTTGTACTTTCGTTAAATATTTTTATACAATACTTTGAATCACTTTTTTAACTTAAGTTCGATACATATATTTAAAAACAAGTACAAATCGCTCAAATTCGAAGAATATTTTCGCGTGTACTCTGAAAATAACAAATTGAGAGAATGAATTAGCTGAATATTTTTCTTTTTTAATTGTCAAAGGAATATTTGTTTATTTTACAACAAATGTTGTCAAGTAGGATATTGAAGTGTTCTAACGTTATTTTTCCTTCTGAGGGCCATCGAAATGACGTCTCGTCTAGTCACGAATGTTTCCCACGAAACGATGACTTCGAAACCCTCAAAAAACATTGAATCCCTTTGTCTCGACCCCTTGGCATGTATATATCTACCCCATTAGAATTGTTTACATCTGTAACCGAAGAAACTAAGCACTAGCCTCTCATTGGTGTGGCAATGCCGAAAAATTTCCCCCAACACAATACTATTTTTTTTCTTTTTGTGAGAACACTATTTCGCTCGAATATTCTCTGTCTCTTTCTTTCACCAAATAAATAATTCAAAAAAGTCAATTTTTCGGTCATTTTCGTTTGTCAGATATTCAAGTGATCTGACTCTTTGTGTTTTTTCATGAATTTTACAAGTTCTCGTAAAGTGTTCCTTTTTCAAATAATAGATAGATATCATCAAAAGTTTAATTTCTAAGCGGCGAGGTAATAAAACCTGAATTCAAATATTGACCGGGTCTCTCAGACCCGTTCATCAGGACTTTCTGTGTACGAAGAATTAAGCATTTTTCTTATATTGAGCAGAGCTCGAAAACACTTTGATAATTAGTTGACATTGAAAACATTTTATTCAGTCAGTAAGAAGCCTTCTACATAATGTTAATAATCGTAATAATAATAATAATAATAATAATAATAATAATAATAATAATCAATAATAAGCAATAATAATCGTAATAATCCATTCGTAATAACCATTTGTAAATTACAGGTAGACTCTCTCTTCCGCACGCTGACCTGCCATAATTAAATAAAACTTATAAAAAAAACTTCATTGAATAACCAAACTCATAAAATTGTTTTATATCCCTCAGGAGTATATACATATATATGTATTATTTACATATGTATATATATATAGCTCCATAATGTAGTCGATAAATTATTCCTATTTTGTCAGTTTTTTTTTGTTGTTGTTGCTGCAAAGATTTATCGCGTTAGCCCGGCAGCACATTTGGATTTGTAGGACAAGTTTTGTAATCTCTCTTCTTTTTTAATCATTTCATTTTTTCTATTTTCCGGTCTCTTTCTCTTTCTCAGCTCATTCTCATGTACGACTATGTTTACATCGTTTACAATAACACATTTGTATGAATCGTACAACGATTTATCTTCTTCTGTTTCTTTGTATTAAGTCTCATAATAATAGCAGCTAGGAATAATCACGAAGGAACAATGACGCTTTACCCAAGTGGCAAAAGGATCAAGTCAATCATGCTTTTTGGCACAATATAGTAGTAAACAACTAGTAGTATGAGATTTGTTTGTTTTGTTCTTTTTTTTTTGGAGCTGTAAACGATATATTTGTTTACATATATTGAAACGTTTCGATATTTGGATACCCCCGAATCCAAATATCGAGACTTAGGATTTTTGAGATCCTCTTCTCTCTCGTAGGAGAGGTTACTGTGCAGGTTCGTGCACTGACCAGCGGGTATTGCCCGGAGTGGGAATCACCTTCCGATTTCCTCACCTTGCAATCCGAGGAGATAACTCGAACGTTTCAAGGTAACCTTGCCGTCCTTTGAGCAGAAGGTTTGCGTGGCTTTATCCATGATTCTGTAACAATGTCGCGATATTATTTCGGCAAATTTGTTATGACCTTTTTATGGTTGATTTTTCATTGGGAAGCTGATGCTCTCGGTAGTAAGGACGTAAGTCACGGGCGTGGAACATTCCTCTGTCTTCGAGACTTAGGATCTCGAAAATCCTAAGTCTCGATATTTGGATTCGGGGGTGTCCAAATATCGAAACGTTTCAATGGCAAGGCCGGCAAGGCCAGGGGATAAGGCCGTCCCGTTACAATATGCAATATATATATATAACTTTGATAGTTTTTTTTCATTATTAGTTTTTTATTATTTTGTAATAATCAAACGATGTAAACAAGTCTTTTATCGTCAGGCCTTATTACTGTTTTACCAATAGTCTATTGTCTTGAGGTAGTGAATTCAATGTATAATCCTATTATTTTGTTGATGCTATATATGCTGTGTTGCAGATATGTGTGTGTTTCAATGAATATTACTTTTTACGCTCTTAGTGTTTTGCCAACTTTTTCTCTCTCTCTCTTTCTCTTTCTCTTTTTCGCTTTCGTTTTCTTCTCTTTCTGTATTTGTGCTTTTGTTTCATTTTTTTCTACAAGTCCAATGCATTGAAAATATACTTGTAAAATGCAATTCATTCCTTCATCGAACCAATACAGACATAGCTAATGTACACAGTATTTTTAATAAAAAGTTTTTACGCGCCTAAACGGACGCAATATTTCTTTATTATTCTTCTTCGTTTTCTTCTTCTTTTTTCTTTTTTTTTGTGGAACAATACAATCCTGTTGTAAAATATCTCATTGTTTATGTCGCGCACACTCTTGGGTGCTAATACGAAAAAACCCTGTCCATTTGGAAAAAGGAATTTGGACTCGTAGTTTTGCATTAGTCTCATTGTAGAGGGCGTCAAAAAATTATTATCGTCTAGGCAAGAAGTTCAAAGAGTACGCGTTTCGTAGCTCGTTTTCGTTTGTTTTTCAATGTTTTTTTTTTCCTTTTTTTTTCTTTCAACCGGAAGATAAATGAGGAATTTATAATACTTTGATGACAAAGTCATTATTCCTTTTTCCTGCTTTAGCTTCCGGTATTTTTTCAGAGCTCACACCCATACACGCACAACTTCATTTGCCAAAACGGTCGAGAGACTATCTGCTGCTGACAGTTTTAGGCTCGTGTGCTAGCACTTGTAAATAATGCCCAGCAATTGTGCTATTTTTTTCTTTTCTGTAGTCTCATTCGTTCGTATTTGTTTTTTTTTCTTCTTCATTTTAATTTTTTTTTCCCACTACTCTTTCAAGAATTATTATTTTTTTTATTTTTATCACATTTTAATCGTCTTTCACAGATCGGAAAGAACGAAACGCGTGTGACATCGCGACCGCATAATCATCGGGCTCAATCGGTGAACACTTCTGTAAAAAATATAAATTCTATATGGATGTTTTGAGCCCTCAGTCGCGGTCAAGAAACAAATTGTATTTTGCTCATTTTTTCGCGAATCTCTTCTGGAACGTTTACGTATTTTCTGCTTCTTTTTTTTCTTCTTCACGGTGCTTCACCTTTACCGTTTAAATATTTTGCAGAGGAGTTTTCGGGGGGTCGTTTTTATTTACTTTTTTTTAATAATGTTCATTTCTCAACCTGTTCTGCACACTACGAGGATTCCAAAAAATCATGTTTCACGGTATAATTGCTGGCTTGTTTAAGTTCAGGCAGAATCGAATCTCGCGGCTCTGATCTTCGCATCGATTAATCATTTGTTTCTTGATGTCAACGCGCGTCACGTTCTCAAGGAAACCAAAAAGCGTTTGAACATAAAATAGTACTCGAGTAATTGTTTCTTCTTTTTTGCTTCTTTACCTCAATTTTGAATTTTGACACGTCCACGTTATCCTTATATTACCATCAATATAAACAATGGAGCTTCTTTTTTTTCCTCATATAATGTTAAAACAACGATTATAAAGACGCGCGCGAACGCTATCGCGCGCTAAAAATAAAAACTTAACGCAAGATATATTCATAAATGAACGACACCGAAATGCAATAGCCTCAACATTTCACCAGGAATGGACAAAATCCACGAACACAAAAAGAATACGAGTTTAAATTCGTAAAACTATTACCTACAAGTATTTTTTGTGTTTTTTTTTCTTATTTTTCCATTTTTTTCTTTTGTTTTCCTATTCTACAAACAGCGAGAAAAATCCTAAGACATGCGGTTGCCAAAAATGAATTTCTGACCATTCGAGAAGTATTTAAACTTCGTGTAACTTCGAAACGCTAAATTTTTATTTATGTATGTATTTTTAGATTACTTTTTGTTTTTGCTGTGTCGAGTACGAGCTTCCTGTATTTTTGTCGTCTATTTTTTTGCTTTTTTTTTGGATCTGTGTATGTTTTCGTTTTGAATGTCTTGTGATTTTTACGCTCCCGTAACAATTAATCCAATATCATCCGTCTCTCCCGCTAAAATGTTATCAGTTTTTTTTTTTTTTTAATTCTTCTTCTTTTCTCATCCTACAACTGGAATTATCTCAAAATAAAGCGGACGAATCTGCTTTCGTTTTTAAATTATTCTTATGCTTTAAGATCTCATGGCGCGGGAGTTTTATTTCTATTTTTTTTTCTCTCTTTAATCTTTTAATTTGTGCTCCCAATTCGGACGCTACTCTTTTCTCGCAGACAAAGGCAAGCTCGCGATTATTCGCTACGCGTTTCTCAATATTCGTTATTGTAATTCCCGATTTTTAAATTCCATCTTAAGATGATTTATCAGTCGTTTGGTTAGTAGAAATCCACGTGCACGTTTTTTTCGGAGACGCTAGATATTTAAGGTTTAATAAAAGTTGCAAGTTCTTCTCCTTTCATCGGAGACGAAAATGTAACTTGAATTTTACTGAAAATTTCTAGGATCTCCGAGAACAACGTGTCTTTGCTTTTTACTTATATTTCTTGCATTCACGCAACTGATAAATGACCTTAACCCTCGTTTCAACTTCTCCCCCATCCTAAACCCCCTTCACCCGTTTGTTTCAAGTTTCATGATTGTATGCTAACTATTACGGATCCGTAGTTAAAAATTGGTTTCAGACAACTGTTGAAGATTAAAACCATTAGTAACTATAGTTATCAATTACGACGACCATTATGATACCTTATACAATAATAAATTACCGCGATGGTGTGTTTTATTTCATTATTATTATTTTTGTTGTTGTTTTCGCTTTGTCCTCGACAGCTGTGTGTGTACCGTTAATACTAAATTTTTATTCGATAATTAGCATAACTTAGTAACGAGAGTATTTACCGGTTGACTCTCTTACCGAGAGATTACCGAATAAGTGCTTTTTCATTGTTTTATCCTTTCGAGAATTTTTTACCTTATCAATTAACTGGTGTGGAGATCCTCAAGCTCGTCGAGTCCGAGGGACAAATATAAACACCACTTCTTGCTTAGTGGTGTCGTTTCTTCTTGAAACCTAATGATTAAAATAAATTCTCATTTATGACACTTGCACAACTAAAGAAATAAATATCTTACGAGCCAACATTCTATTCGAATGGAATTTCATCAATTTGACGAAGGTGTTGAAAAAATTCAATCATGATGTTGTGAATTTCAATTTCCAGTATAAATGTTCAAAAGTTAAAAACGTATTAAAATACAAAAACGTCAGCACACTTTTCTATTTTTTCAAACTGTAACTTTAGAATTCTTACGTATTTTCGAAACCGTTCGTTCAATAGTTAAAAACTATGCAAGTATTCAGTAATGAATTTAAAACCAATTTATTAGAAAATTTTCATTCATAACGTGTGAATTCTAAAAAAGTTCAATCATAAAAACCAACTCATGGATTCCAAACTTGCAAAAAAAATATGTAGATTTTCGTTGAGAAAAAAAAGAATTATAAAAAATTATGAAAAATCTGAAATCTCAGAGAATCAACATTTGTAATGGATAAAACTCATAACCGTGAACGTATGTGTAAAAAACTCTTCAGGAGAATTTAGTGGAGCATTTAAAGGAATGTACTTTTTTAAATGTTTAACATTTTTTTTTCTTTTTATAATTGCTGAATATTTGTTGGATGATATAACGTACTCTTTTTGGCTTTTCCCTTGGAAGTTTTTCTCTTTTTACCAGAGACTGCGGCAGGTCCGGAGAACGTTGTAATTTCGTCGCCAAGTGTGCCCAGAGTTGTAATTTGACGACTTCGATGTTTCTCTTGTTTCGTAACTGGCAAACGCGTCATGTAGTTCTCTTCGTATTCAATCTTTCGCTTGTTCTCACGTCCCATACTCGCTTGTTTATCTTCTATACCCTGCGTATCCTCGATTGGTGCGTCTAAATATTCCTCCTTCAGTTCGCGCAATACCGCACCGGATACTGCACGCCTGCGTGCTCTCTCGCCCGCTTTGCGCATTTTTTCAGCCATCGTCTCGTCACCGTCTGTATAAAACAACAAAAAACACACGCGTTTATTTTTTTTTCCAATAAAAGGAAAATCCATACCGACGAAATCTATAAAACGAACATAGATATAGAGTAAGTCATTCGGCACGCTGTACATCGTTTTTTTTTGCGGCGCGATATTCCACTATGAATAATTAACCCAATTACAAAAAAAAAGCTTCAATATGAAAATTGGTTTATATTCTTCACATTCTTTATACTTTTTTTAAAACTTTCTGTCAGTTTCAATTTCTTGAAACATTTTACGATTGCAAAAATGACAAAAAACATTGTTTAATTGTTCAAAATTTTGTTATCTTTTGGCATTTATACTTTGATGCATTTTAAATATTTTTTGCGATTAAAATTTCGATTTTTCCAAAAATTAAGAACATTTTAAGGAAATTAGTTTTGATCTTGAAACTTTGTTAATTGAAGCAAATCCGACCTTTTTTTATTTATTTTTTTTTAACTGTATGATCTAAATGTAAAACCAACATGAAAAAAGAAGCGAAACTTTGCTTCCTCTTTTATAAAAACTCCAAATTGAAGCAGACTTTCTTTTTAAAAAATCATTTTTCTACAAACTGTGAGTTGTAAACTCAAATTTTTTATCAAGAATAAACAATTTTTTAATTTGCAACCTGAAAAATTGAATTTTCTAGGAAATTTATAAAAATAAAAACGAAAATTTTGTACGTTTTTTATGAGGTGTAGATTTGATCGAAAAATTAAGATATGAATTATGTAAATTATGATAATTTAAATGAATAAATTTGAAATTGACCTTCAAACTAAGATATGATAAGAGTAGAAAATTGCAAAAAAAAAAATAAAAAGAAAGAAGGCTACTAACCATAATGAACAGCTGCCAATTTGGGTGGTACGTAAACCCCAGATTTCCTAGACTGTTTTGATTTGTTGGCTGGATCGTCGTCATCTTCTTCGCTATCAGACTCGTCTTCGCTTGCATCCAATTTACCCATAAGCCCGTCCGGATTGGCTTTGAAATTGCTAGGATCGTTGTTGCCGGTGGTTCCAGTGACGGCGGTTTTTACTAGTTTGTCTATTTGATACTTGAGCTTTTGATCTATGGGCCTAATTTTCTCAAGCACCGTTCTTATCTCAACGAGCCGATCTATCGATGGATCTCCTTCGATACGTTCGCCAGAGCATTTTCTCAATACTACGTAAGTCAAATTAATGAGATAAGAGAGAAGCATGTGATACTTCATTTCCAAAAAGCTGAGACCCTTGTCCGTTGATACTTCGCCATTTTTCACTTTTGTCAACATATTGTCGACTAGCTGATTAACCTGGACGACATTAGCGTTCATCTCTCCTAATAATCGGAATGCCTGAGGCAGATCCCTCTGCTCCATTTCGTCTATTGCCTGCAAAATGATTATTTTTCGTTTATGAATAACATTATTTATTTATTAGAGCTTAAAATCATTTTTGTAAATAAAATAAACAAAGTTTACCATTTTTCAGAACTATTACAAAGTTTCGTTAATTTTCGTAAAAGTGATTGCAAAACTGATCGGCAATTTTTTCACGACGCGACTACCATTTTACGACGAAGCCCAGCATTTTTTTTATCACGTACAAGCAAAAAAAGCACCCTTCTCCTACTCCCCTTTTTTTTCATCCCCCATTCGATACCGCGGACGAGTGGAAAAAATCTATAACTCTCGTAAAACTGAAATTTCCATGAAAGAATAATAACACGTTGAAACAATAACAAATCTCGCAAGCGCGTGAAAATTTAACCGTAAATATGTAGCGGTAACCTCATTTTCGTAATTTTTGATGATGAAAATTATTTCGCGGAAATTCAATGGTCGCGAGAAAAATGTCGGAGTCGCGATCGTACGGGAAAAAAGCGCAATAATCTGCTGCCATCTTTCCTATTTACTAATGGATGACAGCAGTGGAGAGAGCGAGAAGAAAGAATGAAACAAAAAAAAAACAATCAAAAACTCCCTCGATAGTACGGGAGTAGAAAAATTCTCAATTTTTTTACACAATTAAACTCCCTTAAGCGTATATATTTTATGCACATATTATTCCACTCACCTGCACCATTGTTTAGAAACAAAAATTAACTCAACAAACACATATTTAAACAACGTAACTTGTAATTAAACGGGTCCCCCACGTGGGACGATATTTTCCTTTTCAGAGGGTATATTTTTTCTCTCGGAAAAGCTTCATCAAGCGAGGTTCTATAACATGACTAGAGTTATTTTTTTAAAGTTCGAACTATCCCAAAACTTCTAAAACTCAGCTTAGAAAATTAGAAATTAATTTCACAGTTCGTCATACTATTTTTTTATTACATATAATAAATAATCAAACAATTGAAAAAAGATCGACTTTTGATTATTTGAGAATTATCTCTAGACAAAATGGCGCGCTATTTTTAAACTTGAAACGTGGCAGAAACTTCATCAATAAACCGAAAACTTTCTTAGATTTTCAAACAAATCTCAAATTTATCTCATCCATCGATTTTTATTCGTTGTGAATTATCAATAACTGAATCAATTTGTTATTCCGATAACTGTCTGTAAACAATGGGAGGCTGCGGACTCTAACAACGAAATAACGACTCTGTACCAATATTTATAAAGTTTTACAACAAAGAAAATATATTATTTGGCATAAGCAAAATTATCGGAAGTGCTAACTCTACGAAGAAAATATTTAAATAACAAAGTATTGAAAGAGAGCGTTAAACACTAAAAAAACAATGTCGTAAAGTTAGGTTAGATTTGTTTCTGACGAATTTTAATTATTTTTGTTACTAACTTTAACCACTTGTCTTAAAATCAAAGATTATCAGATTTTGATAAGATAAAGATAAATTGTTTAAAAGATCTGTAAGTATGGAACAATTTCAAATTGAAACTGTCACGAAAATTTTTTGCGTTTTTTCTAGGGAATTTCCTTAATCCAATAAGCCTGTCGAATTTTATGTGGTACTAATGTTTTTTTTCCAAAAGTTCGCAGCCATCTTCGTACTTGAGTAAAGGCATTATGATGTACGTTGTTATACATATATATACATACATGCGTACGTGTGACTAATAAGTGTGTGGGAAATCGAGGCTACAATTTGAGACAGTCGGCGTGGCGCGCCTTCAGCCAAATTATAACGTCACGACGACAATGGTGGGTACAAAATACTCGTTTTTATTCGACATTATTAAGTCATGATTGTCAAGAAAAAGTTTTCTCACGAAACGTCATATTTTCGGAATTACGTGAATATCCTTCGATTAGCATTTTGCTCATCGTTGTCAGATAACTACTCAATGTCAAAAGTGTTGGCGCACGACAGTGTATCGGAATTCATGGGCTACATAGAAACTCAGGACAGTGAGATAACACCATTTACCGCCAAACAAGTTGTCAATAAATCGTCGAATTGGCACGTCTCGTGTGTTGTATCAATCTGGGAATTCCTAAGCTATTTTGATTTTGTGAATAACGAAAAACAAATAAACATAACATTGTTGTTCGAACCAGGAAGTAAATATTTGTTTCCTCATGTCACCGAAAATTAATACATTTTCAGTCAAAATTTGACACACGTGAACGTCGATAAGGGGCATTAAATATTAAACGTTCATTTCGACGAGACAAAACGAGTTTAATTGTCGGGAAAACCATAAAAATTGTGACTTTATTTGCCGACGAATTCTTTTCCAATTTTTATGGTAGCTCAAGCGTTTTAAGTCAAATAATTCATCGGTATTCTTGTTTTCCACGTAGTTTTTCTTAGCCATGGATTGTTGGATTTTTTCACAGGAAAGGTTAAAATGGAGCACTACAATTTTGATGATATTGTTCGTTCTTCGAGTCGATGGCTTCTACGTACCTGGGGTGGCTCCTGTAGAGTTCAAAAAAGGCCAAAAAATCGATGTCAAAGCCGTGAAAATGACTAGCACCCATACCCAATTACCATATGAATATTATTCGCTGCCGTTTTGCTTACCAAAGAACGGCACGATATACAAATCTGAGAACTTGGGTGAAGTCTTGCGAGGTGACAGGTAAAAAACTTAATCGATCTCCGATTTATTGTTTTCCTAAATACCATAGAAACACTAACATTTTCAAATCTAATCAAGATTATAATGATTAATTTTTAACATTTTGTCATATTTTATCTAAATGGAAATAGATGTAAATAGTTGTTGGGGATAATTTTAGTTTTTTCTATTCCACAGGATTGTCAACACGCCGTACGAAGTAGCGATGGCAGAAAATATCACTTGTAGATTATTGTGTCATCGTCCGAATGATCCTATTAATTGGAGTGAAGAGGAATCGCAACGTGTTATAGAACGTATACAGCATGAATATTCAGTCCATCTGTAAGTTTGTTTACTATATTAATAATTTAATCATTTTTTCACAAATTTACTTATTTGTTGTTTTGACAATTATTTTAGTAAAATATCTTCAGTACTTGCTGAACAGAAAACTACTCTATGCAGAGAACACTCCAATTTTGTGTAAAACAAAATTCAATTCAAATTTCAAAAAACAGTTACAAGATTCGAAACCAAGTCACCTTAGGATTTTGATCCTTATGTTCTGACTGTACAGAAAATTTCTTCCAATTTACCAAACTTTGAAGAACGAATATTTACGACGATGAACGACTTATAAGTGACAGTTTTAATTTTTGCAAATTTCTTCTCCAGATTGATCGATAATTTGCCAGCGGCAACGAGGAAGAATCATAAAGAATCGTCGAACATAAACGTTTATCACGGCTACAGACTTGGCGAAGTAATTGGTGATCGAGTTTACATAAACAACTATCTCAAGCTTAAATTAAGTTGGCACAAGCATGGAGAGTAAGTAATGAAAAATAATTCAAAATGTTTATCCAATTAATATAAATCCTGATTGAATTGTTTTTGTGAATAATTCTAAGCGTTTGTGTATCAGAAATGATTAATATTCTACAAATTAAAGTGAATAATTACTGAATGGTTTGTTTATTGTTCTTTAGAAACGCATTTCGTGTTGTCGCTTTCGAGGTTGAGGCGCGATCCATTGATTTGAAAGAATTAAGATTCGATGGAAACACTTGTCTATTACCTGATCAACCGAGTCCGCAGTTAGTCAACCCTAAAGGTACTTCCCTGCTTTTCCTGTATTCGGTCGAGTGGACAGAGTCCACGGTGAGCTGGGCAAGCAGATGGGACGTTTATTTAGAGAAGACTGACGTGGAGATTCACTGGTTTTCCATAGTGAACTCTCTCATCGTTGTTTTTTTCCTTTCTGGTAAGTGATTTATTAACCGGGGAACATTGACTGTTAAAAAATACAAATTTCCGGGGAAAATTATGAAGAATGAGAAAAAAAAACAGTTATACGAATGTAATGTTATTTTTAGTAATAAAAATCGTTTCGGTTGCAGGAATTCTCACAATGATTATGGTAAGAACTCTCAGAAGGGACATTGCCAGGTACAACGCTGGTGACACCGACAGTCTGACTGGCCTTGACGAGTCCATTGAAGAAACTGGCTGGAAATTAGTTCACGGTGACGTTTTTAGGCCACCGACAAATCCTCGACTGTTTGCTGCTGTCATCGGAAGCGGAATTCAGATTTTTTTCATGGCTCTAATAACTATATGTGAGTGAGCTCGTTGTCATTTTTTTTACTTTTCAAGATTCATCTCCGTTTTTGAGACTCTTGCAGGAAATACATTTTTTTTTAATTGGAAAAAGAACGTTCTCCCAGTTAAAAAGGACTCAGAAAAAGGAATATGACAAATTCTTTTGTGAATTATTTTGAAAAATATCCTTCCAAGTGCATTCTATATGACCGATTACTATTTGAATGAAGATTGTTTTTTTTTTCCAGTTTTTGCCATGCTGGGAATGTTGTCACCTGCGAGTCGTGGTGCGCTGGCAACATGCGCGATACTTCTCTACTTCTTTTCCGGTCTGATAGCAGGATATTTTTCAGCTCGTTTGTACAAAACAATGCGGGGCCGAGAATGGAAACGGGCGGCTCTGCTAACAGCAACACTTTATCCCGGAGTTGTATTTACAACTTGTTTCTTTTTGAATTTCTTCATATGGGGAAAACACAGCTCCGGAGCTGTACCGTTCACAACGATGCTCGCTTTATTGTGTCTCTGGTTTGGAATATCACTTCCGCTTGTCTATCTTGGATACTTTTTTGGATACCGTAAACAACCGTTTACTCATCCTGTTCGAACCAATCAAATATCTCGACAGGTTCCTGAACAATTGTGGTACATGAATCCTATACTGTGGTACGTACGGATTTCAATTTTTCACGTTTTTGCGACATTCCCGAAAAAGTTTGTGTGCGTTTAATAATCAGGCATTTATTATGAGTTCTTAATATTGTTTTGTCTTTTAGATTATTGAGTAAAATTCATAACCGTTGTTAAGTCACTTTCATTAATTTATTGTTGTTGCACTTGGTTTTATTCTCAAGTTGATTTCTACCCGAGATGATTATCGGAAAAATGGTTGCATCAACTTTCTTAAATGATTTTACTGCCAAAAATATTAACGACCTCAGTCATGCGGTAGAAAGTTTACGAAAATGGGATAATCATTCGAGAATCAAGATTACATTTTCAAGCTGCTGTTTCGCAGTGGAAAATTAATGTAAAAATAGGAAAAACTTGACAAAATTATTAGAAAAGTTTTCAATTTTCATAAACTCGTGATTATATCAAGATGAATGTGCTAATTTAATGTGCTAAGATATACAGCAGATCACAAGAAGTAATCTCCGATTCACAGTTCTCTATAAATTCGTACAATAACTTTAAATATTCTTAGGATAAACGAAAAAACTTATTTAATTGAATTTGTTTCGTGTTTCAGTACACTTATGGCAGGAATTCTACCATTCGGAGCAGTTTTTATAGAATTGTTTTTCATCCTGACGGCCTTGTGGGAAAATCAATTTTACTATCTCTTCGGCTTCCTGTTTCTCGTCTTCTGCATCCTCTTCATATCGTGTTCTCAAATATCGATAGTAATGGTCTACTTCCAATTATGTGGAGAAGTAAGAACACTCATTTTTGATAATTTCACTATTTAAACAACGTTTTTAATTGAATATTTTATTTTCGTTTTTTTTTTTTTTTTTTTTCTAGGACTACAGATGGTGGTGGAGGAGTTTCGTAGTGAGCGGAGGTTCGGCGGTGTACGTTCTCGCTTATTCCATCTTCTACTTCATGACGAAATTAGAAATAACGGAATTGGTGCCGACCCTGATGTACTTTAGTTACACAGCCTTGATGGTTCTTACATTCTGGCTGTTGACCGGTACAATCGGCTTCTTTGCAGCTTACGCTTTCATTCGCAAGATCTACGCTGCCGTGAAAATCGACTAGTAAAAAAAAAGTGACATTAAGAAAAGAAGGAAAAGAAATATTTGCCCAAACGATAAAACAAGGAGAGAACATTTGGCGTCTCAAATTCGTGCAACAAGGGAATCGAAGGTGGACGATTATCGATTGCATCTGTTCCCGTGATTTCAGCCTCAAATGTGAAAAAATAAATAGAGGAGAAACGATGTACGATTTGAAATCGTTAACGGAAATATCGCACGCACTTTTGCGAAGTGATGAATTTTCTATTTTCTTTTTTTCTTCGTTCCGTTCACTTTAGAGTAATGACATTTTGACATCAGTGAGAAAATACCGGGAGATTAAATGAAAGATCCTGAAACGAATTGTTGATAAAAATTTTGTCAAATATTCGTTCCCAGTTTCCAAGCCTCGATTCACATCTTAAAATTTTTAGAGAAACATTGATGGAAAGTTCAACATCGTTCTTTATCAAATACCATAGACGTTTTGCCGTTCACTTATCCCGTGAATCTTCCCACTGTTTTATTGAACATTCACCACACTCCAAGAGTCGTCAAAGACTTAGACCAAAACATATTTATTGTGAGCACCGATTTGTTTCTAAAACATTGTCGAAGAAAAGACGTTTTCGGCACGTTTGAATTGAAAGTTCATTTTCTTCTTCATGGAAAAAAAAACACATTCAGGGTGAAATGTATATTCTGGAAGCTTTAAAAGTCAAAATATAATTGAAATTCCTCGAGGCACCTAAATTCTGTAAGGTAACTTATATTGAAATTCATTTTAAAAAATATCTCGACTGGTGAGATTTTTTTTGCACGATTATAAACGATTTTATTGCGTTCTGAAAATTCGAGCGTAAAGTACTTATAATTCAGATCCCCGCTAGAGTAAAGGTGCGGCCCCATGCAGCCGCTCGACGCTCGTTTCCAGCGACAAATCTGGTCACGTGACCTGTAGCGCCAAAGCTGAAAATGTTCAGCTTTATCGCTACATATCACGTGACCAGAAAATCAGCTGTCGAGACCAATCAGATCAATCCTGCCAGCAGCCATGTTGACGCTGCTGTTCGACGCGGCGACTTAGCGCTACTTTTTTGAGTCGCGGAAATTCAAAATAGGGTCACGTGACCAGATTTGTCGCTGGAAACGAGCGTCGAGCGGCTGCATGAGGCCGCACCTTAAAAAAAGATGAAAGTCCTTATCGCGTCAAGTTGTAAATACGACGATTCTTTAAATCGATAATGCGATGTTTTTTTTTTTTTCGTTTTCGTCTGTACAACATCGATGATTTCATCTCGATGATGAATAAACGTATGTTCGTTTCTACGATTTTACCGGATAATGTATCACAGCGATAATTTCGACAAAAAGTGCAGAGGAGCGGCGTGGAGAGAGAGCAATATTTCGAAAAGTGTGCAGCAATCAGTTAAAAAAATTTTTTCAGCGTAAATTCAATACAATTTTTTTCTTTTTAATGATAAACGATTATTTATGCGATAATTGTACAACACTTGAATAAAATTTGTACCAATTTTCATTTTTTCAAATATTTATGAATATAGTTTCGTTATCCAACGTGAAAAATAAATTTTCTTTTGAAGCGCCTATTCATGTAATGAGCAATTGTCAAGTTTTTCATTTATACAAAATATTTAAGTACCAACTAGAAGAAAAATTGACCTTACGAATCGATATTGGAATATTTTAATACAACGAGGATTATTGGATTAAATAAATCATATGGTAGGTTTAAGGTCTATTTGTATGAATTTCCATATCAATCGCATTGTTCCCAGAAATAATATAATATCTCTAAATATATAAATATGTGTTTGAATGAAAATTGGTATAAATATTGCTCAATAAATGTACAATACGTGTCTCCTAATTTCATTTTCATTGTTGTCGAGATTCCGATTTATATTTCACGTTAAATGCGCGCCAGTTAATAATGTACAATGAAATACAAGTATCAAAAACCGGAGATTTGAAACTATACGTTATGTTTTTTCGTCTTTCAATTTATTTTTAAAAAATAACTGTATAAACTATAAAAATGAATAAACGGAAAATTTGTAAAATTATTCATCAACGAATTATTATTCCAATGAAAATAAAATAAAATTTCTTATTTAGTATAAAAATTTTCACAAGGCAAATTGGCGTCTTCGATTTGTTCCAAATTTTTCATAGTAAATTCCAACAAAAAAATTACTTTACGAACCAGTTTTCCTCCTCACATGCACGCCAGTACAAACCACGATAAAAAATAAAAAATAAAAAACAAGCTGAAAAAAGAAGATTCACATACATACTCCAAGATTTCCATTTTTATATTCCCGTCTTTATCCCGTAATAAAATCACTGGAATGAAGGAACAACACGACATTCGTAATAACTGAATGATAATATTGATGAATGTAGAGTCCTCCTTTGCTTACCTCTATTCGTGATTTGCTTGTGTTCGCTGTGGTTGCCTCGGCCGACCTCCTCACACGAGGACAGGTTTTCCCTATATGAAAACACTTGTGTCTCGACGTTTATTGAATAAATGGTACTTATAATTGTGATTAATTTTGTTGTGTCTTTCTCATTAGTATTATTCATATTATTAAGAATTAATATAATATTATTAATTTTTAAAAATATTATTATTAATATTCTTATTGATAATTATTCTTTATTATTAATATTCATGCCGTTTATGGAATAAATGGTTTTCATCATTCTGAATTATTTTGTATTGTTATTCTTTTCTTACCTTCATTGTGTATTGGTGGTTTGGCGGGTCGCGCGCTCGTTGCGATCCTGGATGCGACTGAATCGCAGCCACTCAGTCAGCCAGGCGGTCGCTCGTGGCACGGGGGTCGCGGGGACAGCAAAAAGACGGATCGCAGCGAGCGCGCGGGCCCGGGAGTGGGGGGAGAACCAATCGAATTGATGCTCCCCACCGCGCGCGTTCCCCGCTCACCAGCGGGCCGTTTCTCCTTACTGTGCTCCTAACTCTTGCTGCGAACGCGACACGCGCTTACCGCTTACCTCTGTATACTACAATGAAAATTATATAGACCCTTTTGTTTTTATTTCGTTCTGTTTACAACTGGGATACGCGCTCATCTTTACACCAGAATGAATATAATGTAAAACTATATTTTCATATTCGTTCTGTTTACAACTGCGATACGCGCTTACCTTTGCACTCGAATGAAAATAATATAAAGTTAAATATTCAATTTTGTTCTATTTATTTTATCAAGGCATTTTCTTGCACTGAGACACATTGCTACAAGCAAAACTTTGAGAATATGAGTTGGTGAAATATTAATTGAATCTTTACAATTTCCAAATATTTCGACAATAAATATCGAATTTCTATGTTGAACAATCTAAGAATAAAATGAAGTATTTGATTTTTTATTTAATGTTATTGGTATGAATTACGTGTTTTTATATTTAATTCTTTTAGGATAATACACGAAAAATATAAACAATTAATTATAAATAAAAAAAAGTTGGAATAGTTCTCACATTGCAGCCTGTAATGGCGATTATAACTGGGAATTTCAGAACTGAATTCTTTCCTACTGAAGTTTTCGCATTACATGGGTTTAAAAAATCCAAACTT
Organism: Campoletis raptor; assembly: GCA_948107755.1. Classification (NCBI taxonomy): domain Eukaryota; kingdom Metazoa; phylum Arthropoda; class Insecta; order Hymenoptera; family Ichneumonidae; genus Campoletis; species Campoletis raptor. Next base: position 7,479,333 of record OX403630.1, on the reverse strand, counting down.
AAGTATCACAGCAATGAAAAATGTTATTTATTCAACTATACAAAAAGCTGGTATAATTTGTAAATATTGTACTTTCAGAGTACGAGAGGAATATATATTTTATATATATATAAGCGTTTTGTGCATTCAATTTTAGATCTATGTTCACCGAAGTAATTGAGGTACGTTGCATTGAGCTACATCGAAAGATTCAAAAAGAAAGAAAAAAAAACAAAAAGAAATGCACTCGAGACGAGATAACAAAGAACGATTGTTCTGTCACAAAAAGTTGAGATTGATCATTCGTTTGATATTGGTCATATGTTTTCGATTTGTTTCAATAAAGGCAAATATTATTGGAAGATATTTTTTTAAAGTAATTGAAATACAAAAGTATTTTTTTTTTTACTGCAAACATCTAATTTCTTATCTCAGCATAAAAAAAGCATTTCCAAAAATCTTTATGTACACAATAAGCAAAAGTGGGTAAAAACTGTCAAGTTAACTATCTAAATGTATACATTCGTGTCTAAATGATACACGTTTGTATAGTTTATAACATATTTGCTAAAAGCACGTGAGATCAATGGACCTTGAAGAAACAATGACGTCCCCGTTGTTGCCTGACTTTGCAGGTGATAAAGATAACAATGCAAATAATACCAGTGATGTATAAACGATGCACTGTTGATTCCACTGGCATGTAACACTTCGAGTAAGCGTAATTGTTAGGAGTGAAAACGCCCTGAAATTAATTAGGCAATACGTTTTTACAATTGTACATTTTATTGAATTTTTATCAAAGTCAAGTGTTGACAAAGTCTTGACTAAAGTCAAGTTGGAAAATTGAATAGGAAGGTTTTTATTTACACTCACCATCAAATAGGATGGATTATCTTTGTTTCTCCAACTGAACGAAGGTATTGTTATCTCCAGGATATCATCACCGTGCATTTTACGACAACCGTGATGCGTGTGACCGTCTACTACAAGGCGTGGATTCAAAATGTCGAAAAGTTGTTCCGAGGCCTCCTTCGAAAGACATTCCCAGTGTTCACGAAACTTTACGTCTTTTATTTCTATAGGTGCTTCGTCCACTTCGTTACATATCGCATCGGACTCACGATACATTGGATAATGCTGCAAGAGTTTTTTATTCTCGTAAGAAAATTTTTGAAAAAATTTTACAACGTTTTAATAACATTGAGATTCTTGTGTTTTTCCGGGTTATTAAAATTGAAAAATTCATTATTCCATGAATTCGTGTTTAGCAAAAAGACTTACTCAATGAAACCATAAAAATTTTGTTGACAAAATGTTTTGAAAACCTTAATTTAACATGTTTTGAATATCCTAAGAACCAAAGGCTAAAGATTTATAAATTATTCCTTTTTTATGTCCATTAGAAACCATAAAAAAAATAATTTTCGAACTACGAGTTAAAACTGTTTTCGGAAACAGAGAGTTCAAGAAAATTGAAGATTTTTAGTTCAGGCATTATTGAAATTTTGTACTTAATCAAACTACTTATCACCTGGAGAATGATGGGTCTACTGTAGTGTTTGATGGGATTTTCGGATGTGCAGTCGCCTCCGATTCCTCTGGCGCATTTCAGTTGTTCTGGAAGAGAAAAAAGGAGTTGAACTTTGTTTTAATGTATATTCCCATCAAGATCTCGTATCAAGACGCAAAATCAAATAACGATAATTTAAAGAGACTTTGGTGAATTCTAAAATAGTTCTTCGACCAAGTTTCATTTTTTCTATTTAGCACACTTTCCAGTTGACTTGGATATCAAAAAAATGATCAAACTCACTCGCGATTCTGTTTACTCCAATTTCAGTAGAACGACAGAGAAAACATCCATCGCCTTCAAGGGCCATACTGTTCAGAAGAACAAAGTGATTGCCTCGAATTGTGACTCGTCTAACATTCGGAGCCTTCATGTCGTTTACGAACCTCTGATTCAAATACGGCGTGATAACTGTAAAAAAAGTCATCAATTTACAAAATGGATTTCAAACAATGCCATTTTTCATGAGCAATAACTACAATGTTCAAAAATAGTGTTGAAAGTTGTTGCATTGAAAAATGCATGGTTTAAAAAGCGAAAATTCAGGGTCAAGCTGCTTTTAAATGCTCGTGACAGTTTTATTTTTCAATACTATAAATTTTAATAACCATAATGGAAGCCCATGTCATGATTTCCAGCTACGACATAGACTCGAGTGTCCGGAGGCGCAGAGAACAGCGAATGAAATCTTCTGACATAATTTTCGAATTCCACAGATCCGCACCATGAACCCTCATCGAAAATATCACCTGCAAATGTTTACCAAGCTTAGAAAAAGAGTGAATTCAATCTCACAATAGTTTTCCGTTCTAGAAATATTATGTGATCATTCACTCATTTATTTACCCAGAAAGAATACGACATCAGGTTTATGCAAAGTCATGGCAGTTTGAAAAGCTCTATGCATTTGCCACTCTCTGGAACAGATACAGAAAATAGAACAAGAATTACAGATATGTTTGTGTCAAAAAATTCACTCCATAATTATTATCAACATATTGTGTTTGGCTTTTTTCTTTTTTCCTTTCAATTCCAATTGGCAAGTTTTAAGATCATTGTTCAATGAAAATTTTTCCACAAACAACTAATATTAAAGTTCACATAGTTGAAAAGCAACAAAAACATTTTTTCTATTCATCATTTTTTAATTTTCTTAATAGTGTCAACTTTTCTTGTGGATTTACTGTTTATGTCACAAAAAAAGGATTGTCTAATCATCATAGCCAACCTCTGTATCAGTTTGAGCTCTGCCAGAGACAAAAAAGGTATTACGTTGCATTCAAATGATGCAAACCTTGACTGTGAGAAATATGTAGTTTTTTATTTTTGTAAATGATTCGACATTTTCTCGAAATTTTATGAATTTATTTGTATATTAATGACTCTTTGAATTTTTAGACAAACGAGTGATAAAAATATAGAAACCGTTTGAGTTTGTCGAACCAATGGCCCTTCCGAGTACCCAATAAATGGGTGTCAGCTATAAACATTGCTCGAACAGGTTGTTCTTCTGGAGCTGTTATCGCAACAGTAGGATCAGCTTTTCGAGGATCCAAAATGGGCCATCGGCACTGGAGTGCATAAAAAATAGAAATTTGTATGAAAATCGAAAATAGTCGGCCACGAGATGACAAACGCCAAATTTGACAGATACGAACCTGCATTAGCACCACGTAATATATCACATATTCACAAAAACAGAAAAGGCCCAAACAGCCAAGAACACCTTGGACCACGATTTTTTTGCACGACAGTTTTTTCCCCGATAACATTTTAGTAATAATGATTTTTTCGTAGAGATATGTTTTTGTTTTGTTTTTTTATATTTTATTTTGGTATTATTTGTTCCGAAATAATGAATTATTCATTGAGAAGTAAATAGTACGATGTTTAAAGCTTGGGCACGGACTCGCACGCAGTGATTCCAAATTTCGATTGTCGACACCAATGAGATAATTGTAAATAAAACGAATAATAAAACGTTTATTTATCGCATTTCTGACTGAATTTGGACCACCGAGTGTCCATTGCCGTCCGTTGCCAGTGCATATTATATGCTTTGTCGCACAAACACTCTTCTGCTCAAATGTCAAGGCTGGGATGTAATTGGTTTATTGAACATCATAATCTCAAAACAGCTGATAGGTCTATTGTGCAATCATAAACTTCATATGGTTTCACGAATGATTCAATGATCGTTTTCACATAAAAGGATACGTAATTAACATCATAATTGTAAACTTATGTGATTCTTGTGATAGTTTTTAAATTTCGAGCCTTGTACGTGTCTTGTAAGTTTACGTATACTGAACCGGCCACCTTCACATACCAGAGTATTGCGAGTACCGCGCTAGTGGCGTCGCTAGCATGCAGCGCAGCGTAATTTCATCGTAAATCTCCAACTGACGGTTTATACAAAACAAACTTCCGCGGTAAATTTTATCGAATCGTTTCAATTGCTTCATGAAAAACAGTTTCGCAGCAATTATTATTAGTGAGACTAATTTTGTATCAAACTTTCAATGACAATTCAGTCGTAAACCAAGAACTCAAAGTTCTTGGCGCGACAAAGTGATAATTTACCGGTCATAGTATGGTTGTGTTAGAGTTTTGAGGTTATTCCAAAGCTTCTCAATATTGCATTTGCCGATACCCGATACGTTGAAGAAAGTGCAATAATGGCTCGAAGACGCAGCCTAAATCGGCGGACATCCCGAAAATCGCTGAATATTACGGAACTAGATCAAAATTCCGAACTCGTCGATTCTCGTAAGTGGAGTTTTTTTAAAACTCTTAGCCGGTGAACGTGAGTTGATAAACCTGACGTTCCTGTTTAGGCCTATTTCATTTTCAAAACAAATGTTTTTGCTGAAGATTCCGGTTCAGCGTACAATTATTTTCGAGTCCCGATCACCTAAAAGGGCCATTGAAAGGACACCAGTCATTCTTTTATATGAATTTGAATTTACAATATTTTTATAAATCTATAAAATTTCCCAAATAATCCTTAAATCTTGAACTTCATTTTTGCAAATCCTGAATCATTTGTGGCTTGGGAATTGATTATTTATAACTTCCCCCATTCCCTTATATTTTTTATATGATGTGAAATCCTTTTTTTATTTTTTATTCAAACAGTCTGCTTTATCCTTTATTCCTTAGCGGGACTAACATTATCCCATGTTTCTTTGAGCAATAATTCGATTATCAAACAGCTATTTAAACGATAAATATCAAGTTTTTGGATTCCTTATAGTCCCTAAGATATTTATACACATAAAATAAATATTAACAGTTATTATTTGTTAATTGCACGAATACCAAATGTGCAGTGTTTATCAATGCTTAAATAAGCAAAGCCATTGAATTGATGAGCTTAAGATTTTTCGACAGCAACTCAATAACAGTTCAGACATTAATCAAGATCGATATTTCCCAGGGGATCCGTTATGGTGGAAAAACATCGAAGGAGATATGACCGTGCGTCAATCCAGGCTCTCGTATTACGGGGACATGACAGAGCCGATATTGAACGAAGATTCAGTTGTCAGTACGTCAAGCCTAAAGAAAGAATGGTGGAAATCTTTAGATAAGACAGCCTCAGAGTCTCCGCGTAGAATTTCATCTCGTAAAAGCCTTCAAGTTGCAGAAGCATCTTCTGAGTTACATTATTCAGAAGGCAGTGAAGACAGCAGTATAAAAAAGCGAAAAGTTGCGTTACGAGCTCGCGACAAAAGGGAAGTTGGGACAGACAACTTTATGGCAGTTTTGAAAGATTCAAATGTACCATCGGACGGGAAGGAAATATCTAAGAGCAGGAGTGAAGAAACACTGGCGAGTCCACGACAGCGCAATCGCCAGAGCCAAGGGAAAAATGTTGCAGAAAGTGACGCAGATACGACCGTTAACACGAGCAACGATACGGATGTTGTTCTCAAACCGAGACCCAAACCATTTAAAAAACGTTTCACTAAAATCTCCGATGGTAGTTTCGATAATGTAGAGTCTCCTCAAGTCCGGAATCCGTTGATGTTGCAGCGTTCTTCAGAGAAACAACCGATTGATAAACCTGCTGACAATCCTTCATTGATGGGAAAATCTCCAGCGAAGCTTAGCAATGTCGTAGACACGCAGCTCATGGGACCTCCTAAAACTACTTCGCACCGTAAAAGACTGTCTTCTATTTCGCGCAAGCTTGATTTATCGTCCGAAGAGAGTGAGGGTGACGAAGGATTGCGAAGGAAGCGATTGGGCTATCGAAAGAAATCACGAAAGGGCGTGTCCATAAATCCGTTCGATAAACTCATCGGAGATGATTTCGAGTCCGAAGGCATTCCCAGTGAGCTTGGAACAGGAAACGAAGAATCTACGCTGACAGATTTAGGAAAGACAAACTCCAGAGATGAAAACTTAGCACAAATATCTCACTTTCCTGATTCGCCAATAAAAAACAAATCTGCTAATCGATCAAATGCCTTGGAGAACCAAAGAAAGAATAGTTTACCACAAAGTTTCTCGGGAGAAAACTCACAGAGTCAACAGATCGAAGACGAGAGCGACGACGATGGTGAAAATCTTGAAAGTTCCTCAACACGTCTTTCTCTAGAGAAAAAATCTGTAATTCAAAAAATGGGAGGGAGTAGCGAGACTTTGGAAAAACAAGCTGCTCGGTCATCTCGATCTGTCAGGCTATCGAAACGTTCGATCGACAAATCAGCTTACGACCTTTTGCCTCACGACCGCAGCACAACACCGGTCATTTCTGACTCGGATGGAGGAAAAGAAAAGTCACTGTCTCCTGGTCCAAAATCAGGAAGAACATCGAGAATTTCTTTGCGGAATAATCGATCTGCGACGGAAAATCCACGTGGTCCTGTCGAGCCGACGATTTTATCGAAAAGTCAAACTAACACGGTCCGGAAATCCCGTGGAAACAATTCTCGTACACGAATCTTTTCCGACGAAGATATTAGCATCGAGGATAAGTCTCCGAACGATAGAAACGAATATTTGAATACACAGAATAATCGAGATGTTCGGAAATCTAGAAAAAGCTTCGCAGCAAACAAATCTCATGGAATTAATCAATCCGGTGAAAGCACGATGGAAAATGACGGCCAAGGAGAATCGATTTCGAAGACGATTAACTCGCGACTGCAGGAACATGTTCGCAAATCACCAGAAAGTCGACCTCGCTCGATCACGGGAATCATTTCCAACGACAAGATTCAAGCGCGCGGAAAATTTAATGCCGATTCGACCGGCGTTGAACCGGAGATCGTTGATCAATCGATTTCTACGCATTTGCGCCCATTTCGAAAGAGTAACGCCAATCAATCACACACAAGCAATTTGTATGATAAAGTTTCTGAACCGGGTGAGATTGACGATGACGAAGATGCTCACGACCTTGAAAATTCCTTGAATTTTCAATCAAAAGAAAATACTCGGAGATCGCGAAAAAGTATTGCCAATAAAACTCCATTGAGAACTCAAAGTAAAAAACTCTCCGAATTGGAAGAGAGTGAAGACGAACAAGAAACTGCTCAAGGAACAGAAAATTCAGGTTTGCTCAACAAATCCAATATTTCCAGGAGACGGTTCACAAACAAATCTCAAAAAACCTTCGAATCTCAGGCTGAAACGAACGATGAACCGGAAGTCGCCGATGAACCGATTTCTTCCAATTTGCAATCGAAAGAAAATACTCGCAGATCGCGAAAAAGTGTCGTCAATAAATCTCGAACGAGAACTCAAAGTAAAAAGCTCTCCGAACCGGAAGAGACTGAAGACGAACGAGAAATTGCTCAAGAAAAAGAAAACTCAGGGTTGCCAGGAAAATCCAATAACTCCAGAAGAATAACAAACGAATCTGAAGAAACCTTTGAACCTCAAGAGGAAACGAACGACGAACCAGAAAACGCTGATGGATCGATTTCTTGGCATTTGCGATCGACAGAAAATACTCGCACATCGCAAAAAAGTGTCGCCAATAAATCTCAAACAAACAATCAAAAGAGAGCAAGTCGTGAATCTGAAGAGAGCGAAGACAGCGAAGAAAATTCGCAGGAAATGACAAATTCACGGTTACGTAAAAAATCCAATAATTCCAAAGAAAAGTTTACGACCGAATTTCAGGGCAGCGTGGAAACGAGCGAGGAGGAGGAGATTCCTTTGGCTCCAAATAATGCAACGCTGTCAGGTTCTCAATCAGAAAAGAAATTACGCTCATCACGCAAAAGTCTTGCTCCTCTCAATAGATCGCGACAAAACGTTCAATCTCTCGAAGACGTGCAGGAAGACGAACCAGAAGCTGCAGAAGAAACGGACACAAGGTCATCGAGTTCACAGATAAGAGAAAAATCACGAAACTTCGGAAAAAGTTATGTCACGAGCAAAAACAACGTTTCTGGCGAGAACAACAGAGCCGACAAAAATCCGAAAGAAATTCACCAGAAATCCCAATTGTCAGGAGCAGAAAAAAAATCAGTTACGTTTGGAAAAAGCACATCAAAAAATGAATCAAAAACCATCGAATCTGATATCAGCACGAGTGAAGCAGAAACAGAAAAAAATTATGAAAACACTGAAACTCTTGAACGTCGCAAACAATCGCGTGGATTTAAAAAAAGTTTTGGAACGAACGATTTTCGACAACGAAGTTTGTCCAGTGATAACGACAGCGGGGACGAAACAGACACTGTTCAAAAAAAGAGATCTACGTCGATGAATAATCAAACACAAGGAAATACTCAGTCCCCTGAAAGTGTGAGCGAGAATGAAGAAGAAAATGTGAAAAAATCTGATTCGAATTCGCAGAAATCTCGAGCATCTAAAAAGAGTTTCCCGCTTGCTGGTTCTAGGAAAAGTTTTCAACCGCTGGAGAAAATTATTGAAAACGAAACAGAAATTTCAAAAAAGTTGATTACGACTTCAACACCGAAAAGCCTCGCTCGTCCAAGTGTAAGTCAAAGAAATTACAATCCTAATGAAATCGTAAACAAAAACAACGACGATAATAGTGTCCCTTTAATTGGAAAGAAATCGAAAAATAGTGCTGGACTATTAAGAGATGTTTTGACAACTCCCAAAGCAAAGAACAGCAGAGAATCTTTGCTCTCAAAGAATCAAAATGCAGAAGACTCTTCGAGATTGAATTCGTTGAATTTTACATCTTTGGCTGCAAATATCGCGAAGAACCATCATTCCACTCCGTTGCAAGTACAAAAGAACATAACAGATTTCTTCCCATCGAAATTTTTGCAAAAATCCAACAATCCAACGATCGAAGTAACGACGACTTTCGATAAAGAAAAATTGAAAGTGGTGAAAGAAAAACTTGAGGAAATGAAGAAACGCGAAATGGAATCAATGCAGCGTGAAGCTGAGGCAAAAAAGAAAGAAGTTATGTCGAAAAAACGTCCTGTCGATACAGCGAAACAGAAAAAAATGACAACTGGTGAAACAGCTACGAAAAAGACCAAAATCGTCGATAAAGCTTTCATTGTAAATGGCGTTGTTTACAGAAGGCCCAGATTACCAAGACCTAAACCCTGGGTTACGGATCGTCTTTATCGACATCTTTGGAAACTTATGGAGCCTAAATATCATTTATCGACTCGTATCAAGTCCGAACAATTCATTCAAGATCTCGCCAAAACTGTGGTTCTCGTAACGAGACGCTCTCAATACGAGAGCTACAAACACGAACTTAATAAACTTATGAAAAATATGGCACATTTGGGAATCATCAACACACGCAATGATTTTTATGATTTTTGTTACGACTTTTTGCCTTATGATTTTCGAGTCAAGGTCACTCCAATTATGATGCCCGGAAACGTCCTGACCATACCGTACGATCCAACAAAGTTGCATACGCCGTTACTTCCAGAACCTTGAAAGTTCTCCATATTCGACTTTTGATCAACCAATTAAAAGGTTGGAATATCGAACAATAATTTGTTCTTTTCCATTATTTATTCAAGAGCATATACCGCCGGTGCAGTCGACTCCGGAAAGCTGTAAATATTTCCACAAACCCTTCGAACCGTAAGCAACAATATTTTTTTTTTGCCCATTCAAATAGTTGAAGTAGAAATCGAATAATTGCGACCAGCAAATGACATTGAGCATTTGCTTCTCGCAATTTTTCGTAATTATGAAAAAAATTGTATTTAAAAACTTGGGCATAAACAAAAATTTGCCGTGATTAATAATGTTCAACAAATTGTTGAGCATACACAAGAGCAAGTGAAATATTAAGTCAAGTCGCAAAAATATATTTTTTCTTTACGTGCGAGGAGACAACAAATCAATCAAAATTTGAATTAACGAACGCAGCCTTGTACTTGAAAATCTTGATGAAATTATTTGAGCAGAATTGAAGTAAATATTTTTTCGAAGCTTCCGTTTTTCGTTGCAAGTTCTGTCGCAATGTTTTCTCATAAGCATTACGACGTGCATTCTAAAGTGGAATACCAGGTTTTTTGCAATTTTTTCGTGCCCGTAACAGACTTCGACAAAAAATAAAACATTTTCTAACACTGCAATAAAAATGCAAATTATTGCGATAAAGAAATTGAGTTCGCACGAAAAATGTATCACAAAAAAACAGCAACACAGTCGTTTCTTCGAAACTCAACAAATTGACCTCTGAAATGATAAGTTTGTAATATTTGTAACTTGCCGTCAAAGAAGGGCATTTAACATTAAGTTAAGTCTCGGCGCGAAACTTGATTGTTCCTACGCATTACAAAATTCGTCGAGAAAAAAGAATAATGCGTACAGAGGACTTTATTTTTATACAACGAGCCAGACAACAATGGTTTTCGTATCAACTGTAAACGTGAAAGTAGTAATTAGCGTATTTCGTCATGATTTGACTGAAATCTTTAAATTAATGTCAAATATCATGAATTGCGAAATAAAGATAATATATGCCGAGTACAAAATAAGAAATAATAAAGGAATTTATATTTTTCAATCATTGTTATGTTGCATTACTTATTTCACTCTTGGATTTTTATTATTTTACCATTTATTTTTCAATGACTCATAATTACGTGATTTTTAGAATTTACAACACATTGTTTACTTTTTAAAAGTGCAAAAACAATACTTTTTATCTTGGAAGATTATAAATATCACCGGATTAGAAGTGATTATGAAATTTCTTATTTGCTACGTTAATAAATGAATTTAATTTGAACGATATTTTCTGAAATTGGAACAAAAAAAAAAAGCTAAACACCTTTCTTCAAAAAATGCCCCCAACGTTATCAAACGCACCTCCACAAAAAATCAACTGACAAAAAAATGAAGTGAGATATTGAACTGTACACTAACCTCTTTCGTTTATTCTATCCAATTGTGAAAAGATCCATTTTTGACAAAACAGTGAAACTTTAAATATAAAATTGTGGATTTGGAACCAAAATTTTTGGCATTTTGCCAAGAAGTAAGAATCATATAAAATCCTATGACACACGATGGTTAATTGTGAATAGAATGGCCATAAACGATTTTCAGCAAGTCGGTCGACCTTGAATGACCTGCAATTTTTACGAAGCGGAACGTTAATTTTCATGAAAATCTCTGAATGTTTCTTTTGAATATACAGTAAATGTTATTTTATTTTCATCAAAATATACATTTGTCTCAGTTAAAATTGCTCAACATTCAAGGTCGTCGTCCGTTTTTATTCTGTAACGGTAATTTTGAAGTTTTGATGCTGTCCATGTACATTATTATTTTGTACGTAAAGGAAATGATGAGCGTTATTTAAAAATAGATAAAATGAAGGAATTTCATGATTTATGAAACGTTTCGGGGACAAATACATAAATAGCACTAAAGAAGCTCGACGATTATCGAAGCAAGGACCTCGCTATGCATCTTCGCATGTTTGTTTATGTACGTTCGGTGGTGTTGGTGTTAGTCATTTTCGTAACGATATCAACAGCGCCCAGTTTTCTTCAAAGTTGACTCTGCAAACACATATATCTTTAGCACTTGCGTTTGCTGGTTTATAAACTGACGCATTCCACTCGGATATATCTTCATTTATTGAGAAGTGTGTCTCATCGATAAGTTTAAGTGACCAATGGTTTTTATAGATAGACATTTTTCAAAAACTTGTAGCCAAAATCGTTCATAAGATTTATTGATACTTTTTGTTACACGGGCTTTTTCATCAACAGCTGATTCATATATAGCCATCGGAATGAAATAAGTTTTTATCATTTTTTTTTCATAATTCGTCACAGTCGTATTCACAAGTAAGAAGCGGTCAAATGTAATTTTTCGGTTCCTTCGTCGTCTCCAAGAAAACGAGTGTTTTTAAAAAATTTCGTGCATTTTATTACCTTACAAAAAAACACAACACGTTTTTATTATTAAAATACTCAGAAATATTTATTTCCGGTTTCCGCGTTTTTCTTCGAAATTGAATGAGCTCCCGATGCTGTAATTATACCGAATACGTTATGGAGGGTGAAAAAAAAAAATAGTTTGGTGTTGATTTATTACAATATACTCCCAAATGTAGTGTATTTTCTTTAAAATAAGGCTCAAGATTTTTGTCCAACACTTGGTATATAAAAGTACGATAAAAGGTTGTCAAGTTTTACATACAATTGGCACCCCGAAACGCCGTTTGAAAAGTAGGCTTGGAAGTGCTCAGCGGTTCGCCGAAACACTTGACTGAACAAGATTTCTTGTATGATAGCGTAAAAAATTTACTGTAAAACCATTCACGCGATTTCTATGAGTAAACTGACGATTTGAGGAACAAAAAATATTTAGTCCAACGTTACAGATGACTTGCGCCGTTAAATGACAACGAAATTGAATACTGACACTCGCAAGACGCATATGTGGTGAATTCTTAATTTTTCGTAGATTTCGAGAAAGCAGATTATGTTTTTAGTAAACAAAGGAAAATAAACAACGATGATTGTTCTTTGATTTTGAGCTTTTGTTTGATTAGTGCGTAATGTACCCCTGAATGTACTTCAACCGGTGCTGCCGCGACGTGACGGTATCTGTAACAGAACTGCATTTTTCTTAGCTATATATTACATATGTTGCATCGTCAGCTATAAGTATAAAGACGCGCCTCGGTGTATCGCGAGTATCGCGAATGCGCGGATGCGTCGAGCCATCGGGACATGGATGAATGACGCGTTTTTTCCATTTGACAAAATAAGGATAACGTACAATATAAAAGAATTATATGTTTAAAAATCTATGAATTATCACATTCGAAAAAACAGCGAAAATGTAAATTTCATCGAGAGTCGAATAAAAATGCAAATTATTTGGAAATCGCGTTACATTTATTGGTGCGCGACTGTGTGTGAATAAGTTACTGGCAACCAAACCCTATATTTATTTTTTTACAATCTTTTCTCTCTTTACTCATATTGCTTCTCTTACCGAAGAAAATAATTCAAAAAAAGCATCATATGTGCATTTTTATCGTGAATTAGTGACGTTTCGTTGGGGCATGAATGGTCAGGTGCAAACACCGCGCGAGAGGTTAGGTAAGTGTGACACAAAAAAAAACAGTGACAAATTTTATCGATACATTTACGAAATTTGATGTTTATCGTCCTTGAACGGATTATGAATCGTAACGATGAAAATTTCTGTGGAAAATGCCTCACAATCACGGTTTCCGATTTGCTCGAAATGTCATACGAGTTTACACATACTGTCATTTTCACTCGTGCTGCTCTGACAGTTCGTGTCACTTCGTTCTATATTTAAAAATTTTCGTACTTGTTATTATTGTTGTTATTATTTCGCGAAGAGAAGACGTTATCTAATGAGAGCACGTCTCATCATCATTGATGTTATCGATAGGCAAAAAAAAACAACTTGAAATTTAGTATTATTGAAATTATGCCAAATTCCTTTAACACAATATCAACCATTGCGCACATTGAAATAACACACTGTCAAAATGGATCATGGTTTCGTACATATTTATTTTCCAGGCAAGTTATGAATCAATAGACGAAATAAAATATCCAAAATTCTGTGAAAATTCTATATTGTGTTCTGTGAATCATTGTTTTATTACTATTTTGCACAGGTGGCCTTAGCGCTACTAGCATGGGCTGGTTTTCTGGCTTAATTCCGCCAGAACACGTCTCTGCCCTCCCAGAATCTTTGCCTGAAACGGATGCTGAATTAGCTCTTCACGATGCTGTCGTCGCTACGGAAGTCGACAACAAAGTCAAGACTAAATTACTTACCATGTGGAACAATGTTAAATACGGTTTGTGTGAGCAATTTCGTTTATTTAGTGATAATCAATTGAAAAGGACCGTGGCAAAACTGTTGAATTGGTGGGACATTTTGCAACTCTGATAATACTTTGGTGAGGTTTTCTATTTGTGAAGAGTAATAAATATCTGTGAGAATCCTACACCAGGACAGTATTTATGGCCAAAAGAGCAAAACCTAAAAAAAATTAATCAGTTGGCTGAGTTTCTGTTGCTATGAATAACAGAAGATTTTGGAGGTTCGAGTACAGAATTATAATTTTTTTAACAGCAAATAAAAAACAAGCTTCTGCTAATTATCGACTTTCGAAGGATCAGTTGGGAGCCTTGAAAAAACGAAATTTGTCTTTGAGACGACCAGGAAAAATGATCAATAATTAAGAAAGATGAATGAATTTTTTGCAGGATGGGCTTCAAAAATGAAGACGAATTTTTCAAAAGAATCTCCAGTATGGCTTCTTGGATCACGATATCAAAAGAAACCAGAAGATCCAAACGAGGAGACAGAAAACAAATCGCTGAAGGATGATGCGTCCAATTTGGATGAAGGAATGGAAGGCTTCAAAAGAGATTTTGAATCGCGACTTTGGCTGACCTACAGAAGAGAATTTCCCAATCTAACTGGTTCAAATTTCACCTCCGATTGTGGTTGGGGTTGTATGCTGCGGAGTGGTCAAATGATGCTTGCGCAGGCATTAGTTTGTCATTTTCTTGGTCGTGGTAAGTGTCTTAACAGTCCCGCCACTGTTGGCACAATAATTGTTAAGGTTTCAACATTTTTCGATGGTGTTCATCATGAGTTTACTTCCGAAATCGTTCTCTCTAAAGTTCGATCTTTAATCGGGATTCTCAAAAAAATCCTCATTTTTGTAGGTGCTGGACATTTGTACCCTCTTAATATTCGTTTAAAAAACACTGCGTACGAAACTCTACATGATAAAATTTTCCTCTCAATTTTATTGTGTCCAATGTATTATTACAAACGGCGTTCGTAGCAATAATTTTTTTATTCGTCTATGAATAACGTTCCGTTAATAAAGTTTTGATTACACAACATTAAAATGAATAATATGCTCGTAGATTGGCGATGGAGGCCGGACCAACATATCGAGACGTCTGATCAATTTAAAAAGGAGGAAAGCCTGCACCGAATGATAATAAAGTGGTTCGGTGACCAGCCGACCCCGCATTCGCCTCTCTCAATACATAGTCTCGTGTCCCTCGGTGCATTGACGGGTAAACGTGCCGGTGACTGGTATGGGCCCGCATCCGTCGCACATTTATTAAGCCAAGCTGTGAAAAATGCGGCGGCGACTCGTACCGAATTCGATAATTTAGCTGTGTACGTTGCTCAAGATTGTGCAGGTGAATATTGATGTTAAATGATCGGTTTTGTGTACACAAACAATTCGCAGAACTCGACGGAGTGAAAGAATTATGGAAATTTTTATTTTATTATGTTATTCGTGAGAATTTTTTTCTTATTTAAAAAATTTGCAATTCTACTTGAAATTCACATCTTCTGAGCTTGATGAAAACAAGTTTTAGTCAAAATAAACTTCACATTACTGTTGATTCATCAATAAAACTCGATAAAATTCGTATGTCGCAATGGTTCACCGCCAAAATGTTCCAAATGAACGAAATTTTATATTGATTGTCTAAAGCATAATCATTTTAGGATCTCTTTTCTTTTTCTGTTTTGTTCTGTTTTATTCGAGAAAATGATATAGAAAAAACAACGTAAAGAACAAATTACCCAAAAGGCAAAATGATAACACTTGAGATTTTTGCAAATTGAACGAAAACGTTGAATTTTTTTGCTAATTCGTTGAAGTCGCGAAATAAAACATAATGAAAAGATTTCATTATTAACGTTCTCGTCTTTTATTATTTTTAGTTTATCTCGATGACGTGAAAAGTGCCTGCGAAACTGTCGGCGGTGGTTGGCGATCTCTCGTACTTTTTGTACCATTGAGATTGGGCGCTGATAAATTAAATCCCAATTACGCACCTTGTCTTACATCGCTCCTGGAACTGGACGTATGTATCGGTGTGATCGGTGGTCGACCTCGTCATTCCCTTTACTTCATTGGCTATCAAGAAGACAAATTGATTCATCTTGATCCTCATTATTGCCAAGAAGCCGTAGACGTCTGGAAACACAATTTTTCGTTAGACACATTTCACTGTGCATCCCCAAGAAAAATGTTGCTTTCGAAAATGGATCCAAGCTGTTGCGTCGGATTTTATCTTCATGACAAGGAGAAATTCGACAATTTCATTAAAAAAGTCGAACCTGTGAGTATACATTTATTTTTAAAGAGGATTACATTTTTTTTTAAATAAAAACAATCGATTTGGAATATTCTGTTGTTATTCTTTGAATATTTTAATCATTACTTCCCGCCTGTTTGAAGGTGAATTCAAATATTAACTAAAAAGGACATTTGATGGTCACAAAACAAAACGTAGAATACAAGAAAATCAAGGAATGTTTGCAGGAAGATAGTAAAAAAAATAATAAATTAATTTGAACGTTTGATTACAGTTTTTGGTGCCTCTGAATCAGAAGGTAGATTATCCAATGTTCCTATTTTGCGAAGGAAGTGGTGACGACATACGTCGTGGCTGCGAAGTGAGCGAGGGTATGCTCACGTCGTCGACGTCGGCATCAGTGCACGATACCCTCGAGGACGAGGCTCATTATGAGTGCGAGGAGTTCGAGCTCATTTGAGTCTCCGGTGAACCAAACGAAGGTTTAAAGAAATCGAGAGGCTAGCTCTTGTACTTAAGGACCGATTAGACCGTCCGCGGAACTGATTAGAAGAAAAAAGGGAGAGAAAATAAAACGGGAAAACAGGAGCTTTTACTCCCTGCTGGCCTTGAATCTATTTATTCTATATATACATATATAAAATTTATATGTATATATAAAAATGAAGAGAAGAAGAAAAAAAATACGAATTTGATAATTGGTAAAAAAAAAGCAAGTTGCGCGAGATTAGTTGTAATTTTGTTTGTATTTAAATAATAAGAGCGAAAGTTGCACTTTATTGTCTCCATGGAAAGATTTCCTTGAAAAAAAAATTCTGTGGTGCAATGCTCGATGGTCTTTCATTTCTCGAGTTAAATTTACAATCAAGACTTGAACTATCGTTAAGTTTCGAATCATTGTTATCGATCGTATTTCCATTAAGACACGTTCATCTCTATCGTTTTTGGTTCCAATGATCTCAAAATTCAATAATTTCGATTATATTAACCGCAAATTAATTTGTTACGTTGAACAATTACAGTCGCATTAATCAGTGTTCGTTATAATGGAAGATTTTTCTTCAATCTTTCGTTCTCGCCCCAATCCTCTTTTGATGATCTCAATGAATTATTGTTACGGGTGCTCCTCGATTCTCGCGTAGATCGCGAATCGATTTAAGATCCTCCAATAGTTATCGATCCTTCTTCATCTTCGTCCCTTGCTTTCTTCTCAGTCTTATCATATAAAATTACCTTAATACTGCGAAGAAAACAGAAACAGCAACAACAACAAAAACGAAGTAAATATCTCGTTGCAAATTAGATTTGAAATACGGTGTCTTGGATTCTTCACCCTGTATCATAAATACTGTTACGAACAAAAGAAAATTATTAGATTACAAGAAAAATACCTACAAGGGGCTGAACATAGATATTCGGTGTGTCCCAGACGCACCTAAAGGCACTCACGCGTAGTTAAGAGTTAGTAGAAGAAAATTGAAACAAAACTTACATCACGAATATATATTCTCTAAGTTATTTATTTATTATCAAAAACTCATCCATCATCAAGTTGTTATTGTCTCGTCAATCTTTTCTCATCAAACAAACCAAATTCACATACAACCCAGTAACACTCACACATTTACATGTTATAAAAAATTGATGAGCGAAATATTGTGTGCGATGTGTGAGAAGTCCACAGGCGACACAAATGTGATTTAGTGTCTCGGATCCACGTTCGCTATTCCTGATTTGTGGGAAAACGTATACGTTGAAAATAAAGTGAAAGTTGAGTCGTAACAAAAATACTAATCATTTTTATTCACTTCTCTACAATCCCTACTTTTTTTCTCTTAAATTATTATCCTCACTTATTTTCTTTATACTCGTCTCTCTTGATACTTTATTTATTTTTTCTTGTACAAAACTTAAAGCCTCTATAATTTTATAAAATTTTAACTCTATCTACGTCATTCAGCAGCATTGTACATCCACCAACCAGTAGCTATTACATCTATAAAACATTATCCTCCATCTCAGGTCATAATTACATTGATTTTATACTACTCCTTTGTCGCCTTAAATTTTTTTTTTTCTACACCTTCTTTGCACTGTAATCTCTCCAGGTGCCAATCTGGCATTTTTATGGGGACTGGATAAGGTGAAATGTACTGTAAAAATTTGGGAAATATTCGAAGCAATTGGATGAATTGTTTTTGTATTTAAAAAATATACATTTCAAGAAGTATCTCCAATATTTTTTAACTGAAAAGTGCTACGTTCTTTAAAAGTCAATAAATCTTATTCAGAAATCGCAATTTTTTTTCAAAGATTGCTGTTCTGTCAATATTAGATCTTTTTTTAGATTCGTTAATAAACACAATTGGTTTTCTTAACAAAACACTCCAATATATTCGAAAATACGGTGTAACGTTGGTAATCAAGAGGTTTTCTTAAGGGGGCGCAAAAAAAAGTACAATATGTTTGGATTTAAAATTTTAAGGAATTTCGTCGAAAGATGGTTGTGCAATAAAAATGTTTAAGAGATTTCGTCGAAGAATATTGTCCAAGTTTACAAAACATGATCGTCATGAAAGTGCGAAGACAGAAAAAAAAAAGAAAAAAAATATCAAAATGATTAAATCCTATACAAAGACGTTTGAATTGGTGCGTTTAAAGCTTTACGCAACACTACGAATGTTAAGCTGTCTTGAATTTGTAAAAATCGGTTCTACCGATTCTCATCGATGGATCGCCAGCAATTAGATTTTTCGACGTATTAACGCATGTATATTATTTACGTTTCGAAGCAATTAGGCCGATTTTTTGTTAAGTACAATTTATCATTTTCCTCAATATTGGAATATTAGCATTACATTTGTTTTCCTAGAATAGAATGTCAGGAAATTTTGCGCATTGGACAATTTTAATCCGAATTTGTTATATAACTAATATGTCATTTTTTTGCAATTAAAAATTCCTAAGTATGGAAAGTTTCACAAAATAACCAAGAATTTCATTCTTTCGATCGATAGACTACCATTCAAAAGAACAATCTTTGGTTATTTATCGCCTACATGATTTTATGAACGTTAATTCATGCTACTATACAGTTTCGTCTTAATCACGTCGAAATAACACAAATAATGTATATAAAAAAAATACAGGAACAATTGAATGAAAAATTATTTTTCATTTAAAACACACACACACTTTTTGTGATTCGAATCGCTGTACGTAATTCGTTGAAAATTACGTGAATGATTTTCTATGGATAAAAATTTCAAAAATATTACATTAGTATCAAACAATGAATAAATCATAAATAAAATTAATTATATACATTTTTTTAGTAACAAAATAGAATGTATGAAAATATAAATATATATTTTATTTTTGATAATCTATAATTGTGTTATTTCAACGGTTTTCGAATGGTAAACATTTTTATTGACTTTTCACTTTGGTTCGTTTTTTGGTGCTACCATAGCCGAAGCAATATAAATTCTCATATTTTTTGGGTATTATCGCACACATATCGTTCCAAACATTCCTTAATGTTTGGCCACATTTCTGCGGTTTTGTTGCCCCGAAATTCCTTCAGTAAACCCATTTTTCGATAGTAACTTATAACTGGTTCGGTCTTTTTTACATAATCTTGTAATCGATTCTTCACGACCTCTAATTTGTCGTCCGGCCTCTGGGATAACGGCTCATCGGTGACGTCGTCCTTACCCTACGACAGTCCCAATTAATTAATTGAAATTTAATTAATTAATTACATTTTTTTTATTAGTTACTAATTTTAATTTCATTATTATTTGAACGATCCGAATTAAATCATTTCTAAATTTCCGAACAATTACAGGTTTACATATTTCTTTTTATTATTTAATTTTAGAAAAAATCAGTTAATACAAATAAATGATATTCCCCACGAACATTTCCAGCTGTGAAATGTATTCGATCAGAATTCCTTTATCACTAGAAATTAATATTTATAATGTTTCAAAAGTAGTTCCATGTCAACACTTTTTTTTTCAACCTGAATGATGAAACTTTGATCCAAACAAATTTTCGGCTGATGAGTATTTTACTCTGGGATAAAAATTCTAAGTTACCAAAGAAAATTGGAAATAAAGTTGTTTTTTTTTAAAGAAGAAAATTTGTACTGTAGTTTTTTACGGAATTCTGTGTTACAAATTTATTGTAATTGACGTAATTTTCTGGTGAATAAGTTTTTTTCCGATCAATTAAAAAAAAAAAAAACGCCAATAAAATGAATAGGATGAGATAATACTTACTGGCACTTTGGGATCATTGAAGCCAATGTTGTATACTCTACCGCTAGGTAAATGGATCCACCTGTTTTTAACTCTATCGAGTATAATTGAGTGCGGTACGATAAGATTTAAAACCAAGTTCACTGGATGGCTTTCTTGGAGCTTTTCAGCTTGTGCCACAGTTCTCGGGAAGCCTAAATTAATGTGCATTTTTTAAAATCATTAGCTGAATCCAGAATGAAAGTAAAAACGATATATTTTCATTCGTAAAATTATTGCTCTTGTCCGTTTGGTGAAAAATTTTCATTTTTTAATTGTAATTCAATTTTTTTCAACTCTTTCATTCGAAAATATTTGGGAAAAAAATTGTAACACGTTGAAGCAGCTGGGGGTCGTTTCTAATATATTAATTTTGTGAATTATTCACAAAATCACAAAACTGCAAGAAAAAAATCGATCGGACAAAAAGGCCAATCGTGGCTCTATGGTTAATAAGATGACGTAAAAATACGTTCAGATTGTGAAATTCCCGCGTCCAAGATATCCATGACATAGACTATATTTTAAGAACCCCGACAACCATCATAATTCTAACAAAGTGGAATTCGATCGAAATTTCCGTCGAATATCGTCGTTAAAAAAAAAATTTGAAGATCTTTTATCCACCGAAGTACGAAGAGAAAAAAAACACTGCAATTTTGAACTCACCATCGAGTAGCCAGCTCCGATCGCCTACGTTCTCAATTTCTTTGCCGATAAGAGATATCATCGTTTCGTCCGGTACATATTTGCCTTCTTCCAAATACTTTTTAACTTCTCTGCCAAGTTCTGTATTCGGTAGAAATTTAAAAAAATAAAAAAAAAAAACATAAATATACGACTATAATGTTATATGAGTAAAGAATAAATAAACACAATTACATAATAATAATAAAAAAAGAATATTTTATATAATCTCTAAATCGTGTGAAGGACGAAATACGAATTTAAAAATTTCGAAATCATTTCGACAAATAAAAAGAGCCGGAAATCCTTCAATAAGAAAAAATGCAAAAAAAAGGGATCAATATTATTCAATGGACAATTCATATTTCTGCATATTGTGCAAAGTATGACATAATAACTCGAATTTACCGGTGTCATTGGTAACATGATAGCGAAGTTTGTCGCCGCTGGAAATATGAGTAACTCCAAATACTTGAACAATCCTTGAAGAAACGGTGCCCTTGCCAGAAGCCGGTGCGCCGAGGATGACGGCCCTGAAGGCCGAGGCCTTGGCCAAGCACGTGGATACCTTGACCATTTGTCAGAAGTCTAGTTTTTTTTGTATCTTTATTTATTTTGAGTGTCACTAAAAAAAACTAGCACTAATATTTGTGCGTGAGGCTTTCACGTAAAATTTCGTATCCTTTTTTCCTTTGGAACAGTTGTCCGCACTGTTTTTCAACAAACAAGAAAATCTACTGTGCGCGCGAGAACAACACGATGCCTCAGACCAGCGTGATATTCAACTCTTCACTTCACTCGTGTTTGCCATCGCGTTCGAATCAACCATGAACCTAAATACTCATGTGTGTGTGTGAGGATTAAAAAGAATAAAAAAATGAGAAAGAAAAAAAAAGATTCGTACGTGTGCGCACGACTGTACTTCGACCCTTGATTATAGTCTCTCGGGGACGCAATTCGACGCCGAACCGCCTATCGGCATTGCCCAAAAGTTCACTTCTATTACGATCATATCTATTTCTATATTTTATATATTTATATATATATAGACTTATAGTGTGTGTAAGCGATTATGAAC
This sequence comes from Campoletis raptor, assembly GCA_948107755.1. Taxonomy (NCBI): domain Eukaryota; kingdom Metazoa; phylum Arthropoda; class Insecta; order Hymenoptera; family Ichneumonidae; genus Campoletis; species Campoletis raptor. Next base: position 7,457,142 of record OX403630.1, on the reverse strand, counting down.
ATCGCGCGACCACTCATTTTATGCAGCACGTGCGTGATGCAACTTCGTTAAAACCTTTCGCGACGGACGTTCCATTTTGTGCGATACTCAAACGCCAATCGACTGTTACCTCGCGTTTTAAACGAGCTATTCCTTCAAATTTATATTAAAAAATATTAGGTTTTTTTTTTTAATGAATGTATGATTTTTAATGACAATTAAGTATAGTGAGTAAAAGATTTTTACACTATGATTTTTTTTCAAATAAGTTTTTAAAAAATGAATTTTTCGTACTTTCCTTTCAGTCGATCATTTCGAATATAAGTTTTTTTGTTTTTTATTGGCGATGTGAGAATTCCATCAGCAGTTTGGTCATAAAAACTCATATCAGGAAGCTCCCATCAAGATTAAACGATACGAATGTAAACAAAGCATTTAGGAATATTTTTTAATAATTTGAACTCCTTGAGATTACTATGGAAGTAAACAGTGTTATCGTGTCATCAAAGAAATCGGAATTATTCATAACCAAGGGCAAAAAAAATCACTTTTATCACACACCAACGATTTTGACAACGAACCAGTCAGTGCAAAGTTGAAACTCACAATGTTTTGTTAACATACATTATTTATGTTTGCAATTTGCTATCGAATGAAAAATTCTACAAAAACATGCTTGTTTTCGAACAGTTATCGCACGAAAGCTTTTCGTGCAAACGCTTTCTGTTGCGTTTTGTACGTTCGTCTTCAGACGTCCTGAATGACCGCTGCAGCGATTTCAACGTTTGAGTAAAGTAATCCTTCCTCTGATTAAAAATAATAAAAATCCATATCGATATAGAGGAAAATTGGAACCTGACTTAACGACGTGTAGGATGAGCTGGAAACGGTGTTCGGTCTATAGATCGTAAAGCAAAATATCCTCGAATTTTTCCACTGACATAATATCCTTCGTTTGAAAATACCCCAAAATCATAATGTTTTTTTATTTGAAAATATTTTAGAGTTTTTAGTCTCGACGTATTTGAAATTTGTCTATTTATTAATTGACAAAAATGTCTTTTGGTGTGATGATTTATCGATATAAGTGTGTGTTTCGTTGTCCACACATTTTGAAATTTGACCATTTGTTCGTTTGCTAGATATTATGTCCCTGGGATATTAATTTTCAAGGATATTTTGTCCCAGGACGAATCGTCATGCGACCGAAGAAAACCCATTCGTTTGTCTACAATACTGAAAGGACGAAAAAAAAAAAAAAAATAGCGATTGACCTTGAAAATTTTATTCTTAGTTTAAAAATTTTTTTATTGACAAAGTAGCACTTTTATTTATATGAAAAAGTAATACATTTCTGAGTCTGGGTTTGTCCTCAACAAGTTCTGACTCTCATGTGTTCGTTTTGTTCTTCTTTTTTTTTTCTTCATTATTTTCCCTTGTTTTTTTTTTCGTTTAAAAAGAGAAACGTCAGAAGGCCTCCGTATATGGATATAAAAATTGAAGTTGGTGATTAATTGTTAGATTGAGCCCTCGTGTCAATTCCGTTCAACGCACATTATTGTTGTTTGTTGTTTTTTGAATTTCTAAATTATTGTTTTTATGAAAAATAATGAGCGACCTTGACAAGCTCACAAATGCGATTGTTATTTATTATCCAATATACGGGACGAAAGAAATGAAATGTGATTCTAAAATATATGTAGACCTCTTTGTTTATCCAAAGTTTTTCGTCTGATTTACGAAATTCTACTTTTTGTATTGTGTTGTTCTTTTTTTTTAGAAAATTCACGAAAAGTTTCTCCCTCGTTCTTTTGTTTCTTCATGCTCAGTTAGCCGCATTTTTGATGATTCGTAAGCGCGAAGACCTTCGGCAACTATTAGGAGCTATTTTTTGCATTTTTTTGTTTCTTTCTTTTTTTCTATTCACGAGAACTTTAGCACTACCTTAAAACTCTAAATTATCAATAACCGCTGTGGCCGATGAGAAAATCTTAGACTTAATAGCAACCGTGAAAAAATCATGAAAATAAATATTTTCATCCATTTTTGATTGGTTTTCTTTGACGAAATAAGGAAATTATTTGTCGTTTGCTTTTTGCATTACGTTCGAAACAACGATAAGACGACTAACTAATTCGTCAGGTAAATTTTCAATTCAATGATCGATTCGCAACTACCAGAGACTCCGAGCCCCTAAAAAATGCTCTCACACAAAAACTTTCGAAAATAAATGTATCAAAATTGTCTCAACAAAGGTTCAAAGTGCAAGTGAAAAAAAAAGGAAAAAAAATGAAATTCGGCCAAGAACCCAATTTTTTTTTTTTTTTTTTTAAGCATAAGCTTTTTAGAACCAGTGCGAGTTAGAACCAAACGAGGCTGGATTCGTTCGTCACTTATTGCAATGATTGTTACAGAGGGTTGGTGAGAATATTTCGTTGTTCCAGCAATTTGTATTTTGTTTTTCTTCTCCCCCCATCTGTCGTTCGTTTTTTTTTCTTTCTAGTTTCTTCTTATTTTCTTAGTCACGATTGGTTAATCGTTAGGAACGTCTGAGAACGATCATTAAAAAATCCTTGTTCTCAGGTTCTCACATGGTGACCGAATTGCTCGTACACAGGAACTGGTACGATTTACTTTTTCTTTGTTTGCGTTTTTTTGTTTCGTTTATTCTTTACCAGAGTTCACCGTCCTTCTCCTTCGCCGGTACTTCGATAACTCGTGGCTTGTCAATTATTCTTGCAGTTCGGTTACCCTTCTCCACGATTCCGATTATCCAAGCCTGATAACCTTCTTGTTTCTCAATGTCTTTGCAGTACGCAGCGGCCTAGAAAAAACAAATCAAATTATGACAATTTTGTCAAATTTCTTTATTAATAAATAAATCAACAATTCGTTTCGAAACTAAAATCTAGATTTTTATATTTTCAATCATTCTGTATTCAGTACTTTTGAGTTTTGTAACTATTATGAATTTCCGTTAAAAGCTGCGTAATCAATTTTACACGTTCGAGGAAAAAGAACTTAATTTTTTGATGATGATTCCATAAAAATTGATGATTATTATTAATTATACAAGTTGAAGATCTCTTGGAAAATTTTAACGTCAATATTGGAGCAAATTTTGATACATAATTAATGTAAAAACGGTTTTTTGCAAATCAATCTCGTAATCAAATGGATGGAAATGTGAAGATGAAAATAAAATGTACAGAAATAATGAGAAACAGATATTTCAATGCTCCTGAACGATGTGAACTAATCAGTTGAATTTCAAGCAGTAAAAAAATGTAGTATTTATGATTCAATCCTGTTAAATTTCGATCTAGTTTTCACATTCTAATTTTAACGTTAAAACTTCATGAAGAAAACCTCATTTTTGCAATAAAAAAATAAAAATAAAAAATCCAGCGCATCAGCAGAATTTGATAAGATTTTAATTGATTAGAAGAGATTTTCATTGCATTGATAAAGATAAAATTAAATCGATTCTAATGTATTGGATAATTATTTTGCTAATAATTCAAAGTTTCGTAGATGTACCTGTTCTCGTGGTAAACATATCAGAAGACCACCACTCGTTTCCGCCGAATGTCCCTGCAACAGTTGGAACATGTTACCGCAGGCTTTTGCCACTGCAGCCATTTTAGCGATAACCGGTAAATTGTGAATGACGAATGAAACTTCGTTCTTCTGATGTTTAGCGAGATTTTGTGCGTGTCCCAATAAACCGAAACCGGTGACGTCCGTGGCACCGTGAGCATTATATTTGTGCATGAGACGAGCGGCTGCAAAAAGCGTTTCAAAATAAATTCAAGTTGATCGTTGCTATTTTCATCATTTTTTCTCTGCCAACTTTCTTTTTTATTTAATTTTAATTTTTCTTTTTCATTACCTATTCTGTTGAGTCTAGCCATGCTGTCCATCGCACGTTGATAGGCTTTTCTCACGTCGTCTTCGCTCACCACGAGTTTGATTCTGTTCCAACGGTCTGGTTGATCGAGCCATTGATGTGCATTCACAGCGACTTGAGTACCGAGTGGTTTAGTGAGAACAAGAACATCACCGACGACTGCATTGTCTGGTCTGGAAATAAAACAAATCCACAATGTTTTGAATAAAAAACTTTATGTTCAACAGTTAACGAAACACGATTGTAATTCTATGGAAATTTCTTCCTTGTTGCAAAATATCAAACCATTGAGAAAATAAAATCAATTCGTTCAAATTTTACATCGCTTTCCAGACAAGGAACCTTTGGAGTTAGAGTGAACACAATATTTCCGTATGTTCGTAATAGTATATTACGCTCCTAGGGAGGAAAAGTAGACTACTTCGTCTACTTCGTCGTTTGAGGTAGTCTAATTTTACTCCCGTAGAGCGTATACGATTTTTCATCGCACCTGCGAGGAAAGGTCAACTTTCCGAGCAGGTGTGGTGAAAAATCGTTTTTAAACTCTCTACAGATTCAAACGATTAGATTGAAATCTTTGTAAATAAAAAATGCCTACACAATATACTCGTTCGGTTGACAAACGGTAGAGGCAACACCACCTATGGTACACCATGGATTGACGACGGTTTGACCACCGGTAACCGTTGTTCCAGCCTCCAGGGCTGAGTCTTTGAAACCTCTCATTATCAGCGGCACCACTACATCACGCTCTTTCTCCGTCATTTTTGTACTTACACCAAGTAACATAAGCATGTTGTCACACTCCGTCACTCCCATTGCGTACAAATCGCTTATCACGTTGGCACAAGCAATTTTACCTGTAAACAAAATATCTCGGATCCGTTGTTGTGACGTTTGTTCACTTGGCTTCTCGATTATCGGCAGTTTTATCTTTCAATCATATCACTTGTCAATAGAATTTAAAACGTTTACAATTTTTCCTTTTTTTTCATTCAATTTACGATTTTTTTAATTTACTCTTTTCATTAGTTCATTTGTAACTGAATTTACGTTGAATTTCGTCGAACTAGGATTTCATTGTATTTTGAAAATAAAAGATTTACACTTTACCCGCAGAATGAATAAACAACAGATATTTTTACACTGTGAGAGTTTTATAGGGACAACTAATATGTTCGCATTACGGTGTAGACAATGTCGTCACTTTGGAGGAAAATTTACTGTTGTGAATAGAAATTCTGCAAAATTTCTCAAAATGGTCAGTATGGTTGCCCACTGCAATGGGAACATGGTAAATTTCATGTAATTTTCTCTTCGTGGAGTTATTTTCATTTATATAACTTTAAATTGTATGTGTCGATGTTCATATTTTTGCTTTTTACTTGCTATTTTGCTATTTTACTTTGCTAATTTACTTTGCTATTTTACTTCTCAGAACTGATTATTGGAAAATATTTATTTCCTCCAGAGAGATGTATTTTCTTTTGAATCGTGAAAAAAAAATTTGTGAAGAATTCCTGTTCCTTGCTTTCTCACCCATCATGTAAGGATCGTCAACCAGTGGATAGAAGAAATCAGTTGTTTGCACCAAACTTAAGCCGCCGTGTCTTAATGGAGTTACGGAAGAATCCATGCCAATGCCTGTAAAACGTGAATAAAGAAAACTCGATAAAAAGGCATATTATCATCCTTGTGAGGACGTTATTTTCTGCTAAAAACTCTTTCGCTTCCTACAGTTTTGTTTTTAAATTATTTTAATCAACCGCATAATGTTTTCTCGATTACCATTCAAAAAATGGAGCAATAAAGAATAAATCTCATGTTTTCAACTATAAAAAGTTCTTAATGATTTATAAATTCGTTCAAAACCTACAAAAAGGTTTTCAATGTTTTCAGCAATTGAGGGAATGTAAGAATTGTAGGATTCAATTTTAAAAAGACTTTGATGAAATGATGTTCAAATATCTATGCCTTCTGCATGGTAAATCTATGCATAAATATTTCAAACAGTAAATTAAATCTCTTTCCTGCTTCTACAAATATATTCTAGACGTTATAAATATTCCTGGTAACATAATGTGTGGTTTTGTTCATTTTAGATTCTGAATTTTTGATAGTAAACATGTTGGCAATGGAATTACACTGTGGATGGACTGGAAAAACAATGAAAAACAATGCGACAATCTTTTGAAAGCTTAATTTTTTCTATTTTCTCTGTTGAAATCATAAATTTCATCAAAAATACAAATCATGGCAAATCAACGTTTCTATTTTTCGACGAACGTTCAGTGGATTTGATTCGAATTTTTATAAGTATATTCAAAAGTTAAAGACAGCAAATTTGCAAATTTAATGGCATTTTCAAATTAAATCGAACGCATCCTTAAACATATTTCTATTATGTCAACTTTTTGAGTCGCAATTATACGAAGTTTGCGAATGCAATGAAATTTCTTTTTATTTTGCTGCAGCAGAATTCAGTTTTTTCGTCATTTTTAAGAACTAAATTTGGTCGAAAAATTGGCTCGATTTCAATAATGAAAAAATGGAACGTTGAATTTGAAAAAAAATCCTCGAGTCTCGTTGATGTAAACTTTATTATTCTATTTTGAACGGCCTTTTTTATATTAATAAATATTAAAGTTTTAAATGCAATAAGCGAACAGCTTAAATGTTTGAAATAAATGATTGAGAACCACTGTAGTGTCGTCTAGTGCCGACAAAAAAATAAGGCGGGAGGCGAGAATTGTCGAGACGGCCATATTGTCAAGGACGTGCAACGAGACACAGAGAGCCCGGTACATAAAAAAAAATGCCGGCATTTGTGTCTAGGCGCGGAGTCAACAAAATTCCAGTGGAAACGGTTCTTACAAACGATGAAACAAAAAAAAAATAAAGAAATAACTCACCAATTCGCGGTATAGCCATATGCATAAAGTGGGCATGCTCATGATCCTGAGCGCTACCGTCATCAGCCTGTAATCCCTCCAGGAGTTTCCCAAGAACCTCCTGGGGGACTTTACACCCTCATCCTTTAAGATCAGCAAATCGCGTAAGACGGAAAGTCGCATCAAGATCATGAGCCACAGGGTCGAAAGGTCTGCGAAGGGCAAGGGCATTAGGATTATTTCCAAGTTCGAGTTGTCCTACGGACAGGGCGTCCTGGGAAACTGGGGTTCCCTGAAGATCCGCCATTTTGAAAATCTTGATACTGTCCTCAACAACAATATAAAGAAAAAAATGAACTCGCGACAAGCCGGTTGCAAAGTTTCCGAATATTCAACACGAATAAATGCTTTTTCAAAAAATACTTTCGATTCAATCACTCGCGCTATTCAAATCCACGCTTCCTCGTGTTCTTTTTACTTTTCCTGGTTTTATTTCCGTTTAAATAGCGAATAAAAAACGTCAACAATGAAATTTACTCCGACGCCGCGAACAGACAGCCACTGCGGGGCGTTTTATATACTCAGTGGAACAAACTGTTAACGGTCTCAAGCAACCGACGCACGAACTCGCAGTGAATGAGAAATATACACTCTAAACCACCACCGGCGTCGACTTGCCGGGATCGTGAGCTTTTACAAAATGGACGACCTTTTACCACGTCCCCAGACTCTTGGCTCCTTGCTTTGCTTACGGCGCTGCTCCGCTGCTCCTATACACCAATACACCGCGCGCAAGGCCGTAATGTTCCCCGACTGTCCCCTGTGTACGGCAATCCCCGCCGCCCTCCCCCGCTGCGCTCTCCGACAGGACGCCACATATATGTTGTTCACTGTATGTTATTCGCGCGTTCGAGAATTCAACAGCGTGAGTACACTTTGCATCGGAGTATATTCAGGACTGTAACATTTATCAATCGGTCCCCGCCCCTTCATTACTCCATTTCCCCACAAAAGCTTTTGTTTCTGAGATTAGAAATATATTGGTGGATTTTTCTTTTTATGACATACATAATGATGGACATTAAAGGCTAGTTTGGAACAACCTCTAGGTTGTAGATTACAATTTTAAAAATTATATTCATAAGTAAACTTAATTGTTGCAAAAAGTTTTCGAAGTATTGACATTATATATTTGTCTCAGCCCTGAAAATCTTATGAAAGCTTCGAAATAGACTTTCACAATGTAAAATACACTTTTATTTTCTACAAAGATTGTATATGGATATACAATTCTGACCTGGCCTATTCATTAGTTTTTAAACGCAATTCGTTAATAGCACCAATGACATTGATTCAAATTTTGATTCAATGTCATTTGTGATTTTATTCAGGTTCGATAGTTTTCGTCAATTTTTGAGAATTTCACATTGCATTTTTTAAAAGTTGTTAAAGACATCGATCATTTTTAGATTAATGTATTCAGCAAAAAAGAAAACTATTTCGCGAACAATTTTGGTCTTCCGAATTGTTATTACGTTCGAAGTAATGAGAAATTTCATTGCCAAATTTTGATGGGCCCATATTCGCTGTGGTTACGAGTAAAATGTGCTTTTCAGTAATTCTTATAAAAAATAATCGTATAATGTTCGGAAAACGGCAACATTCTGCGGTAAATCAATCGAAGGATCGAACTTTTTATGAGTATCGATCCGCGATAGGTGATTTACGATCGTTTCGACTAAAAATTGTGTAAGCATGCGGAGTATACCAAGAGCAGAGTGTATACTGCTCTGATCGAATCGACTCGCTTACTCCCCTCTACCCGTAATTTCTCCACAGTTGACGAGATCGCGCCGACCGAATCGCACGACTCGTCAGTGATTCTCAACTCTGTTTCGTTACTTACCAAATATCTCATCTAGCGCCTCGGTTTTGGCTGATTATTTTTCATTTCTACGCCAAGAAAACATAGGTACACAGTAGCATCGCGCTTACTCTTACTCATTTTTAATTGCGCTACAATATAAACCAACAGAAGGAATACACATCGTAACCGTTCGAGCAAAAAGCAATTTTACAAAACAGTACATATGGAATATGATTATTATCATTCCGCAAACTCTGATTAATCTTCCACGTACAAACGACTCGAATGTTTCGAAAAATAAATCATTTTTCAAACCATCGGAAAAATCTTTCGTATTTTGATTCCCGCTCAAAACAGATCTATGGCTTCCTAAACCAAAGTTCCGGAGTTCGTATTTGTAGATATAGGTCAACGCATTCATGTTATCATTTTCGTTACGACTCTGTGACGAGTTGGATTAATTTGATGATAAAAAATCTGTGTTTCATTATTATTTAAATTCCCGAGTTAAAAAATTCCGGCATGTGATCGATTGTTGACCGGTAGTGACAATGAGCGTAGCATACAAATTTTTCTACGTAAATATTAATCGTTAATGAAACATTAAAAACGGAGCGTCAAAGTTTTGTAAATATTTTGGCAAAAGGTTGATTTTTTTCCAGTAATCCTGCATATTTTAATTTTTGAAATTTCCTCGACGTGTTTGACCATTTAATATTTTTCATTTACTGTTTATTGATTGCTGTAAACACGTAGGCCCAATTTCTTGAACTTGAATCTAAATTATGAACAATTTACAACAACAATTCCTAAATCTTGCGATTAATAAAAAAAAATGATCAATTTTGCAATTTACCATTTTTGGCGCTGTAAGCAGGTTCTTCAACTTTTCGAACTCTCTTGCAGCGTCATCTGCCGTTCACTTCAAAGTTGTGTGTGTTTGATTGAATGGTACAGTCGAACTAAAAATGCATAGAATAAAATTATCAACAACACAGTAATCGAAAACGGAAAATTGTTATAAATTCACGAAGAAAAATGAAAAATTGCACTTCACGTAACGTTTTTTGTAGAAAAAGTTCAGGGTAATTAACGAAAAAATTAGAGACAACATTGTTTTGGTAAATTTTGTACTTTTTCAAGAGACTGTACGTTGTCAGATCTGTCCTTTGCCTTTCCGAATAGTCCGCTGGGCGCTGGGACAGTCAGTCAGAAGCTCGTTGATAGATCAGAGCTTCGGAGTCTTGGGTTGTTTTGATCAGTTGGTTCGGTATAAAAACAGAAGGAAATATTAGCAATCAAAAATGTGGTATGAAATTTTTCCAGCAGCGATCATAATTGGCACTTGTTTGTACGTGCCACAAGTAGCCTCATGGTATTTTAACAAAGCAGTTTTCGGGAATGTGAGTTATAACCTCTGTTTTACATAATCTCCGTTTTTACACTCGATTTGACGTACAATCTTTGCATTTTCTATCTGCACATCGATTTTTTTTTCAGCCGTTTCGACGTGATCAAGCGAGTAGATGGGATAGAAGAATGTTTTTGAGGGATTGTAGAGTCGATGGTGCACCGTGGAAAATTCGGGTATGTATTTGCCGAATAAATAAATATTTCACGCATTTGGTGGGTCGGAACTATTTGTACAACTCTCTTTTTTCAAAAATTCTCGAAAAAATATCATTTTTTCTTCGATACCTTGTTCCGAATTCGAATTTCCTCATAAGTTTGAGAATCATGCGTTCCATCTGTTGTTGGGAAGCTCCCGACAACCGATGGCTTAAAAGTTAAACTGAAGCTTAAAAAGTTTTTTAAGAGTCAAGGCGTACCTACAGTTGTCAAAAAATAAGGTCAATTAGAATAATTTTTTAAATACTGAAAACATGTTTCCATTTTGTCGATTTTTGGTTAATTCCAGAAGTTGCAATGAAAGTTAATCAAACGTTCATTATGTTGCTAATGAAAGTGAATCGTTTAATTAAAAAAAAAAACAAAACATTGGATGGAATATGATTATTCAAACTGAAAATAAAACATTTCTTTCTTGGAGTTGACAATAAAAACTTGTCTCTGTCAAGCACGATTTTTTACAGTGCATTCTTCGCCAAGCGACAGGCGTTTTATTAAAAAGTCAGGATGTTACGGTATCTTTTTTTTTTGTAAAGAAAAATTTTGATGATTAAAATAGCTTATGTGCTGAATTTCCTTCGAATTGGTAGATTAGTTTTCGACATAGAATGGTCACGGTTTGAAAAAACATAGTTTTGAAAAAAGTACTTTGTTGTTTGAGCGTTTGTTAAATTGGGACAGAATTTTTTCTCTTGTACCTATTGTGTGTCATGAAGTCCTGAAATTTTTTGTAGAAACAATGTATAAAGGGTGAGACTGTCGAATCAAAAGATTTGTGAACAATCTATTTTTTCGATGTTTCCAGATCTATGCAAGCCCTTGACTGGACTATATTTTTGAAACACCCCGAATTTTTCTCAGTTTTCTACCTGATTAGGATCTGCCAAAGTTCTGTATTTTAATAACATTTTGAATAAGAAATATTGCGGAGAATATTAAATCTTTGTTGACCCTTTCACTGCTGAAAATATTTGGAAACCATTCTATGTGCCTGCCATTCTGCAGATCTGCGGGTAAAGGAGTTAATCAGACACGCATTCAACAGGTTTTCTCTGTTTTTAGGGCTTGGAGAATATTCCTGACTCATAGAATCTACAAAAATCTTCGCTATAGAACATGCAAATGTGTATAAATAGAATAAAAACTTGGTGAAACTGTTAATTATGAAAAATCATTGGTTGCTTGGAGAATCCTTTCAAAAATATGCTGCAGAACAATTCCGAGTGGATTTTTTAGTATCAGAACGTAAGGCAATTGGCTGAACAAAGTTTCTAGCGAGCTGTGTTCGAGAGCAAACCAAAATTGTGTATCCTTTATTCAAGCAATGGAATAAAGATGAATTTTCCTTGGAAAATGTGCATTGCCACTGAATCCTTACCCTTTTGGATCCAAATATTATTATTTGAGAAAAATAAACATTTTCTACTTTGTATTGAACTATAAGTTTTTAAAAGAAAGGAGGAAATGTTTATTAAATTTGAGAATCACCGTAGAGTGTTTGTGCGAACTATTCTTTTTAAATTCACTAGTTTCTTCACATTTTTATTTGATGGAAAATGAAGTTTGATGAGCTATTTCCATCAATTCCCCCAAAAATAGTTCATATTCAAAAAAGAATATTTGTTGACATAGTAATTAACTACCGAGTGTCTTGACGTTTCCAAATAGTATAATTTTCAGACATTGCAATACGTTGTTCATTTTTGCAACCATGTCTCAATATATTTCTATCAAATCATTAATCAAGCTGCCAAACGAGTGCTAGGCTTCGCAATTAGTCGAAATTACATAAAATTTTTGCCCCAAGCACCGTAAATTATTTTATTAGGAAAAAGTATAACTCTATATAAAAGTATATTGAAATAAATTCAAGAGTTCGAAGTAAACTTGTGTGGTATGCGTTTGGTTTGTTTACGTTCTACGCGCTCCCGTGAGTCCCGTGTGCTTGCTACATAGTGGGGGAACGTTCGCCGTGCCGCCGCGCCGCGAGGGGAGAAGCGGGGAAGCGCAACTGGTGGGGCGGGCGCGGGGCAGTCGCGTGAGCGAGAGAGCGTGATAAGAGTGATAAGATTAGTATCAATCGGGCGCCGGCCGGCGACACACGGAGAGTGCGGTCTGAGCGTCGGTCGGTGAATTAAACGGTACGCTTCATCGTTCCTCGATGCGGATAAATTTGACTGAACGAAATATCTTATAGTACAAGTAGAATTATTGCGCCACCACGAACCACTGTACCACCACCAATGATTTATATTTATAAAAATTAATTTATTTGACCTGAGGAGGCTTGACCCGCGGGTAGTCGGGATGTCGGATAGGACCCTACGCCGTCGATACTGTAGAGATACCCATATTATTCTCGATGCCCTTATTATTTGATAGAAATTTGCTTTATCTAACGTTCGTAGACATTGAGGATTTAGGATATGGAAAATAGATGGCAGCACTAGGGATTTTCAAAGCCAGGCTCTACCAAGCTCTACCATGGCTTCGAAAAATAATTCCTTGCAAAGTTTTCATTGAAACTTAATTGTATTGGAAAAAAAAGACTGGACGACACGAACTTGTGGATAAATGGTTCGAGTCCTCCAATTATTTGAAGTTTACAATATCGATTGAAATTTTAATTTCGAAAATTTCAAACATAAGAAATGTATGACAGAAAAATTATCAAAAAAATCAATTATTGTCAAGCATTTTAGATTTGTATAAAGGAAGGGATTAAAAAGGTTGAATATGATTAATTGAATTTTACTATCGTCTTGGTAAAAATATTATTTTATTTACATATGCACAATATTATAAAAATTCATACAATTTTTATCATAACATGGTTCTTGCTTTTTTAAATAGAAAATTTTACAAAAAAAATCAAGCCAGCCAATAAATGGTCCATGAATATGACAAGATTTTTTTTTCTACAATATTTTGATTGTACGAACACTAACCAATAATGTCAATAATATCCTGCAATGATTTTCCTTCGAGTTCAGCATTTATTATTGCTTTCGCTTTTTCATTAACAAAAGCAGTTATTTCCTCCTGATAAATTTCTATCATTTGTGGTGCTGTATCAGAAAGTGTTATACTGACCATTTCCGAAATCTGTTCATCATTGAATAGTCCCGTAATACTCAGCTGTTTAAATCAAAATCCAATTTATTAAAACAAATTCAAAGTTTAAATATTACAATAAAAATAAAGATTTTTAAATATAAATTACGACATTGATAAAAATTCAAATTCCAAATTAAAACAACGACATTGAAAACGACTGAGTCGTGTGAAAATTCAAATTAATACGTTTTTACTTCGAAAATGAACGAATTTTTTTTAAGACAAAATGAACATTGTGTGCTTTGCAAAACCTCCCTATTTTTTCAGCTATATTCATACTTATTAGTCCCAGCAAAGAATTCATTTTCACTAGCAAAATAAAAACAAAAAATTACATTTTTTTTATCAACTTTCTTACCTTGAGACCCCCCAGAGAAATTCTAGTCTTCATGCTCTTAACTTTAAAACCACCCGCCATGCTAAATTTCAAGGTAGACTCAAAGCTTAAGTCTGTTGCTGTGCATCTGTGGAAATTAGACATTTTTAGAAATGAAGAATTACAAAAAAAATTGAAAAAAAAAAAAAAAAAAAAACATGAACAAAAAAATCATAAAACGAGGAATAAATCTGCGATTTTCTTTCAGCGTATTTTTGTAATTTCCTCATTGGTGTAGTTATCTCGCCACAGTTTATAATTAAAAGTTCATGCATGAAATCAAAACATTTAACTCGCAGAAGAACGTTCGTAAAATCGCCTAATACTTTAACTCTTTCAAAAACCTCCTTTTTTTTAAAACAGAATCTTCGTTATGTGTTTTTATACAAATGAAAGTTTTAGAAAAAAAAATTAATGTAGAAAAGTTTTAGAGTTTTCAAGAGAGATATGAAATTTTCAAATTGTTTTCATTGTAACAAATTCGTGTTAAGTGGGAACATCTTTGAAAAAAATATCTGAAATTTAGAAAGAGCCACGTAATCACTAAGTAGTGTCGTGAAAAAAAAGCTTTGGCCTGACAGCAAATGATATTTTAGTTAATTAATGAAACAAGGAAATTCTCACATGAAATGACCGTCGCCAAACGCATCAAATTTGTTAGCAACGAGTGCTTTAAAACTGTATCCAGATTCGGCGAAAAATTGAGGCCAAGTAAGTCCAATTGTAACAGAAGGAGGAAATATTGCAACATCAGATTTGTCAATGTTGTAACCGGCCAGTCCTACTGCATGGAGATCTGTCAATTGGGCTGTTCCTCTGTTTGATTAAAGTTGAAAAAAAAAAAAAAAAAAAATCAGTAAACATAAGTAAGTGTGAGAAAAATAACCAGAAAACAGACTCAGGGCAAAAAAATAAAAGTTTCACTTTACTTTCCAACGAAAGAAAAACAACGATTTACTCTGACTTTTCTTGAAATGACAAGCTTTTCTTTTCTACGAAAAACATGATTGAAAACAGCTTGCATAAGAAAACGTGGCTGATGGATCACCTTAAGCTCGTATTGTTGTCTAGAATTCTGTTTTCCAAGAATATTTTCTGGATCAAATAAATTTCAAAGTCTTTGAGTTTTTCTTTTGAAATTTTGTACACATATTTATCCTTCAAAAATACGTTGAAATGCGTTTCTGGCTTCGAGAGTTTTCACAAGTGTGTGAAACTATTTCAAACGATATTTAGAACAAATTTAAATGTTTAATTTTATAATCATTGTTTTGGAAAATATTTCAAACTAAAGAAAAAATTTCCTATGGCAATCATATAAATTATGATCAATTAATTGATTAAGATTTATTCGTCATTAAAACGAAGAAACAAATTATCAAGTAATTTTGATCATTCGCTTGAATTGTTTGAATTTTTGTTCAATTGTTTGTTGATTGAATTGAATTGAAATTACTTTTCGCTTGAAATAATCGATGAGGGTGTACTCACAGAGCTATTGTTTCGTTGATTACTAAATTCAGTTCTCGCTTGATGTATGGGTCCATGGGTGGCATATCCATGCTATCTTTACCTTCGCGTAGTACGGTCTTGAAATTTTCGAGGAAAGTGTAGAATTTGTCACTGAGGCTGTTTCTGAGTAGTACATCTTAGAGATTAGAAAAAAAAAATAAGTTTCGATAATAATTTTTTCCTTATTCCATAGTCCAATATATCGGGTATCCCAAAATTGGTAGTTAAAATTCACTGAGTAAATAGATCGTGAATTTCTGAAGAGAAATGCCTGAATTCTTTTTTTCTTTGATACACCGTTGAAGAAGTGTCAAAAATGATTTGTTTGGAGAATTTGCTCCGTTCCTTGGGTTAAGGTTGCCACGTGCACGTTTTCTGACCAGCGGAAACGATTGGTTGAATCTAATTAATTGGTAAGTCGTCAACGGTGTATGGGACAAAAAAATGAATTAAGAAGTTTCTCTGTGGAATTTTACAATCTTATCATTTTTTATAATTCGAAAACAATTTTTGGAAGAGTCTGTACGGAAGGAATTTTCGAAACAGAGTAATACTCTCGTATTTATCTCGGCATAAATACGATAGCTGATGTTTTGTGGGTAACCTGAATTTTCTGATAATATCTATATCGATGGTTGGACTTACGTTGCAGCTGGCTATCATTTTCATTGATCCTAAAGGCGAGAACTTGGCCAGCAACCAAGGCCAACACGAGGATAAGTCCCAGGTACTTCATCGTTGTTCCTGTAGGCAACCAACCGTATGTAGGCCAATTTGAAGATTTAACGTTTGTGCTATTGTCGAACACGTGTCGTTTGTAAATTATCAAAAGATCCCACGCTCGATTTCAAGTTCTGATAGGCCTTTCGAAAGCTACGCTTGATCTTGCACATTATTTACACGGATATTGGAATTAAGGGGATCATGTCTGGTTGGAATAAAAAATTTGAAAAACTGTGTCGTTTCCGATGTTTGTTTTTCTTTTCTCTCATGAAAATAACGGATTCAGTGTTATCTACTGATTTTGTATTTCAAAAAATATATTTCAACGAGTATTTTATGATTTTTTCGTAATTAAATATATTGAAATAACAGGCCCAATCTGAATGGAGTCTTAAAATTAAAAAATCTTTGACAGCCATCACGATTTTTCAAATTTGGTTTATATTCAAAATGGAGAAAAAAAATCAAAATTTTTTTTTTTTTTTTGGTGATATATCAACAAAAGAAGGTTTTATTGAACTTCCGGAAATGAAAGAAATGTCAAAGAAAAATCGAAATATACAAATGATTAAAACCGACGGAAGGAAAACATGGTTACGATCGTTTGTCACAAATAATATAAATGTGACACGGTTGAGGGTCTCGTTAAATTTGCCTCGTCAAGTAGATAAGTTGTTCATTGTACCGCCACGGAGACCGAACGTACGATCATCTGACTAAACCACTAGGTCAACACTTAATTCGTAAACGTCAACGACTAGTGACAATAATTTTTTTTTAAATGATAACTGGAAAAACAATAATGATTCGTTGGTTTAACGTTTTAGTTTTTTTCAACATTTTTCAATCGTTCTTTAAACAAGTGGTGAATATTATTTATTATTTTATGCTTATAGAAAAAAGAAAAAAAAAACGAAAGTTTACGTAAAACCACAGACAATTTTTCATCTTTCAACTTGTTATGGTTACTGCATTTTGTTTTGATCACGTGATTACGATAAATTAAACAGTTTATTATTATTTTCTTATCACAACGACGTTCTCACCTTTCACGTTTATTCTTCGTTAATCAATACGTATTCGGCGATTGAAATAATCGCCAGATTCACAGAAGACTGTTCCAATCCATAGAAAAATCACTTCATTATATACAACGAATCATTGATTTTTATCGAAATCGTATTTGTATATATTATCAGTCGATCCAACAACTTATCTGGCCAATAAAATGTACCGAAGTAATCTTTTTTCTGCTGTAAATTGTCCTTCACGGAATCACGCTGTTGTTTATGGAATTTCTCAATTCTTATGCCACTCTGGGACAATTTTCGATTGTTTTTAAATCGCCAAGATTTCTCGTTGAATATTATTTTGATAAGACAATCAATCGAGAGCATCTCGTGCTCCAGGAGAATCTGAAGTCTTCTGAATAGAAATTCTCTTTTAGACAAAAAAAAAAAACATTGTTTTCGCCAATTTTATCCAATTTTATCCAAAGGAACAATTTATTCATAGACATCAGATCAGTTAAAGGCAAATAAACAACCGACCATGACAACTGCCCATTCAGCTTGTGGTTTCGACGATATTTCAAGTTAAGTAGCCTCGTGACGGTTCAGTACTTGGTTGGGTGACCGTCTGTAGCCACGCACTGGCTTGTGCATCGATCGCTGAGACAGACAGTTTTTCTGAGCCATTTTTCCGAGAATACTCTGAAGAATATAACTATTCTTGCCAGTTTGTCGTCAGTTGGGAATAAGTGGCCGGAAGACTCATTAGATGTGGACAGATAGAAGTGCCACATACATCGCATATCGTCATATGAACGCAGTCAAAAGATATTTCAAGTTTCCGTAACTCGTACGTCCAACTCTCTCAGCGTATATTGGGCTCCTTTAGGTTTACAAATAGTTTGTCCGTTCTTATATACGAGCACGTAATGGGTGTCTTTGAAATAACGTACAATCAGTCACGAATATGCGGATCGTTTAATTACGGAGAGAAAAGTTTTCCTGCATTTTAGTCTCTGATGCATCGTCATTGAGATATCAATTAATTTTCGTATCTGATGGTTCCCGGTTTCAATGAAATAAGCGTCCAATCCAAAGTTGATGGTGCACCCGATTGGCTGTCACTAATTAATAAATATCTGACCAAGTGGGTATTGGAAAGGTAAATCGAAAAGTACTTTTCTCTTCAGAATGTTGCTACATCGAGAAAACCTTGAATGAGAGCCCTCTTGGACACTGTGTAGAAACTTTTGCTGCAGTTTCGATGACATTGCTTGGTGAGAAAGAGAATCGAAGTGAGACACACATCCACACAGACACATACATATAACGATCTCGTAGTTTTACAAACTCTACTTGAAAACTTGTATCGCTGAAATAGTAGCAGACGATTGAGTACGTTTGTAGGACTTTGGTTAGTGGCCTGACATATATCTCTACTTACCAGCAGAACTGTTCAACGTGAACGATTATTTCTTAGCAAATAGCAAAGCGTTAGTTTCGAACTAAGAGCGTAATCAAGGAAACTTGGTTTATTGAATTTTTATCGATTTAACAGTTACTTATTCTTAAGTTATGGATTAACAACCTTATTTATTCAATTTAATCAATGTTTATAACACAAACAACTAATACTGGAAACCAAAAGCGATGGCTGCATCGTTTTAACGAACTCTTAGCAGTCACAGCTGCTTCGGATCAAGTCCGTAGTTGTATTGGTGACCGCTTAGTCAACCGATGGTTTCCCCGTTGAATGCTCATTGGGAGACAGTGTTTCTTAGGCCCTGGTGAATTTTTTATCCGCGTATTAGGCAGGAATGGTTGTGAATGGAACTCTTGGGGATCTCACAGGTATTTGGACGTTGGGGAAGGTCGGAAAAGTGATGGGATAAGATTTTGAAAACCCATAAAGGTTGCATTAAGTATAATTGAGAAAAAAAATCAACGTGGAATTAAATTTTATCGTACAAGTCTCTATATTTACGAAAGTTTTGTACAAAAAGGTTGACTATTGACTCAAACCACTTTTTCCGCTATAATTATGTACAGAATTCATTACTTTTAAGTTAGTTTCACATGAATTGGTAATCTAAATAGCAACCAACACGTTTATGTTAAAATTATTGATTCCGGAGGTTCTGTTATCATCCGAAGTTTTAGCCTCGTTCGAAAATTCATACACGAGTCGTAGGAAGTTCTAGAAAATCAGCTTTTTTGACGTAACCGTTGCATTGCTGCAGAAGGTAACAGAGTAAAAAAAAAAACAAAAAAGATCTTGACTTCCTGCAGCTTGGTTACAAGATACGATCCGCGTAAATTGAAATAATAAAATTATTCATATCTTGAAGGATCTTGAAATTGAAAGATTAACATTTTTGGGACACCCTGTATACATAAATATGTATATATTTTCTGTAGATCGAAGGTGAAGCTCACCGTTGTCTCGTCTCGACAATTCTACGTTCTTGGAAAACGATGGCTCGTGTAGGAATTTACGTAATTTTAATAACGTCGTTGAGAGGAACCTCTCAACCCTCTATACCCATTCGTCTATCCTTGAACACGGGATGATATGAAAATGTATTCACGATCCTGTGGGACTTTATATTCCCGAGATACTGCTGATTCTTGTACCGAAGTAGAAATATACATGTTGGCGAATAAAAAAAAAAAAACGAAAAAGAAAAAGAAACAGATAAAGTTTTCATAAATAGGACGAGGTCATTAGGCGTATAAAAACTTTACAAATGCAAGAGTTGCCCCTTTAAAAAAGGCAAAAATACTTTTTGTGTATAATTTTAACCATTAAAATTGTACGAATGAGCCAACTATGAAACAAAGTGTTCCTCAGTGTGAAAAAATATTTATAGTTACAATTAACATTTTTCATTTAGTTCAACAACAATATCGTTATAATTTTCTTGCATTCGTATCGCGAATGCTTTAGGTTTTAGTCATTTTTACGAAAAATAGTCCCTCGGAGTTTCCAGGTAAATGGGACTCGTTGAAATAGTGTAAATTTAGTCTCCCCATGAACCTAAATGAGAATTCTTATTTTATTTCTCATTTCCATCCTCATTTCAACCCTTTATCATCAATTTTTGCTGAGAACACACAATTGCTGGTCTTATCAATATTCGATGGGAGCAATATCCAAGTTTCCGGCAGGTCAAACAAAATATTTCAACTTCCTCATGAAAAAGTGAAAAAGAAATAAAAAGGGCATGAAAATTCTATAAAGTGCACCACGAAAAATAGGAAGAGAAGGGAAAAAGCGGTGTGAACAATGAAGTCTCATTGCCGCATGAATGGACATGGTGCGGAAGAGAAACGCGATGATATAATCGTAAGAATAATAAGCATCGAAGTGAACGAGGATGAGGAATAAGGTGAAGAAAAGAAAGAAACAAAAGTGAGAAAAGGAAAATCTGATTTCCACGTGGCATCAGAGAAAGAAATAGAGAGGGAGAGAGAGAGAGAAATAAAAGTAGGAATAGTGTGAAACAAGGATATAAAATGCACGGAGATTGGAAGGGTTGTTACGAGGGGAGTTTTCTGCGTTATATAGCTTGGAGAAGTGGAGATCTATCCTCCTTTTCTTCTCTGCATAGTTTCGAGTAAAAGAGTGGGACGAGAGAGTAGAAACAGTGTGGGGAAAAAAGGGAGAAGCGTAGAAAAGACGGTGAAATGAAAAATAATACGAGTGAGATGCAGGAGACTTGAGGCAGCGAACGAAATAAAAAAGATGCTGGCGAGCCATTGGCCAACATAAGCAGAGAAAAAGAGAATATTAGAAAAAGAAAGAAAGACAGAGCGAGGAGGAAAGAGGAAAAATAAAGAGAGGGCAAAAATTGTGGTAAAGGGGGAATGGTCGAAGAGAGACGATGAGAGAGAGATTGAAAGATTTGGGTGTGAGGTAAGAGTCCGAGAAAGAAGCAAAGAGGAATTCTCTGAAGAAGAAAGAGTGCGAGAGAAACGAAGATGGAAGGAGACAACTCGCCGCAAGATGATAGAGGGAAAAAAAAAAGAAAATGTCTCGTCGAGAGGAAAATCAAGAGAGAGAAAGAGGCGAAAGAGAAAGAGATAGAGAGGGAAAAAGCATGAGATAGGGATAACGAAAAAGAGAGCGAGCCACGAAAGAGGGAGACAATAACAGAGGAGGATGCAAAAGAAGGAAAAAGACAGATAGAGAGAGAGAGAGAGAGCGAAATGAATGCACGAAGTAAAAACGTAGAGGGTGTGGGAAGGAAGAAACGATGGGGGTGCAGATCGCGTACTACCTGAAAGTGAAGGGAAGAATCTCTAGCTGGACAAAAATGAGAGAGAGAGAGGAAGAAAGAGACGGATGTAGGCACGGTACTTTGGAAGATCCCGTAACGAGAGAACGATGGGAGATGAGATAACGGAGGAGTGAGAAAGACGAAAAACGATGGAAAGATCACGTAACGAAGGAGTGAGAAAGGAAAGGACAGAGAGCGAGAGAGAGAGAGAGAGAGAGAAAGAACGAGAGGGCAGTTGGAGGGTTGGATGGCAGATGAAAAAAAAAGTGAGAGAGAGAGAGAGAAAGAGTATGAAGAAACACGATGGGAAACAGTTGAAGGAGGAAGCGAGAAAGAATGACACATAAGAGAGCAAGAGAGAATGGGGTAGAAGAGGAAAAAAGGAAAAAGATGAAAGAAGAGGAAAGGAAAAGAGGAAAAATAATGCAAGAAAGAATAAGAGAAAGAACGATGGAAGATCGCGTTTCGAAAGAGTGAGATAAAATCATGGAAGATGGGATAACGAAGGGGTGTGAGGGAGAGAACGTTAGAGAATGGGGCAAGGGGCAAAAGAGTGAGAAAGAAGTTTATAACAGAGCGAGAGCAATAGAGGGTGGCAAAAGAGATGAAAAACAGAGAAAGAGAAGGCGAACGAAAGAGGGTGAGAGAAAGGGAGAGAAAGAGAAGGAGGAGGACGGAGGGGGGGGGGGCGATTGAGCCGCACAGAGCACGGCGAAGCAAGCTTTGCTGGTGGTGCTGGCTGCTGGTGCCGCTGGCTGCTGGTTCACCCTTACTCGTCGCGGCTCGGCCGACCTCAGTGCGGCCTGAACGGTTAGCCGGCCTACATCGCACGAGATTGTTCGTTCGTTCGTTTTCGTAAAAGAAACAAAAAAAACGTCTAACTAGCATAAAACAAAATAAAAAACAAACCAAAACTATTCGAATCGTTCGTCTCCTCGAACCACGCAAGCATCGTTCGAATCGTTCGGTATTTTTTGTTTTTTTTGTTTCGTTTTAATAACCGCGAAACGCAAACGGAATTTTTTTGTTTCATTTTCTCTTCACTGCAGCTCTTGGTGCTTTTCCTTCCAAACAATTTACCGCCGTTTGGAACAGTTCAAACGTGCGAAAAATCTTTGCAATATACAAAGAAAAATACATTGTAATACGAGCCATCGACATCGAGGAGAAGACAATTATTCATAGGTAGAAAAAAATTATAAAAAAAAAAAACACGTTAATTGCGTTCGTTTGTTTTTAATTGAGTTTCTTGTACGTGTGGAAAAGTTGTAATATCGTCAGGATATCGGTGCAAATTATGGTCGTTAAATGTCCCACTTGCGCGTACAAGGCTCGTTCGACGTTTATTAACGACGTTACGTTCGCATAGAGTTAAAGTACCGTCTATACATACATATATTTATAGATGTATGTATATTAATTACATACATATATATATCTATATATATATAGATTACGTATGTGTAGATCGTCATCGTGGTCAGCGTAATACCAGCTTCCGGGACGATTCCTCTCTATCCACTGCGTAATCCAACGGAGAAAGAGCCTACAGGGCGAATATAACGTGATAAAAGAGAGAGAAAGAGAGAGGAAGGTTCTGGGTCGTGGGAGAGCTTGCGGTGTACTCAACGAACTCGGTGACTATAAACTCTCGGAAGTTGCGACGAAAATAACAAAAAATTAAGTTTAAATATTACTTAAATAATGCGTATTTTTGACGGGCATTGAATTAACACTTCCGAAAAAGACAGTATTATCAACAAATACAATTAAATAAATTAATAAATTAATTAATATTGTTGATATCAATTATATAGGCGAGAGATTTGAAAAAACGTGCGGGCACGCTCTTCCCTTTCGATCTCTCGAATAAAAAAAAATTAATAAATAAGAAAATAACTAAAGAAAAATATATAACGGACTTTGTGAACACTATTTTTGAAGTCACTAATCCAATAATTCTACGATTCTACTGATGTGATTTTCTCAGCAACGAGATTACCGAGATTAAGTTATACGTTTATTGTTGAAACGAAGAAAAAATACGTGCTACACCATCAGATTTTGGAAATTACACTTCGACGAAATATATTGAAGACAAAAGAACTAACGAAGAGGAAAGTAAGAAAAAATTAATTCAAAAAATTGATTAACATCGCTGTCACGGATTCGATCTACCAGACGAGGAAATCTTCTCGTTAAAGTCTCGTGATTGGAGCAACAACTACTGTCAGCCCCGGATGCCGTGCTAGGAGCCGAGGTGAATTATTTTGAAATAACTTTTGTTCAAGGTTTTTACTCTAAATTTCTACAACTTTTTAAACAACAGATTTTAAGGAGATATTAAACGATTTTTCGAAGAATTACTAAAAGAACTTAATTATTCAGGATTTTCGTTGGAGATTAAATCGTCTACTGATATTTTGAACAGATTTTTTATAATGTTATTCATTAATCGATGATTGATAATCATTTAATCGTTTATTTAAAAAATTATTATTTATCAGTCAGTGTCAATAGAATGTGGCAACTCGATCAGACGAAGAATTTGACACATGTCTTAACTCATTTATTGAATTATAAGAGATGCTTTGAATTCACAAAAAAAAAAAAAACATTCATAGTCGCAATATACAGGATGAAAAGAATTTTCATAATGAGACAAATTTAAAAAATGTATTGTTGTTATTTATCAATATATCGCTGGTCAGCATTGTTTAGAAGTTCAGACTGAAAGGTATAATTAAAAAAAATATCGCAAAGGTAGTTGCGAAATGAATAAAAAGTTATAAAATTTCGTCTAATTGGAAAAAACAATTTCGTACTTTTTCTACGTCTGCTCCACAAACGACAAGGAAAATTGAAATTAAACAGAATATTTTGCACTGCAGTGAACACCTGTGAGGCTTAAATAACAAAAAATATAAATGGAAAGACTTTTCACGAACTTTTAATAAATAGCAATCAATGATATTTATCATTCGAAGCATCGGAAAAAAGTGATAAAAATGACATTTCAATTGTACAGCAATTCAGGGCAATCGAGCAAAAAGCTTTTTTCGCAGCACCCTTTTATTGTGTCGAAGTATTTAAAAGCGATGGGGGTTAACGCCGTTGGAAAACGACGATTCTTCATGTTTGAACGCTTTTCAGAGGATGTATTTTTTTTTTCTGTTTGCACGAGCTCTATCGAGAGGTATGACGGATGCTGAGCTGTATCATTGAGAGGGCATATAATAGCGATGTGTAATGTCTCGTGTAATCGGTGCATTCGAGTAACGAGGCGTCGAGGCCAGACATCGAGAGTAGTAACAGCTAGTAGAACAGTTCAGTGTAAACTGGTCGTCGGCGATGAGGCTGCAACCAATTTTCAAGCATTCGAGAATCCTTGCTGTCTCTTTCACTCTCACTCTCACTTTTTATCTGTCATTGCTCGAAATTATTCACCATGCACTGCAGAACTTTTTCCATTGTTTTTCTTCTATTTATTTGTCTTCTCGTTTCTTCTTCTCTTATTTCTTTATTCTCATTCTTCATTCGTTTTTTTTCTTCGTCTCCTTTTCATCTCCTTCGATTTAAGAAAAAAATTACTTTTCCTGTGTGGCTGCCTCTGCCATTCTCGTTCTGTTTCTTTCTGTCATTTATCGTATTTTTTTCTTGCGTCCTCGTTTCATCTTTCATTTCCTTGTTCACTTATTCGCATTTCTGTCTGAATTCCTGCGAATTTTCTCTTCCCTTCTCCTGTTTCATTCATTATGTTTGTTTTTTTTTTTTTTTAATTCCTCTGCTCCATTTTCTTTCTTTTTTTCATTTTTGTAAATTAGTCCATTCTTGTCTTTCTTACTCTCTCTCTTTTTTTGCTTTTCCTTGGTTTCTTTTTTTTTTTTTTGGTTTTTTGTTTGTTTCTTCTTTCTTGTTTATTTTTTAGCTCTGTTGCCCTCTCTTTTTCTTTCTTTTATTCTCCATATTGCAGTATTTTTGACAGTAGGTTGCAACTTTTATTTTTCCCTCTGCACGACCTCGCCAATTACAGTCCCTCGACGATTCTCACATTGCTATACGATGGCAAAAAGACCGCGACCTATTCCCGAAATGCGGGAAATCCTGTCATTCGTTCTTTCCTATTCATTTTCATTGAGGCTTGAACAAAAATGGGCCTTGCTGAAAACCTCGTACGCCAAATGTTCCTCATGATTGTTCTCGATGAAACTTTTGGGATAAAAGAAATATAAAAATACAGTGAAAAAAAGGTCTATCTCTTCCGTTCTCAGTTTTTCTGATTCTTCCGGTCTCTAAGGGTTGAAACAGTTTTTAAATCGAAAACAAAAACTTTAAAATGAAAATATCTCATCGTAATATTACGAAAGTTGTATTCCATGCACTATTTTAATAGCAATAATAATGATAACAATAAAAAAATTTCATGTTATTCGAATGAGCAACAACCGAAGAATAATTTAGTGAAAAATTATTTTTGTATTGACCAAAAAATGATTATGCTGACAAATCAATACATTTGATTTCGGTCATTTTTTAAATTTTTTTATAAGAAACATTTTAATAGATAAAAAAGTGTTATAAAGATTGGTCGTCAATTGGACGAAAATGAAATTTCTTGTCGTTACGATCTGACGTGAATAGTAATTTTATTGGGGAAAATAAATCAGATTTGCTTCTCTCATAGAAATGGAAATAAAATGTCGTTGGAATTATTGGTGGAAAAAAAATGCATATGCATTTGGAATATCGAGTGAAAATTCGTTAAATGATAACCGAGGAAGAGAAAGAGAGAAAGAGTTGCGCGCGCGATAGTGTGTTTGCTGCAGTAGCGGATGCTGCATGCACGCTGCAGCATATTCGCAGCAGTGTGGCAGTAGGAGAGATGAGGCGAATGGCCTAGAGTGCGGCCGATTTGACCGAGAGCATCACCCACCCGGTTCTCTCCCTTTTCCTCTCTCTCTCTCTCTCTGGTTTGAAATTACGAGATAACTTAGTAGTTGAGATGCACCGACGACCAAATCGTTGGGTTAAATTCACGCTATTTTCATAAGGAAATGTAATTAAAGGGTGATGTGAAAAAATCTTTTTTCTGCAATTCACGAGCAGAAGAAAAATAATTTTATTTTAATGCAGTAGTTTCGACACAGTCACGAACAAAACTTAACTCTCCAGTTAATTTTCGAAAACTTGATTTTAACTTGCGGAATAATCTAATAATGTCATTTGTTATATCTTATAATAAAAGGCAGAGTGATAAAGTTTCTGAAATAATCACATTTCCTATGATCCAATACACAGAACTTGCGAATCGTTGTGTCTCTAAAACTAAACGGTGAAAATTATTGATTTTTTTTTTTAGACAAACTTACTCATAAGTTCCTTAGTACTTGAAGAAAAAAAAAGGCTAAAAAATTGTGCAGAAGTTTAATAGACGTTGCATGAAATGTGAATTTTTCTACTGCTTCCCATAAGAACTCATATAAAACTGTGCATTCTTGGATTCCCTGTACCTCGAATACGAGACGGTGAATCCTTTCAACATTCCGCACGTAGTTTCGTGATTAAAAATTTCAAAAAGTAAAAGAAATTGTAGAAAAACCCTTCGGCGAGATTGATATTTCGAGTTTCAAAAGATTTTTTTCATTCTAAATAGGTGACGAAAAAAAAAAATCATATTTCGATTAGTAAAGAATCCGAAGAGTATTGTCAAGTTGACGTGGACCGATTGTGTCAACTTTTAGGATTTTTTTTTTTTTTCATATTGTCCCTGCACGCAGGACAATTTTATCTAAAAATTACATTTTTTATATGAGATATATAATTAAAAAAGCAGTTTCATACAAGCTCGAAAAAATTCTTTCAAATTTGACGATATCTTTGATAACAATGGTTTTTTTCTTTGTCAATGACAGAGTTCAAAAGAATATATTTTTCATTAGAAAACACTGAAGAAATTGAGAAACCCATAGGGTATTTTAGATGAAATTCAAACAGTTCTTCGAAGCTAAATATTCTTAATTTGTAAAAATGGCTTTAAGCTTCGATACAGATTATAGGAGAAGATTTCAGTCCTGAACAAATAATGAGAAGGTAAAATAGTTTTGTGGAAAGATTACCAATGAAATTATCGTGTTTGATTATCATTCAAACAGATTTGCTTATATATTAAAACAATCTTCAGACCTTATGGAAAATCCACATTTACCAGGCGGGCTAAATTTCCTTAAAGTCCCTTATACCCTATTACTATATATATATCGTCCGACAGGTTTATGTCGTGCTATATAACTTGAACCTCGTCGTTTCTGCGTAAACGAGGCGCATAACCGACCCTTATACCTCTCTACAGAGTGAAAATTACGAAGGATATACGACCTTTTGTACAGAGTGTTTCAAAATTTGTGTCTAACATTTACATGCTAATTAAATCGAGAATATTTGGTGAGAAAAGTTGTTTTGCATATTTCTCTCGTCTGTACGATTAATGAGAAATAAAATAAATGACAATAATCAACCTGAAAAGTTATGGTCCACTTTGTGATTCGATCAACTGTTTTTTTCTTTTTAATCAGCTGACACGAATTATTTGAAATCCCATTTATGGTTCATTGGAGAAAAAGATAACTGAAGAAATTTTTCCATTCGAAACGTCACGATCTACTTATACCTTGAATTTTCACACGATTTTAGAGACACCTTATGTATGAGTGTGGAATTCAATGACGTCAGAAAGATATTAACATATGCTAAAAACATCCTTGGTCGTTACCGCATACGTGAGGCAAAAAAAATGGATATGTTTGTTTTTTTATAAAAAAATATAAATAAAAAATAAAAAACATGTTGTTGCCGTTAAGTAATTGCTTATGTATTTGGAGTAGGGATTAAATCTTGACTGTGGTATATTTTAACAAAAGAGCCATTACTCTGATTGATGAAAAATATGACATTGCTCTTTCAATTCATAAATAGTAATAAGTCTTGTTTGTATTCGAATTTATCAAAAGCTCAATCTTTTCTGTTTCAATTTTCTGTCAATGTGTTTTATTTTTATTTTTTATTCACGTGTGCAAGAATTTCATGATGATAAATATTTATTAGTTAACTTTGGAACCCGAATCTTTTTTTTTAGTACAAATTGTTCATCGTACGCACGATAGCAAATTTTAATTTACACCATTCTCTTGGTTTTTCGATAACGAAGAGAATGATGTACGATCAAGTCAAATTTAATAAACATTTCGTTACGAAAACTCTAAAAAATAAAAGGAAGTTGAAAAAAATGTAAAAATCACGGAAATTTGAAGTTCTTGTAGGATCACCTCGTTGTAGGGTCAATTATTTTAGATTCACTACCAAAAGCAAATTAGAAACAAGCTAATTGAGATTTTAGCACACAAAACAAAAGATTAACTCCATGAGGATAATGAGGAAATTGAATTGGTAATTCGTTTAATAATTTGAGCGAATAATGAATTTTAATAAATTATAATCGGAATAACGTTTCTATTTGTTATGAATTAGTTCGTCAAATTATGTTAGCGCGGTTGTACTCAATTTGCTCGCTCTCTCTCTCTCTCTCTCTCTCTTTCCTTTTATTTTCTCTTGCGCTGGAACCTTTCGTCGCGAACAATCGGAAGTGTCAGCCTTTACACACTACCGGTACAGAAAGGGTTAAGAGGGTGGCATGTAGCGTTGAAAAGCTTTGGCGTCACGTCAGACATGCATAACACGAACGAGCCTTAAAAGCTGAAAAAAAAAGAAGAAAATAAAAGAAATTCAAACAAATAAGCAAACTTTGTGCGAATGCTAACGAGGGACAAATTGTCAAAAACAAAAATACGACAAATGCCAAGTTCAATAGACACGAATGTCAATAATAATGGCGTCGAATCGCGTGACCGAAGTTTTGTTAATTGGGTCATACACTTTTTTATTTGCTTACAAAAATTCATGCAAACTGAAGGACATTTTATGTTGAAATTATTGATTGAATTTTCATTTGAAAAAACTTGAATCTCAAGATATTTCAAGTAACGAAACGATGGAAGGTCAATGTTCATCGTCACGTTTTATCAGACAAAATGAATATTCGTTTTATAAGTGGGACTGATTCAAATTTTATCGGAAAATCATTACTTACTCGTAAAAAAAAATGTCATCCAGGTTCAGGATCTTTTTGACGAGCACTTTGACGTGTTATCAGAATTTATTGCCATCTTAACACTGTGCACGGTGAATGAAATTTGATTTTTTTCCTCTGATTATTTGATGAGGTCAAATAATCGATACATCATAATTAAAAATAGGATATGGAGAGCTTCTTTCTTTTATATTTACATCACTCAGTACTAAAATTTAATTTTATTTCGGTCGTGAGATTTATTATGAGATTTAATAAGGTTAAGGTTCACACAAATTTTCATAAAATATATGAGATTTGAGATGCAATTTTGTTTTGCATTTTTTTTTTCTCATAAATGCATTATTAACGATGCATCAATAATTTAGAAATTAATTTGATTATTTTTCTACTGATATTTCAATGATTTCAGTCAGGATTCAATAAAATGTTGCAACAGGATTTAGGAATTTAATTTTCTTCGATTTTTATTGTTGGCTTGCGATGGCGTAGTCGAACAATTCACAATTATAATCGAAACACAACATTTTCATGATTTTCATGAAAAATTCAACAAACGACGAACATAAATAATATGCAATGAATAATGAATTGGATTAGCAAGAATTTTGCTTGACAAAAATCGATGTAATGTGGAAATTTGTCTGTTTATATACTCGAAGGACAATATATAGTGAAAACGATAACGAGGACGAGAGAACCATGACGATAACGACGCCGGTGATTCCCCGTCGTCGTTAAAGCTCACCGACGTTTTTCGCCAAAAATACTTGGTGACCTTTCAATTGTGAGACTCTCAGACGTATTACGAGGTCGAAATATCACCGTCGCTATGACGAGGCACGTTGTTTTAGATCGTAAACATCGAATCAACCTAATGAACCAAAGATAATAGTCGAGACTTCAAACGAATCTCATCAATGCGAATTCTGCTTTAATTAATTGAAGCGTACATACGGCAAAAAAATTTAAGGAGACATTCGAATCGAGGAAATGTGCAGTAGAGAACGATTCAGCTTTTGTTTTAATGACAAAATCATTATTTCGATAATAGTTACGGATTTAAGGGGTTTGACGAGGGCGATAGATCAAAAAACGAGCGTATTTTAAAAATGTTTTCACAGCAACGATATAATAAATAGGAATTTTTCGGTTTGATGACGTGTAAACTTTTACCATGAAACGATAGAACAGAAAAAATAGTACAAAAAAAAAATTCATGTCATTTGACATTGAAAACTGAAGAAATTTGAAAACAACACACGAATCACTATCGTTGAACGATCGAGAATTAAGAAATATTAAAAGATAACGAATTGGCGACCATCTGATGTTTATTCCACCAAATGAAATCCAATTATAATGAAAAAGCAGTCCTCGAAAATATTTCTTGGGTAGAGACAGTTGACGCCGAGGAACTAGTGAGGGTCAAAATGACACAGTGTTTCAACGATAGCTTAAAATGTAATAGATTCAAAAATAGTCATTTGATTCTGTATAAAAAGACCAAAGTTTCCTATTTATATCAAGAAAAATAAAAAATACACTCACTCTAAATCCAAACGAATTCTTACGAAACGAAATACAGTGATTAGATTAAAATTTATAAATGTCGATGCGACAACGTTCGATAAGTCTGGGAATCTTGACTTTATGATTTTTCTCAATAAATCTTTCAATATTTCATAAAATCCTTGCGCTATCGGGATGTCGAAGGAGATTATCGTAAATTCCAATCGAGTCTGGTTTGGACTTCTTCCGGTTTAGGTTCAACATCAGCTGCAGACTCGTAGGTTCACTCGTATCTCAACAACAACAGTTCGAAAAATATATACATAGATGTATTAATGTGTGTATAGGTATAGGACAGACGTTTCTTGTGCTGCCTTGGTTTTCCTGATGATTTTCTATGTATATATACTTGCATAGATATAAATACATATATATATATCGTGATCAGGGAAAGCACAGGAGAGGCCCGTTCGTCGTTCGCAGGCATCGTATCGATTGACCTCGACGGGCAAAGAGAGGATCTCCCTCTTTCTCTCTCATTCTCTCTCCCTCTCGTTCTCTTTCAGGAGAAGAAAATTGCTATAGCCGGGATCTCCACACCCTGGTGTATGCGATAGTAAAACCTCGAGCTAGTCTCCGTTGTCGACACGAGGAGAAAGAAAGGCCGGAAGGAAAAGGGAGAAAGAGGAGGAGTGTAGCGAAAGAGGTCCTTTGCTCGTCTCGAGATGAGCCTCTCGTGTTGCTATTGCCAGGAATAAAACGAGAGGAAAAACATAGTAAAAGAAAAAGTGAAGAAAAAAATGAGAAAGAGAGAATGAAAGAAGGTGAAGAATAATAAAAATCCAAAAGGGAGAAGAAGTGAATTTGAAAAGAGCGAGAGAAATGGAGTTTGAAAGCAAGAGAAGAGAAAAAGGGATAGCGGCAAAAAAAGAAACCAAAGCACACACAAAACTCAAAGCACTGAAGTACCGCAGCTTCTTCCTCTCTCCAACTACCATTTTCTTTCTCTCTTTCTCTCTCTCTTTTTCTCTCTTTTCCATCTCCTTTTTTCTTTCATTCTCTCTATCTGTTACTTTGGTGTCTCATTTTCTTCTGTTTTTCTTCTATTTTGCTATTTATCTCTTATTCTTTTTCCATGTCTCCATTTCTCTCCCTTGGATCATATGTAATACATAGAGCTTTGCACATACACTCACTCCCTTCGATTTTCCTTGTTTACCATCCTCCTCTTCGCTCTCTTCCAATAGATACTATATGTGCATCGATATATGTCAAGGAGGGTTGTTGTACACATGTGCAACATGTACAACACACATCGGTATGTGAACTCTAAGAACTTGAGCTTCCGCATCTCGTTTTTCTTTTTTTTTTTTTTTGTAACTGTATATACCAATGAGGCCGTAAATTCAACGGCTATAAATTTCCGAGACGAACAACTACGAGATCTCAGCATCGTCGTCGTCGTCGACAGCACCGTCGACGACGACGAAGATGGTGACGAGAGAAAAGAAATGGAAAAAAGCACAGGGGACCTGTGCACGATGTGACGACAATTTATAATTCACTACCCAGCGCTCTCGGAATGGCTATCGTGGAGGGTTGGTCAAAAGAGAAAAAAAAATACATGAGAGCTTTTGCCCCGGTGTACTTGACGTTCCCAAGCTTTTTCGTGCCCCCAACTTCACAGCTGTCCAACGAAAAGGGTCTACTGTGAAAAGCCATTTTTTTTCATAGAATAAATACGAGAAAATTATGATTATGGACATGATCCTGGATTGGATGTCAGCTGTAGTGGATTTTCTATTTTGAAAAATAGTTAATGGTACTTTGAATCACAGCTAAACATATATATTTGATGCAGTTAAGCGATTAATTAGTGCACGAATTCCAAACAATTACTGGTTATTTATTACTTCAGATTTTCCTCTCGCATTAGCCGATCGTTATATGGTCTGGAATTCCTTTGAATTTGGTTGACTGAATTCAATTAGTTGGAATTATTTGATTAAGTATGTTTCTTTGAATTCCCTAAATTCAAGGAAATTTCTGTTAATTATTTCATTCCCAAAAACAAATCTGTGCCACTGCATTTCCTGTGAAATTATTTCCCTGAATAAAATTCTAATTACTTCGTACGATTTATTTCCGAGATTTATTCAAATCCTCTGCTAAGCTCTCGATAATTTGCAGCTGAGCTCTTCGCTTAGTGTTCGGATATTGAATTCAGAGAAAAGAAAATGCTTTTCGGAACAAATTGAATAACGTAAACGATCGTTTTAATATGCCAATTCAATTCGCATATAAACTTTCTTATTATTAGAATTAGATTTCACATCCAATTGATTAGAACACACATGCAGAAGCTGTTCCAAACTTTTACGCTAAATGCATCGACTTTTTCTGAAGAAAAAATTCTTTAGACATTATTCTCTCCAATGTATCGTTGATTTGATATGAAATAATGAATACTTGCGTATCGAATGAAACGTTGAGAAGAATCATGAAGTGGAGGAAGTTCGCGTTATCTCTTAAACCACATGCAGCGCATATATACTCGAAATCTGTCGCGCAACGTACGCCCTGCCTACTTCTTTTTTACACTGCATCGGATTGACGTTTCCTAATTATAGTTAATATCTCATGATACATAAAGGGATAAGAATTCATGTAAAGTTTTCTTTAGAGAATGTTGTCATCTAATAAAAGCCTTTCTGATATACCTTGTGGGCAGTTACTAGAATATTCAGTGTTTATATGATCGTAAACATGGTTGATATCGGAAAGCCAAGATATCAACGAGACTGTTCTAAGCTCGTTCAACGGGTTGAGGAATTACGAGCGTCCCTCGAATCGAACTAACCTCTAAAACGTTTACTGCTAATACATAGAGATTTAACCAGGATGCATTGTTTCTGAAGACCCATCAGAGGACATATATGCATAAAATAAATGATGTATATATATTGAATGTATAGACTCACGTATGATGTAGCGAACACAAGGGCTTAACCGTTATCCCTTTACCTGTTAAACGTTCCAAGTTATGACCTTTTGTTCTCATGCAATCGATGTATGCATTTGTATCGTTAACCTACGGAGTAGATTTCTATCTAACCAGGTTAATCTGTCCTGCTATGCTTGCTCCAAATCCCTTTCGTTCACCTAATGCTGAAATCCTCAGCTCGGCTTCTATACCGAATAATCTATACATTGATATAAATCTGCTTGATCGCAGCAAGTGCTGGTCTCTAGTTCGATGAATCGTGAATTCACATGGATGCAGAAACTCGGCGAGTGAAGCTTATTTGCTAAGAAAAATGATGCATTAGCATCAGGTGAACACTTTAATGGATTATAATCTACTTTTGTTTATTTTTCGAAAATTTTGCTACGATATTGAATTCTGGATGGAAAAATACGCAACGAAGTTGTTGAGCATAAGAGGAAAGTTTCTTTACTAACTTTTAAAGCAACAAATTATTCTGATTTTCACCTGAAAGTACTGGGTACTTTGAACTTTTGCTGAGAAACTAATGGCACGTGTAAATTCGGAATGTAATTCAAGCAGTAACGACCATTCGGCTTCATCCCCTTAAACTGTTTTGAACTCATTTTCACTTGCCATCATTATTATTGTTGCTAATAGCCATTTTTGAGTGCATCGCTATTCGGAATATTGGACAAGGGTTAGTGTTGAGCAAAGTGGTCTTCTGTCGATGTTGCAGTATTGCATGAAACCTAAGTCTTATGGAGAAAAACACATGAGCATGGGGGTTGATTTTTATTGAGCGCTCCTCACCACTTAAGTGTCAAAGGTTTTCCATTTCGGTGTTGACAGCGGTCAATACTTGTTAAAATAAATGTTTAAGGTCGATCTTCAATTCAATTAGGAAAAAAGATAAAACGCACAAAAGGCTGACGATTATCACCAAGTGCCTGTAAAAATTGTTGAAATTTTAGCAACGATTGTGAAATATCATGAAAAAATAACTGCAGATAACGTTAACGAAGATCTATCGAAATGGGCGTGTTGCAAACAACTTTCGACACCGAGGAAATCTTTTTCTACGACCATTCCTCGACTTGGCACGATTTCGAGAAACATTTTGTCTTGGCACAAATAGAAATACAAGAATTAATAAAAACGGTTGGAAGTTATTGATTTTTCGTTCTGACGAATCAAATCCAATTGGACATTTCTTGCAAGAAGAACAAAGCGTAGTATTTAAATGTTATCAAACATCTTGTAATTGAGTTTCCCATAAAAAAATAACGATCAAAATTGTGACGTAATGTTTATTTCGAACTTACTCTAGCAGACGGAGTGTTGGAAAGTTTTTCCTCTATAAATTTCCAATAAGTATTACAAAATATCTGCGAGTTTGCTGGAAATATAGAAAACGAGACTGATGTGAGTAGCTGTCATGTAACTCGTCTTCACTAGTAGTAGCGAACCGACAAGAATGTTGGGCTTAGTATCTGATGATACTGAACATTTGTATGCTACTTGTGATGAAATGAAAAGTGTATTGAAGTATCGGTCACTCTTTCATCTTAAATTATCTAAAAGAATAAAAAAGTTTCAGCCCATGCTACGAAAGGGCAAAAATGGGCTGAAACTGTTTTAATTCCGATCGAAAGAACGGTGTGGAAGAATTTTGTCTTTGAAATTTTCAACTATCTTAGAAACTGTCTCCGATATTCCTAAAAAATGAATATAAAAATAAAATATAAGAATGATCCAAGTAAGCAGGAAAAACGAGGGCTAATGAGATTTTAAAAAGTCGATGCGACACAGACTTTAGACCCAGAAACATAGCATATATGGTTAATTAACAAGAAAGCATCTGTTTTAAGGATCATCTAAAAATATGCCTGTAGCTCTTGAAATAAGTATGGCGAGCCGCAGCTAAAAATACAGTCAAATCGTTAAAATAAATCTCGCAAGTCAGGGTATATAAATATCTAGGTGTAACAATGATGACCCTGTTTTACACCTGACTGTTATAACCCAAGAGAAGAAACTTTGGTATTATCATGTATATTATGTTTTGAACTTGGTACACAAAGTCTTCGCGACTAGGCTGTCTCGGTATATCAAAAGGACGTATTCGAAAGTCGTACGTGCCTGAACTACTGGTTCGTCTTGGTGTATAAATATATATATACAACTATAGATACGATGGCAATCGTCCTCGTCCTCTTGGTCGTCACGCACCTGTATTCTTCACTTTATATACAACTTTCTATGGTACATAATATACGTGTACACATGTACTGTTTGGTTCTGGCAAGACTTGCATCGTCTTTGCACCCCGTCGAGTGTTCTACATCCTGCTGCATCTCTTAACGTTATACCACCTTTACTTATAGCCTCGAGTATACGTGTCCTGTACAGCTATAATTTCGACTGCATGCTTTTATGTATTGGATCGTAATATACAGGTTGAACCAAAGATCATACTTTAGTAGTGAGGAGTAGTTACATCGGCGTAGAATACTGAAGAGAAAAGTCCTTATGCATTTTTCTCTCCGATGCACCGTCGAAGAAATATTGAGTAATTTAGTGACAGCCAATGAATGGGCGTCGATAAGCAATGAAAGGGGCAAGTTTAAGCGATAGCGCGTGATCCTATCCGCTAAGGAGTACTGCGCACTTCTCCTACTTTCTTCGTCTTCGTTACAGTCTAACGCATTGGTGATGAAGAAATTGCTGAATATCTCGTTAACGGTGCGTTGTAGAGAAAAATGAACAAGTACGAATTCTCTTTGGAATTTACTGATCTAGCGAGCCTGATTTTTGTAAAACTCTGTATTCAACTAGGTGCAATATACAGACATAGCATGTTGGCATATATAGAGATTCGCAGTATGTAATGCGAGAGACCCAGCAGGAAGAGAGAGAGATACGAGGGAGTCGTTTCTAATTTAGATTTATGGCACTCTAGCACGGTGCGCTGCTGCGCTCATGTTCCAAACCTATATATGAGTTCATACGAACGAAACCCTTTGGGAAACAAAAAGGACTTAATCCACACAATGCGAACCATCTGGTCCTGTAAATAACGTCCTTCTTACACTCAGCAGACTATATATTTACAGGTGTCTATACGTGTACCATAAAACGTTGTATATCTACGAAGTAGTAACGGTATTGCCTGGTCGGCCTTATCGCGTGACCGGCAACGGGGCGTATGAGTGGAAAGGAGAGGCCACGCGACGGATCTCACCGGAAGTCTACACCAAGCCCTCAGCAACTCTTCTCTTTTTATTATTTTCTTCTACTCCTCTTCCCTTCTTTTTTCGAGTTATCTAAACCTCGCACTCTATTCTTTTATTACCTTTCCTTCAACCTTACTTCTTTGCCACTCTTATTTCGTCAAAGACACTCTTCGAGAGCTTGTGTAACCTCATATTTTCCATGCTTTGGAGGCTACTAGGCAAAGATTTTACTCTGGCAAAGCCAAGTCCAAAGGAATTCTTCTATTCGATATTCAAGTGAATATTTTTCTTACTCACGCCGTAAAAGATCGTAAGAGACTGAAGGGGCTAGCTCATTTTTTGTAAATCCACATAATCCTTCATGGATACTGAAATTTATACATGTTTCTATGAAGTAACGATACATAGCAAAGCCTTCAAACTTTCAACGTTTATTTATCATATTTAAATTTATACACGTACACGTATAGATATATTTTTAACTGTTCCATAGATCGAAATGTTTCCGCGTTCCTTTTTACCTTTCGCGGCACTCTTTTGGCACGTAACTTTCCTTAGGCGGTGCAGATACACGGAAGGAAGAAACTTGAATATATATCTATGTATGTATAAAAGTAGGAACTAGAGGATGCAGCCGGGAGGCCTCTGCCACC
This sequence comes from Campoletis raptor, assembly GCA_948107755.1. NCBI lineage: Eukaryota > Metazoa > Arthropoda > Insecta > Hymenoptera > Ichneumonidae > Campoletis > Campoletis raptor. Next base: position 7,419,318 of record OX403630.1, on the reverse strand, counting down.
ACCGGCGAAGCTGCATTGCGGCTGTTACGCGCCGCGTTTTCTCTCTATAACCAATGTCCTCTATCTCTTTTTATCTCTAAATCTATATATCACATTCTCGCTACACACGTTTCGCTCTCTCGGCTTCGTTTTGCTATTGGGATTCACTGATGTAACCTGTACAGTTGGCTGTACCGGGGGAGTTCCGGCCAAGCCACAGAGTGGCAAGTGTGTGTTTTCCGGCAAAAGTACAGGATGGACGTGAAAGCACGTAACTTCCAACGAATTCCAACTCACTACTTTATTTTTTTTTTTGTGTTTTTTTTTGTTCTTTCTCTCGGCCTTTTTTTTTTTGGTTCCAACTATACGTTATGAGTATTTCTATATTTATGGATGTGGATACAGTCGACCTTACGAAGTATACCGCATAGATACTCCGTGCCTATCTTTCCCTCTTCCAATCCCCTTGTATGTACTCGGGAATGGCCGAAAGTGTCGAGACCGCGTGACCCGGCTAAAACTCCGACGATATCGATTGGCTATGACGTCGATGAGTGGTGAGAGAGCCAGAGAGAGAATGAAAATGGGCGAGAAAGAGTCCAGCTGAATATACATACATACATGTATTATTATATACATTTTATTATACATATTCCCTCTTTTCATCGACGAAATTTATCCCGATAGTTTGAACCCAAATTCAACTCGTTATTTTAGCACATTTGTACCATATTTAATAAGCGAGGCTTAGAAACATATTTTCTATAGGACACAGCCATCGGAAATCGATTTTTTTTCAACTATAGTCAAACAGAATTTAAAATTTTAATTTTCCTTTCGCTCCTTAAACCACAGGATTCTCAGAGGCATTTAAAAATATAATTTGAAATTAAATTTATTTCGTTAGTCAAGCAATTACTATACTTTGTACAGTTATTAACGAGAACGTTATTCGTTGTAAACTTGGCTTTCGTTGATTAATTAAGTTTTTGCTGCTTTCATAGCCTCCTGTTGAGGGTTTGAATCCTGTTTTTTATTTATTCCGTTTTCAATGATATCCAAATCAGGGAAATTTCCTTTTCATATCGTTCCAGTATTATTTATTCTCTGTACATCCATTTTTACATACACATAGATTATTTTGTCATCATCATTTTATATGGATTTGATATTTCTCGTTATAAAATAATTCGATCATTTAGCCACATGAATTATTAAACGACGTGGATGAATAAATGAATCATTACTCTACTGCAAATATTTACAATGTCAGAATGAATATTTCATATAAATCCAACAATGTTCAATATAAATTGTTATTCATATTGTTTGAAACACATTGCTAATTAGAAAAATGAATTATTTTTTTCATTAATGGCAAAGTGTAAGAGAATAACAGCTGAAACCACCGATTCCTCGGCTCACAATCGAGACCAGCACTCGATAAGAATGGAAGTTCCTAGTTTTTAGTTATAAAAATGAATAATTGCTCTACATTTTTAAACATGAAAAATTCTACGTCAATCTATTTGAAAAATTCATAATCGATGATTTTTTTGCTTTTTTTTTTATGTGAAAATTCGACGAAGAAGTTTAATAAATGTCGTCGTGACTACTGCGCCATGTCGTAATATCCCGAAATATGTAGATATTATATAATACATAACCTTATACCTGCAATGAAGCAGGAGGGAAAGAGCCAGGTCCGTACATTTTTCTAATTAAAAAAAAAGTGCTTCGACGCGAATAAGCTCAGTGTCAAAATATAACCTGGCACGGTTACCCAAATTTTCTGCAGCAATAATATTCATACACAAATGGACTGTTACGAAACAAGAGAGCGTACTTTTCATCATCCTCGATGTATTAAATTACGAGACTTACGACCTTTGCTTTGCAAGGATTTCATTTTTTGTGTTGTACAGTAGAATTTTTGTATGGAAGCTGTTTTTTTTTTCTCCGTTCTTGTTGAAAGCCAAGAGTTTTTCTCTGTTTCTTCTTTTTTGTCTTTATCTCTTATTCTTCTCGTTAAGCCTCCTTTTTTCTTCTTCTTCTCTTCCGCTTTCTCTCGTTCTCTCTGCATTTATCTGGCATATTTTTTGTGTCGCTATCCTCCTTCCATCAGGATAAAGGCGGCTATGAAACCGGAGCAAAAGCAACGAGAGCCAACTAGCGTGTCGAGGAAAGTGTGAGAAGAATGGAGCACCCAATGACGTATACATACGTCATCGTCGTCCTCATCCTCGTCGACGCAGACGTTTATTCTTTCTCCGTTTTTTTCCTTCTCTCTCTCTCTCTCTCTCTCTTTCTCTCTTTCGCTCTTTCGCTTTTCCTCGTCTCAATTTCGCTTCAGCTGACAAATGCCTCAGATTTTAACGCCAGTCTTTCTCTATACACGCAGTTTCATCATTATTCCCTCTACGTTATTCTCTAGATCTCGTATTTTCAACAAATCAGAGACTATTCGTCGTTTCATCAGTTTTTCTCTACTTCTTTCTCATCTACACCATTTTTTTCTTTTTTTTTTTCACTCTTTATGTACTTGCACAGATAATCTTTATGTACGTTTGTCATAAGGCGGATATCGCCGGAAGTATTATCACAAACAATAGACTGAAATGATGAGGAACTCTTACAGGCATGTAGAAATATACATTTTTTACCTGTGTTCTCCGCTTTGACCGAGTTTCATTACAAAAATCATTTTAACGATGTTTATACAAATTGCCAGGTGGTGTAACATCACCAAAGAAGTGAATAGTGTTTTCAGAGTGTAGTAAAATTCGCTTTTGTATCTCAATACCGACGTCTACATTCTCATTTGTCACTCAGTTATGACTGCCTCATAATTATGGAATTTTGGATCTTGAACATTGGGTTTTTGCCGAATTGTGAAGTTCTGCCTTTTAAAAAATAGTTATTATTACTGGGAATTATTCTCTTCGTTTTGCGATCGTCTTCATTTTCGCACGAAAATGTGTAGAGAATGATAAAAAAATGTGGTTTTTGTCGTGTGTTTTGGTTTTTGACTGCAGTTTAAAATAAAAATTAATTCTTTTTAGTTTGAACTTTTTTTCTCTTACAGAAGACAGAAATGGATGTATAAAAAATAGAAATAATAGGATTCTGAATCCTGGAGTTTGGGCTTGTTCGTTGGTCTCAGCGAGCTGCCATTTCCAGAAATACAAGATTGTTTTTATATCAAGTGTCCCTTTACACAAGTTCGAACGGTAAAAGTTACGCTTCCGCTTGTCAAGTATATACGGCGCAGAAGGAGAATCTGGAAATGACCGTTTCGTCCACTCCATTTACTTTGTCATTTAACTTCCCCTCGCAAATCTAATCCAAGGAAATTGCATGCTTGCAAGCAACTGGATCGTGAACAACCCTTTCAATTATATGATACGAAGCTTTTGCTAAGTTTTGACAACGAAAATAGATTCAATGAAAACGAAATTTCGTTGAAAAAAATCGATTTAAATTGTTTTTTTCAAACAGCTCTCAGTTCTATTACAATTTTTTTTTTTTTTAAATTCTTTTATTTCCAATTCTTGCAAAATAACTTTATATCAAATTAAAAAAAAAAATGTCTAAAAATAAAAATTGAAAATGAAAATAAAATGATTCTTTCTCGCGTTACAATTTTTTCTTTATAGTCAAAATAATTCGTAAATATGCATTTACTTCCAACTGTATTCAGCATCAATAAATATCGATGACAATCATAATAAGAATGTTGACGGCATATTGGAGCTTCATCCTAAGAGAATATGAGCGGTAATGCACTTTGTCATAAAGTACAGCAATCCATAGGGAGTTTTTGTCACAAATTTCGATTGTCAATTTGGAGAAAACTGTTAAGATAATGGGAGATATGGGAAAGAAGGAAAAAAGGGGTTGGAAAGTTGGTTGGAAAGCGTGCGCCACGAGGGAAATGCCAACGGCCACGGAGCGAATGTGAGAGCAGCAAAGCAATGTATAGTTTAACGGGGCGGTGTACTTGCAAACGACAACACACGCTTGCGGTAGATACGACAAAGCTTTCTATATATAAATATGTATATATATATATATACGCGACCGGATATTCGCGAATAGTGGAGTAGGAAGTGTGGAGTGGAGGCAACGAAGAGTCGAGGAGCATGGGTCCACCTCCGAACTGTTAAAGGACGAAAGAGAGAGAGAGAGAGAGAGAGAGAGAGAGAAAGGGAGGGAGGGAGAGAGAAAGAAAGAGAAAAAGAAGAGAAAGAGCAAGAGTTTGCTTGGCGCACTCGCTCAGTGGGGAAATGGGTCTCGGTGTCTGGCTCGGCCTGGCACTTTACCTCTGGCCGACCAACCACCCCACCAACCCCTTGTTATCACACATACTTACGTTTTATATATAGATTTATATACAAATTTCAATTCATTTTTTGTAACATTTTTTTCTTTCCATCCAAGCGCCATTTATCGAGCGTCACTCAATGATTGATATATCACTGGAGCAAACAAAAAAATATAAACTTTTCCAATTTTTCGTCATTTTCAAAAAAATCAAGAGTACACTTCGAAGTTTGCTGAATATGTGTGCATCATAAAAATTTGGCAAATATCAAACTAAATTGTTTAAAAAATCACAATTTTCTTGATTTTTAATTTTTCGAGATCTAAACACGTAGAGGTATTCACGAAACGATGAGAAAAAATACCCAGAGTGACAACACAAAGGGTTAATAATGGAGAAGCCAGGATTTTTGAAATTATGTTAACAACTGAAAAATTTGGGATCGAAATAGACCATTTGGGAGCTGTTCTGGTTTCAATTTTCGTGCCTAGGATCCCTCAGAGAGTTACAAAAAAAGAGGTATGAAATTTACGAACTGAGAATGAGGCGAAATGCATCCTTTTTTGAAAATTCTTTTCCTATTTTCTTTGCGTAGATAAAAATGACACTTTCATGTTTCAAAAAGAACGTAATCTATGCTTTGATTCGATATTTTGACTCAGATACAGAATGCACTGGAGTCTCGTGGTTGGTAATGCAGACCCAGAGGGTTATGGTGTCTTGAAAAGTTGCAGACTTCTCTGGTACGCCAGGGATTTCATTCCCTGAGGCATATATCTAATACCTTACTCTGTTTATGAACTCCTGTCATATACTGCGCTATAACTTGCATACAAAAAGAGAAATATATGTTCAGGTCCCAGTTATCGAACACCTGAACCCCTTCGTGGGAATCGTTTGTTTACTTATTTTCTCAATTTGTTTATTTCATCATTCCGTCTCTCTTCTTTTTCATTTTCTATAATTTTTCTCTTAACTTTTTTCTCCTGTTTATTTTTAATCCTCTGATATGATTCCTGGTTGGAATTGAAAGGAAAATTGTGCTGCAGGAAGTCAGTGACAGAATGGCTTAAGAATTAATCGAGAACTTCAATCTATTACTTTTTTTTTTTTTTTTTAACTCATTTCCTCAACTAATAATTAAACTTTTGGTACTTGACTCAAAGATGTGTTGTGCTGAGCTATAAGTTTATAAATATTCCAATGGATAAAAATCACGAATAATTCTTTTACTTTAAGATTTTGACTTGTAAAATTTTGTCATAAAAATACAGCAAATTGACTGATTCATTTTCCAGTTTAAACTCAATCAACAAAGCTGGATAAAAATTGAATTCGAAGTTATTTAAATTGGTCGGTGTCAATCAGGCATTTCTTAAATTTAAAGTATTCAGGCCAACATCGACGTACTTTTCTCTTCACGAAGATTTGATACATGAGAATTTTTCATAAAAGAAACGTAAATAAAATATTTTTCGATCTAAGGATTTCATATAAATAAATTTCACTCAAGGGGTTAAAAATATTTCTTCTCGTGAATCTCACAACTTTTTTTGCTCCCTAGTGGCTTCGTATCCCGTTTGAAACGAAAGAAAACGAAACTGAGACGCAAGATCGTGTGGGTTCCCTTATCGATTGTTCTACAATACACTGAGACTTTATTCGTTCTTGAAATTCTTGGATTTACTGACAAAATATAAGACCATTATTTCGAAATATTGTGTGCATATAAAAAAAAAAAGATAATTTCATAACAATAAATACGATAATGCTGCATAGTTTATATTCGAGTGAGAATGGAGAATTGAATAAAACGATAATTGTCATAAATATATATCAGACACTTCGGAATTCAGAGAAAAGAGAATAATGCTCAGGCGTCGAAATATCGAGAGTGCTCAGCAATGATTTACTTTCCAAGTAAATATATAAATCTAAATATATATACGTATTTTATAATACGAATAATAGAGCTTTCCCTACGTTTATATATAACCTTGATACATAAACGTGCACATAGAATGTACATGGCTGGAGAAGTCCTGTTCGTTTATAGGAAAATTCATCTCTACATACATGAGTTTATATTTATATATTGTCGATGGAACAAACAAGAGAACGTGAAAAAAAAAGTACTACAATAAACGTGCCCCGAAATAACGAGACTCGACTTCAATAATAAAAAAAAAAATTTAATGTTAGCAAAGTATTTTTTTTTTTCCACTCAGCTCTATTCATATAATCGAAGAGTGAAACACGATTCTAAAATAATGTCCATGCACGAGATATTTGTAGAGAAAATGACCAAAATCATTTCAAACAAAAACTCAAAGATCCTCAATTTCGAAAACTACATTTTATTATTTATTCTTTTATTCAATTTCTTCGAATCTAATGCTCACAAAAAATAGAAAACATTGAATAAGACAGAAAATGAAAGAAGATTGGAACGAAATAAATTCTAAAATATCAGCAAAAAATAAAATCAAACCAGAAAGAATGAAAGGAGAATTGTGAAAAAACGAAATAGGTTGATGACAAAAGATGTGGTTGGATCGGCTCATCCACAGATACCTGCGGCATGCATCGAAGCAACGAAAGCTTTTCGAACAGAATTCAGGTATCTCGTTCGTACTACTACGTCATGACACAAGATCCAGGCACCTATGATCGTGTATATACGACAAAAGTTTCGTTTACATATACTCATAGACATATATATGACGTGGAGCAAGCCTGTTGTCTGCATTGTTCGCCGTGAGAGGCCGCTCGATGTATACCACAGTACTTTAGGGGTTGGAAAAGGGGGTGGAGTATGATTTTGGCACAAATTTCACTCGGTCATGTACGTCGTTGTGCTCTGGAGCACAACGGTTCCTTCGTACAGCCAGAACCGATGCAGCAGTTGCAACTGCACTTTCATCTATACAAATATATGTATATATATATATATTTTGCCTATTTTGGTCTTTCTATTTTACCCTGGGGAATCATCCGTATGGTAAATCCGGGATACCGAATAATCGTGAAATTGCTGATGCAGGAAGCAATGCTGAATACGTAAAAGTCTATGCATATATACGTTTTATATATATGTATATATTTTACGCAGTAAACATGCAGACAGACCAGATGCTTGCGATTTTTACTGCTCACGTATATTATTTCCGGTGGTATGTATGATTTACGTGAACGTACATAAGCTTCTTGAGGATAAAAAAAAATAATAATAATAATTTTAAAAAATGTGTACTTACGACCAAATTTTATGAATAACTGTATTTAAATGTATACATATATTTATAATGATAAAAGGAAAAGATAGCGAAGGCAAAGATAGAAAAAAGTAAGAGGCAGAAAGCAAAAGCTCTCGAAATCTGGTGCACAACCCGAGTCAGCATATTTTTCATTTCATACTTTTTAATGCAGATACGAACGTGCGATACTAAGTTTTGATAGCAACACGATAAAGCATTTGTCGAGATTACCACGTATTTAGTGCATGAAATTCTTTTCGTTTGTTCACTAATGACAATTAAATTGCTTGCTCGATATATTAATGATGAATGTCATTGATGGCAGAAAGTTTCGTCCTTGATTTACCCTTTTGTATCAAATTGATTATTAAAATTGTTCATAAATATTGAATTTTTATACAATGTATTTATTTTTATGTTGAACAAGGACACAAAATCTTTGTCTTATCGAAAAATTGTCGCTACATCGAAACAAATAAACAATGAAAATAGCTTATTAATATTTTTCGGATTCGTTCATTATTTCGGAATGATGTGACACTTGGAGATGCAGTTTATTATCGTTAATAAACTTTTCATCAATTTGATTAGATTCATTATTTTCTTTGAGAGACAAGAAAAAATTGTGGTTTAAATTGTATAAATATTTACGGTTTTAAAACTATTTTTTTTGGATACGTCGATTCTAATTGCTTGAATTAATTAATTTGACACCAAATTTTGGCCACATCCTTATCAGACTTTATACATTTTCCAGTTTATTATTATATCTCGTAGAAAATGAAAAGCCTTGGTCGAAAATTTTCGAGATAATTTCCCGAACGATTCCGGGTTTATTTCCCAAGGGTATATAGACCACCGAGACAGTCACGAGTTACTGTAGAAATTCAGTCTCGCGAGTCTTCGCACGTGCTTCGAAAAACAAGGATGGTTAAGCCACTTTGTAGAAGAGGATAAAAATGAGGAAACGTCAGAGGATGTTTGTCCACGTGTCGCGGTGGATGTTTTCGATCGTCACGCCATCCTCGACTTTATACAATAAACGGTCGTTGTAATGTACATTACGATATGCACAAATATGAGGCAGTCAACGTCAGTGTTATCAAATTTCAACACTGTAGTATTCTGTTCCCCTTATCCATTTTTTTTTTTCATGAACATTTTTTCTTCCTATAAAAAATAAAGTTTTTATAAAAAAATGTTTAGATTCATATTTTTGTTAACATCTTTCAACGTTTTCGGAGTGTTGCGAATGAAATTTATCATTGATTATATTTCTGAAAATATTATCGATTAACCCTTCGGCTGCAAACGCATTTTGAACTTTTCTTCCTAAAATCTTTGGCCTTCGGCTCAAAACGTTCGATTTTTATTTATCACGAGTGATTTTAAACCCTTGAAATGTTTCCATTAAAAAATTGTTCATCATTAAAGACCACTCTTTCAATTGTGTTTTGCACAAAATCTGGAAAAATCGGTGGTGTAGATTTGCACTGATGTTAGAACGAACGGATAAAAAAATAATTGGATTTTTTTATCTCGTGCTACAATCTCAGTTCAGTCTTGTATTTCTTGGTATAAAATACAAAAAAAAAACACAAATTCTGAAAAGAACAGAAATCAATATTGCAGTGAATCATTTGTCACGAATATTCATTTAATTTGATTTCACAGTTATTCGTCAGTAAATTAATTCGAAATTTAATATAAATATTTCACTTTACGAAACCGAGGAATTAAATCGAATGATGAAAAAAAAAAAATGCAATGATTTTGAAACAATTTAAAAAGTTCAACAATATTGAAGAAAACGTTTTAATGAAATAGACCGTGTGGAGTAAAAACTCATAAAATAATGGAATCGTGTTCGTAAATTTGAAATTGCCACGTTGACACCTTCTGACAAGAACCCCCACCGAAGCGAGGGGTTGACTTTTGATTTGGTTGTGCGTTAGACAAGTGAAAGGCAGGTGCTAATGAGAAGGGCGGTGATATTTTTTCCTGTATCATACGATCGCGAGTTCCGTCACGCACGTCAACGAAAAAAATAAGGGAAAAGAATTAAAGTAGTCGCAATCAAATATACGTGTGCAAACGGAGAGAGTGAGAAAAATATCGTGAGAGGGACAAAGGGAGAGAAACTCTGTTCCCTATAATATGTTTTTATGTTCTACGTTTAGAGGGTAAAAGAGAATGAGTGTAGAGAATGAGATAAGGAGAGTGAAGCGGAGATAATTTTTAAACGTAAAATGTAAAAAAGAAGAAAAAGATGAAGAGGAAATGAGAATCCGTCGAGAGTGGGGAATATTTTTCTTCCTTTTCTCTCTCCCTCTCTTTTCCCTTAACTTCTTTCTTTGTCTCTCTTTCTGTTTGGTTCGTGTGGTGTTATCACAGTGAGAAAGGCGACACGCCATCCTGGCCTAGGCCAGCGTGTCGTCGTTTATCGTCGCGAGAGAGTATTATGGAGGGATGAAGGGTAAAGGAGAGGGTTGAAAGCTCACAACCACTTTTAACCCACCACAGGCATTCTCTGCTCTCTTGTGCACTATACAACAACAAAAAAACCGTTGCACTTGCCCTCGCGATGTAACAAAAAGATGAAGCTAAAGGAAACACTTACACACACACACACACACACACACACACAACACACACACAGGTACAAAAAACATATAACCGAGATTCGGTCACCCGCGATATTATGGTTTTCAATTAAATTCTTTTAGAGTCTCGTATTCTCGAGCTTGATGTGAAAATAAAATAAAAACACAGCCATAAAGAAATACTGTGCTTTGGTAACCTCGATTCGGTCAACTGATCACCCAGACCTGCAAAATACGATCGAAAATGATGCCTCTGTGCACGCTTCACTAAATCGAGGTTTATCGATAGCCTATTTTATTTTAAATTTGAAAAAAATAATAATAATAAAAAATACTATTATTTGCTGCAGTCGAGATTTATTGAATGAAAATCGACAATTTCGAAATCACTGACTATCAATCATTCCATTGTGTCAAGTATTGACACTGTTAGTGAAACTTTTTTTTTCAATAACTACGTTTTATCGTTTTTTTTTGTTCTTTTTACCTAAAAAGCATCATTTCGAATACGCAGCTTCCCAAGTTACTTTCAAAAATTCGTTTACGTCGATTCGAAAGTTTTTTATGAACAAAGAGTATTTATTCCTTGAATTTATTTTGATTTTTACTGTGACACATGATTGTAGTTGAAATTATATTTTTTTTTCATAAAAAATAAAATAGAATAATGCAATTACTAAGTCCACCAGGGACTTGAATTGAATTTTTTTTCTTCATGTGCACATCTCAGTTCTAAATAATTGATTAAATATTTATCGATAAAAATTTTCACGTAGCAAACGGAAAAAAGTTATTGAAAACATTGGGAAAATTTGAATACTATCGATCGCAGGTTTTCCGTAAAGAAACATTGAAGCACGTGCTATTTCTTGAATAAATTTGAAAGCTCGTTTGCCAAGGGTCATGAAAACTTGCAAATTAACTTCACAAACTAAAGAAGTCTGTTTTTTTTTTTAAATAAAAACTAAAACGTTTGTAAAAAGTGAAAAGTCATTTCTCGTCAATAAAACGGACCCTACAGCGAACCAACGTCGCCGAAGATTTACAAAAATGGAATGATGAGGAAAGAGGGTTGAAAAAATGAGAGCATAGAAAATCGGTAGCAGTAAAAGATGAGATACGTACAGTATTTGGGTCTATATTTAAACTTGTTAATTTGAAAGCTGCATATTCGAGTTTTGTATATACCGCATGTTTCCGGTACCTTTTTATTTCAACCCCAGGGGTTGCTGGTGCTTTTTTCGCCCTCACTAGCGTCGATCGATCGAATAAAAACCCGGCGGCAAGTTCCGCACGCGGAGCTTCAACATTCCCAATTGATTTACCGCAAACAAAAACAAGTTTTGAAACGGTCGCTGTCTTTCTCTTTCTCTCTTTCTCTCGGCAATGGGGCAAAACAGGAGAAGGGATAGTGAGGCAGGCAAAATGTACAGCAACAATGACTGGAATACCAGGAACAGAGAACGGCATAGTTTGACGGTTCGCTATACATATATGATATATATTTCAAATTTATCATACATATATATGTATATATTGGCAACATATCCGTGTACGGGGAATCGCAGCGGGGATGTGGAGCTCTCGAGCCGACGACCTTGACCGGAGCAGAATGAAAGAGGGTGATAGAGAGGGAGAGAAAACACAGGAGTGAGCAGAGGAGGGTAAAAGAGAGAAAGAGGATACGTGTGGGGTGGTGGATCGACGAGCAGCCAGGGTAAATCGCGGCCGACCTCGTTCAGCTTTTCCTTTCTTTCTTCTTTCTTTCTTTTTTATTTTAACCTTTTTTATTTATCGAATCAAACGTATAGATAGATTTTTTTTCACTTGTTCACTGTAGTATAACATACTATAGAGTTTCATGTGACATACCTGTTCAAATTCTCTTCCAAAATGATGCATTTATATTTATTAATCATTTCAGACCTTGGGTGAAGTGAATTTAAGGTTGAGCCATTTCTGCTTTTTGCAACAATGTGGCACGTCCTTTTTTTGGGCTTGTTTGGGTTCTCTTTTATTATTTTCGAAAACAATAAGTTTACCAAGCAAATGCTTGGTCAGTTTTTCATAATTTTTCTTAAATTTCAGTCCATTTGTTTACCTGGATTCGAGATGAAAAATTGCGCACATATTTATCCCTTTCAATAAGGGCACGAGTAAGAGTTCTCAGTTGTAATCGGTTTTGAAGCTTTGGCTTTTCATTGAATTGATGGAAGAGTCGAATCCAATTCCATTGAATACATAATTAAGTGGAAATCGAATTATATTAATTAAACTATGATGCACGGTATAGAAAGCAATATAGTTACATCGATGGGGTTGAAAAATGATTTCAGTTCGTACTGAACTTATTATTGATCACATTGAAGGACACTAAGGGGTTGGATAGATTTTCTATCATAACACATTGTATTTATTCAAGAATTCAATAATTCAAAAAACTATTGAACAATGTCAACGAATGCTTAGGAAAATGGAGAATATTTTGATGGAAGATAACGTAAAACTAATTTCTGGAACAGTTACAACTTTTTTTCTCGTTTTTTTCGCTCATGTTCCGTCGAAATATTTAGTAGCAACATAATTCATCAAAACTGCAGTGTTAACATTGCACGAAAATGGAATATACGGCGTTTCCCTGGAACTTTGAGACTCCAGCAAAGTGACACACCTGGTGCCACTTTGTGAGGAACAGGAAACTTAGAACCTCTTAAATAGCAGTTTCAGGGATCCTGAATTTCACAATTTGCCATGTGCTAAACTGTGCACATGAAACGTGCTATTATCAATTGCGTTATATGTTTTCAAAGCTTCTGTCGAAATGAGCCTCCTTTCGACATGCCATTTTCCAACGAAATCTTGTTCACGAACTACAGTAACGTTGCCTTGAGTTATTTTTTGCTTTTTACGTGCATACTAGATGTTGATAGCCGTGCAACGTTTATGTTACTTTGAGAATTTTGAGTACATAAAATGGGTTTTTGAACGAGCCACCAAACGGTGGCTCCGTAAACGTAGTAATTGAAAAATATATTGCATGCAATAATGTGAAAGGTATATGGGAAAAGATGTTTTAAAGTTTCAAAGATATGGCCAAAAAATATGGTGGCAACGATATTGCTGCAGTAAAAAATCAGGAATGATCTTTCTTTCGTAAATCTCACTCTACTGAAATTTATTTCATCTTGCGAAATTCTATTTTCCTTAATATCATACATTTTACATTCTTTCATATTACATTACTCTTCCATCGTCCTACCAGAGATGTTCCAAAATTGTCATCGTTTCAACACTTTTTATTATAACGACGTATATTTCTTTTTTTATTCAACGTCGTTCGAACCAAAATGACGTATGAAAAAAAACTGTTCCAACTTGGGAGCGAATGATCGAATGAGAGCAACCTCAGTTGCAATAACCCTTGAAGTTCGAAACGTGTACGAAAGAAATGTGGGCATGTGAGAAAATATGATGGAAAATCTTCTTTTTTTTTTCATTTACTCCATTTGTCAACGTCATAGTCTTCAATGATTTTTTTAAATGATTAAATTGGATATTTTACGAATTCTTGTGATGCACAAATATTCAGGAATGTTTAAAGTGTACTGATGATTTATTTCAATAAAAACCTATTGACGGGCCGCTGGTTACAGGCGCATAAAGTACGCTCCGGGTCAAATTGACCCAGTGTGTCAATGCAGTCGACAACGAAGGGTTAATCTTGGAACAAATAAATAAAATTTGAACATAGCAAAGATCTCTTTTGGGTCAATGAAAACTAAAAATGTCCTTTCCAAAAAATCTGCAATTACTTAACCAGATAATATATTACTAACGAGCTCATAATAAGTAGAATATTATGACAATAAAAAGAAAAGATAAAGAAAATCAATTGGATGTCGAAAGTCTGATACAAAAGATAATGAAACGTATAACGAAGGAAAAAAAAATTTAGTTCTGCAGTAATCGAAAATAATGGTAAAATTATCAGTGGCGTTCCCGACACGCTTATTTCTTTTTTTTTCTGCTTTTTCGCCTTCGTTATCGTGAGAACGTCAAGTTGCGATCGTCGCGTGATTAATCCGTTAATAATGGATGTTGTATACATGGGCGCAACGAAAACTCAAGCATATGTCCAGTCCAGAGACCGACTCACCTTATCGGAAAGATCTCCGGGCTTGATTTAGTAACGGGCTGTAAATCTTTGTGTGTACGAAGCTACGGACATATGTATGTATTATGTACTTCTCAATTTACATAATCGACACTGTGCGTGTTGGTCAGTAGACAAATGTGAATTTTTGTTTTGTTATTAGGAATTTTTACAAATGAAATATACACCTCAACTGTTAATCCCTAAAAGTACCATTTCTTATTTCCAATTGACCCTCTTCAGCATGTAGTGAAACAAACGCTGACCCACTTTTTTAGGCTGGTTTTAAAACTATTAAACTACTTTTTTTTTTAACAACAAATATCAAGTTTTTTATTTCTCTGTACTCTCTTAAATAATTAAAAATGTACAACAATGCAAACAATAACAAAAATACCCCGTACAGAAAAATATTCAGGATTCGTTCTCATTCACGAAAAATTGATTCTTACACTAACCAACAATGGAAATTGATGTGATTTTTTTTTTTGAGAAACTGCAAAGAAGTTTACAGAATTTTTTTGCTACTCGTCGTTTGTAGTTTTGTTTACGAAAAAAAAAACAAAGATATAAAATAAGTTTCGTACAGCACTGTATTTATTGAAAAATTACTATTGTTTTCGAACGTTTAGTTCAGATCCTTAATCAACGACCTCAAAAACCTTAAGTGAATAAAATTTAGGAAAATCGTGTGCCTCAAAATGGAAAAAAAATATTTCTTAGCAATTGAATATTAAAATGCGACCAAAAATTAAAGAAATCCTTTTTGCAGATAGTATTGTAATTATGCAGTGAAATGACAAAATGACGTATTCGTAAATAAAAGCTCCGAGAAGGAACCATCAAAAATAGAATCTTAAAAAAAAAACACTAATTATCTAAATAACCTGCATGAATTTGTAACTTCAGTTCAGAACTATACAACATTGTTGTACGAACCATTTAGCTTCGAAAAAATTACACCCAGGATGTACAGCATTAACATAAAAGTTTACGAAGTAATTCCGAGAGTTCTGTTCATTACAAAGTTTCTTGAGTAATATCAAAGGAATGTGACAAACAATTGAATCAATTATTAAAATTGTTTATAATGAAAAAAATACATAAAATTCCATCGCAACCTTCATTTACACGCCAGAGTGAAAAAGTTTTTTGACAATAAGTGAAGTATAAAATAGTGTTTTTTTTTGTTAAAATTCTTTGTTGGAATATTGCCTGGTCTGTCGTAAGTTCGAAGGAGAGACATTTGATTAGGATTCTCGTGATCCTATACATGAAGGGTAATAACTCTCCTTCTCCTTCTCTCTCTCTCTCTCCCTCTCTGTCTGTAATAACCGAGGGTCTGCATGCAGTGAACCGGAACGAAACTGCAACTCCTTTTGGCACATAAACATAGTTATATGTATAAATGTAGACATATGTATGTATACATGACCGAGGAAATCTGTATGTAGACAAGGAAATGTTCATGTATATAGAGATATATACATATATATACATTTGTGTATTGATAGCGCTGGGTCGACTCAAATTGCTCGGTACACTCGTGCTGGCACTTGGCATGCATGCGAATCTAGCATATGACAGCGAGCGAGCCTGCAGTTCGCCAGGTTTGCCAGGAGAGGTTGAAACAGAATGAGAGAGTGAGAGAGAGAGAGAGAGAGAGACGTAGCTCGGGAGTATGTATCACCGGGTATCAGGGTTATGGATGGCCCGTGGGCACGCTAACCCAGTGACATCTCTAGGTCAGCCTCCCCCGTCTCCGCCACTTCCTCCGGCCTCAAACTCAACCCCCGTGACTCGGCCACCCCGGTAGCAGCGCAAACCGCACACCGAGACTGGTGCTGGTCGTTTGCTGGTGTCGACCATCAGTAGGCACACATAAAAACTCTGCTGAATGAGCCTTGTCGAGGAACAGCAAACTGAACATATTTTTTAGTCGCTATTCCCATCGTTTTCGTTGCAAACTCTGCAGACTTTACTGCAGACTAAAAAACGGTCCAGTTATTCAGGTTGGTGGAGGTTTGAATTTGTTTTTTTTTTTTTTTTTTTTAATTCAGACTTAGGTGGGTTTCGGTTTAATGGGATTAAGCATTTATGATTGACGTCATAACGACATGATAGAGAATTTTTTAACAAATATCAATTAATGGATTTGTATAATTTTGTAAGATTCTTTTCATATTTTCTAACACTTTTTTCTTTTTACTTTACTAAACATTTTTATCGTGGAGTGAGAAAATATAATGCTAGAAATTTTTTCAACTTCAAACTGAACGTTTTTATGTTTTTGTATGTTTTGAATCACTATTATATTATGTGGATAAGTTTTTAAAAAAATGATGATAGCACGTGACACCGTTTGAAACAGACGCCAATAACCATTTGTGCCATGGGCTATGTTTATACCATAAATTGTTATACCTATTGGTGTGAAGCAATTATTGGCTGTGCTGGCTTCGTGCCAATGACCAAAAATCATTGGCCTTTTGCCAATACATGACGATCACTTGTGGCTAATTACTTGTGTCAATAACTATCGTTTGCAAAGTTTGCGTTCAAATCATTGTCGTGATATTCCTGCACGATTTCTAGTTGGAGATTTTTTTTCTCTATTTATTATCAAAGCTTTACGACATGGCGCTGCAATGGACTACATCAAGACATAAGATCATATTTGAAGGGTTAAAACTTTCAGAAAAATCAACGAATGGTTCTATTTTTCGAGGAAAAAAACAAAAGAAACGACATTTGCCAAAAAAAATATTCACATGGTCGAAATTAAGGTTCAAATTCCCACTGTCTGGATAAATATTAACACATGTTCCAAAACATATGCACAGAGTGTTTGACTTTGTTATTGTCACATTCGTGAAAAGAGACACAGAGTTAGAGTAGCACAATATAGATCCTACGAGTTCGAAAGCATTGCCAGAGAAGACAGATGTGCTCTCGAAGCTAAAAGTGATGTGTTGTCTCAAGAGGCAGACACAGAGTTATTGAGAATTCGAGATTGAAGGAGATGCAAATAAGACGGATGCCACTTTTCTTTCTCTCCCTTTTCATTGTCTACAAAGAGGAAGAAAGAGAAGAGAGAGAGAGAGGAAGAATAAAAGAAAGAGACAAAACAAATGAAGAGAGAGAAGGATCCACAGTGAAGTTTGAGAGGAAGAGACAGTAAGAGATGAAGGAGCGAGGGTGGGAAGAGAGGGAAATAGAGAAGGCTTGAGAGTAGATCTCTGATGCTTTTCCGAGAAATGCACGGCACATAGAAGGCAAAGTCGAGTTAACGAGCCGGGACGACGGGCTAATTCCCCATCGGGATCGACTCCATTAATTCCACCACAATGGAGCAACCCTTCCCTTTTCCCGCCAAGTATGAGTAACAACAGTGAGAAATCAAGGACCCTGTTCGTATTTCCCATGAAAAAATTCTATTGATATTTCGTACAAAGTAATTAGCTATTTACACCTGACAACTATCAATTAGTTGAGAAAATTACTTGCTTTTGTTTTGTTTTTTCTCTTCGTTCTCATTCATGATACGCTACATTCGTTGATGTATAAACGTTTGGATAATAATGTCAACAATTTAAACAAAAAGCTTTTGAACTCGATGGAAACAGGCAATTAATAGACTTTTGAAAAAGTGATTCGTCTTTTAGATCCAAGAGACGATAACATCGTTTATAAACTCCCAATGAATCAAGTCGCAATCCATCATATAATCAGCTTTTTTTTGCAACAGTTTTTTCTCCGACCTGTCCGTCATCCGTCATTCTGAAGTGATGATACGTCATTTTTCTCGTTTCATAAAAAATTGCCAATGAATCCAAGAAAAAGAATTACTAGGTGAAAATCCTTAATTGAGGAAACTCGGAGTTTATGTCCAATGATTTTTTAACGCAAATACGAAATCCAATAACAATTAAAAGTTAAAATTTGAAAAAATTATTTCATATTTTCCATGATCTTTCATATTACTTTTCTACTTTTAATAAGCTTTGCATAAATCATCATGTAAATTCAGCACTCTCTGGATTAGAATATAAAACATAGTGGAGAACACATTGAAGAAATTTAAAAATAATATAATTCATTGCAATTACATTCTTAATGTAGTTTGAATTGTTATTTTTTCTCTCAAAGCGTGGATTGTTGCCTTATAACAATTTGCATATTCGACTGTGAATAAATATTGATAAATTATTGTAACAATGGATTAATATCGATTTCTTATTTTCATTTAGAATCAAATAACGGACCGTTATTTCAAAATTGTTGTTACGAGTCTCTATATACGTTTGATATTTATGTTTTCAGACAAATAATCAAGATGACTGATGAACTGGTGATGTAGCTGATTGCCGGTAGCGAGGAACAGTAAAAGGAAAAGAGCTTCGCTCTTTCCCAGTCAGAGGACAAACATCACTGTCATTTTCGCACAATTCATCATCATCATCAACAGGCACATCAACGGAGTATCGTTCCCGTCATCGTCGTTGCATTGAAGGCATCACGACATCACGAGAGCTTGTGGAAGCTCAAGAGAAGAAAATATAAACTGCCGCGCGCTCTAAGAGCGCGTCTACGACTCATCATCCTACCCTTCGAATTGAAGAACGTAAGAATTTATTCAATTTACTTATAAATCATGATTCTTTACTTATCTTTTTCATAAATTAAGTGTAAAATCTTGAGTTAAAAAGACTTCGTACATTGAACACAAAGTTTCCACTATTCAATGACGTATTAATTCATAGAAAAGCGAACCATCATGACATATCCAACGAATGAGTTCTGCACGATTTTATAAACAATTCCATTTGACACGAAACTTCGTGTTTACAAAGTAAAGAAAAAACCTTAAAATCGTGGTGGGGAGGCCAAATAGACGTTCTCCAAAAAACGTGGTCATTCTTCCTTTTACCTGGTCACAATCAATGACAGCCTCCCCCCCGCCCTTCCTTCTCTCCACGACTCTCAAAATACGAGACAGTTTCAAGCGATCCAAATATAATTTGCCTGCTTCTCTCGCTTCCAAACGCGTACTACTCTGTGTCTAGCTGAAATCAAATATGTTCTGTCTCTTCAACCAATTCACGTACTCTATATTGTATTATTAGGTACGTGAGAGGTCAAGCAGCCATGGATATTTGCTTGTAGTACATTCAGCGGAATCTCTGTCTCTTTCTATCTCTCTCTCTCTCTCTCTCTCTCTCTCTCTCGTAGGCAAGCAGTCAATATATGTAGACTATTCAGTTCGTAGTTTCCACCCTGTACAGATGAGAGAGATCGCGAGTACGTTAACCGCAGGTACAAAGCCGAGAGCTCGTGTACACAGTCCGCTGGTCAAACGGAGTTACCGAGTAGATACTACTGTTCCCTTCCGTTTGCACGACAGTGAGCAAAGAGAGAGAGAGGGAGAGAGAGAGCGTGAAAGAGAGAATTTACTCTATCCTATGAAAGATCGCGTTTTCCAAGGTTTCCAACAGTCTACTTTGTACCTTTTCTATGTATTAACGAAAGTGGCTAAATTTGAGCTATTTGTCTTCTCGTCCTTTCAGTGGAACTCTAAATCATTACTTTTAAACTACTCAAATAATGATCTTTGAAGAATCTTTCTTTTTTAATCTACTAACCGCATGAATTACAAAGTTTCCTGATAGAATGTTAAGATTTCCAGATACTTTTTTCCCATAATCGTTTTTTTTTAAGTATAAAAATAGATAGATCAATTTTGAATTCATTGAAATGTCTATGAATACGAAACTTAAACTCCGAATTTAAAGAATCCTGTTCCCAACCCATGGCCTGCACATATGTTGAAAGATTTTTAAATTAAGATATAAAATATGTGTCTCGGTCTAGCCTTGACGTATAATATTTCATTTTGATTTTATTTATTGTATTATCGGGAATGAGGAATCCAGAGTTCTGTAGAAAGTTGAGATAAGGACTTCGTAGACTACTGATAAGAATCTTGTACAGATTTTCCTCAAAAAACTTGGTTTCGTGGATTGCACTGCTAATAAGTCGATGTGGATACTCCATAATACTCGGATTAAAAAAGTTACAAATCATGTATCATCGGGAAAAAAAGATTGAGAAACTGCAAAATTTTTTATGATGTTCCATTGAGAGTCTATTTGAGTCTGTTATGACAGCCAGAAACAGACAGACGAAAAAAATGTTTTTTATATAACAAATCACTAATGGGCGAAGGTTGATACCACTTGAAAGTCGTGAGTTCAGACCGGACGTTGTCCTGAATATTGTTGATCGCTTGATACTTGAAGATACGACAGAAACGATTATTTCCTTTTCCGTTCTGAAGAGATCTCAGTTCGCTTGTCTTCTTGTCTGTCCATCTGTCTATCTTTCTTCGCTCCAAGTTTTTTTTATTTCTTTTTCTCTCCCACTCTCGCTCTTGATTTTCTCGTTTCCGATTCGCCGAATCGAGAGTATAAGGAGGAACGTACAGAGCTCTCTCTTTTTCTCTTTCTCTTTTTTTCCTCTTAGAGCTACGAGGGTTGTTAGGATGCTGAAGATACGAGAGGAACGAAGGAGAGGAGAGATTGAAACGTGAAAGAGAGAAAGAAAGAGGGAGAGAGAAAGTGGCATCAAAGACCGCGAGAGAGGGTGCGCCACACACGTTCCTCTTCGTTCCAATTGAATCGGAAAAAGAGGACATGAAGGAGATGAGGAGCAAGAGAGACGTGAGCCTCCAGAGTGAGAAACGCTGATATAGTACGTGAAAGAGGAAATAAAAAGCTGCAGTGTACAAAAAAAAAACCACCACTTGTACGTACGAACGTATATCTATGTACAAATTCAACAATAATAACACATACAATTTCGCGTGCGGCAAATTGAATTCACGGGACTTGGTCGTCGTTCATATACCACCTTTCATGCTTTTTCAACCTCGTCACCAGAGAGAGAGAAAGAGATAGGCAGAAGAGAGAGAGAGAGAGAGAGAGAGAGAGAGAGAGAGAGAGAGAGAGAGAGAGAGAGAGAGAGAGAGAGAGAGAGAGAGAGAGAGAGAGAGAGAGAGAGAGAGAGAGAGAGAGAGAGAGAGAGAGAGAGAGAGAGATTGAAAGTTGAGAGGAAAAGAGAAAAATATACAGAGAGATGAGTCTGTGCAGACTTGTTGTCGTCGCAATTTTCATCATACACAGAGTGTCCAAAAATATCGCGTTCACAACGTGGAGAATAGCCATTCTATGAAGTTCTCTTTAAAACAAAGCATCTTCATTACATTACAACCCCAAGTAGCGTCGATGAAATATTAATTAATTCGTAATAGCCAATCTGGAGAGTTGATAAATAAGAAGTGGGTGCAACGAAGATAAAAGTCGATGAATCAGTAACTTAACCTCACCTCGAATTCACGAAATTAAAATTTGTCGAAATGGTTCGATCGATTGTAAAATGGCTCTGTTAGCTCGTGCAGGACGATGGTAAAAATATTGTGAGAGAGGCTTTTTTTCATCGGTTAATCCGTGTCGGGGAAATTCAATTTCGAAATTCGTTGCTATCTCTCTCGCACTCACGGTGGCGAGATACCAACCACCGACCCGTAGAAGTCTGAAAAGAATATTCGTATTCATTAAAATAATGAATATCTCGAGAAAATTTAATCTGAGAGAAAAATGGCACTTAAGAATTTATTTCTCCCGAATTTTACGATCTCTTTACGCAGCGAATTATAGATACACGATTTTCGCGACACCCTTTACACACGAGAGCCACGTTTTGTTTATTACGTTGAACCATTGCGAAACGTCGACAGATTCAACTCTGGCCTCAATCAAAGGCTGTTTTTACCATAGCATGTGCTTTATAACGAGGCACTCTTGTTACGTGAACGGAGGAGGACGAGTGTGTGGCAGTTTTTTTAAAAGAATTATTACAAAAGATCGTTCATTACCGTGAGAACTTATTATTTTTCAATAATCATAAGCACGTTTATTCATGCGAGATTTAAAAACGCGTATTACATAGTAATAATTAATCTTTTTATTTTCGTTCGCGGTTAGAAATTAGTATAATTGTATTTTAACATAAAGTTTCTCCATTTTATTTCCATTCACTCGGTCCATTAATTTATTTGCATAACTTTAAAGTGTTGTAACGAAATTTCCACCTAATTGACACATTCTAAAGAAAATACTTGCAAATTCGAGCTGAAATCTTCCCTCGAATGAAAAAGGGAGTAAGAACGAATGAGAGAAATAGTACGGAAAGTAAAATTGAAGCAAAACTAGGGATTACTGCAAATAGAGCGTTTGAGAAATCTGTACGCGATAGACCATTGAAATATTTACAGATAACGGCGCGTCGGGTGACGGCTATTCAGTGAATATATATATATATATTTATACATCTGTGTGAGTCTGCGTTATCGTGTCTTTATGTATATTCCTAGATCTTGCTTTTTTATTCCCAATTCAACGTCGGTATACATTTGCATACATTCTCTCGTTAATCCATATTTAAGTAAATGGATAATTAGTGTATATATATATATATACATGATAAAACATTTAGGGGACATCCCAAGCTAAATCGATAAGGCCATGACCGTCAATGTGTTTAATTTTGTTATCTTTTTGCCGCATACCGCAGAGCTACGTAAAAAAAAAAGATCGTTCTATTTAGAAACTTTTGATAGCGATTAATTGAGCTAAGGAATGTATGAGTTATCATCTTTTTTTCTTCGTATATTCCTTTCCGTTTTCTTTTGTGTTATCTTGTAAAAAATTTCATTATTTTTGAAGTAGCTGAACGAACTGGTTTGTGATCAATGAAAACTAATTTCGTTTTGACGTTTTTAAGTTTTTTTTTTTTCGTTTTTTAATGGCTTGATAAACGAAATTAAATCTGATTTTCCTAATCATGGAAATTCTTAATAAATCAAATTGATCGAAGTTCTTGGGTCCCTCTCCCTTTTGCGACGAATCTCGTTTTCACTCTCTTTCTCTTTCTCTCTTATTTTTGTTTTACCCAATGTCGCGATAGCTTTGGAGCTCTTGGAACGGATTAACGTTGCATTTATATTCATTCTACGATATTCTTGCTAAATATAGTTACCGGTCGATTTTCAATGTAATAACGACGAGCAACGATGAACGAACGATAAGTTCGACACGTATTTCAAGGTACTAATGATCACAGTAATTTCAGAGTCGGAGAGTTTTTATTCCTCATTAAAGAAAGATTTTTTTTTTTTAATACATTTAGATATCAAAAGTGGGAGAACGAATCTTTCTCTAAAGGGAGCTCAAAATGAATTTTAACGTTTTATTTAATAATATAATTATTAAAAACAATCTTCATGAGCATTTTCTTTCATTATCAAGTAACATTGAAAATGGAAAATCTATCTCAGTTATATTTGTCTCTCAATGAAACTAAGTATGGATCCAATATTGATAAAAATTTGATAACGAGTCATGACGAATAAACTTAACAACGTGGCAAGAGACAAATGTTAATTAAATTAATTGAGCATTATTATAAATGTGTAGAGAAATTGAAAGAATTTGTGAGATGGGTATAGAAAAAAAAAAAAAGTCAATAACAAAATGAAGTAGAGATAAGTAAGACGAACGAACGTGAAATCTGTGTCACCCCAAAACCTCAATCAAATATTTTATCTTACATCTGATTAACTTCAAATGTGGGTCTGATTGGAAAAAATCGTTAATTACAATTAATTTTTCTACCTACTCACGAAAAAAAATTGAAACGAAATTGTCTGTTCGTCTGATAAAAATAAAATGAAACAAAGAACGTTAAGAGTAGTGACAATCGTGTCTCGATACGTTTTTTTTTCTTTTTTTTGTTGTTTTTCGAGGTTCAGACATTTCAGTATTCCGGTTGACAGGACGACGGATAAAGACGAAAAGTGGCAGGAAAATAGGCAACTCACCGTTGAACGAATGGCAAAATGTCGAACGCTTTAAAACCGTGGCCTCTGTTCCTCTCGTCGAGTGATATCAACGAGACGACACGATGAGAAAGGGAAAATGCAGAGAGTGGATAGAAAAGACAATAAAGCTTGTCCGGTTTGAAACAACAACGCAGACGTTTAAAGCTCTTTAAATTAATTAACGTTTTAACGGATCGCCGTTACTTCGTTACCTTCACGACTAAAAATGCCACTAAATTAATTGCTGGCATCAGTGACGCGATGTACTTTGCAAATTACGTTATAATTATCATATGATTGCATTATTTTTTATTCTGCTTGCCAATGATTTGTAATTTAGAATCTAGTTTCTAAAACTTTATTCAAATATTCATTATTTATTACTCTCTTCGTTATTCTATTGATTAAGTAAATGAGTAATAAAAGGAATATTACTCATTAGTTTTAAGGAAACATGACAAGTCGTATGTTTCAAATTTTCAACAAAAAATCTGCAGCAATGGATACGCATTTGCTTTGAGGTTTTAGAAATTCTTCAAATTAAGCCCTTCCAGTCAAGACAGTACTTGGATGGGTGACTGCTTAGCAATCCGCTTAACTTTTGAACGTGACTTTAGCGAAACCACTGTGTTGCAATGAACGAAAAAATGTTTCGATTAATTTTCTCAAGTTGTATAATTCGTAAATGGAGAAATCGTTGGATTGAAGGATCAAATACAACATCAAAAAACTGGGAATAAGAATTGCTGTAAATGAAATTAAAAATATTCATGTTGATGGTGTTTCCGTGTTGTCGTTTCCTTCCTTTTTTTTCCTTTTCCTCGTTTTCTCTAATTCATATCGTAAATATGTTTGCGTTAGGGCGAAAGAATGTAAAAAAAAAAGAAACATAGTCAAAACACAGGAGGTTGAACATATCGCATGTACGAATGCGGCCAACCTAGATCTGTCCCACATTATACTTATAATTATCGACGAATGTCACTAACATGCATTTTGCATTACGAGAAAAAAAGTGGTCAATTAAATCGAAACAATATTTATGGACCTCTGAACATTTGTTTTCCATTCCAAGAATTTTTCACTGTTTAATCATTTCCAGGTTTATATGTTCATCGGCAGTGCTGATTATTTTTTTAATTCTAACCATTTACTTTGTACAACTATTTTTATTAAAAGTAAACGAATCATCCAACTGAATGAAAAATACATTTTTATATATTCTCACTGCTGTTTCAATACTTTTGATCAAGGAATAATTTTTATTTTTTCACACATTTTGTTTTTTATTTTTATTGAAATATTCAAATGTTTTTCAATCAGCGAATTGTGTTATTCAAGTTTTTTTTCGTATTCCTCTCCTTTTTATTTGTTTCTATTATCATAATTTTCGTAACGAATAAAAAACTTGGCAAGGCTTTATGTTTTTTTTATCAACCTTATTTTAAGATTTTTTTTAAAATTATTTTTTAATGATTCTATGATTATTAATTAACAACTGTAAATCGTTTGATTGTTTCAGGTGAGGCGACGACGATGACGAGAGGTCGAAGTAGCTTCCTGAATGTGGAAGCTCTGGTTGTATTGACGGTCGTCGTGGCCTCGAGTCTCGATCTTGGTGTGAGGTGTTCGCCCTCTCACAGGAGTAGACATCACGCGGATTTGTCGCACGAGGAACAACAGCAGCAACAACAACATCAACAGCAACAACAACATCAACGTGATCACGAGAGAGTTATGAGGCCGAGTGATGTCGTTGACAGCGATTTACCTCGTGCCGAACCTTTCAGCTCATCGAATCCAACCGATAGCGATCCTCTCGTTATACAAACGAGAAATGGACGAGTCAGGGGTGCAACCCTCAAAGCAACCACTGGCAAAGAAGTTGACGCATGGTTCGGTATACCCTACGCCCAAAAACCCATTGGTATGTTTACTTTTTATCAAAAATTTACCCAACGTCAAAAAGTTTTTTGCTCACTTGTTTATCTTTTTTATTTTTTTACTATTACTTTATTCAGCTCTTATGACATTTTCTTATGTTAATTTAGAATAATTATGGGATTTTTTTGAAAATATAAAAATACACCAGTAAATGAACTTTTTGAGCAAATAAATCCGATTGGAACTTGAAACTTTGAGTGAAAATTAAAATTTTTATTTAACTTTCGTGTATTTTGGATAATGTTTTGCAAATTTTGTTTTTTTTTTTCTTTACTGTCGCGATGAAAAACAAAATTTTTGGTTTTCGGCAAACCATATTGTTCAAAATTGTTAGAACTTCGAGTACAATTTTTATTATACCACCACTTGCAATGAAAAATGTTTTTTTTTTTTTCATTATTTGAGTGTTGGATCTTTTTGTTTTGCCTAAAAATTGATCCGAATTTTTAGCGGAAAGGTTTTTGGTTTTTTTTTTTCTTTTTCTTCTGAAATAATTCGATAGCATAAAAATTCTTGTAATTTGTAAGAATAAAAAAAACGTAAATTTTTAAGTAAAAAATTCTTTATAAATGCTCTTCTTTAGTTTCACTCTTCATTTCATTATTTCTCACCTTGCACGCTCGTGTATTTTTCCCCTCTACCAACTAATCGATAAATTGCACAACACACCGGAATCAACGATATATCATGTCCTTTCACATCATCGCTGCCAGGTCATCTGAGATTTCGTCATCCCCGTCCGGCCGAAGCATGGGACGGTGTTTTGAATGCAACTACATTGCCAAACAGCTGTGTACAGATACTCGATACAGTTTTCGGTGATTTTTCCGGTGCTATGATGTGGAATCCAAATACTCAATTGAGCGAGGATTGTCTGTACGTTAACGTAGTTACACCGCGTCCTAGGCCTACGAATGCCGCCGTTATGGTATGGATTTTTGGAGGTGAGTTCAATCCTCATTAATCATATATTTTTATTTTATTTTTTTCGATTTCTTTCCTGTTCGAACCCTCTGTTATTTTATGAATCAAGAATTAGAAATTAAAAAATTCAGCTTCAACATTGACTGTTTTTTTTTTGTAAACTTCAAGAGAAAAATTTTGTTTCATAATTCTGTTAATAAGCTAAATCTTCATGAAACTCTATCAGATATTTTAATGTCTTGAATCAAAATAATCAAAATAAAAAATAAAAAAAAATAACGTATTATAAACTTTCGACTAAACTGTTCGTAATGTGTAGTTATTTGTATTTTATTTTGACAGAATCGAAAAAACATAACGGGATGAATTTTTGTTTTCATTAAGGTGGTTTTTACTCGGGTTCTGCAACCCTCGACGTTTACGATCCAAAGACTCTCGTCTCCGAGGAAAATATTATTTTCGTTTCGATGCAATATCGCGTTGCAAGTCTGGGTTTTCTCTACTTTGGTACGGAAGACGTTCCAGGCAACGCGGGCTTATTTGATCAAATGATGGCCCTCCAATGGGTCAGAGACAACATTGCAGCTTTTGGAGGCAATCCTGAAAACGTCACCCTTTTCGGAGAAAGCGCAGGAGCTGTTTCCGTCTCGATGCATCTTCTTTCTCCACTCTCGAGGTAACAGTTATTCAAGATCTTTTTCAAACTTTTCTTATTATTTTAAATGTTATAAAACAAATGGAATACGTCGTTGAGAAATCCTGAGAATTTAGGATTCGATGTTTTTCCACTATTTACTTAAAGCAAGTCATTAGAAATAATAATTCTTTTTTTAAATCAAATGAAAAAAAAAAAAATCAATTTTAACAATTGAATTATCAAGAATGAAAAAATAAAGAATTTGATACAGAAGTACAAATCGACACAGGTCAGAAAAATTGTTAAAGAATAATTGATTTATTTTTTGTTACGTTTATCAAACCAAACACAAACTTCAAAAAAAGTAAGTTTAGCTGAACAGCTGATTCTCATTTTCATCAAAGAAACTTGATATTTGAAGAAAAAAAAAGTTACACCGTATCGTCTAACGAAACGAGAGCAACGACTAACTTTTATTTATCTCAAAAACTGAACTGTGTCGACGAAAAGTGTTTAGTAGAATTTCCACCGAGCAAATGACTGATAGGGCTTCAAATCCAGCCTTTGAATTTGATATTTCACTAATGGACTCTGGTCGACCTTGTTTGGCCGCGAAAAAAGTGGAATTTTGAGAGAGAAAACAAAACAGCTTCAAAGAGAAATTCAATTTAAAAAAAATGATAAAATTTCGATAAAATCCCCAAACACGGTGGAGATTTTTAACGAAACAGAGGTCCAAAAAGAATCCACTAGCAAATAAAATTAGAAAAGTTGTAACCATGAACCAATATTCATAAAATTGTTGCCCATGCAGTATTTTCATTTCCATGGACATTTGTACGATTTTTGTTTGTTTTTTTTTGTTTTATTTAAACAGGCACTTGTTCAATCAAGCAATTATGCAGTCCGGTTCGCCAACTGCACCTTGGGCAATAATAACACGAGAGGAGTCGATAATGCGAGGTATAAGACTGGCAGAGGGTGTCGGTTGTCCTCACGATCGTAATAAAATTCAGGAAGTGATTGACTGTCTGAGTATGACGGATCCGGTGACGTTAGTAAACAACGAATGGGGCACCCTCGGTATTTGTGAATTTCCATTTGTGCCGGTAATAGACGGAAGTTTTCTCGACGAAACACCTTCTCGTTCAATGATAACAGCCTCCTTTAAAAAAGCAAATATACTCATGGGTTCTAATACCGAAGAAGGTTTTTATTTCATTATTTATTATTTGACTGAATTATTTCCCATTGATGGTACCGACGACGTCAAAGTATCGAGAGAAGAATTCGTTCGTTCTGTTACCGAATTAAATCCCTACGTCAATCAAATTGCGAGACACGCCATCATGTACGAGTACACGAACTGGCTCGATCCAGACGATCCAAACACTAATCGTGACGCCCTCGATAAAATCGTCGGTGATTATCAATTCACGTGCAACGTCAACGAATTCGCAGCACGTTATGCTGAAACGGGAAACACCGTTTACATGTACTACTACAAACACAGGTGAGCACTTTTTCTTTCTCTAATTACTCACTTGTCAACCCTTCTCGATCACGCTAACTTTAACCCTTCGAGATATTTACTTTTTTCTATGTTTACAATTCAAATTTGACGCTGCAAGATTTTAAAGCTCGCTGATTATGAATTTCAACTCCGAATTTCAATATTCTCGATTATCCGTTTGTTTATTTATTTTTTTAAACGAAAAACCACTGGACGAAAAAATCGTTTAGTCAATTAAATTCGTGAAATAAAATGAATGATGAACTACAGTAAAATTAGTGAAGGAGAATAAAAACGTTAAAAAATGCACGTTTTTTTTTCTCGTCCAGATCCACGAACAATCCTTGGCCAAGATGGACGGGCGTTATGCACGCGGATGAAATAAGTTACATATTTGGAGAGCCTCTCAACAAGTCGAAAGGTTACACTCCAGAAGAAGCTCTACTCTCGAAAAGGATGATGCGCTACTGGGCAAACTTTGCCAAAACTGGGTGAGTCAAGTCATTTTGGAACTTTACCAAACCACAAACCGTACATTTTCACTTGCTATTTTTTTTTCGTCCGGTTTTCAACCATATTAAAAAATTTCGGTGAATTTTTTTTTGCTTTTCAGGGATCCTAATATGGGAGACGATGGATCGTGGACCGAGGCGTTTTGGCCAGCGCATACAGCAACTGAAAAACAATATCTGACACTCGACACAAATACTACGGAGATTGGTTATGGCCCCAGGGTTCGCCAGTGTGCATTCTGGAAAAAATATCTTCCTCAACTCATCGCTGCTACTTGTGAGTCTTTTTTTTCTTCATTACAGACTTTTATTTCAAATTTAAATTTCTTAAAGTTAGAATTACTGACATATTATTTGGCCCATTCTTTGGATTTAGGGAAAAATAAATATAAAACGAAGTCTCATCACATCTAGAAACGTAAAATAATTCTTCGTATTATTGGGGAATTATAAAAGTATTTTGACTTTTTTTATATTCAAAAATTGTCAACAAGTTTGACAAAATTTTGAAAAATTATCAGCTGTCGTTTTCTCATTAAGAGAGTATTCATTTTCCTCATTACATCAGAATAAGGAATTAATAATATTATTAAAAAACAAAAAAAAAGTTTCTTCCTGGAGAATAAACGAAACAAGACTTTGATCGTAAAAATGACGGAACCTAATTTTTTTTTTTCGATCCTCGTACACGAGGTTTTCTTTTACGATTAATTTGAATGATTTCTTCGTTCGTCATAACGTTCGATGAAATATCTAAATAACTTTAGTAAAAATTGCGTTTCTGAATTGTCTGAAACGTTGACGTGAGACACCTGTTGAGTCGAAGCAAGTCGAATACGTAGTATTTTCCATGACCTGTGGATCCAGGCGTGTCTATAGGAGGTTTAAATGGAATAATAGGACTGCGCCCTACAGAAAGACCGAGAGAGAGAGAGATAGAGAGCAAAAGGATTTCAAAGGAGAGGGGGATGAAGAGGCAGAGAAATAGAAATAGTGACAAGAAGAGAGCAAAAAAGAGAGAAAGCGAGATAAAGACGAAGAAAGAGTAGAAAGAGAATGAGCTGGATGGATGAAAAGTGAAGATAAATAGAGAATCCACAGTCTGATTTAATTTGCTCTTGTAATAGAAATATAAATGTTGAATTAATTGAAAAGAGGCTTCAGGGAGAAATGAGTGAATATAGAACGAAGGAGAAAACACAAAATGGCTCTTTCGTTTATCGTAACTCGGATACTGCGTCAGTGGAATTGGTGTTGCTCTTAAATTCGTCGAAATAAAAATTGGGCAAAAGAGTAAGAGGACAAAGAACGAGTAGAAAAGAAGAGAATTGGGTTTAAGTGTATACCGCGAACATGAAAAAAATATATCTACACGATTAATATACATAAATATATTCGTGTTTATAAATTTTCGTGCTCGTGGTCCATTATCCAATTGAATGGATAACGAATTCACGCTCACTGCCAAAACAGATTATATTTTGGCTCGGGGCCACTG
The DNA here is from genome assembly GCA_948107755.1 of Campoletis raptor. NCBI lineage: Eukaryota > Metazoa > Arthropoda > Insecta > Hymenoptera > Ichneumonidae > Campoletis > Campoletis raptor. Next base: position 7,388,037 of record OX403630.1, on the reverse strand, counting down.
GTACATTATAGGGATGGCGAACGTTATACGAGGATCCCAACAGAACCGGGCAAAGCCAATTACCGGCCAACTAATGGCCGTCTTAAAGTCGATGGGTTGCTAGGAATGGGATAAGGGGGCATAGAGCCTGCCACCAAAGTCAAAACTGCGCGATATATTGAGTGCAGTCAAAACTTATATGCGCACGTCGTATAATGTACCCATCTTTAAATCTTCCTCTCACATTATTCCTCTCTGGTCCGTTGCCTCACAATTATATTCCCTAGAAAACCTTTGCCAAAATCTTCTCCATCTCACTCCATTTTTCTTTTGCTCTCTTCTGAAACTTTCATCTTCCACCAACACATGCCAACAACGTTCAAAAATTAATGCGGTTCGCCGACTCCAACCTTCTACCATCTGCATAAACTGCTTTTTATGCTGAGAAAATACGAGATAAAACGAACCTCTACAACATCAAGCAACCTCTTGCACAAAGCCATTTTTTTCTGCATACGTTCAACGCTTTAACGAACTTGCATTTTAATTAAAGGCTGTAACAGCTTCTTATTCATTTTTTCTTTTAATTTGTTGGCTTCTTTCAAACAAATTATTACAACTTAGACTATAATATTTATCTGCTACGAGGACTTTGTAGCATCTGCAAAAACCGAAACAGCGATAAGCAACACATTAACGATTGTCTATTTACTCATTTGCTTGAACAAATTTAAGTAGATCAAAGAATTTCTCTTTAAAAAGAAAAAAAATCATTACGTGAGATTCGTTATAGCAAATCGATTAATTTTCTTAATAAAACGCTTCTGAAAAAGTTTTAATGATCCGTTTAAAAAAATCAATTCATACTCTACTTTCCATATACGGGGCCAAATTGACACGAAGTTATTTTCGACTTGACAGATCTAGAAAGCTTTGGATTTGTATGGAAAAAAAGTGAAGAGAAATTTATTCGATTTAAACCCCACGAATTAGATTTTCACTAACACAACTTTTATTTGTTGAAAAATGTGATTGGGTCCGAAGTTGTGAAAAAAAGACGCATTAGTTTTTATAATATATTCGAAGTTTCCAGTGTTTTTTTTTTCTTGTTGTTGAAAAAGAACTTTTTTATGCTTTTTATAAACAATCATCTCATGTAATACGCAAGTTTTGAAAAATTGATCGGAGCTTTGACTTTTGTACGTGGCTGTAGCGAGACACTACTTCGTGAAACGACGTGATTGAAAAAAAAATTTCATACAAATGACAAATAGTTGACAAATGATATAGAAAAAACATTCGTCTTAATAAAGAAGAAAGATTTTTTGTTATCTTTGCTGAGTTTGAATAAATGTTGACTTTAGAAATTTGAGGAATTTCCATATATGCAGTGGAATGTTTGTACATTGAAGAGTCGACGAAGCGTTAAGAAATTCGTATATTATCTGAATACACGCTCCGGTGAATCAAAAAGTTACCGCTCTGTGACGTCCTATTAACTGTGGCAGAGTTCTCTTTCCCCTATTCCCTTTAACCCTCGCTGTCGAGCAGTGAAATATCGCGATTCAACCGTGCCGAGAGAGCGTGTTACGAGCCCTCATTACACGGGAAATTAGGAGGGACAGAGCTGGTGGAGTGAACACACCACTCTCCAAAACCCAGAGAGAGAGAGAGAGAAAGAGAATGAGAGAGAGAGACAGAGAGAGAGAGAGAGAGAGAGAGAGAAGTAAAAAGGTTCTATGTTAATACCAACAGACTCATGTAACCTGTGTCGCGCCTGAAACAAGAGAAATTAATGGGCCAGTTTACTAGAACGTAGCGTGCACTCGAAACCATAAACATAGTTAATATAGGAAACGCTTGGCTATACTTTTCCTTTAAATTTCTCATGTTAACTAAATCACTATTCATTGTACGATAATGCGAGATAAAGAGAGAAGCATAGCGAATAATTATTTAACTCGTTGGCCTTGAAAACAATCATTGAAATATCATTTTTGAGATGTTTAACCTTCGACCCATTCACCAATCAATCTTTGATTAAATTAATTCTTCTTTTCTTTTTGGTATATCATAAACTTGAGATCAAAATTTATGCAAAAGTCTCTTTACAAATCGAGAAATCATATTCGGAAGAAAGTTTTTTCCATAAAGTAAAAAATCGAACACCACGAAAATAAATGCTTACGAAAAGTCTGAAGAACTGTAAAATCATCAATTATTTACTGAAAGAAAACATTGTTTAAAAAATGAAGACTCGACTCAAGAAATTCAGTTTTTTATTTTCTCTGTACAATCGTTCAAGTTTTGTGTAATTGTCTCGTTACTTTCAAAAGCAATTATTATCGTATTCACATCTAAAACGAAGGAACAAATAGATCAATTCTTACTGCGATGAGGTACAGAGCTGTGAAACGAACTCAAAAAAGCCCCACGTTGTAACGTGTGATTACGATCATCATCACGACTCTAGAAAACTCTGCACCAAAATCCTCAGGATTTAAATAATCGAATAATTCGAAAACTGATTGTTTTGAATTCTTTAAATCACCGGTGATTCACGATGTAACGCATTGAAAAGGAGTACGAAGCCCAAAACAAAAGTATATTTTTACGTTTAGACGTTAAATATATATTTCACACATATTTACAAATTCATGTGGACAAATATGAACCCAATACATTGTTCTCGTTCTGTGTTCACTTGATACCCTAATATACCGACACTATATACGTTGTTGGGTGCTAGCACGCCAGCATAGAGATAACTGGGTTATGACGTCGTTGGTAACTAAACCGACTAGACGTTGATGCCTAGCTCGTTTTTTTCTTTCCATCTTTCTCTCCCTCTCTCTCTCTCTCTCTCTCTCGTTTCGTCTCTTTACATATATAATATGGCAATATACATACATCTATAGGAATATGTACGTTTTGAACAATAGCTCGAGTCAACCCTTCGGCTCTTCATCATTTTTCTCACTCTTTTGTTATATAGATATACGTACATGTGTGCGTGTATACTGAGTATACTGTACTATTATATTCATCGTTTTCCCTCAATCTCAACCTCCCCTCTTCAATTCTCTTCTCTCTCTCTTTCTCTCTCTATCTCTATCCCTATGTCTTTCACTCCATTGCTCCCTTCCTCATTTTCTCTTTCTCTCTCTTTCTCTCTGACGTCAGAGTTCTGCGCTATACTTGCCCCCCCCCTCCCTCTCTCCCTCTTCCACACATCCCCTTCCTTCCTTCCTTCCTTCCTTGCTTACCCCCTTTTCGCAGCACCGCAGTCTTCAACCCCCTGACTATATACACAAGTTCCATAGTTTCCAACCCTACGTTACTGCGGGCCAGAGCCCGCAGTAGTCGAGATCCCGCTACGAGCAGACGGTGCAAAATCCTCCTGCCTTACTCTCCTCTCCTTTCTCGTATGGCAGTAGTAATGTAGTATACTACGCTGTATAATACGCTATTGGGCAATACGTACTACCATCCGACCCGATTCTCCCGCTCTCTCTCAAACGCTTATAAGTACTAATGCATACAGATTTGTGTACTTTGTACACACGTGTACAGGACATTCCGATGAAAATAAAAATATCTATGTTTATTTCACTAGATTAAGATAATTACTAATTATACTAATCTCTTTGCACGATTAAGTAAAAATACTTGTCATTTAAGTGAAAAAAGATCGAGTCAAGTTACTGAAATTTTATAGAAAAACAAATATAACTATGAAAATCTTCGGAATTTTGCTCACGTTTTTGTCAGAATTTTAAATGCATTCTATTCTTCGATCAAGAGCTCGTTGATATAATCGTACAATTTTCCACTTCTTCTTCTTCTTCTTTTGTTTTGATGTTTATCCTCGATTATTCGATACAACAAATTTCATGGGGTTTCAAACATGTGGGAAATTTTAGGTTTAATCCGTAGATTTTAATCCGTTTTTGATTGAATCCTTCGAAAGTATTGAAAAACTTTGGTAACATCTGCTTTTTTTTAGTGGATTAACCATTATTTAGTTCTAAAGCGTATTCGAGGATTTTTTTATCCTGCTGAATTATTGATCGACTTGGCACTAAATTTATTCTCTATACACTTATATACACATTTACGAGATTCCACAACAGTATCCTGCGGCGCTTGCAACTAAGGTGGAAGCTCACTGGCTTATTACGTACGCCATATATATTACGACACTATGTAATACTTGCACGTCTTGTGTATAATACGATTTCTCTCCGGGTGGTTGATCGTTTAGACGAGATATTATTATCATTATATACTTTGGTAACGTGTATTATATCGTAGGTTTTGTGTGTAGAAAGCTCACAACGAAATGGGATTCTCCTAAACAGTCTTAGCACTATATATATACATATGTAGAGAAAATATTCTTCATAAAATCAATATTCTTTTGAAGCTCATGATCCACGAACGTCTTAAGCTGTAAAAAAAAACCTCCAAAATATAGTTGATTAAATATTAAATGACAAAAATCTAATTCATTATGTTTGTTATAAATAATCTCAAAAAACGTGGCAAAAATAATTGGAATTTTCGGGAATATTTTTTAAAATTAAACAAATAATTAATCTTTCTAAACTTTTGCACATATTTATTAACGATACATAGGAAAAAAAAGGGCTTGGCCACAGAATGTAAAAATTGGCAGGAAGTTTAGACATTTTTTTGTAATGAATATTGTTTAGAATTGAGTTTTTCACCATTTTATTAGATCAATTACGGTGACTGGCAAACTTTGTTTCAAGTCGATGGACGAAATCGTTGTTTGGCTTCGAATCTCGTAACATTGAACCTCCTGTGATGAGGTTCAATGCTGATCGTGTTTCCTTAAGTACATCAGTATCGAAATGTGTGCAAAAGTTCAGGAAGATTTGTTATTTTGTTCACTTGAAATAAAATTCCGATAAATCACTTTTTTTTTAAATCTTTTAAACTAGAGCTTTGCCTTAATATTAATTTCTGCAAAAATACCTGATATTTGCCAGGGAAGCATGAATTTTTATATAGTTGTAAAGTGTATGAATGGTTTTTTTTTTTCGTTTTAAATAATCAGCAGTGAAAATTGTGCATTTCGAAAAAATTAATCCTGCAAAGTTGGCAAACTCTCTTAAGTAGATAAAAGTTTTTCAAGCGTTTTATATACGAAAGAACTGCTGATCTGATGCGCGTTTCTGAACACAAGTTTGAAATCTCTTTGGAGTTTAAAATCCTTCTTTTCAACTCGATCTCTTGCGATCCGATTTGACTCGTTATCTCCGTGGATGTCACCCAATTAATGTGACCGTTCGTTGGCGTTTTCGCAGCCTGTTCCCGACTATGATCTTTTCCGGCTCTCTCGGGGCATAGATGAAAGAATCAGGGCTCGAGGTGGAGGCAAGAAGGGATGAAAAGGCAAAAACGAAAGAGGATAAAGTCCGCTTGTTTTTTTTTTGTGCCAGCCTCGTTAGCGTCTGAACAGATATATGTTTATTTAGCGCCAGTCCAGTTAATCAAGGAAAAATCCATCGGGAATCACGTAAAAATCAACGATCCTTAATTAGAAGTATAGAAGAAAAAAAAACTGGAATTCAACCGTTGTTTTTTTCGTTCGTGCACACGTTTTACTTGTTTTTTTCATTTTAACTCAATTATTTTTCGAGAAATAGCAATTATATCGTCAACCAATTTGAATCTTTTGCACGAAGTGCAGTCATCGTTTTTCTTCGACAAAATCCAATCAATTCAAATATGTGCAACGTTTAATTAAGTTTATTCCTTTCTTAACACTCCAATGAAATGGCGAAATATTCTGTCGAAATACATTCAAATAATCAATTAAATCAATTATCAAATTTTCACGTAATTTTTTTCGAACGAATTCATTCCATAAAATTATTAACGTTTCTTTCCTACAACTAGACTTTCCTATATATTTTTAAGTTGAAAAAAAAAAACGTACTGTTTTTAAATGACTGCGGGAAAAATGAAATGGAGCATGTACAAGAATGAAATGAGAGTGAACGAGAGAGGGCAGAGTCCCCAAGCACGAAATAAAGTCACGCTTGCTCTTGCGTGAAGAAAACTTTTCACCCTGAGGCCACAAAACTCTTTTATATACATATGTGTATGCATCATATATATATATATATACATATACATATATTTTGCACAGTGAACTTACTCTCTCGAAGAATATTCACGGTCGGATGCTGCGACGAAACTTGATGTAGTACGGTCTCTTTCCTTCGTTGAACACTCCCGAATACATTATATAAACTTATATATATATGTATGTGTATAAATATATGTAGATAAATGTCTCCGTGTAAAAATACACGTACTGTAACATTCTTGCATATAAGTTATATAAACTTGTCGAAAAAGCGAAAGAGTTTAAAGCCACGATGAAGAAGATACCAAAGAAAATGGTTTCTTTTCAATGGTTTTTTCCAGCATCTTATTTCTCCACGTTTATCCAACGCATAGACACGTGTAACGATATAATAGAAAGAAATAATCCATATGAATGCCTACAATCGACTAAAAATGATCTAAAACTCACTTAACAACGATGTTATCGAAAATTATCAAAATAATAGCGTTTTTTGATTGTTTGTTTACAACTAGCCCTATGAGCCTCTAATCGCAAGATCGATGGAATAATTGATAAAATTTGCGAAGGCCAAGAATGCGTTGGAGAAACCTAACGATTTAATTAGTGTTTTTATTTTTTCAATAATTCTGACATTGTTTTACCGCGAGTCTTCAATAGATCGATCGATAGGTTCTTAAATACGAGTTTAAAAAGCCAAAGAGTGAGATTCTTCGAATGAATGATTATTTTTGAAAAATGATAATTGAAGAATAATTTTCACAAAAGTTCGACTCTCGGCTTTGAAACGAAAAAACTTATAAATAAATCGGAATAAAATGATAGTGAATGTTTGATATATGTTAAAATGTAAAAGTATAAAAAAGAAGTTGAAAGTGAAGTATTTTATGGAGCGATCTACATTTGTGCCGCTGAGACTGAATGTCGTCAACTGGAGATTCGAGGATAATAACTCTCCTGGAGTGTAGATAGCCTTAATTCGATTTGTAACGTTGGAACGTAGTCTGGAAGCTTATGAAAGTACGATGAAGTTATACGCGACGAGTAGAAAAAGTGTGCGGTTCAATATAAGAGCGTAGAGAAGCTTGGAAAACGTATCTCGAGAATCTGTAGAGATGTATAGGGTACGAAAAAGAAGAAGCGACAGGGCGAGAAGATTGAGAAGTCAGCCGGCAGAGAGCATATAGGGATGAGAGGATGGTGTGGAGGGTTGAGAGAGTGGGAAAGGGGGAGGAAAGTGTTGGCGACGTGACCGTGAAGCGGCACGTTGCACCTTTATCCAACTACCAGAGGTCTTAGCTCCAAGTTCACTAGATAACCATATAGTTATAGCTTTTACGATACATCAATATCTCAAGGTCAAAAGGGCGTAGAGAATAAAGTGGTAGCGAAAACTTTGCGTTCTCCTGGCGCCAGGCCATCGATGAATCTATATATCGATACCTACTCCACGTCAAAAGGACTTTAAACACAACTTTACCAACTTGTGTTAATGCTACTTACGTCTTTCTGCTTTTAAATACTTGCTACGTGTATATTAACCCTGTTCGTACATACACGTGCCACGAAAGGTCGTGGCCGCTCGTACGAGTGCAACTCTCACCCCTCAACCTCCATGTTACGTACACACAAGAGTTTATTCACTGCAGTATTATCATTCTACATTCTCATTATAAGCATCGCACTTGATAATCATTAAAATTATCTTTTTCTATTACGTCAAAACAAGATGCATTAAAATTTTTATTAAAAATTTGCATTATTCGTTGCTATTGTCTTTTCCTGACAATTAAGTAGTGATTTTTATAAACTGGTTCAAGCTTTTGGAATACAAAATTGTGTATCTTGACCATTTAATAGCCAATTACTTTTTAAGGGTATGCTGGAATTCAGGAAATTAAATCAACTAAAAAAGTTGAACTGCGATAACGATTGACAGAAAATATTGTAGTCAATTGTTTTCTTAATCGATAGAATATCTGTTTGTTCAACTCTGCTCAACTGCACATTTCTTTGATAATATCACAGGGAAACAAAAAAGATCAGAGATTTATCTCACGTGTGCTCGATACTTGGGATGCTCCAAACATACACTCGTGAATACTGATCCGATAAGTTTCATTTTTTTAACTAACTTCGCATTCAAAGAAGAATTCTAAAGTATTAAAACGATCAAAATTCCAAAACACGAGGTGCTAAATAAACTCGACAAGTACTTCGGCTAAAAAGTATTTTCCTATGTTTTTTTTCGTCAGTTCAAAACCCTCTTTTCGATTGCTTTACAATTCAATGATTTTTCTTTCGAGAGCATCCAAATTAGGCTTTTGTGGATTTTCATTTGTTAAAAGAGCTTTAACGAAGATCGAACTTGTGTTAGTTGCTAAATTTTGATGAATTTTTTAAACTACGAGCAGTATGATTTGTCATCATGATAAAATTGTTGTCTTAAATGTAATTTTCGAATAAAAAACTTATTTCTGGTAATTGTTAGTTAACAGTGAAATAAGGTCAAACACAATCGGACGAATGACATGTCAACAAAAAAGGGATAATTATTACACGCGTTTAATTATTCCATGTTCTCTGATGTAACGTTGCCTTGTACCGTAAAGCTCAATACTCTCGAAACGTCATTGTTTCGGATCTTTTGTTACCAACAGCTGAATATTCCAGCCTTTCCCACAAAGCTATCATCCGGTGTATACGCGACCGTGTATTCTCTGTTACGAGAGATTTTGCTATATCGTCAAAATCTATCCGGCGAATATACAAACAAGTATAACTATGTGTATAAAGAGCATGTAAACCTATAGAATAGCGTTTAAAACAGAATACAGAGGTCGCCGGAGTCACCTGGTAATTACGCCTCGGCGTAGCGAGACCCGATTAAGCCCTCAGGGCGAGTGACGTTGTGTCGATGTTGTTCAATCGCTCGGGGTGTATTTCCCCTACGAGTACAGTTTACTCCATCCTAATTGAACGGTAAAAGACCGTGATCTTTTGTTCTTTTGCAACAGGTGTCAACCATGGATCAAATTATCGATGAATTTTCATTACGGTGTCTATAACAACATTATTCAAATAGAAAAACACTGAAAAAAACGCGCAAAGTTCGTGAACGAATGAAAGATTTGTATGGACAGAAATGTATCGACTTTCCAACAGGATTTTTGAGTTGAAAAAAACAGTAGCACTCAAGTTTAACACAAGTTTTTATGAAACTAATAGTTAAAGCTTGCCGATTGGGTAGATTGCGCAATTCTAAAGAGAAAAGTCTTTACGCATTTTGCTCTCCAATGCGTAATTATCGAGATATTAATAAACAAAGGTTTATTCGAATCCGTTGTTCCGATGGAGAAATGAGGGAGTAGGGGAATCGCGCAGCGCATCTAGTGGCCGAGGATAGGCCGAAGCGTTATCACTCGCCGCGTGCCACGCCCCCTCTTTTTATCAGTACTTCGGATTGGTTGGTGAAAATAAATGGAATAACTGATGAAGCGTGGATCGTAGAAAAAAATGAATAAAAACTTTTCTCTTGAGAATAGTGAGGTCTAATAATTGTGGCTATTTTTGGTCGACTTTTGTTGAATCCTGTATAGAGTGGCTAGCCAGGGGCGGTTGGCACAAGTTGTGCGAACCGTAGAAAACAAAACATTGGCGCAAGGGGTTGAGGCTCGCGGAGGGAGGAGGTCGAGAGCATGCGGAGAATAAGGGAAAGGGCGAAAGAACGAAGCGAAGGGAAGGAGGACGAATGAGAGTCGCGTGCGCGTGTAAAAAAGAGGGACGGAGAGAGAGATAGAGGTGTTCGGTCCGGGAGGAAAGCTCGCGCTGCGAGGCAACACGCCAGCCAGGGCAAGAGCATCATATCCCTCTCACGGTTTCCTCTCACAGAGACTGCTACCGGCGTTGCTGGTGGTCGTCGCTCGCGACGTAGTGGTGGAAACGAAATGGGGGATGAAACTGGCCGCCAGGCAGCCTCGCGTGGATCGATGCCGCGACTCTCAAACCCTCACACCATCCTGCATACAATTATGTGTGTGCTTGTCTATGTGTATCCTTGTAAGGCTAACTCGCCGAGAGACAGGACCATACTGCTTCACAAATGTATAGATTTGGGGGTGTTTCCATCATATATATATATATATATATAAACACTTGTATATATGTATATAGTAAACAAGACTATGAGACCTCGACCAGCCGTCATCACACCGCCCTCGGTTCACCAGTTCACTAGCACTTGGGGGAATAAAACAACAAGAGAGAGGGCAGGCTCAAGCTGTCGACGAGTACCAGGGTCAAAAACTGATGTTTATCCACAATCTTTCCATTTTTTTCTTCTTTCTTTCTTTCTTTCTAACGACCCATTATAATTTGAATATTGGTAGAAATATGGAGGATTTTGTCGATAAATTTCATTCAAAGTTTCTGATGTTGGACTATTTTATAAATTGATTTCAAAGATTTTATGAAAATCAGCTATCCAACTAGAAATCTTTTGGGCCGAAGTCGACTTGTCGAATTGTGATATTTTTGGGATATTGAACGTTCTTCTTCTAAACTTCGTGCATTTTAGTAATTGGTGAAAGTTTCAAAAAGAAATGACAACGTATTGATTGTTGTTTGGCATATAATTTATCAATCATGTGGCTCGTATGGAAAAGCATTTTGAAGTTAATATCGAAAAGTTTATACGGTAAATAGGTAATTATTTTACACACCTTAATGAAACTATAGTCTTAAAAGTTGTAGGACAGCATTGTAGTCACGTAAATTCACTTAACAAGCAAAGCTGACAACTTGAGCTACTTAAATATTCGAAAATAGACTTTTAGCATAATCGATGTATTCGCAAATTGAATTAATTTGAAAACTTGACTGTACGGATTGATCGAGTTGAAAAATGACGAGTTGAATATTAAAATAAAACAAAAAATTTCAACCACCAATCAGCAAATATTATTTTACGGTGAAATCGAACAGCTGACAAATCTCTGCATCGAGTATTGTCGTATTCATGACAATTTTGATTATTTGCCAATATCGGACACTTCCCCCCTTTATTTCCATACATGATGAAATATTGCCAATCAAAATATATCAGGATTTATGTCAACACCCAATGAATTAATTACAAGCTGTTCGTATAAGGTTGGCATCGGTTGAAGTGATGCGTTTAATCAAACTATGCAAATGGCAAAGATCGTAACTGTTTTTTTAAAAATCTATCACATATACATCGCCATTGCCATAAAGAATAAGATTCTTTTGTGTAGCGAAATATATTATTACAATAATGTTCGTGTATCGCACGAAAATTTGTCTGTGAGAATATCGTTCATTAAAAAAGATTGTCGCGGCTAATACGACAATTTTTTTCATTTTTTTTTTTTTTACAAACAAAAATATTTCACAATACGAATAAAAAGTTTTGAATGATTTTTGTTTTTCAGCAAACATGGAAATGAATTCAAAAGCGACATGCAGTGGAAGCAGCTCATTGAATACGATGTTTGGTCCGGGTGTGCAAATGTCATTGGTATTTTGTCTGGTAATGGCGTTGCTGCTTAATCAACAACAGCAGCGACACGCAGCGGTAGCGTCGTTAGTTATACCAGCGAGGTTAGCGCAGCTGAAGCATAGCGAAACGTCAGCTTCAGTAACAAGAGGTTACGTTTAGTCAACGAAGGATAAACTCTTAATTCTGTCTTATCCCATTCCCTGCCTTTTTCCAGCCCCAAAAAAAAAAAAAAACAAAAACAAAAAAAAACCCAAAAATTTTCTTCCCAATTCTTCGCGAACCTCACTCGAGTCGTCGTAAGTACGGGTTAATCCTCTAGTCCCTTCAGGCTCCGCTAGAGTTATCGCTTCCAAACAAATTTTTAAATATTAACAAAAATAATATATTTAAAAAAAAAAACACGCTCCGCGCAGATAAGAGGGAATTATTTTCGTTCTCCTATTCGAGCCCACTCATTTTTTTCTTCCAATTTTTCCTCTTCTTTCGCATCGCCGAGATAACGATATATATATATATACAAATTTACATCTGCATATTTACATGTGTATATATACGATAAAATATATATATATACGTATAAATATACAAATTTACATCTGCATATTTACATGTGTATATATACGATAATAAATATGAGTCTCGTTTATAATCACGCCGGAAGTAATGAAAAAAATAAAAAACAAAAAAAAACAAAAAAAAAACACGAGTACATAAAAACACGAATATTATACGAGAAAACAAAATAAAAATAAATAAATGACAAAACCCTACACGTATACAGGCATTTAAGAGAACAAAAATGAATGAAAAAAAAAAAAAAAAAGACACACACACACGATAACAGATACTAGTACACTAAAAAAATAAAATAATACACACGGCAGACATATCAAGCTATTAAAAATGAAAATAATAATAATAATAATAATATTAATAATTATAATTATAATAATTATAATAATTAAAAGAAAGATGCTATAACATGTATAGAAGCGCAAAAACGCGCAAATGCGACGTTTTGTCACGGTGTTATTTAAAGGCGATGTGTACACGTTGAAAAAAAAAAAAAACAACAAACAAACAAACAAAAAGTAATCATCGACTATAAATCGTACGAAGCTGAGAAAATGACTATTCGCGCAGCCCGCGTCATCAAAAAAAAAATCAAGAGAGGGGAATAATCACCATGACACAGAATCACTTCGACATTCATAATTACGAAAATTTATCATTCGAAACAAAATCTTTCAGAACGTTCGCGACGAAAGTTCGATGGATTGGGGTTTTTTTTTTGTACTTTATTCGCAGTGCAGACACAGGACTGTCACTTAAAATCGTTTAAATATATTTTTTTTTCTAATTTTTCTTCTTTTTTCGGATTTGAGGAATTTTAGGCGAAATCGAATTTTCTGTGGATTCTGTACGATCACTTCTTTTCATTTTTAATTTCCATTTTTTTTTGTTTTGTGGATTTTGGAACACACTGGCCTTCGAAAATCGTTGCTTTCGTACATAACTTTGAATCGTACATAACCTTGAAAATTGACCGAACGTGAAGTATTCTTGAATAAAACTTCATTTGAATGAAAGTTTCAAAGAAATGCAAGTTATTTTCATTTCGTTATTAATTTTCAGCAAAATTCACGTTTTAAGACTAATTTAAAGAATTTTTAACTCGATCTTCGTGTGTTCACGTATTTTTGATTTGTGCAAAAACCAAAAAGTTAAACAAACGATTTTTTTTTCTATTATTTTGCGTCACACGTCGATTTTGCCTGACATTCTGAATAGAAATAAAATTTTCTAACTCTGGACTGATGATAATTGTAACGAGAGATCGATTTTGTAAACGGGACTCGTTGTGTATGGTCGTCAATCGTGTGACTGTGTTGGGTGCTGATGGGTAATAAAAAAAAAAGGAAGAAAAAAATATATGAGAAAAATGATTGAAAAAAAAAAAAAAAAAAAAAAAAAAATCGTGCGAATAATGGCAATGAGACAATTGTCTCGGCTGGCCGGGAAATGGATCGTCGCGTAAAACGGAGAATCCGGAGAAAAGGAGGTTATTTCAAAGTAGGAAAAGCTTCTTGCCAAAGAAACGAACAAAAATGGAGAAAAAAGTAACAATCGCTACGAGGATTTAAAAAGAAAAAACAGCGAAATAAAAGGGCAACAAAATGGACGTAATTCGTGTTATAATTTAAGTTCCTCGAACGTTCTTACCATTAACTCGCTATTTCAATGTTTCAATTCTCCATGGAGAAGCAAAAAAAAAATCAACTATCGACGCTAGGGGCTAAGAGGAGAAGAAGTCTTTCGTACGAAAGCAGAAGAAACAAAATTCAAAATAATAACGAAGAAACGAAATGATCGAAAAGAATTACACCGCAAAGTCAAATATTTAATTGATTTGAAAATAATGATAAAATTTTCGCCGAAATAAAAAGATTTATCGGTGATAAATTATAGAGCAACGGAGATGAAAGATAAAGCTGGAGACGGAAGAGGATATTCCCGATTAGAACGAAAGAGATTACCTAAAAGAGAAGAAAAATAATAACATTAACTAAACAACAACAAAAAGAGAGCCTACTAGTAAGCTTTATACTATTTATATATAAAAATCGATTATTAATATATATATATAGATATAAACTAGAGTGATATAATAATTATATATAAATTATATACATCTATATATATATTACACGCATATATATATATAAACGTATATAATATTATTAATAAATGAATAAATATAATATATATATGAAATATATATAAATATAGATATTTATTAATAATAACAACGATAATAACGATGATGATGATAAAAAAAGAAGTCAATGCGAAAAAGAGAGCGAGAATAATACGATAAATACGTGTGAACCAAATGATTTATCGTTTGTTTCTGTTTTGTTTGTTTGTTCGTTTGTTTAACAATGAAATAATTTATAAATTAATATTATAAATGATTGAGACACTACACTATAATTATTATTATATTATACATACGAGAATTAGCCTGCCTTGTATATTCATTTGATACTCGCCCATCGTCATCGTCTATCGCCGTAATTTCAAATTTTTCCTATTATTATTAAACTTAATCATTAAAAAAATCACTACACCAACGATAATTAAAATTAAATGTAAAATCTTTCCATAGTCAAAGCATCAAATCGTCTGTCAAACTCTTCTTTCGTAATCGCGATTATATTTTTAATGAATTTTATGCTTTTTCAAGAATATGCATTTATCCTAATGTGAGAAAAATGACAAGTGCTTCGAGTTCCGAATACTGGCGTCCACAATAAATTTTCTTTTTCGATCAAAAGTTATTTATAATTATTTTGTTTTTTTCATGCATTCACATCCGTTTTTTCAAAGAATTCAATAAAAATTCTTCGTGTACAATTTTGGGGCTCAAAACTTCGAATTACTTGGGACTTAATGTTTGTTGTTAAAATGGAAAAAGAAAAATGGAGCATTTTGTTTTATTAACGAAAACTCGAAAATTGCAGGCTTTCGAGTTAACCGAGTTAAAAGAATGACAGTTTTGTGAGCATTTAAAAAAATGATACAACGGAACGTTTCATTTTTTTGCACGTACAAAAATTCATACCCAGAGTAAACTTAATTTTTTTCTCCCAAACTTTTAATTAGTGTTACTTTTATACAAAGCCAGTTTTTTCTCCAACTTTATGAACTGCTACAAATTGTGAAAACTCGTAAAATACTCGTGAATATATGAAAAACATGGAAAATGGTTTCCGTTAAAAAAAAAAAGAAAGAAAAACGTGTACATAAAAAAAAAAGGAAAGAAAAACGATATGCTGCACTTTCCTGAAGTACTTGACGAAGCGTAAAACCCGGAGAGTGTTAGCGCGGCTAATAACATGACTAATTACAAGCGCGCCGGGGCGGCCACAAATCACTCGACGATCGATCGCTTTCCGAGATAAAGACAGAGAACGAAAGAGAAAGAGAAATAAGATTTCTCTTTTTCGTTTCATCTCTCTCTCTCTCTCTCTCTCTGTCTCTCTCTCATCACCGTCTCACATTCTCTTTTCCCGCACCCTTCCATCACCAATCTCTCGCCCTCTCCCCTTTCTTCTTTTTCTTTTTTCGGCCACGCTCGAGGGGCGCGCTTTTCTGTCGAAAGAGGTGTGAGGGGATGGTTGCCCCGCGGGGGTTGGCCGAGTGTCGATTCTCCCGGGAGTTGAAGGCACTCGAGGGTGAGAAAAGAGAGCGAGAGAGAGAGAGACAAAAAAAAAGGAAAAGGAGAAAAAAAAGTGAGGAGAGGAAGAAAGGAAGGATGAGAAGGATGGCAACCCGACTTTTTGCCATCGCGGTCATTGCAGAACGAGTCTCAGCTCAATAGACCTCGCCGTTTTTTTCGTTCTGCGACGCAAACTATATGTCACGATCTCAAAAAAAAAAAAAAGAAATAACTATTTCAATATTACTATTATTATTTTTTCGTTCTAATTATTATTAAGGCCTAAGTCGCGAAGATTAAAAATCTTGAATTTCAAAAGCCATACTTTTAAAACGATGATTGGAAGAAAACTCGATAAAAATAAATAAACAAAACGCTCTAAAAATTCGAAATATTGGTGACTGTTTTTTTTTTATATATTTTTCAAAAACGTTTATACGTGGTTGATTTTTTTATAGAGTTACACAACTTCTGTTGCTTTTTTTTTCTGTTCTATTAATGTGCAACTATTTACAGAGCCGTGTCATACGGTTCCTTTTGTTTTAGTCGCGATTCAATGAATGTGGAAGAGAATAGAACGATAAATTTATATTCGCGCCAAGACCGCTGTCAATTATTCCGGCGGGCGAGTAAATTTGAGCCGAAAAAAGAGAACAAAAAGATTTAAAGCAGTTTTTTTAGTGTTGATTTACTCACATGTATCATTTTTGATTATTTATTTTTATATACTTGACATTTTTCTTCGTAATAAAAATTCAATAGAGAAATTAATTTCATTAGTTAAAAAAATTCTTGGAGCAACTAACTGTTTTTTTCATTCCGATCATGTTTCCTCATTTTTTCCTATTTTTGGTGAACAATGTATAAATCTTCTAAAAATTTTCAGTTTTATGAACTGCAATTTTTTATTCGATTATCGAATCTTCATATCCAATCGTTGGGTACAACGTCTCGGAAGTAAAAAAATATTGAGCAACTCTGAGTGATTAGAAGTCAACAAAATTAACGAATCAGAGTGTTCTTTTTTCTTTTTTTTGTTTTCTTTGCTTTATTTTCTGATCTCAAAATTGTTTTTATGGCTGGTACCAATTCGCCAATCGTTGGCTCGATCGATCGACGATACTCTGTACAAACATTCAATACATCTGATGTAGAAAGGGCTCCGGACCCGCTTTAAACAACTTCGTTATACATGAAATACATGAAATACGTATAGTTCACCTGTGCACATATTTGCGTGAACATTTACACAGTTCGAGGCAAGTGGATGCAATGTATGTACAGAAATGCATGGGATGCTACACTCCAGCTCGAGCTACTCCTGATCGCGAAGCCTTTGAATTCCTAATGCAATTTATAAATTACGGTGCAGCTCTTACGTCCCAAAAAAAAAAAAAAAAAAAACATAGAGATATTTATTTTGAATTGTGTGACTGAAAACGTTGAAAAATTTTCGAAACAAATCTGTCAAATAATCTTTGATTTTTTGTTTCTCCCAACCCGATATTCGTACGAGGGAATTCCCAAGAATTTTCATCCACGAATTACATAAATATTTGATTGTATTTTGACTCTTGAAAAAAAAAAAAAAAAAAACCAACAAATAAACTATAAAGTTCAGTCAAAATTGCGTGATGCAATGAAATTTCGTTCGAAAGATTATATGCAAAGGGAGAAAAAAATGGTTTACCAAATCCATAGGGGTGGATCGAGTTGATGAGAAACGTCCCTCAGATGTTCTATACATTGATCGAGTGTTATTAAACGAAAAGACTTAACGTGGCAGAAATAAAATAGCAGTTACGCCCTTTAGTTCGCATGGATACACAAGGAGATGGAACAAGAAGCAAGGGGGGATGAGAGAAAATTGGTTCAGTTGCTTGCTCGAGTTTGCTCTCGTCAGCATCGAGAAACACTCGCGGTAATCAAGCCCAACCGAAGCCCATAATATGATCGCCTCGAGGTTACTTGCTTTTCCCGTTCATTTCACACAAATACCAATCGTTTCAATCGAACATGAGTTTCGTAAATATTCCCATAGCTTCGAAGACGATTTCTTATTTGAAAACATTAGAAAAAAAAAAAAAAATCAATCCCATACGATCTAAAGAACACACCCGTAATTGCAGAATCAAAGAGAATATCTGGCCAACGAGATTTGTACCAAGCAAGAAAGACTCACTCAATTCCTGAACTACAAGCAGCAGAGCAAAATAATTTTTTAAATATTTATCAACAATTGTTATGTATTGGGTGGAACAACAACAATTTTCTTTATTTCTCCAGTCCACAACTACGCCCTTCTTACTCGAAAGTATTTTTTTAATAAAAAAAATGGTGTTTTCATTTATTTTTGTTCCTTTGAATGTCCTTGAAGTAAAGTTTTTTGCAAGTGAAAATATTACGAATTAGAAAAGCTTAGTGATGTTAGAAAGGTTTTCGAGTCTAGTCTCTTACGAGTAGAGAATTTCGACATCAGACATGCCTCAGAGTGAAAATATTTAAGGGCTGAAATGTAACGTTTAGGAAAAGAGAATTAAAGAGCATAAATGGAAAAGTGTTTTGATTTATGTCTAAATTAAATATTTATTTTCAAAATTCTTACGATCAACCTAACAATAAGTTTCAAGAGCCTGAAAATGCAAACTTAAAAAAAAAAGCAAAAGCAAAGCAAAGAGTATAAATAAATAAATAAATGAATAAATAATTGAAGCAAAAAGAATGATGATGAGGCCTAAGTTGAGAGAATCTTAGCTCAAATCGAAAATTAGACAACATTCATGTGGAGCTCTAAGTGGAAAATCTACAAAGGTCACTTCCACCCAACATTTAAACTGAATCTCGAAAACCGAGTTCTTATTCCGTCATTGATCCGAGATTTTATTGTCTCCGTTTCCTGAGCTTCTCTTGGCACTTGGAAATATAAAATAAATAAAAATCCAGGCTTTTGTTGCCTCGAGATCAGAGACATTTTGTGGCTGAACTCTCGAGGGAGAGAATTTTACATGAGCCAGCCGCATCAATAATACCATAAACGCCACTCACGCACTGGCACTTATCGGAGATTCTTTGATATCGTTCTTTGTATGCATACTTGGTGTCACATAACTGATCGTAAAACTTGATCGTTTATGTGTGTAATGGAAGAGAAATATTTCTCGAATTATACGAGAGAAAGCATCGATTATGGTGTTGAACTGTTTTTTTGTTTTATTTTTATTTTTTATATTCCGTTATTTATTTATTTATTTATTCATTATTATTCTTTTAGTCTTGACGTTTTTCCTTGTCAGAAAATTTTAAAAAATCCAGAATTCAAAGAAACAAAATTTTATTGAAATTTGGGGTAATATTCGGGTTTGCAAAAAATCTGACACTTGTGATACGTGTTACATGAGACATTTGAGTGGAATATGCTCGTACGTAACATCGACCAGGGAATCCTTTCACAGAATATTGTAACGGTCAAGAGACAAAGCCTCAAATCTACTCCCGGGACTCGACACTGCAGCAAGAGACATTGGCAGAAAGGGAAGAGAAGAGGGAGAGGGAGCAGAGTAAAAAAAAAAAAAAAAAAAAAGAAAAAAGAAAAAACACGAAGCATAAGAGAAAAAGTCTGTCCCCACGGTTGGAACGTTTCCAGGAGAGAGCCTGGTGCCTCTGCGACTCTCCTCCTCCCTTCTTCCACGTTCTCGTACATTCGTATAACCTATTGATTTTTTATTTCGTATCCTCGGGGCTATTCGAGTGACCGGAGAGCGTGCGGCTCACGTAGTTAGGACTAAATCCGGGCTTTTTTTCCTCGCTGAACAGACGAACACACACATGACTATTTGTAAGGCTCAAACTGTGTATATTTTGTTCAACAGACACAAAACCCCACGAAGAATTGGAAAACATGCCAAGAACATTCACTTCGTCTTCAGTGAACAAGCTAAAAAAAACTTTATTCACGTCACAGAGCAGTTTTTCGTAAATCGGCTTACGAATTTCTGTGAATACGGATACTGCATGTTTAAAGATCGAAGCTAAGCTACAGCGACAGATTGATCGTGAAATTCTGAGAAGAAAAGTCCTTGAGCGTTTTTCTCTTCGATGCACCAATGCTGATGTATCAATGATTTAGTGGCAGCCAATCCGCAGCGCGTGGCCGAACTGTCAAGGAGCGGGGGGGGGGGGGGGGGTGTTTTTCCCACTTGGTTTATTTACGTCACTGGATTAGATAGGCTGTTATTAATGACTTGATATTTTATAAACAATAGAATGTAGAGAAACATCGTTTAGGGCTTTTCTCTTTAGAATTTTGCAATCTTTCGATTCTCCATTGACATTAATCTCGGGTTACCGTTATCACAGAACTTGCAGGTTACACTAAGTAAAAAACTAAGTGAGGAAAAAGAAAATAAAAAACAGGGCAATCTCCGGTGCTTAAAATATATCGTAACCGATATAAATGTAAACGAGTGTATTTTTTAAATATTTTCTTTTAAGCCGTTACTTTAATCGTTCATTTAAATATGTCGCATGTTCGTTGGAGGATAAAACTGCGTTTTTATCGTAAAACGAGCGTAAAGGAATTTATTATTAAAATGATAATAATTTGCACTGAAGATGATAACGATTATGACAAACATATATATGTGTAAATATATTAAATATATTTATATGTATATATGAATGTAGTGAAAAACTAAAATGTATAAGTAAACCGCGATATAAAACATTGAGCTGAAAAATAAAAGCCATAAAAAGTATAGACACAAAAGAAAACGATAAAGAGAAGAGAATGAAATAAAATGAAGTCGTCGAAACGTGCATCGAGCCGAAGAAAAATGGGGTAACGATGAAAAAATATATATACCAAAGTCTAAATAATTAATTGATGAATATATATAAATATATATATATATATATATATATATGTTCGAAAAAACCGAGCACGGTCCACATTACAAATGTATTGACTCCTGTAACCCACCATTGACCATTTCACAAGTCTGCTGAAGAAAAATACAATTCACAATGGACTCTAAACAATTTGCACAGAGTTTTAAAAATGTTGTTCGACGCAAGAGGTAAAGAGAAAAAAAATATATATAAATCAAGTACGGAAGCGATAACAAATCGTAAATAGTAAATTTAAAAGAAATTAAAAAAAAAAAAACAAACAAACAAAAAAGTACGAAGTACTAAAAACGATCAAAGAACAAATGAAAAGAAAATAAATAAATAAATAAAAGAGATTCAAACAGAAACGAATTTTAAGCTACTCCATGTGCGTGGCGCCAGGCGTCCATAGCGAATATACAACCGAAAAACAACAAAAACAAAAAAGACAAAAGATTCGTGTGCTTTGACTGTCGAAATAATGATTACAATAATAATACCATTAACAACATTAATAATGATAATAATAATAATTATAATAACATTAAGTTAATGATAATAATATGAATAATAAAATTATGACGGCGATTAGTTTTAAGCTCTAGCGTTATTGAATTAATTATAAGAATACCGAGATGTGTTTGATTTTAAGGAGTTTAAATGTGGCTCTATGTATGTATCAATATTCATGTAAAGGAAGATGAGATATTACAAAAGGAAAAAAAAACAAACAAACAAACAATAAGCGGTTAAATGATTACACATGCAGATTCAAACAAACAAACAAACAAACTAAAAGAAACACAGAAAAAATTATATATATATACATATATATATAACGTTACGATGAGCAGTCTCCTTTCATTGATTTCGATACTCGTAAGATCGTCGACCACGTAAATATAATAACAAAAGTTTAGCAAAATATCTCGACATATATGCATATAAATATATATGCATATTCATGTATATATACATAACAACAACAAAAACAACAGCCTTTCCATTTCTCTAACACAAAGTCTTCGTACGTGAAATTTAAAAAAAAAAAAAAAACGTAGAAGTATGAAAAGACAAAAAAACGGAAAGGACACACATGTTCTACGATTAATAATAATGATAATAATAATAATGATAATGATAATAATGCGCTGATTAAAAAAAAAGCAACGCCGTAATTCTGCCAGGCGATATTTCATTTAATCGTTCGATCTATTGTTTTATTTTATTATTGAAAGATTATTATTTGAAGAAAAATATTTGTAGCGAGAAAGAAACAAAAGCTTCGAATAATATTTTTTGCTTTTTCGGTATGAACGTAATTTATTGAGCTTGGTGCCTATGTGTAGAGACTGTATAAAGCTACGAAAAAGAGAAAAAGTTTGCTGAAAAGTCTAGACGGATTTGGGTATGCTAGTAATTAGTTATTGTTTTTGTTTTTCAAAACTGTACATTTTATTATATTGGTTTCTTTATAGGTACAGAAAAAACAGCTGTGCAATATACTTCCGGGGGCTGTAGGTTGGAAAATATGAATTTCCATGACCCCCCCCCCCCCCCCCGTGGCTTGTTTCATAAGCTACTAAATCAATATGGCCACCATATTATTTACATGAGAGCGTAGAGCGAAACATCGAAAATTTCAAATAATTGAATTCGTCGTTACGTCACTCGCCATTAGATCGAGCAATTTCATTTAATTGGACGTCGAATTCGCAAATATTTTAACTTTTCATTTTTTGTCGTACAATGTTACACCATATAAATAACAAAATGTCATCACTTCCACGCGTTCTTAACCAGGTTGCTATTTCTTAAGAGCTTCCCACTATCCAGGTAACAATTTCCAAACACTTATCGAATCGACGTTCTTATCAAAACTTCAAAACTTCAAAACTTATACCTTCCTGACAATTGGTAACCAATTCATATCTTTCAAACGGACACTCGTTCATCCTGGCTAGCAATTTCCAAAAAATTGTTCAAAAGATATCCAAAGAATGTCTGATGTCTGCCTGAAAGGTATTGAAAATCCGGGTAGCGATTTCCAAAGAGTTTGAACGTAATGTTACATACAGAACGTACAAATTAATGTACTTATCAAAGGCAACGATTGAGTTGACAGTTGTTCAAATGACAACTTTCAAACGTCTGATAACTTCGAGTCTTTAATCAATTTCTCAAAATTCCTACCTGACAAGTTATGAGAGATCTGAAAGCCAGAAAATTCTTAAGTAATAGAAGTCTCTCGTGCAGATATTAAGTATCCCCCTGATAAGCTATTTGGACAATTTTTTGAACACTAAAAATTATCAGATGTCGAAGAGTTAACTTCCGGACAGCTGTTAATTACCTAAATGTTAATTAAGATGCCTTTGGGACGTACGTTAGACATCCTTTGGATGGCATTTTGAAAATTGTTACCTGCATGTACAAAAATTTGCTCAAAAACCGTCGATTAGTGATGAATTGCCAGAAAAACAACTTTCAGACACTTCATAACTTTTAGATGCTTCCCAGCGACTTAATCTACCGTTCGGATAAATTTTTTAGACAGCTTTTTGGAAATTGTGACCTGGATTTATTTACAGTGGAAATGGAATAGAAAGAGGCTATTTACTGCCACCTAGTGGCAAATTTTTGTAACTTTTCGCGGGTATTTAAAAAAAAAAAAATAGGTACACGCGTGTTAACGTCAGTGAAACTGATGTTTATCAGAGTCCTATAAGGACGTGTCATTTTCGCAAAAACAGCGCCATTCGATCGTATATTAAATATTCTTGACGA
Organism: Campoletis raptor; assembly: GCA_948107755.1. Classification (NCBI taxonomy): domain Eukaryota; kingdom Metazoa; phylum Arthropoda; class Insecta; order Hymenoptera; family Ichneumonidae; genus Campoletis; species Campoletis raptor. Next base: position 7,364,520 of record OX403630.1, on the reverse strand, counting down.
AATATTCTATTAAGATCTGTCAGATGTGCGATGAGAGAAACACGTGTCCCACAATCCCAATTCTCTCATGTCTCGAATGTACAAATTTGATCAAAAATAATATGTTTGACTAAATCATCCGAAAGAGCAAGTGAAAGGAGCATTAAAAAAAAAGCCCACACAGACACACAATTGTATGGAAAGGAATAATGAGAATAAATTAAGGGTTAGGAGGACAGTCATTAGGTTTATAGGTCGTACCTTTCGAAATATTGCATTTTTTCAGATTAAACAGATGCGCGCGTCTAGCGATCAACCACCGAAGCATATACACGAACAAAAGAACAGTTGAAAAAAGGTCTTCAACAGGAAAACAAAATCTATGGTAAAAAAAAAAAAAAAAAGATTCTGCTTAAAAAAAGAAAAATAAAACGAAGAGAAAAGAGAATGCTAAAACTTCCTCTGTTTCGTTGAACTTTCTTTCGAGTCGCAGCGACGATCAATCAATTTTCGATATAAAATATATATAAATATATTTTCCAATCAAAGTTAACGCAAAAATTCCTCATCCTGTCAATGGGATTTAGCGTGTTTCGCTGGAAAAGTAGCCCGCAGGCCTAAATACGCTCTAATTGTTATTCTATATTAAAAAAATTAAAAAAGTTAATTAAACAAAACAAAAAAAAACAAAACAAAACTACATACACCCAGAAAAAAAAAGATTTTATGAAATGCAAAAAAATTATGAATTTCCGATGAGACATGAGCACATGCGTATATACATATTTATATATATATATGTATATATAAAATCGGGTATGTTAAAACAAACGTATCGATTTAAAAGAAAGAGAAAAAAAAAGAAGATAAAACATGAAAGCAAATTATCATAATTATATTGTGTACGAATAAGATAAATATAGAGAAAAGAGAAGAAAAACAAATATATAAGAATAACAACAACAAAACAAACGAATGCTCCAACGCGCGCATTTCACACCGTATATGAAAAAAGAAAAAAAAAACAAACAATTCATACGCGTAATAAATCATCGTTCTCTCGAGATCTTTTTCGTTTCTCTTATCTTATATAACTATATACATACACCCTTTTCCCACCTTTATATAGAATCGCCAAGCGATTTATATAGACACTGCGAAATATACATAAAGAAAAAAAAACAAATATAAATGTGTATATGCATATGATATATACAACAATGAAATAATATATATATATGTATATATATATCATATGTAAATACATGTAAACGATATTGTATTTACATTACGTCGAAGGGCGAAAGTAAATTGAAAAAGAAAGAAAAAAAAAACAAAATTAAATAAACAATAAAAACGTAATAGTAATTGATTTTCGCCGGCGTGGATCGAACAATTACTAAAAATTAAAAAAACGAACACACGCATACACATCAGTTTCCGAACGACAACCATTCTGCTATTATCCGGTATTTATGTATAATATATACATATTTATTATATACATACATATGTATATATTATATGACGTTTAATTACACGACATTCTTACTGTTTCATAGTAGAATACTATACATATATATATTGTACGAGACAAAAAAAACGAAATTTACTGCTTGTATATACATATATGAATATATGTATATCTATGTGTATATATATTTATATATATACATATAACAATGAGGTTATATCGTAATAAAAATGATGTACCTATAATAAACACGTGTCGAACTTATTGAACCTCTTTTCGTGTTTTTTCTTTTTATTTGAATCTGCTTCTGGCAGAAAACAAGTACTGTCTTTATTTCTTAATTTCGAAACAACTAACCCTACAATCCCACAACGAACGAGGTGATTAGCTATCAAATGAGAATTTGAATGTTGAATTCTTTCTATTTACGTCTTTACAATTATGTTTTTGCAAAGTTTTATGATGAAATTTCATCCGAATGCAACTTTATCGTAGATGGTTGTGTTCGTTATCAAATAAGAAAATAATGTATAATAAAACGTTATTACTGAACCGTGAGGCTTCCGTCCGGAAAAAATGATTGTGAGGTTCTACAGGGTTCAAGATGTGCCACAAATTTTCGTAAAATCAGGAAACATCGCTAGCACACTACTATGTGATTATTTGCCAAATTCAAGAATTCATCGTTGAGCGTCTGTTTTCACCAAGGGCTCAGCTAACACTGTTTACACTGTGCGCTTACCAGCAGTCCCCCCTCCCCTCCTTCGCAACGCGGCAATGTTATGTTTACACAACGTTCCGAGAAGTCCCCGCTGCCTCACTCATCCCCTCCCTCACCGCCTATACTATCGCCTCGCGGCCAGTCGGGCCAGTTCTCATCATACAGATGCATATAGAGAAGGGCGAAATACAATTTCCGAAATTCACATAATTTTTGTTGAAGATCTCTCATTCGTTTATTAGCGTATTTTTGTAATAAAGTTTACCTGAACGTTGCATAATTCGTAACGATGGCAACGAGAGTTCGTCATTCGTTGTTTATTTATCCACATTCAAAGTTCCTTCGTCTGCAGGTCGATCCCCCTGATATAATAATTTTAATAAATGTCTTCGAAACAATAAAAAGAAAAAGTTTAATGTAAAAAATCCAAAAAGATTATTACGGCATGAAAAGCACTTTTGGAGAAGATTTCACAAAAAAAAAGAAGTTAGTGATACGAAGAAAAAGTGAAGACTCGTGAAAACCCAAAAAATCTGTACTCGGGATTTCAGGAAACAAGGAACTGTATATTTTTTTGAAAGTTTTTTTTTTCGGTGTTAGAATTTATTAGCAGAAATCATTGAAAAGTTGTATAACATTTATTAGCCAAAATCATCGTGTGACGAAGTTTTTTTAGTTGATACTATTTATTTATTTATTAATAATTTCACACAAACCAAAGAAAAACTTTATACAATTAATTCAAAGTTCTAAGTCAACTTTATGATAATTACTAAATCGCAATTTTAAGTCATCAGCGAATAAAGACAAATTTTACAATAGAGGGAAAATAAATTAGCAAACTGCATCTTCGAATTATACAATTTTCTATCAAATTAAGAAATAAATATTCTTTCTCAGCACTGACAAAAATGCTTCCGAACGTTAGCTAAATTTATTCTCAAATGCAAACCTGGCCCTTGTCTATTTTCGAACAGATTAGGGACACAAATGAGAATTCTCAAATCTGCAATACTCTAGGACTGCTAACATCGTCAAAATTCACAGGATTCAGAATTTTGCTGATGTTGAATTTTAATATTGTGCAAACTCGAATTCCGCAGATTTAGAACTAAGCGGTTTAATTGTCGTACACGATCCGGAGCATTGAATTTTCGAAGGTCAAGCATACAGAATGAAAGACCAATTTTTTTCGACCCTGCAATATTGCATGGCTCCATATTCGTCTTTTTTTTCAACTTAAATAAGAAATAGCAATTTACATCGACACTGCGAAGTACACACGAGAAAATTATATATACGTGTCTGCTGTGTTAACTAATATATTTACATTACATCAAATCATCTGAAGCGAATGAAAGTTTAAGAATTGTTATTATTTTTCTCACAAAAAAAAGAAACTGATAAGATATGCACAAAAAAAATCTAATGGAGATTTTTTATGTTCAATTTTTACCACGTTAATTCAAGCGAAAAAAAATAAACGCGATCCTCATGAATTTACCAACGTTTTTATCTCTCTAAACACTCGTATTGCGACTGTCATCAAATGAAAGAAATTAAAAAAAAAAAAAACACTTCTAATTCCATTCAAATGCAACAGGAATATGAGTTGCGAAATTATTGGCTTTTCACTTATCAGGGCAATGAAATAAAATAAAAAAACGCACAGGCTTTTATTATTAACTGTAAATCAGTCGGTTATTCGTAACTAAGGAATTTCGAGAGTGAAATTTCGTTTCAATTCACAGCATCGAATCCTCGATATTTAACAGACTCACTATCCATAATCTAATGGTTCATATTTTCCATGAGATATGAAAATGTTGAAGCTGCAATTTCATCTATTTAGTCATTCTCAGAATTCTTTGTGTATTTTATTATTTTTTTATGAACTTTCAAGCAGTTCGATGTTTTAACTAAATGCAAACTGTTGAGATCTGGCTCAGAAGTGTTTTCCAACGACATTGTGAGGTCAAAGTTTACAAAATCTTAAAAATAATTTTTTTACATACATTTGTATCCAAGGTTTGAAATTCCTTCTTAATGCTCAACTAACCAATTAATATCCTGCAGATAAATGACGTCACAACTTCGACAATTGTGAAAAAAGTAACGAAACTTTCTCGACGTATTTGATTAACAATCTTTAGTGAAAAAATTAATGTAAATATTAATGCATTCAACGAATTCACGAATGAACATTATCGAATAAATGAAAACGCAGTTTTGACACTTAAAGATGCATCAGAAATGTTGTTGCAAATGAAATTCACATGTAAAATAACTCTCAAGCGACAGATTTTGAGATTTCATTCCCAAAATCATGTTTTTGACTTTTCGAATTCATTTTCCTATCATTTGCTTTGAAATTCGCGACTCGAACATTCCAGGAATACAATTCCACTGAATCGAACTAAAAAATTGTTTTTGTTGAAAACATCCTGGTGCAGATGAGTCGAACTTGGTAAATATTTCCATTCGATCGAATATTGAATGTGCAAAATATAATGAAAACAATAGATGAAACATTTTTTATGCTGTTGTATCGCGAGCGTCGTCACTCTTGACAACAGCGCGTGAGATATGAAAAAATATGAATATTTAAAAAACTTGGAAACCATTTAGTGGATTCGACTGAAAATTTCGACGAGCACATCAATAAGACCAAAAAATACAACCTTAGAAACGTTTGACAACTTCGTACAAATGTGTTGACAGTTCCAATGCATCCTTAATATCGTCCGAACAATGCACATAAACCGGTTGATTTTTGGAATGCGTTACGTATCAATCATTCGATACTGTAAATTTCAAATGAATCTTAAAGTTTAAATTTCAGTCTAGAAAGTCCTTAAACACTACGGAGCTTTTGAATTACGTTTTAAAAGCTCCTGCCTGAGCTGCCTTGATGATGAAGGTTTTAACGGTCGCTTCGTCCAGCTTGGCGAAGTTTGGCGACTGTATGACATTCGTCATGTGATTCATAGCGAATTTGAAGCAAAAATCCTCGAGCTCCTGAAACACCACTACAAGTTGTTAATTCATCACTGACTAAAAATATTTATCAAATCTTCGTATAATAGATTTTCTTCATTCACAATTTACCTTAGAATTATATTCGATTGCCGTACTATAAAGAAAGGCTACATTGAGCACCGTTATACTCTGTTTTATTATCTGCACGCATCGCCTCTTCAATTGTGGCTCGAAGTACGCGTTCGCCAGATACAAAAGTTCTGTGAAAAATCAATTTTTCTCTCAATCTCATGTATTCTAGAAACAAATACAAAAACAAGTGAACTATCAGTCCAAATATATTTCTCTGTTACTTCTCAAATTTCTTAAAAATTCACGTTCAATCTGAAACCTACGAAATTTCTAACAAAAAAAATTCAAATAGTATTTTTGTTCCCATTTTGAGTCATTTTACATATAGTAAAAAACATAAAATAATTCAAAATATTTGGATGTGCGAAAAGCAAGAATGGAAGATTTGTTATTTTACCCACGACGTAGAAAAAGAGTTGGAAATTTCTAAAGAAAAAAACCATCCAAAAATCTCGAAATCGGTTTCATTCGTGTTTATAACGTCGTCGCGAATAGAATTTTCCAATGAATTTATTTTACTGAAACTTCTAAAGCTTGACAATAATAACGAGCGGTCAATAGATTGAAAATGATTTTTCATTGCTATTGTAGCAATGCATGTTAACACTCAAGTTGTGTGACAAAGGACACATTTTCAACTAAAATTGGATTTTGTGAAGAATTGTGACGCACCCAATGCATTTTCTGCTGGCAAATCAACCTCATCCGTGTAAAGATATCTCAAGAATGATTTGTAAACTTCGTACGAGAAATCGTCGTGCTGGATAAGTCTGAAACAAAATAAACAGAAGAAATAAATCAAAAAATGCCTCAATTACAAAAAACAAGCTTAAAAAAAAAAACAAAATTAAATATAATGTACTCACGACTGATTATTTTCGGCCCAGTGTTCTTGAAACATAGATCTGAAGTATTGACATCGTATTTTCAAAACTGCCTTGTGAACGTGTATCGGCTTCCCTTGGACTTGTATGGTTAAATCGCTGCTCGACTAAAAATGCATTCGGATGTTTTGTTTCACACACATTATCATCCATTTAATGAGTTTATTGCACTCTTATCATTGGCGCGGAAACTCAAGGATTGAAGGAGTAATTGAGAGAGAAAGAGAGAGAGAGATAGAGAAAAAAAATCGAAAAAAACATCCAAAAGTCACGCACGAGGAGAAAATGAATATATTGTTTTGTTTTTTTCGTTGATTTTTTGTTTTTTTTTGTCAACACGTACTGGATCGTCGAACGCTTGCTTCAGGCAGTTGAGGATGCTCGTTTCCTCTTCGGAGTAAAGTTTCAAAGGTGTATGCATGACACTGGGGGTTGCGTATGAAGCCAGTGCCTCGTGGAGGTTTGTGAATGGTGTTGGTGTTGGTACCGGTACACTTTGACCTCGACATTGTCCCCACATAAAAACTTGACCGTCGTGCGAGATCGCTACGCTTATGTGATTATAATGAACCGCTGCGACGTCTGAGATTCTTCCCATTTCCGATACGTTCAACTGTAAATGCGAAAAAATTATCACGTTAAAATATTTCCAGACACATTTTAACATTCCTAAATAAATTTTCATTCGAAAATCATTTTTTAATTAATAATTGTCATTCGTTGTCTGCACGGGATTTCGTGAATTTGATTCAAGCCTGTACTTTATTTTTTCAATTGTTCACAACTTTTTATCTTTATTTGTTTAATTCCGAGATAAAAATTGTGAAATAATAAATGTTACTTTGCAAACATCTGAGGAAACGAAATTTTCATGTTCAGCTTTTCTCTGTCGACGCTCGATTTTTTTTCTTATAATTGAAAACAATAGGGAAATAAAATTTGTGTCTCAATTCTTTCTCACCTTTACCGGTGTACAAGAATTAACTTTAGTACCAAGGCCCAGTTGACCATAAGCATTGCCACCCCAAACGAACAGATCGCCCTCGTCGCTCAAGGCTAACGTGTGAGAGTAACCGCAAACTACTTTTTCTGCAATCAAAAATATCAACCAATTTAAGAAAACCGTCATTCGAAGTGCTTAACAGAAATTTAATTTATCGAATTTCACCTCTTGCAGAAATTAGTTTCGCAAATAAAATTAAAAACTTTTTCTAAATCGTTTTGAATATTTAGTCCTCAATGTTATTCGGATTTTTGGGTTGAATAAAACATAAAATTAACCTATGACTATTCCTGCGAGGCCACCAACTTTGTTAGGATTGGGTTGGTTGACGTATTTGCCTGTACCAAGTTGTCCGACACTGTCGTTGCCCCAACCATAGACTTCACCGTAATTCGTAACAGCCATACTTGAGGATTGCCCGCAAGCGATATTTACGACTTTCTTTCCTGCCAAACTTGAGTTCACCTTTCGAGGCGTATTTTGATTCGTACTTATTCCACTTCCTACTTGTCCGCTTGAGTTTTGTCCCCAAGCATAAACCTTGATTTCCAATAAATAAATAAAATCTTTGTTAAAAGTTCTTTCATGTGTGAGAATCGATCAACCGATGGATAAGAATTCTTTTCTTTTCTATATTGAAACAGATTTTCTCAATGTCAACGTACCTCACCCTCGTCCGTTAAGGCCAGAGAATGATGACTCCCGCAGGCTATTTCAACCACAACTTTATCCGCCAAATTTGTTTCTATTTTAGCTGGCGTGGAAACTTGATTCGAAGATCCATTTCCTAGTTCACAGAATCCATTGTGTCCCCATGAATATACCTTTGAAGTTATGAATTATCATATTATTATTTTAATTATCTAAATAAACTCAAGTTATCTTTTGAAATTGCAAAGAATTATTCTCTTTACAGCTTGCATCATAGAAGTTGGAAAACTTGCGTGAAATCTTAGTCCAATTCATATATATTTACAAAAACAAAAAACCATTTGAACAGAAAAGTTGTGCTAAGAAAAAAATTAATTTCAGTATCTTTTTTGGGTCTTGCAGACCCCAACAGTGTATTCCGAGGGTTAAAATGATGTGTGAACATTTTTTTAAGCTTACCTCTCCCTTCTCAGTCAACGCAAGAACATGGGGGCCAATGCCGTAAGCGAATGCTTTAATTCCTTTTTGCGAAAGAACATCTATTTTTCTGGGATACAAAGTACTGTGCGCATCTCCTGTTCCTAAGCATCCAGTTGCATTATTGCCAACAGCATGGACGCTACCATCTTTCAGTACTAAAAGGGCTTCGTTACCCAAATTACCTGAAAATTATACAGCGGGTGCAAAAATCCAAAAATGAGAAGAAAAAAAAACAAAAATCATCTTATCAACAACAAACATCAAAGTATTGTATGTTGTCAGTGTGGACAATTACCATAAACCATGACCATTTTTAATTCGGCTATATATTCTGGCTCTAAGAGACTGAGAATTGGCCAATTCTTTAAATCCGATCGAGACATTTTCACTTTTTTAACATCAAACTGTAATGTTAGTTTTAAAAAATACACTGCTCCCGAATTTCGTTCGTTTGTCTTTTTCTTTCTTTTTTTCTTTTTATGGCTTCATAATGATACGGAGATGATAAAAAGATAATGTAAATATGATTTCTCTTTGTTCACAATTCGGCACTGTCAACGTCAGCTGTTGTTAGCAATCAGCGTTTACTGCATATGCTGCACATATGAAAATATATACACAATGAAAAACTACACGTACGCACATGCGCAACGTTATACGTCGGATGGTGCTGCCCTCATTGGGAATCTTGGTTTCAAATTTCACCAATTGAGAATAAGTTTCACTTGTAAATTGAAATCAAGTTCTTATCTAATTCAACTTGGAATGATATTGAATTTATTTAATTGAGGATTACTTTTTAAAAATCATCAAATCGTAACATAAAACCGTCGATCCAATTGCATCATAAGACAACTATTTCTGGTGAATTGTTCATGAATTAATCAAACTTTAATTCAAATCGTGAGTGCGTCCTTTTTGCTATAAAAAAAAACTTTTATAAAACCTTCTAAGCAGTATTCTTCGGTTGTGTACATTTGTAGGATCATGGCACATATTGAGAATTGAAGAGTAGAAAAATATGAGTTCAAACCACATGTTTAAAAAAAAAATATTTAACTACTATCCAAGTGGGCAGAGTTTAAAGCGACAAACTTTTTTATCGAGCACGATGAGCGATCGCAGTTGACAGAAATTTGACAAAATATCGTTTTTAACTGCCGCATTGTCTACGAACAATGTACTGAAATGCCATGACATAATCAAGATCAGCACAGAATTCACTCCGATCATTACAGAATTTTGTTCTCCAATGAAGTTGCAAGTACTAGATCGAGAAAATTTAAGTTTGAGTTCGTTTATGACCCAGCTTTCGCCGGGCACAAAAAAAATTGGTATATAGACTCATCAGTTGTTCCCCTCCACGGAAATCTTTAGTAAAAGGCGAAAGATTTATGCGTGTGTTGAAGGGAAACCAGAGTAACGAACGCGGTTGCGCGTCCAGAATATATCAACCCTCAGGATATTCTCCATCAACGAGAAGATAGGCACAAAAATCCCTCTCGCGGTTGAATACGGATCTACAGTCGATTGTTATGATTATTTCTGAGCAATTCTATTGACGAGAATTCACGAACCGAGTTGAAGTTGCTTGAATGTACGATTTCCATGAATTTAGCATTTAGTGGCTTTGGAGGCGTTTGAAAAATACTTGCTCGTTGTTCTTTAGCAACACTTCACCTGCATCTATCTATTTTTTTCTCCTTCAACTATACATTAAAACTGATTGAAAAGAAAAACTTATAATTATTAATTAAACTTCAAAGTCGTTACAGTTGAAATTAATGTTGTTACATTTATTAAACGAGAATAACCTCTCTTGAAACGCCGCATGCCCCAAACGCATCCATTTCTCTCCCAATATGTTCCCTCGTCGTATGACAGCCCAGCCTGAAAAACATCCAGCTAGAGTGCTAGACGTCGCAATGTTTTCAAGCAGTAGAGTTGTCTTTTTACCGAAATAATTTTATAAAAATTTTAAACACATTGTTTTTGTTATTATTAATATTGTTTGAAGTATGAATAAAAACGTTGAATAAATTTTATAAAAATGGCCCAATCTATATTCGACGCCTTAACAGGTAAAATATGTAATTTCATTTAAAAATCATAACGAGATTTTAACCTTATCCATTCAACAAAATTGGGTTAGGCGTAATTCCAATTGTCTCAAAATGTAAATGACTGGAAAACTTTCAATTCTATTTTAATTTTCGTCATTTCAAGGGGTCTCACTTGACAGTTCAACCGTGCAATCTCTGCTCGAAACTCCGACTCTAATAAGCGAAGTTGAGCAGTCAGGTAAAAGCAAACATTTTTGAGCCCCTTTTAACTCGCGAGGATTTCTATTTTTCAATGCAATTTTATTCCAAAGCTATTGACCAAGATGAGGAAGATATTTTTCAATGCGGCAAGTGCAAAAGTCAATTTACATCTTTGCACATGTTTCTACTGCACAAGAGAGAACACCTGAAAGTACAAGAGCAAACGGTAGATCTGAGTCAGTATTTGGTCAACGAAGATGGCCAAGTTGACGTCAATGTACAAGACCCGTGTCAAAATGCTATTCCGTACGATCCGCAGGAAGGATTTGTTCAAAGCGATCAACTTGCCGAGTCCATTATACTTGAGGAAACAGATATGTTATTCAGGCAAGTTTTTCATTCATGTTTTTTCATCACGAAGCATCAAAAGGCTTCAACATCCAGCTATTCGTTTTGGTCATAACAGATGATTGTGAAAAAATTGTTAAATTTTTCATGTTTGAGAAGTATCAGAACAAAAACTACTACATTTGATTTGTGTTTTATAATTCTAGACTTTAGGGATAGATTTTGAAAATGACATTTTTGAATTTGAACATTTTGATGAAATATCATATTCGTTGAATTTTGGACACTTTCAACTAAATATGACAAAAGTTTCCACTCAACAAAGTCTGTTATACTTTAGTCCTGAATATTTATGACTACTACTAATTTTGTGTTTTTCTGAATTTTGAGTTAAATCCAATTTTTCAATTTTCAAATCACCTGCGATTTATTTGAATTGGACAATTCAAGCTGTAGAAGCAAACGTTTTGAAAGCTTAACGTGGTTAGGGTTAACTTGACAGCTGTTTAAAAATGTGTTTAGAAAGTTAGTGAAAAACAATTTGTTTTAATTTATTAAAATATTTTTAAGTAAATTGTTACCATTCGTTTATTAATTGAGCAATTGGGATTGAACGTTGTTTTGAATTGCTACAGCATGGACCAAGAAGGTGCAAATTATCTAAGCCAAGACTCAGGTTTTGGTGTGCCTATAATTCTTAGTGCCGAAAATCTCGAAGACGCTTTTTCGGATCCAGCTGAAAATACAGAAAGCGATGCATTGATAAACGAAGCTGAAGAAGTGGGCCAAACTTTGCACAATGATCTGAATCAGAATGAGACTGTTTTTGAAGTCTCTTCAAATCACGACATGGTCCCAATAGAAAATGGATTGGAAAATGTTATTGATAATCATGACGAACAAACGGAAGAAGAAGACTGCAGTGTCAGCCAAATGCAAAATTTGAAGGTAAACTGAGGACAAAGTTGACGATAATTCAAAATTTCCGTCAGACATAATGACAAAATAATAAACCACAACTTTTTACATATGTATAATTTCACTGTAAATATCGGTTTTTTTTTTTCATAATTTTATTAAATTAACGTTTTTTTTTTTATGCAACCGAAAAATTTGACATTTCAGTACAAGTGTGGCTATTGCAACAAACAGTTTGCCAAGAAATTTTATTGGCAACAACACGAGCGTTCACACACCGGAGAAAAACCTTATCAGTGCGTAGTCTGCGGCAGGGCATTTGCACAAAAATCCAATGTCAAAAAACACATGTCCTCGCACAAAGTTTGGCCAGGAACTGCAATACACTCTCTACCACCGGAGGTAACAACATTTTTTCGTTTTTCTTTTTTTACATATGTAAGATCATTGTACGATCATAATGTAAAGTAATTGTGTACTTTTTACGAAAATTCATTTGATTTGAAGGTTAATGTAAAGTTCTAAAAAGCAGATTCAACGTCGTTTGATTTTTCAATGATTGTTTATTTTAACAAACAATTTTAGGCACCACCGGACGGAAGTATCGATCGTACCTATCACTGTCAATTCTGCAAAGAGATTTTCGATTCGTACAAAGCCCTAAAGGGTCACCTAATAGTTTCTCATTTGACGCTAAAAGTTTACAAATGCGTTCAAAGTAGCTGCAGCATGATGTTCGCCGAGTTGGACGATTTTCTCGAACACACCAAGAGCCACAAGCGTTCCGAGTACAGATGTCACGTGTGTGGTGAGGTTTTTAACACCCTCTCTGATCTTGGACTTCATCAGTACTCCCATTCCGTCCAAAAGCAAAAAACTACGGAAAAGTATTATTGCTGCTCGATTTGTAAATCATCGTTTTCCAATCTTGAGGCGTTGCAACATCATACGGAAACCACCACCCACGATTACGCCTGTCCTCATTGTGGCAAAAGCTTTTTGATCGAAAGATTTTTACGAAGACACCTTAAAACTCACGTTTCTTCAGCTCGTTTCGCCTGCGAGGATTGCGGCAAAGCTTTCAAAACCGAACAGTATCTTGCTAATCACAAATTAATACACAGCGAAGAAACACCATTCATTTGCCCGGTGCGTATTTTATAATATTACATCGATAACGAAAACTAACGACAAATCTATTTTATTTATTACCTTGTAAAAGCACTGTTCCAATCGATCACTGTGTCATTTTTTAAGAATATTAAAACTCCATTATATCGCTGCAATAATGTTTTTCACATTTTATTAATAAAAAAACAGAACAATTTGTAAAATTTGTAATCGATCATTTTCATATTACGCAAAAAGTCAAAATTGATTATTCTTTTCTACTTTTCAAAAACAATGCATAAAAAAATGACTTACAGAAGTTGATTTTCGAAAAACTGTAACAAACATTTATTTATGTTTCAATTGTTATTTAGTTTTTTTTCAACTCATCACAATAATTGTGTAAAAATTGACTTTTCAGCAATGTCCTGCAAGATTCAAAAGAAAAGATCGCTTAGGACGTCACATGCTCATTCACGATTTAACGAAAAGGCTCAAATGTCCGTTTCGGGGATACTTGGGCTGCATGAGCGAATTCTCACGCCCGGACAAACTCAAAAGACATCTTTTGACTCATAGTAACATCAAACGTTTCAGCTGCAGTCATTGTAATCGTAATTTTCATCGGGCCCAAGCTCTCAAGCACCACGAACTGAACAAACACAATCTCAAGTGTGACATATGCTCACATGTGAGTACTGAAAGCTCTCGTTTCTAATTTTAATCATAATCTTCAAATTTTCATTTTCTATAAAATTTCAATAATAAAAATTGAGAATCTTTAATGACGAAATATGATAATTTTCATCACATTCGATTTTTTGTAACGTTCTTCAAATTGAAATAATCAAAAGGATATAAAGCTTTTAATTCTTACATTGAACCTAAAACTATACATTTTTACAATACTGTCGAAATGAAAGTTTTTACATTACATTTATTTAATAAATGAAAAATTGATAATCCCCAGGCATTTAAAACGAAGGATCAACTAATAACGCACAATTGTGACCAAGCAACAGAAACAAAAAAACACACGAGTTCGCAACTTCCAAAAAAAGCTTCCGGAACTTTCAAGCCACGAAAACCGACGCCAAAGAGACAAATGAAACCGGCGAATGGCATTACGGAAAAAGAAAAATCAAAAACTGACGAAATGCAAAAAAAGGTAAAGAAATTTCAGAGAAAAGCCGAATTTTTCCAACTTTATCCAATATGACATTTACAACCAATTTCCCGAAATTGATTATGAAATGTGGATCAATAAAAATTCGCTGTTTCTTCAAAGGTTTTTCTAAAAAGAATTCAACGATCAATACCAATTTATTAATGTTTTTACATTTTTGCAGATTATTTTGGAAGATATGAGAATGAGCGACTACGAAGACGAAGCGTGTGATAAGAGACTGGAAAATTTTACAATAACGCGAGAAATCGATTCAGCGATGGAGTCTCTCATGAATTCTGAGTCGTCAGATTCAGACGACGTTAAGCCTGCAATCAACGTTTTCTCGTCCGAACAAATCGACGGTGTCGCGTAATTCAACTTTTTCACTATCACGTATTTTTTATTAATATTATTACTACGAATAGTACGTAGCATTTAAAAATTAAGTGAACGTAGCACGTGCAATCAATAGAAACAAAAAATAATAATAATCAATCGTGAAGCGGAACAAGAGATGGAGAAATGAAAATGCATTTTACAATAGCGAAACGATATTTTGTAGTTTACGTATCTGTGATAATTGTAATATACAAAAAAAATATTACAATATAAGTAACTTATACCCACTTTTCGAGACTCAGATATTTATTTCGATAAAATATTATGTTGTCAAATCGTCGTGTGCTTTGATTTTCAGAGATGTTCCATCTGAGCGTTCTTAGCCATAAATTGTGATGTAAATTTCAGTCCTGAACGAGTAAACAAAAATTTTAAACTAAACTAAATTTCAGGTATTTCGGCAAATGATTGGATTAGCTAGATTTTGTTAAAATGGCCATGTAGATTTTGCAGAATTTTCCGTTTTTCGACAAAAAAATGGAAAATTGACGAAACTCTGTGTTTCTACAGAACAAATATTGCAATTTCAATTACATGAGATTCTCGGTTCGGCACGAATATGTGAATCATTCTTAGGGTCGAGGGTTTTGAATAAATTGCAATATTTCGCACAAACCATTAAGCCTTGACCAGAATGATAGCGAGTTCGGAAGGAAATGGCAATCGCAAACCACATCCACTTTTTCTTGGCACCAAAGGAATTTTTTTCTTCGTCTCCTCAATTACGACCGAGAAGTGGATCGACTGAGTCTTAGAATAAAGAGTGTAAAGTGTTGGCAGTGAAATTAACTGTTCTCCAAATTAATATAAAATAAATAAAAATGCCATCACGCGGTAATTATGAAGTAACGACTCAAGAAGAGGGCAAAGCAGCGGAACGTGACCAATCTTACAAAAGTTGTATTCTCTCGATGCTCATATTTATTCTTTTATCAATTGTTTTAATACTCGTCAGTCTGCCTTGGAGAACATTTCAGATGCGACAAAATCGCCAGTTAAACATTAACGAGAATTCAATTGAATCTGCAAAAATCGAGGGCCAAGGATTTACGACTTTTGGGACAGAACGATCTGTCGAAAAGGAAGAAAAACAAACGGTGGAAAATAGTGTTCCTTTCAACGAAAATCAAACAACGGAAACTCCTGTAAAAACGAAGAAACAATCATCAGAAAACGACGTTCCTTTTGAACGGTATACGACCAATGAAACAACTGAAATTCCTGTAGAAACAAAGCAACAATCGGTCGAAAACGATGTTCCTTTTGAACGATACACGAAGAATGAAACGACGGAAATTCCTGTAGAAAAATCGAAAGAAACGGTGGAAAATAATGTTCCTTTTGAACGATACACAAACAACGAAACAACGGAAAATCCTGTAGAAAAAGAGAAACAAATGGTGGACAATGACGTTCCTTTTGAAAGATACACAAACAACGAATCAACGGAACTTTCTACGACCAGCACAACCGAAAACACGTTTACAAAAATGACTGAATTGTCAGACGAAGTTCCAACGATTCTGGATACTTTTTTCAACTCCGAGACACAAACAACATCACGAATAATTGAAAGTACGATTGATTCGGTCCTGTCAAACAGAGAGAATGAGGAACCAAATCCCAGGAATGAAATTACTTCCACGGAAACTATCGAAACGACCAGGACCAAGGCGAGCGAACAAATGACCGAAAAATCGAATACGAGAGAAACTGAGTTACTGGACAAAATGCTAGAAAGCTCAACGCAAAAATCCGAAACTACTCAACATTCTATCGACGATCATACGTCATTGCAAAAATTGCTCGTTGCTAAATACTTTGGAAACGAATCTACGACCTTGAAACCCGAGGATTCGATTGAAGAATGGTTAGACGAAGTGGAAGTGGGTACGAAGAAAAAAGCAACAGAGTTATCGACGAGTTCGTCAACGAAAATCGTTTCGTCGTCAAGTTCACAAATTTACACGAAACCTGTGGCTGAATTTATAAGGACGACTCAAGAAACTGGAGCACGATCCACTACACCGAGAATCTCTATCGAAAAAACTACTGTTCCGGTTTCCCAAGAGATTCAAGAGACTAAAATCGAAATTTGTGAGACTGGAAGCTGCAAACAATTGGCTAGTAAAATATTGTCTTTTATGAACCATTCCGCAGATCCTTGTGACGATTTTTACGAATTTGCTTGCGGTGGCTTGGAGGCGGATCAACAAATAAGTGAGAAAATTTTGATACACCGAGTCTACGAAAAAATTGAAGGCAAGTACAACCGCAACTTTTTTCAATCATGTGTGAGCTGCAGTCGATTTTTTCAGTTAATTTTTTCGTATGCAGTCAACTTTTCATACTTTTCTTTTAATGAAGAAAAAAAAATTCCTTCCACAGCTCAAGCTCGTAAACCCGGATACTCAAAGTATTATCAGTTTGTCGAGTATTACGACAGTTGTCTCAAGTACGAGTCGACCTATAACATCGGTTACAGAATCAATATGGGTTGGTATTTAAATAAAAACATAAAAGAAAAACAGAATTTTACTTTTTTTTCTATTGACAATGTTTTACACGAAAACTTATTAGCATCACTTTGATTCGATAAAAATTTCAAAACATTCCGTTCAAACTGGAATTGGAAAAAAAGAGTGATCTTTCTTAAACTTATTTTTTTTCCGAATTTTATCGTGTTGTTGAAAAAGAACTTTTTTCCAATGAAAAAAAAGTTCGTATGATACTTAAAATTGAATGGCAAAAGAGACGGATAAGAGACTGTAAATTTTGTATTCAAAATTGTATTGATTTGTAAAATTGTATTGTATTGATTCCGTTTTTTGGCTTTTTAGATATTTGTTAACAATACAATAGAAGTTCTGATCGAATAGAATTTTTACGGACATTTTTATGTTCAAATTTTTGATTAGTCTCAGAATTCAAATTTGATTTTATATCGTGCATCTAAAATTTGCAGCTAAGCGTTCTCTGGAAAAAGTAGGCAAATTCTACACTCGATCAACTTGGCCTGGTGACTTTCAAGGCTTTACATCATTATTTACAAATATGCTACGCCACAATAGGTTTGAATATGTGCAAATTTCTCTTTTGTGACAATTTTTTCTAGAAAACGTATTTCAAGACGATTAACGTAAAAACTAAAATTCATTCCTAAAGACCTCTGCTGTTCGACATCGTACCTGACGTAAATGAAAAAAATCCAGAAACGTTTACCCTAAAAATTGGCCCAGCCATCGATAACAATCCTTTTAGATCTTTGTACGCTCAAAATCAGTGTCAAGACAAAAACTCAGAGCTTCTGCAAGACCATGTGGATGTAAATAATTTTTACGAATCCTACAAAAACTGCAAGGTAAGCAACATTTAATTTTACTCTGTGTTTACACTCTGAGATTTTCGATACTCCAATATTATGGAATGTCAAATTCCCATTATTTCGACACTTTTTTTCAATTTTGCACATTATATCTCACGTGTAATCAATTTCCTTTCAGAAAGATTCGAGAGTTGTAGTAATTGCTATATCTGAGGCCTTGAAGAATCTTAGAATCTTTGATGGACTGAAAAATCAATTGAATGAAACTCTCTATCTCGAAGATACCGTGACTAACATCTATCATGAAATAATAGAAGGAGTCCTAACGGTAAATTAAAAAAAAAAACGGAAGTTCGAGCGATTTTTCTTGTCGCATCCATAAAAAAATGTTGTTTTCATAGTGAATATAATTTGAGAATGCAGTGAAAAATTCAAGAAAGTTCGAGATCATATTGCAGGTTTATAAAAGGTTTCATAGATTATTTCTAAACAAGAAAAATTATTTATTGAAAAATTCGGAATTATTATAAAATCCGTTGCTACAATCATTATCTCTTTCGCTCATACATTTAACAGTACAATCCACATTTTTTAATCGCTGTTATTCAATGCAGAATTTTTTTAGAAAGTAAATGAAAAATTTAGGAGTGATTTTGCTCCACAGACCAACGTGTATTATTTTGTGAAAATTGCACTTGAAAATTTTCAGTATTTTCCACCGGATAGTGAAATTCGAGATTCCTACAGATCGAAAAAGTATACCGTGACAACCCTTGGCGAGCTTGAATCAACGAGTAATTTGGTAAGTAGAAATTCTCCTCATAGTCCGAAGGATAATCTGCCACTTTATTATTGCAGTTCAAATGGACGCAATTGATACAAAATGTGACTGGATATTCGGTCAGGCCAGATACTGAATTGCAAGTTTATCACAAAGACAAGTTGACAACGGCGTTGAAACATTTAGAAGAATTTGCTCGTAACCGAGCGCTCGAACTTAATAACGCTTTGCTGGGACTTTATGCACAAAATCTTTACCAAGACGTGAGTATAAGAAACCGAATTGGATATTATCGAACCAGGAAAAATATAAATGCAATGAATTATTTGTAATTTGGTGTAAATAGCTCGTCGCAAAGAGAACTGCTCGTGATTTGGAGAAAAAGTGCTTCGACGTCGCAGCACATTTCATGCAAAGAGAAGCTTCTTTATTGTACTTGTCCTCCTTCACAGCGACTGAAACTCAAAAAATGAAAAAAATGGTGAGAACTTTTTCGACGAGAAGAAACAAGACAATTAATAATAGGTCAAATAATTGATCTCCATTTTTCAAACTCTAGGGATTCAAACGAAAGTTTTTGTTATTGTTTGACTTTTTATTGACAGGTACTAAATATATTTAACGAATTAAAAGAAACTTTGTGGCTCGAGTTACGAAGATGTAATTGGGCTGAGGGCTGGGGCCGCGAGGTATTGATTAAAAAGTTGGCAGACATGAAAATGTCGATTCCGGAAATGTCTTACATAAAACGAAGTGATGTGTACAAGGTAATAAATGTGGACGTCATTGTTTTTTAATGCCATCGAACTTTATTCTTTATTTTTACAAGCTTTCTTTCACTCAAGCTTATAATCTCTCTCCCACTTTTAAAATTTCTCCTTTTATTTACAGCTAAACATCACTGACAACTATTTTGAGAATTCTATGATTTTGATGAAAAAATACAGATCCATGTTATACAGCGTGTTACGAAAGGATCCTAGGGATCCGGAACAAATGTAAGTTTGTCGAGTACTTATGATTGTTTTTTTTGCCTTATTTACGTAGAATATCTTTTAATCTCGTGAGCGTTGACTCGATGACTTAGTTTTTTTTATTCACTGATTTATTTTCCTTTCTTCCCGTTTTCTGTTACGATTAGATGGACTTTCTTCGCGTCACCGTATCAGTCGAACTCTCTAACAATTTACGGATTGAATCTTATCGTTGTACCATTTGGTGCCATCGATTGGTCGTTATTAAAAGAAAAAATGAATTATTTTAATTTCGCGATAATCGGTAATCTCATCGCTCGTGAAATTGCTCACAATTTTGACGCAAATGGTAAGTACTGTTTGGCCTTTTCTCATTAACATCTCTTTTGTCAAATTTCATTGAAGTTTATAATAATTCGCTTATTTCCCATTATCGAAATTAAAAATAGACGGATTCGTGAAATTCCACGAAATTCATCAAGTAGAGTCTCGAACTCGATTTTGACGAGTGTAGAATTTCAATATCTTTCCAGTTTCAAAGGAAAATTACTTTTTAATGTTTTACCCGTTATTTTTGTCGTCAGGTATTCGTTACTGGAACGGTTCGCGTGATTCTGAATTCGCTCTCATGAATGATGGCGATCTAACAAAGACCAATTACGAGGATTACATTAATTGTCAGAAATATTCAATTTATCAGGAACCGGTGGAAATGTCAATTCCACTTACAGGACAACGAGTAACATTCAAGGTAACGAAGATTTTTTAAAATAGATTCCGTCTATCCTAACGTTAGCGGAGCTCGAAATCCGTGTCGACATTAAATTGGCACTAAACGAATATACTCAATCGATTCAAGGTCTTTTACCCATAAGCGTTTGTTCAAAACTTTCCGACAAGACGTTCGGTACTTAGCGATTTGGCGTTATTTCAGATATAATATATGTTCGGAAACTATAACTTTTAAGAAATTTTCTCAATTACTCCAGAACCTTTTGAACGAGAGAAAAATATTATCAATTTTCTTTAGCATTAAATAATTTTTTTTTTTGCCATTTAAGAATTTCCTGGATTGATTAATTATTAAAATTTCTAGAAAAGCGAAAAATACGTATCAGAATTACAGTTTATTCGAGAATAATCCACAATCTTAAGGAATTTTTCGATTCTTTTTCATGAACATGATCAAAATATTTGGAATATCAGAAAATTGTGAAAGTTTTCAATTATTTTCTATAAAAACGTGAGAAATCACTTTTACAAAATGGTGGAAATAACATTACTGTGAGGCAGGTCAAATCACCAAGTTTCATTCAATAATTTTTCAAATATGTCAACATTGATTTGCATTAATAACATTGCCCATGAGTTATGAAGAAATTATTTAAACAAAATTCGTCTCTAAACAATGGTAGTGATGTTCTTCTCAACATTTCCCATTGTTTTCAAGAATCGTTCATCTCTTTATCGAATTATTTTCAAAAATTCTCGGAAATATATGGAAGTTGGCGATTTCATGTGATATATTTGTAAATAGATTGAAAATTATAGTTAAAAGGTTACAAAGTCATTAAATGAAGAGAACTTCGAAATCGCATATTAAAAACTTCCAACCGAAACTTAAGACAATAGTAAAGATTAATAAAAAATTCTCGAACTCATTTCACAAACAAAAAAATGAATTATGCACCGGACAATTTTCCATTTCGATAATTTCTCAATAACTCCTTGGCATATTATTATGAATAAATAAATATTGAGATCTTGAAGAGCTGAATTATTAAAGATAATCCGCAAATCACTAAGTACCAAAATTCCAATACATTTTTTTTTGAGCATCTCAAATAGTGTAAAAAATCCTTAATAAAGCGACAGGAGAACTTTGCACATAAAATTGTACAACGTCTGTCACGACGCATTACCCGAAGCGTTAAAGAGTCGAAGCGTTTGTAAGTTTAACGAAAAGTTCAAAACTCCTCTCGCAAACTTCGTAGCGCAGACACTTTCGTTCGTTCAGTTTCGTAAAAATTTTATTTCGACGTAAAATCAATGAAAAAATAAAAAGGCTAACATCCGAAGAAGCAGATAAACCGGAAGAAAGAAAAGAAAAAAGAGGGTAAACTAAGGAACATGTTTAAAAAACTTATTTGTAATGATTTGAAGGTCCCATTGTTGACGTTGAACGAGAGGTTATCCGACGCGGTGGGAATGAGACTCGCTCACGATACTTTGGTTCGTTTGGGCAAAGGTGTTGCGGAAAAACGATTGCCCTGGTTAGACTTGGACGTCAGTCAGCTTTTCTATCTCGTTTATACACAGGTAAACTATATTCATATGATTTTCGTCACAATTGGCGTATTTATACTTATTGTTCATTTTGTCAATAAAAAAGAAAACAAATAAACGAAAAAAAAGAAAAAAATTAAAAACTCACTAATTCCTTTGCAGACTCATTGCACAAAGGAATCGCTCGCATCGTCGTATGTATCACTGAACGAAAATCCGTTATTGCCAAGCAGGGTGCGAATTTTTGTGGCTGCTTCGAACGATAAAAATCTCGGAGAATCTTGGAAATGTCCCGAAGGTTCTCAATTACTTCCCACTTTTACGTGCGGAGTATTTCCTCACTTGGAGTATCGGGGAATTATGCCTGACGCTGCCTGATTTTCAACGATTATTTCTAAATTTGATCTCAGATGATCGAACGCGCGTAGACATTAAAAGAAGCGTTTATGATTAATTGCGAACGAATTCGACGAAAATTTATCGCTCATTCGTTTCCTCCCACTTCATCACGCATTATTCCACTTTTCTCCTTTCGCCATTTATTATTTTTTCATTCTTTTGGCTCGTTCATAACGAACTCACTTCGTTATGTCTTATCACACGTCATTTTCGACTAGAAAGTTTTGTATTTTTCTTTTGCTGCACTCTCATGGTCTCTTGCTGATCTTTGAATCCGTTATCGCGATTGCGAAGTTATCTCATATCTCCTTCTTCCCCAATTCATCCACAAATGCTTCAGGCTCAGCCACGTTCTCTGTACATAAAAAAAAAAAAAAAAAAAACAAATAAAAACAAAATTAACTTCCATTTTCTCAAGCAAAAAGTTACGAGGGTAAAATTTGCATCGTCGAAGTACAATGAAATCACTATTTTTCTTTCATCGTCAGAGGCTAATATTTATTTGGAGATTTTTTTTGTCAGCATAAAATGCGAAATTGAATCAGTTTAATGTTTTTTTTTCCCTGTTGGTATTTTCACTTCTTTCTATTGTTGTAAAAAACATTTTTTTTATTTAATCAACAAACGCTGTGCAAAGCAGTCTGCCAGTTTTTCATGTTTTGCTTATATTGTGTGTACGTGCTTTTTCGTTAAATACACAATTCATCAAATTTGTCACGTCACTGTGAAGCCTTTCTCAAAACTCTTTGTTTCTACGTGGCATTATACGTGACATTCAAAATAGAATACCGTTGAGTTTGATTAAACGAACGGAAATTAATTGCAAATCGTTAGTTCATGCATTCAAGTCCTAAATAAAATAAATCAGAGTAAATCCTGTAAACTTCTTTTGCAAAAAAGCGTGTATAAAAAAAAGAAACAAAATGCAAAAATGTACTGTATCATTTACTACACTATAAAAAACAAAAATGTCACTATAATCTTGCTTCAAAAAAACACAAAAAGTTAACACATCCATAAACTATAAAACATTAGTGCTGAAAAATTCTCCGAATTACGAAAGTTTCACACATCGGTTCTCAGCTCAAAATTACATTTTAACAGAACTTTGATACTTAGCGATAAAATAAAAATTTGCAAAAATCAAGCAACCTTTTCAATACTGTGAACATCAAATTTCATCAACAGATGTCTAAATTTTTTTTCCAGATGTTTGTTATATCGCTATTCACGAAAATGGTGATGAGTTAATATTTTTTAACTGTGAGAATACGGTATGAAAACGATCTTAAATCCGTAAAGAGCGACGAAGCGTGAATGCGATTGAGATTGGTCGTTGTAAACAATTTGATGATTATAACGTACCATCGCGATTTGTCGTTTCGGCGAAACTCTTGTCCTGTTGAGTCGAGGACGGGCTTAGCTTGTCCGTCTGGAACGATATAAGTGCCATGCGCGGAATGCACAAAACACGAGTAAAAAAAAGTTGAGTTAAAGGAAGAAAAAAAAACGAAAGAAAAAACAGTATTGCACATTAGAAAGGATCGTTAGGTCGGTTAAAAACAAACTCTTCTGAATTTTAATGGGTAATCGAAATGTCTGTATCTCTTTTGAGTGAAATAATATTCTCACGTAAAAGAGTGATTCCGTTTCTTACCAAAAAGTTGCAAAAATTTCGAAGTCAAATCCATCTAAAATTGACCAAAAAAAAACTCATTTTTTTAACCGCTCTAACCAAATGTATTATTTCACAAGTTAGTTACGAATTAAATCTCAATTAATACTTCAATGGAGAGAACAAAATCAAATTCTTCAAATACTCGATGCTGCGTTGAATAAAAAAATGTACCTCGAAGTAACGATGCCAGAGTACGCAACCGTAGACACAAAGGACGGATACCAGGGTTTGACACAGCAACCATACGATTATGTTGACAGCTTGTGTACGTTCGAAAAGTTCGGCACCGTGACGTATGCATAGTAAAGCTTCGGTAACCATTATGGCTCCGTAAACCCAACATTGTGTACCAACGCGACTGCACGTTGGATCTGTCACGTACATGTAATATTGCCTGAATAAAAATCATACATTTTTTCATTAATTGCACGATCATTAGAGTTCAAAACAATATTTTTCGGGATAATAAACATAATGGAGTAGTAGTAACCGAGTAGTAACGAAATCCAAGAATTTACAGTCTTCAAATTCAACCCAAGACCCTTACGATCATTTTTTTCTGAACGGCAACCCTACAATTGGATCGAAAACATTCTCTTCGTCTTTGATAACGACGAGATTGGTACATGATAAAGTCGTATTTAATGAACATTCAATCACGAATCTTCATAAAACGTAAACGAATTTCGAAAAGTGCAGAAATTAAGTTTTTTTACTGAAAAAATTGAGCTCGTTTTTAATCCCATTGTAGAGGTCTACAGTTAAATTATAACTGTCGTCATTATTTCAAGAACTATGTTTCTTATTCGCAATTTTAGTAGAAACATAATTATATCTACAATCACGTCCAAATGTCTTTCAATGCTGCACGATGCATGTCGTTTGGACGTGAGTGAATGTTTAAATCAAAACTTCCCATAAAACCAGCAAATAATATCGTAAAAATGTCTTCGATAACTGCAATAACTCAGCAAATTCGTTTTGAACTTTATGAGAAGTTTAAAAATTCTCCTAAACTTACCACACTACTCGATTTTCTGAGGATGTTAAATTTTCGAGTAAATGTAGGATAAAATAATATTTAAAAATGCATCAATTTGTTTCATTATAACTTTTTCGTCGTTGATGATGTCTGAACTACCAGGGGACTACAGGATTAGAATTAAAAAAAAGTAAAAAAAAATGGGAATTCTCACCTTACCGAAGGGGCGACTATCACGCCTACGAGACCAAGTCGCGCGACAACGAATATGTGCGACGGTGGAAACTCGTAAACGTGTTTCAGGAAGAACGTATTGAGTTCGGAGACCTGCCAGAATATAACCAACTGACAGAGTGCGACGAAACGCATGTGCGTGCACGTGGGATCGAGCCATCTTACAGAGGTCCAACTGGCAGGTGTAAACTGCAATACCGCTCTCTTGAGTTTGCCCGTAGTGCTCTCGATGTCACGTATGCTGACCCATTTGTATTCTCGCATTTCAAGTATCGAGCATATCTTCAAACCGACCCAAATGCCAAGGGCATTGCAGACGAGAACATCAAGAATAACAGCGTCCCACCAACATTCAGCAAAATTTGGCAATAAATGGGTAAATGCCATTTCCGTTACTTCCCACATTATGCTCGTTGCCCATAAAAAGCCACAATGCCTGATAAGGATCGCCTTAAATGCCCAGCCTAGAAAGTGTCCAAGGGCAAAAACATCCAAATGGTTCCATATCTTCTCGAACGTCACGTGCGAACAATTAACTCCATATTCCTTGTCCATGTCTATGTGGAAAGAAGCCAATCCTGGATCTATCCAAACCAGCAATTTTCTCACTGTTTCGTAGCTTTGAAAAAGCATAAACAGGAGAAACATAAGATAGAGAACGCTGCACCCAAATACTATCCTCCATACTACTGGATGAGGACGAGTAAATGGCCCGTTAGGAAATGTCAGCATCGATATGATGAGAAAGAAGAATATCACGCATATTATTCCAGCCCATAGATTGTCCTCTTCGTTTGTCACGTCTCTGCGCAAAACATAATCTTATACATAAATTTTCCTTTATTTCTTTTACACATTATTACTTGGTTTTCTGCTTTTCTATAACAATGTAAAAAAATCCAAGTATTATGAGCGCAGCATTCAAAAATGTTTCGATATTTTTCATTTCAATTTTATGCAGCGAAACAATGAAGGAAGACACAGTAAAATACATTAGCGCTCAACAGTCTTTATCCATCTTATCTTTAATTAAGGCCAATAAAAAATAATAAAAAGAAATGTGACCCCCGGCTTCCAATGAGTTTCTTTTACGTTAATTTCGAATAAATAATTTCCTCGTGATTTTCTAACGCCGTAAATAATTTTGAACAGACATGCGCGTCCCAGATTGTAAATGTTATGTAAATTTTAATTATGAGGTCAGAAATTTTGCTATTCAGATGTCGCATCTGATCGATGAGTAAGCCGTACGTATATCACCTTTGTTTTCAACCCTGTAATTAATTGATATTTCAATGCTGTTTACAAATATTCTTTTTTATTTTGGTGTTAATTAAAAGATCATGACATTTCGAAAAAACATATTTTCCATTTTGCTGTTAATTGTAAGAAAATCGCATCTTGTTTTGTATCCTTGAAAAGTTTTCTTTTATGAATATGACTATTTGGAAAAACAGTTGATAACGATTCTTTAAACTTTATTCGCAAGCTCCATAAAATTTTTTTTTCCTGTTTGCCTGTAGTGCATGCAAAACATAAACATCAATTGTTCACTTATCATAGTTTTTATGCAGCTGTCAAAGTACTTCCTGGTCACTAAAAATGTGAGAATGCTGTAAATTCTATTGTTAAAGTGCGACAAAAAATATTTCTTTTATTCATTAACTTTTGAGATTTGTAGTAATCTCGCAAATTTTTATCACAGTCTTAGTATTACAAAAATTCTGCATACTAAGTGTGACAACAATAACTACCATTTTCAATTTTCCTTCTACAGAATTCATGATAATTTATTTGATTCGGATGCGCAAAAAATTCTATGAATTATGCTGTTACGAAATGTAGAAATTTCATTACGTTATCCACAAAAATGTCTGACTTTGCTGTTGAAGAATTAATTATCTCTGCAACTTTACTATTCATACATTCAAACCCTTTTGAATTCTCTTACAAATGAAATGAGATACCATAATCAATTGCAACATGATACAAGATGTCATAAGAATTTGATCCAGAGCGATAATATTCAACAGTCAATTATAATAACTGTGTTACCTTTGGCTCGTGACGATGCCTCTAAATATAAGCAAATACGTAATAGTATGAATGCAAATGATAAAGTGTATGAAATTGAAATTTGCATCATTGGAATACAATGAAATTTCTTTTTGTTTCAGCAAAGCCTAAAATCTGAAAGCAGTACTTGGCTTCAATAATTGAACAATCTTTATTGGCGATCTAAAAACTAAATCTATGAAAAATATGAGACAGTTTGGAAGATTGAAAGCAGAATGGTTAAGAGAATTCTCGCTGCGTTCCAATGACGCAAACTTCAACGCCATCTAAGTCTTAATTTATGTTCAAGCATAAACATTACAAGGATTTATGTTTCCTGACAACAAATTTTAAGATAGTTTGTCAGTTGTATTTTTCTGGTTGAGTTTCACAACCATGTTTAGTTGTAATTCCATGCAAATACTTTCTCATGATGTAAAAAAAATATATTGCATGCAGTTCACAACAAATCTTCACTTTCACAATCACTTTCCAACAAATTTAGTAGAAAGATGTTTTAGCAACACAACTACTTTTGATGGTAGAGAGCAGAGTAGGGAAAAATAAATAAAATTTCGTAAAATAAATAGAATTTCGTTGTTTTTAAATGAAAAATTGATTATTTTGATGGAGATTGAATAGTGAAAGAATGTTTGATGTGAAATTGACGAAGGAAAATTTCGTGATCTGTCTAACAACAAAGTATCGAAGTTCAATAGGTAAAAATGGTAATGATTTATTTACCTGACGAAAGCGAAATAGATAACTGCTCCAATGGATATGAGAAGGAGAGTGATTGTATGAGGCGTGTAAAAAACCTCCATTGATATGTCGTCGACAGGTTTTTCATTGATGTTTGGAAAACTATCAGTTCCGGCGCGCAACTGTTGTCCTTCATTCGTGTCCGACGACGATGAGCCGCCAAGGTTGTTGACCAATGTTTCGCTATCATCTCTTTTATTGCTTGATAGTCTATTTCGCATGATGCAACATTCACTATTCTCCTCGTTAGTCGCCATTCTATTTCCCACAGCGATTTAATCAATTGCCTTCTTATTAAATCGTCGAAATAGACGGAGGAACAACCACGATTATGCGCTCGATGTTGAGAACGCAAAACGTGTTGTTCTTATAACTCGATTATTCGCCGTCGACGATCACGACGATATCGCCACTCGCCTCGCGACTGCGTTCTTTATGTGTGTCTCGTGTGTTTTCGCAAACAAAAAAAAAAAGCGAAAACGCACGCAGGCGCGAAAATCCTTAACTCCGATTGGTCGTTTCTTAAAACGCGGAGAACCAGTTAGAACTCTCACAATTTGACACTGATAACAGCGCTATCTGAAGGCACTTTAGTCAATTAGACTGAATACGAACACGACCGTCTTTTGTTCACTTCTCAAATTCTCAATTCATTTCTCGTCCGGATTAGTTTCCGAATATTTGTCTACTACTCGAACTTTATCGAAACATCTAAGCATCTTAAAACACCGATCTTACGTATTGTTCTTCGAAGGTAAATTCTGGATTCGTTGAATAAACGATTTCATCGATATCATCGCGTTTGAGAACAATTTAGTAGATTATTTATTGTGAATTATTTTGTTTCGCCAGGGACAATAGAAAAGACAAAAAAATTTCGAGATCAGAGACAGCGATTTTTTCAATTCAAATTGTAAACAAATACTGAATGTGAAAACAAATTCCCAATATCCCTTAATCCTTGAAATCAAGACAAAAGAGGGTGGTCGTTTCGAAACATTCACTTCCCGAACCATTATTGTTGAAATTTAAACCGTTTTTGCACTTGGGTCATCATTCACAACCGACACATTCGGCTGGTGAAGAGATTACACAATAGTGATACGCGTCTAGGGAGATTCTCCTTTCGCCACAAAAGAAGTTTCTTGACCGTTAGAACAAAAAAATTTCTTGAACGCACTTTGACGCAGTTCTCAATCGGCCTTTGTGCAAAAAAGGAGCTACTCACAACCTTTCGTGTTATTGGTCATTTCTCTCTGGCCCAAATTAGGGCATTCGAAAATGACAGGGTTTGATTTACTTTTTCGTATTTAAACTTCGATATCTCTGGCAAAAAAAAAAAATAAGTAGGATTTTGAGACCCAGAGAGATACAGCTATAAACTGCTATACGAGCAAAAGTTTGATGCGGTATCGTTCCGAGAATTCTCATGGAATGGTGTACGTATGGATAATAAAAAAATTATACTTCACCTCCGTAGGTAAAGTCAAAGATGTGAACAAATTGATATCTCGTTATATGGTTTGATATCTCGTGAGAATGTAGATTACGAACAAGGTAATCTCAGTTTTCTATTGTTCTACTATCAACAGCAACAGCGATATAAAAAGTTTCCGAAAATCTGTATAAAAACACATTATATCGCATTAAAACTTCGAAATCACTGATAAATAATTTAAATATTGATTAAGGACGTAGTATTTCGTAAATTGGATCGTCGAAGCTGTGATTTAATGGAAAAAAATCGTTCCTGCAACAATTACGAGCGCCACAAACATCGCCAGAATTAAATGTCGTTTTTTCAAGACAGTGTGCCTGTTGAGGGTTAGGAAAAAAAGGTAAAAAAGGGTTAAAGTGGACCTGTACTGGGTCGTCTGTGCCCATTTCAAGGATGAGAGAAATTGTTTGAAATTTATTTATATTCATGATTCATTTACAATTTCCAAGAATTATTTTTAAAAAATACCTAAAAATGTTGCGCCTTTAATTCGACTCGAACAATTCTGCTTGACTGCACTAGTAATTTATTTAGGTTAAAAAAAAGAAAAGCCGAAGTTTCCTCTGTTTACACAAAAATCCAATTTCCAACGAATGTTTTGAACAAACGAAGAACGAAACCAGTTGTAACCGCAATCTCCATATTCGGAACCAATTTTTTTATTTCTCTTTGTACCTCTCTTTGGAGGTTTCGTCCCACGTTCGTTTCAGACAGTTATAACACTTTGTAGCACACTGACTCTCGAGCTAACATGAATCACCCACAAGGAATCTTTTCTTCAACGGTCACAAACCGTCGTTGGAACTCACAGATCGCGAGAAGCTTCCAATGAATCAATGTACTAAAATTTGCATGAGAATTAACTGTGATCGTGGTCCTTATCAATGTCAGAGCCGTGATATATTACAAAATGAACACTTTAAATGTAAACATATAAACGATTGATAACTTTCTCGGACTTTACAAACGCACTTTTATAAATAAAATTCATATTTTTTTGCCGTTAGTTATACTTTCAAACGAAATAACAAAAATGAGCGTTCCCGATTTCAACGTTTTTCCAAAATACTTCAAAATGTTCCGAAATCATTGACGCAAAATGAAAAAAAAAAAACAAACAAACTCCTTCGAAAAGAAGATAAATTAAGATTGTTTTCTTTTTGCCACGTCAAAATTTGTAAAGAACAAATTGAGCTCGAAAACTATAAATTCAGTTAACGTTATTCAAAATTAAATCAATATTCGAGAATAATGACACGAGTAGTGACAAAGAATAACAACGCCTAAACATTATAATCGTTCAGCAATGAAGCGCAGCTGTCTTAGCAACGATGGACAAAGGTTAAAAAAGGGAAAAGTAGAAAAAAACGATTCCATATATACACGGACACGTTTCAATGCTTGTCGCGCCTACGGGTCAATTCGTGTGGAATTGGTCTGACCGTGAAAGTGGTAATTTTCATTTTGTATTTTTGACCGTACAATAAAGTTTCAGACGTGCAAATGATCTCGGAGTCAATAATGGCAATTTTTTGAAAACCAATTTTTCAACATTATAACCTCATTTCATATTTTCCTTACAGTGCGAAAAACCTACTCCGAAAATGCCATTATAATTTTTTTCAAAAAGTATCAATTACCAAATTTTTTCGATTTTTTTCAAGGCCACAACATAAGGTTCTCGAAAAATATCGTTTCATTAAACGAAAAATGCTGAACCCAAATAAACGTCATTTTTTTAACCAAATCGTCAAAAACAGTATTATCAGTAAACAAAAAATGGTTGATGTATTGAAAAACAGGGAAAACAAATTTGTAGAAATAAAAAAAACACTTTTTCTAATATATTGATTACTGGAGAAAAATTCGACGTAGATCGAATCACTTATGTACGAAGATTTCTCGTGTGTGTACAGTCCTCGTGACAATAAAGAACGAGAAGAGGCTCGTCTCGACTGTGTAACGTTTTTAACGGCTTGAAATTCGAATGTGACCAATCGTGAGACGCATACGAAGCTGATGAACCAATGGTCGTTCCTCACTATCAAAGAACCACCGGAAAGCCAAGTTCTGTCGAGTTTCTCCTAACACACGTATATAAATGTATAGATGTCTATGTACGAAATCGTCCCCACAGTGTGTTACACAGTGTGGCTTGAACGCCAGAATAAAAGCGAGCAGCAACGGGAACGGGCGTTCAGATCGGTACACATCATAACTCGTCTCGACCTTTCTTCATCGCTATTTTTTTTACTCTCATCAAAGTTCGCGAGATACGAAAACAAAAAAACACTTTCGTATTTCCGATCATATAAATTCGGCAAATTTTCTCGCGTAGTTGTGTGATACGAGTGTTTGTTGGTGCCGGTCGGAAGGAACGAATAAACGTAAACACGTAAGTAGTACTGTCAATTTTCAATCACAAAGAACGTCCTCGGTCAACAGAATCTAGCTTGCGTTTTTGTAACAAAGAAACCATAATTCTTTGTCCACTTATTTCGATAAACTTAAAAAATAATGAAAAGTCAATCATTTTTGGGAGAAATACATCGATGATAATTATTGAAAAAAAAGTTGTCGTTTTATTGTTGATCAGTTTTCGATTTTGTGAGTTTCGTGCTCGAAGCTACTTATTGATTGACTATGGTATTAATTGGTTTTTTTTTTTAACTTCTATTTGTTCAAATGATCATTAGAGATTTGTACGCGTTTCATAGGTTTTTGTCAACTAACATGTTGAATCTTCGAGGAACTGAACATTTGCGTTATTTTGCAAATCCATTCTACTGTCGTATTTTTTCAAAAACAATTTTCCGTATTGGTGGAAAGCAACGTATAGAATTTTTCCTTTGTGTCGATCATCAAATCCGGTTTTTTTACAATTTCCTTGAAACAAGGACAAGTATTTTTGAATGGAATGAGAGTCACGTCGTTAAAACCTGCGACAAAACGTGCTTGCGAAGGACTGCATCTGTCCGAGGGGGTTGCACGACTGCGCAGTAGTTCGACACATGCGTATAAACGTTTTTTTTTCTTTTCGCCAAAAATATATACGACTTTTTGTGCAATTGTACGAAACAAAAGTTTGATAAGCGCGATTTTTAAACGGTTGTTGCGATTCAATAAATAAAGTGATTAAAATCGAATATATATGACTTAAAATAAATTCAAAGTTCATTGACACCGCTGTGAATCGTGTTGCTCGATGATTCAATGACGAACTTGTAAACATTGGTTCGAGAGCATTTGTTTTTTTTTCTTTTTCTTTGTTCCCGCGTGTCTTGCGGACAAAGACTCGTTTATCTTTAGTGGCCGTTCTCTCTTTCTTTCTCTCGCGCTTCAATTTCTTGTCTTTCTTTTATGAATCAATACACTTTATTTTTCTCACGAATTGATTGCGAAGATATTAGAAAACGCTGTCGGTTGTTATGGATCCGTTGGATCGTTAATCGCAGTAGAAATAAAAAATATAAACGCAAACCACACGATTCCAGGAAATCGTAAATCGTGAGAGTAAAAAAATTCTCTTTTTTTCACCTGGTGTTTCTCCACTCGCCCTCTGCTAGAAAGCCTTTGTTGCCACGCAACCGGAAACTTTATTTTCAACGGCCGATCATTCATGCAGAAATGGCCCAAATTTTTATTATTCTTGGGATATATCAGTCGAATCTCGTTCCAAATTTTTTCGTTCCTTCACCTGACGTTTCGCATTCGAATGCTTTTCTATGTACACAAGTTTTTATTCCAGTTTTGAAGTTTAACCATTTTTTTTATCTATTCATTTTTGAGCATTTTACTCGTCACCAAAATTCACTTTTTTTATGTCGCCTGAGACTTTCTCGTAATCGAAAAATTACACGTATTGAAACATCGGTATATTGAAGGTTAATTTATTATTTACAGATTAAAAATTAAAATGGCGACAGCTACTGAAATTCCCGTAATCAACGAGGGTGAGTACACACTAAAATATTTCTTGTAGTTTTCTAAATCTCGTTTCTCAAGTATTTATGAAATAACAGCATAAAAGTTCGAGCGAGCTGCAATTTGTAAAAGCACAAATGTGCTAAAAGCAATTGTATCAATTTAATTAATTGAGCCAATTAATTAACCATTACTTCAATTAGTTCGCCCAATTTTCACCAAGTTTTTTTTTATCTTAAAAACATCTGAACAATTCACTTAAAAATGAAACATTCGAGCAAACCATCATCATCGATTTTTAGTCTTCTTGTGTATCAGTTTATTTTCTTTTAATTCATATGAATTAATTTTTTTTAGTTTTATTACTCTAAACAACAGATTTTTAAACTTTGACTGTAGACTAGAGCGAATTTGGATTGCCAATTTCGTAGTTTTTTGAATTTCGTGTAAAAAATTACTTTTCGATTGCCTTTTAAATTTACAAAAATCTTTTGATAATATTTTAACGTCTAAAAATCAATCTTTATAAATGAAAATTCGGCGATTTAAGCGGGAGAAAGAATCGTTTACAAAACTGCGGAATTGAAAAAAACTTTGCAACTGAAGGGTTGAATTTTTTTTTTTTTAGTGTTCTATTTATTAGAATTGATAAAATTTTCTGAAACGAACTTAAATATAATCGAGTCTTCAAAAAAATTGAGAGTTTCAAATCGAAACGCATGATTTCGTTGTAAAAACTGTTTTCTATAATTTCTGAAAGTAAGAAAAATGATTCAAACGTCAAAAAGTTTATGGGCCAAAAATGATAGAAGTTTAAACAACGAAATGAAGTTCTAACCAATTTTTCGTAAACTTTCTTCATTCTCACGTCTTTTCGTAAAGTTGAGAAAAATGGTTAGTTAAAAAAACTGTATTGTTACGTCAGCAATTACGAAATTCCAAAAAAAAATACGATTTTGTTGTCTTTAAATAACTTGTTAGAAAGTCAAAGTGATTTTTTTTTGAGGTTAAAGACCTTGAAGGAAGTGAGCAATATTATGGTTGGATTTGAGAGTCGGACAATAATGAGTGAATTGTTGGACACACCTTCGAGTTGCCAAAAGCAATCAAAGGTCTCGGTTTAGTTGACACGAGTGTTGCGTGCGATATAAAACGTGAGCGAGGACGATATAAAGCATGAAATCTGATAGCGGAAGTTCGGATGGTTTATTGGCCGAGACAAATTTGAGTAATCATAAGAAGAGGATGAGAGAAGGAGAAAAAAAATGAAAAAGAAAGAGAAGTAGACTATTTTCTCCCTCGCTCGTTTCTCTATTTAAAAATACGTTTTCCTCTCTTTCTCTTGATCGTCACTTTTAGTCCCTGCGTATTTCTCTCACTCCCTACCACCGACATCTCGATTCCTCTGCAACAAAAAGGACCTGGCACGAGAGACTGGGGTCAGAGCCCTCTAACCGTGTCCTCGAAGAGTCAGAAACGTACGTTGTACGCGCCGAGCTCGATCTCTGCAACTTTCGTGAGCTGGCAACTGCAGCATGGCCTGAAAGACTGCAGTGCCCGAGCAGTGATTCTCAATTATTTCCTAAATCCCCATGAACATAGTCTTTTCTTTGTTTTCAATGAAAAAAAGGGAAAAAAACCATTGGCTCTAAAACAAATGGTCGATTAACATTTGGGATGAATATAATTTCGTGAATTTTCATCCATGTTCGTTGTTAATTAGACATAAACGATTAAAAGGACAAACGAAAAGAGTTTCTCGTAATTTCACAATTGTTCGAATTGTTTTTTCATTATTTTTTCCACTGGGTCCGAAAATTCACCGGAAAAACAAGAATATTAAACAATTTTTGCATTTGTCATGACACCGAAGACGACAAAAATAGGGACAACTAGAATATTTTATTTTAAGCTCAAAAAACGGATCTTAAAAAATATAAATGTCGGTGAAGAAATATTTTTGAAATACCTTTTTAGATTTTTTGATCACGCTACATTGTAGACACAAAGAAAAGCGATTTCCTGTTCAATTTGCGGAGCATTTAAGCGCGATATTCCGAGGATAAAAGTAGGATATAACGACGAATCGAGTGGGTTGATTCATTCAATCAGCCTTGAGTGCTCTGGGTCGCCATCAAATCGATGATTTATCGTTTTCCTTTTATTTTTCTCTCCCTTACCTCCTTTATTTCTGATAAAGCGTACGAGAAAATCTGGGAGGAGAATAGTCCAGAAACATATATTGACTGCACATGGATGGCAGGTAAAGAGATTTACTTTGTCTGGTTGGAGAGTGAATGTGTTTGTATTGGTGAGGATGGAGGGATATCTGGAGGGAGCTTCGACGAGAAGTGCGTGGGGTAACTTGATTCTATGTACGACACCATATTTGTTCGAGCAATAAGTATCCCTTGGTGCTTGATGCATTGGATCGAAAGACACGAGAAGTTCTTCAGTCTTTTTGACTGAGAGGAGAATTTATTTAAAAGGAAGAAACATTCGTAGAGTGGCTTTCGACTTTGGCCACATGGCCTTTGCAGATATAAACAGAAAAACACGGTTATTTCGTACCATCTTCGGGTGGCCTGATCCTCAGCACGTTCCAAGCGAGCTCTTCAACACAGTTTTATTTTTCTTTACTATATCTTTTCATCGTTCTTTTTATAAATCTTCGATACTCGGAGGTGAGGTTAATTGAAAAGTCTCCAAACCAGATTTCCTGGTACAACGGCTATAATTCCTTTTTTAGTTTTCTCTTCATTTCTTGCACACTCAAGGTTTGTAAATTGTATCCAATGGGAACGACGAAGTGCCATTGCCAATTGCCCCACTTCGTAATGGAAAACTGGTTTTCATTATCTCTCCCTTTTGTTGTCGCCTGGTGCGAGGAAATCCAATAAGTCTGTGACGTTGTTCCGGCACAACCTTCCTTCTCGTTTTATAAAAGAACTCTCCACTATTTTCCTTTCATACGCATATGAGCTGCCGCCAAAGTTAGCTCCAAGTTTTAGAGATCGATTCAGACGACGTCGTTTGCACCTGGGAATAAAAAAATTCCATTTTAGAAAATTCTTTTCAAGGAAAATGTTTGGATTATCGAATCGTCAGCTTTTTTTCTGTTCAAATATTCACTTTGACGAATGCATACCATTTTTTCAAATTTTATTCAAAAATTCATCGAGATCTGGCATTTAAAAAAAAAAAGAGCCTTCAAATTTTTTTTCGATACAATTGCCTGTACCACTCCATCAATAATTGTGGGACAATCAAATAAACGTCATTATTTTCCATGTATTATTGACAATTTGATAAATAACTATATTCAGATTTTTTTTCATTCGATGGTTTTTGGTATCAAACAAAACAAAGAATCGTAAAAAAAACCTGAGGGCCAGAAAACAAACGATAGATAATTTTGTGTCCAATAACTACGCGACAAATTTTAAGTTCATTCGTACTGTGGTTTTTGAGTTATTTTGGACAACAGTTAAAAAACGTTTTTAAAGTCTTTTTTTTTTTAATTTATTTTGATTGCCTACGATTCTGTAATTTTTTTAGAAATGATACTCAAGAGTTGATCCAGATATTGAGAAGATGTCAAACTTTAAGAGAATTTAATAATTGAGAATTGGGTCAGCAACCGTTTCCTTTTAAGTCACTGAATTCTGGAGAGCAAAGTTTCAGGCATTTATTCTCCGATGCACCTTCGATGAGTTTATAATTCATAAGTAATAACTAATTCAGTTCTTCTTATCGAGTAACGGAAAATTTTTTCACTAATTAATTAATATCGTATTAACGTAATATTTCATAGAAAAATACTAAACAACTTCCTTTTTTTAATTTTTACGATCTTTTCGTTCTGTAAATCTTGGACAGTTTTTGTGGCACACCCTGTACGTATTTTTTCCATGTTCGTACGACACTCTCTTGGGGTTTCATCATCTGATTCCTTCAATTTTATCTCGCTTGATAAAAATTATTCGAGATGATAGAAAAAGTGAATTTATTCATTAGGACGATGGCTTTTGACCGAAGAGCTTTTTACCGATTGCTACAAATTCGAAGACACTAAAATCTTGTAGTAAAAATTATTGAAATGATTTTTGTCCTGTACATTTATCCTTTTTCGAAATTTTCGTATTATCTCTTTCATCGAAATTGAACCTAAACACATAACTTTTATTTTTATGATTCATTTCGAACATTTTAGGAAATTGAACTACGTGAGCTAACAACAATAATGTTTGCATTTTGCTTCAAACTCTGAACTCTGGTTTCAAGTGGTTTAAAAGCGTTTGGGTTGTGATTCAACATTCGTAAACCACTTGAGATCGTGTTTTCGAGTTAAGCTTCAAATTTTGTTGAAAAAAATCCATTCGGCGATGAAAAATTGATGGATTCACTGCTGTTCGGCTTCGACGATTGTTCAATTATTGACTCGCTGCAGCAAAAGTGAGGCTCGTCGCATAATTTGTTTTAAAGTGGGTTACCGAATTCGCCTTTTTGGCTTTGATCGAAACAACCACCACTGGCCTATTTATGCAAGTCACGAAGTTCCTCCTTTGACGTCTTTTCGGTCAAACGAATTTCTTGGGTTTAAAAAATTGAATTTATCGTTTGGAAAGTGAGGTAAGGTCACGGCTTAACATTTTCTTCTGAGCACACTTTATTCGAGTTAATTATACCAATCGGTCATTTTGAGTGGGACTAATTTTTTCGTGTTAAATTATCTTAACACTAGAAATATGTTTGAGTAAATGATCTGAATCCACTTGTTCAAATAAATACATTTTTTTTAAATCTTACCGTGGCATCATTTTTTTTTTACCCTAAAAATAGCATTTTTCAAGAGTATCTTTTATTAATATCGAAAATATTTGAGATAGAGAAAATTACGATTTTTTAAAAGAAAAATTTTCACTTTTCCAAATATCAAAGTTTTCAATAATATTTTTAAACAATTGAATTCGATATTTACCGAATTTTTATTATGCACATGTATTGAGTAATGTTTTTAGCCTGGAACGGGTCAAATTGACCCCGTGTGTTAATGCAGTTGCCAAATTTTTATCTTCTTCAAAGGGTCAAGTCAGTATTGAAAAAATAAAAAATGACTAAATATTCTAATCTCCAGAAAAATTAATGATTTATGTCTGTATTTAATTTGATAAAAAATTCGAGCCTTCAATCCTTTGAAATTCATAATCAATAGACTCCCAGAAAAATAGCTCAACGGGCTATAGAGAAAAAGATTCCGAAATGAAAAAAAAAAGATAAAAAATATTGGAAACTCATTGAGTTACTGGTGGAACAAGAAAGGATTCTGAAAAAAAAAACTCTCACCGTTGGTGTACCGTGCTCGGGGCGAGCCCAGCAAGCGCGGTCGCATTAATCATTAAAACGTTATCACCGGGTAGAATTTTTGAGCAAAAGCTTTTCCTGTGTTCTTCCAAAAGAGTCCAAAAATAAATACGAGAATAAATATCAGTTAAGTTGAATCTTGAAAAAATGAAAACTCAATTTTCAACTACAATTTAAAAGGAAAAAGATGAATAACAGTCGGTCCATAATGTTGGCAACGTATTTGATTTTACTCTGGAAAAAAGTAAGGAAATGCTTTATGATTATTGATCGATATTTGAAATTTTGATGAAATACGTTTCGAGACTTTCACAGGGACACAAATACGAAACTAAATTCGTCGAATTTCAACGTGAAATTTGAAATTCTGTGCAAACATATTCAAATTGAATGAAATTCTACTCTAATTTATAATTCACTTGCACACATTTTGAAAAAATACAATAAGCGACACTAAAAATAAATGTGTATTCGAGTGCATTTACCTCGAACAAACCTATGACATTTGTTCGAATCTAATAAACGTTCTGTCTTACAATGGATAGGAAAGAAATACTTTTCTGAAGGAATATAGGTCATTGGCTCGATTTAATCTCGAATCAAATATATCTCTTGAACTTTTTTTCATCAGTTAAAAAAGATATTTGAGTTGAAGGAAATTGAGTAGATTGAAAAAATAAAATGGTTTTCAACAACTGACGGTGTTTGATGGATCAATAGATTTTTTTGGTTGCTAGGATTGTCTTTAGTGTGAAAAACAAAAAAGGTCGAGGACTGAAACATTTTTTTTCGATATCCTGTTGATCATAAGTGACAATTGAAATGCTTTGAAAGCTCGTTCCACATTTTGATTGACTTTCTGTCACCCTATCATCTCATTTCGAGAGAACAATTGGTTCAACATTTCGTTCGAGCAAGAAGTGCACATTTAGTTTCATATTTGAAGGGGATGATGTACAATTTAGCTTTAAATTCAAACATTGGACGTTAATTGGAGTTCGAGTTGAAAGGTACACGTGAGAGAGGTGTCGAGGGACATGAAATGTCCTACCGTTGAAGAATCGATAAGAGCCGAGAAAGTCTGGCTTGGGTGGGATTCGCGAAGGGTAGATTTACGAGAATTTCGTATCCTCCAATAGGTTGGAAGATTTTGGCTGCTCTGCGGCTTGACCCGACGCTAAAGCTTCGAGGTCGTTTAAACGGCCAAGTGGCTAATCTTTCCTCTCACGTGGAAAATGTTCGAGTTAATGGAGTAAAAGAAGAGAGCAAGTAAAAAAAAAAGAAAAAAAAAGTAAAAGGGATGCCAAAAATATTTCCTTCTTTTGTTTTATTGCTACTTTGGCACTTGGAGAATTTTCGGAAAGTTGGGGTTGGTGTCCGGTGAATAGTTGTGGATCGAATGGTTCTGAAGAAAAAACTTCTTGACGATTTTTCACTTCGATGAACCGTAAACGAATAATTAATGGATAAGGACTGACCAATCCGGTGCATCGATATGAAGAAAAGGGGTGGAAGCCTCGATGTGTTTTTCTAAACGGATTGACCTCGACAAATTCATTAAAATCTCGTGAACGGTGCATCGCAGAGAGAAACAATCAAGTCTTTTTCTCTTTAGAATTCCACCATCTTTTTCCTCCACGAATATGAACCAAGAAATTTAGGACACTCTGTATTTATAGAAATTTTGTTGATCTCTAATTCAAGGGGAAAGCACGTATCGCTTTTCTGTTTGTTACAGAAGCAGGAAGACCCTTAAAAAAGCAGCTTAGCTTGTTTTACACTTTAGCTGTTGCCACGGGGCTTAACGGAAAGCCAATCCCACTCCATGACATTCTCACCCTTCTCACCTGACACCGCTTGACGATATCCTGCTCCTGCCTAAAACTACCCCTTGCTAATAAAAAAACCTCGAGACTTATACACAGCCCAACACACATATTCTTATTTGACATAACTTTAGCTAACTCGAGGGCTAAATTGAAGGCAACTTGATGGACGCTACGCCCTCGCCATTTATATACAGGCATGAATTTCTAAGTTTTTTTTGTTCTTCTGTCATCCTCGTACTTTGAAGATACACTTGAACACTTTGGCACAATTATCCACTGAAATTTTTATTTTATTTTTTCAATTGAAAATGAAAAATAATTGGATTTGACATTCGAAATAAATTTGCAAAAGCTATTAGCAAAATATCGCAGGAATAATTGATCTTCCGATTTATTATCAATGCCAAAAATCTCTCGAACGTTCACCCTTTTTTATTCGACTTCCTTCCTACAGGATTCGACTATAAACGTGCAGTGTAAAATACCCGAAAAGTCAATCGGTCAAAACTTCCGGTTGGATTATTCGATTACCCGCATTGTTCGTGAAATTGCAAAATGCTGTAAATCGCCAATACTGCACAGTTCTACGGCGCCTTCTGTTTTACTCGAGAGAGAGAAAGAGAGTGGTGAGAATTCGTGGGGTTGATTTTGCGCCAATTTTCTCAAATAGGAACGGCGACACTCGGATCACAATTTATCATTTTTCACCCTATTTTCTCATCCCGGATGCGATAATTATAGAATTTAATTTCTTTATCCATCGATGTCTCAATAACCGGATTAGCAATTAAACGTTTTATTCGATGGATCTGCAGTTGTCGATGAAAAATTATTGAAACTGATGAATTAAAGTTACAGAATCGAAATAGGCAATAATTTTGAATTTTAGACTATTTTCAATGTGCAAACTGTAAATTTTCATGAATCTAAATATAAATTTACATTTTTTATATAGTAAAAATTAACAAAAGCTCAAATTTTTCTTTCGTTTATATTTTGTAAAGTAATTTCCCAGTTGTCATTTTTCACTTGCCTTATTAAACCTTCGATGGAAATCTCGAAAATCTTGGAAACTTCTGACCAAACCACTTACAACTTTTTCGCAGATTTTTCCACTCTCGTCATATAGTTTCGTCCGTTCGTAACTTCTTCTGATACTAAACCCGAATGGCAGTCCAATCAAGGACGCAATATCCGTGTTAATAATCGTAATTATAGAGTAATTAGTTTATTACTTCCTATCCTTACTAATTAAAGTAAGTATAGAGTAATTAGTTTACTGCTTCTTCGAGTCGCTTATTATTCTTGTTTAGTATCGATTTTTTAAACCAATATTAACTGCTTAACCCATTGCGAATAAATTGATGACAATGAAGATGTGAAATAATGATGAAAAAAATTCGAAATCATATTTACGATCTTAAGGAAATCTTCTAATCAGATTGCGCACTTTCTCAAACGTTTGTTTCACTCATGAACTTGAGAAACAAGCAAATTAATTCAAAAAATTATACGTGTGCAGACGAATATTTGTGCAGGACGAAAAGTGTCGAAATTTGAAAAAATTCTAAACCCAGTCGATTAATCATTTATAAGCAACGAGTTAAAAAAAAAGCAAAAAACATTAATGTCACACTATGTCAAATGTTTTTATTCCTTACGAAGCTTCAGTGATCGAGAGTTGAATTTAAAAAAACTACAAATGCACAGCGAACTGTTTGTGCAGAACGAAAATTAGTGGAAATTTTTCGAAAAAAAGAGTCAAAACAAGAAAAACAGGCAAAAAAACATTATTGTCGCCTTTTATCAAATGTTTTTTCCATTCACGAGACTTTAATGAGCCAGAATAGAAATAAAAACAAAATAATTTGTGAACAGAAAAATATTTGTGCAGAAGTTAAATAATGAGGAAGTAACGTGCAACTTTCGTTTGGCTGTTTTTTTTTCTGTCCGTACGTACTTGCGAAGTGAAGGAAATATATTTGCTCGCACGTATGTACAAGTACATAGGAAACGGGAGGGGAAAAAGGGGTTGAAAAAAATACAAAGGGAGGGTGTAAATGTAAGGGCATCGCGGACTCGACGACGACGACGACGTGGACTGCGATGACGACGATGAGGATGGGGGTAGGCGCCAGGTCGTTTTCAGCCACGAAGAGGAAGAGGAAAGAGAGGAGAGAATAGGACGAAACGTTATACAAGAGGGGTTGGTGGACGAAAGGGGGTTGATATTGAGCGACGCCAGGCGTCGTGGCGCACGACGCCGTTTTCGAATCAGTCGGCCTCCAGCCACCGCCCCAGATACTAGTTAGACTATAATTCGTCTCCTTCTTTATCAATCTTTTCCCTCTCGAATATTACCGGCGAAAGAATAATTAATAAAAAAAAAAAAAAGAAAAACGAAAATAATAGAAAATATTATATTCGAGTGTATTTTAAATAATAAAAAATCGTGATTTTACGATCATCGATTTATTGCGATTCACAAGAATTTATAAATCTCGTGGTCTGCCCGGTTTTACGCTTTCCCTCTCTCTCTCTCTCTCTCTCTCACGTTTCTACTTTGGGGTCTTTTTTACACCCCCGAAGCACCAGTCATCTTCGAGCTCGTGCACGCACAAGACCTTCTTAATATCGTCAGTTAATTGCACAATTAACGTCGAAGAAAAAACCATAAGTGTGGCGACCGAATTTGAAGCTTAATTAATAACGATTTTAAAAAATCGAGCCCGTGAGAAATCGTTGAATCAACCACAGATAATATAAATATTCATTA
Organism: Campoletis raptor; assembly: GCA_948107755.1. Taxonomy (NCBI): domain Eukaryota; kingdom Metazoa; phylum Arthropoda; class Insecta; order Hymenoptera; family Ichneumonidae; genus Campoletis; species Campoletis raptor. The sequence continues at coordinate 7,321,143 of OX403630.1, read as the reverse complement.
AAATGTTGATCGATCTCGTACGCGATTCCGTATTGCAGTGCTTCTGTCACAGCTGCAAAGCTCCTTACGGCCTTGTTGGTAAGTCACAGTATATTCAAGGAAAAGTGTGAGAAAAGGGGCAAAAATCGTTTGAACCTCATGCTCAGTGACCTTCCGGCTTACGTGACCTTTTTTATCTTCTTGTTTTTTCACCTGATCCTGATCGCGTCACCTAACGGGGTTCTCTCATGTAACTTCACGGCTCTCTGGACCGGCTTTTTTTTTGGTCCTCGAGGATCGCGGACATTGTACTTCGCTGAATGAAAATTCTACGTTTTTGCCGATCTGTTTAATATTCACTGGAATTTTACAGTTTCGATGATTATTTAGTTTTGGCTTTGGATGATTTTCGGTTCGTCAAATTTTTTTGTTCAATACTCTCGTTCAATCGACAAAAAATTTAGTTATCGATCACCAAAATTTATTAAGTTTATTGTTACATCAAATTTCAACGTCAAATCAGCGGAATTCCTACCGCAATTGATATTTTTTTAAATTCAATTCTAACTCGATTCACTAAATCAATTTGTCAATCGATTTAATTTGTTATTAATAATAATTATAATCATCGAGCGACAAAAATTTTATAAATTGACATCGGTTAGTTGATTGAGTCAATTATTATTTCAACACGGAAGCTCCTTGTCATGATTACATGAAATTCTAATGAATTTATTGATTAATTGATATTTAAAAAAAAATTGTTCATCAATTTGACTGTCAATTATTCCAGAATGAAAAACATTAGAATTAATCATCACACGGTGACTTTTTTATATTCTATTATTACATTATTACATAAAGGTCGGCAATTATGACGTAGAGTGGAAAAAAATGGCAATAACGTGTTTTTTTTCGATAAATTTGCAAGTGACGCGGTGGTCGTTTGCACGCTAAGCTCTATTCGTTTGCATACATATTGCATACAGCAATATTCGCGTTCGCATATATTTTTACCCCCCTTGTTTCTCGTGAGGGGGCTGGTCGATACAAAACCCGTACGTACCTATACTCGAGCAAAAACCGGCATCGCATTATCCTGTGACTACCGGGAGTCCACCTGCAGTTCGATCAATTTCTCGTAACGTCGTCTCCGAGGCTTCCTCCCCTCCAACGACTTATCGGTCTCGAGTCACGTTTCGTCTTAACCGAATCGTTAAATTACTTTTGTCATCACATTAAATCGACGAATATTTGAAAATACACAATCGAGCTATTAGAATACTGTTGCGGACTCTTACGTTTTTATTTTTAATGAAAATTGATTATTGAGGCTATAAATACGTTTCTTATAGGAAATCGATTTGATTAAAAAAAAAGAGCACAGGTTCGAATAAATCTTCTAATTGCAATTTATTTATTTTGTAGTAACGTCGTTAAAATTATTTGTTCAAATTTTTCAATATATTTCAGTTGGCCGTATAAATAATTATGAAAAATAATAAAATTATTACATTGAAGTTATTATTTTTAAAAACATTGGTATCGACACTCGATTTAAATTGGGAAAATAAAGTGGTTGGGAATATTTTATCAAAATTTTGATATTTAATGCAAATTTTAAAAGTTCTCTTTGAAAGTTGTGGATAAAAAAATGATTATTTTTGATGGTCACATGAGACCTTGCGATTTCTCGGACGCATATAAGTTGCCCGAGGACGTAGAATGATCGATTTTCATTTAGCATCGCGTGCAAGGCTTTTGAAATCCTTCCGGCAATTGTGATTTTTTATTAGATATTTATTACTGAATGAAGGACGAAAAAATGAAGGATGAAGATTATAGTGATTGGTCTCGAAAATATTCGAGCGGGTTAAAAATGTTTTTTTTTTTTTTTTTTTCTAAAATATCGTTTCGGTTTATTCATTGCTCCAGGGTTGTGGGAGAAAAGCAATAAAAGTTTATACCCGTTGCCAAGCGCGCACGTGCTCTCACTCGCGAAAAACCGGCATCGAGTTTTCCAAGGGGTGCGGCCCAAGATGGCCACACGGTGTAACACCGGTATTTTCCGGCACATTTCGCCACGACTGCCTCTATCGATTTTTCGAAAATAAATTTTAAACAGACAGCCTCTTTTACCACTTACCTTTTTATTGATTTTTTCCCCTTTCTCATTCAATTAACTCCTTTATATCGATGACTCATTGTCTCATCGAATATCAAGGTGCTGGACAAAGGAGGGCTACTGCACCCATGAAAAAACCAAGTGGCAAAGGAAAGCCACGAACTAAACAGCCAAAGAAAGTCAAATTCATCAGTAAGTATTTTAATTATAAATTTAAAAGTAAATAATAAATGGTGCAACAAAATTGCAGTTCGCTCAATCTCTTTAAATGCCGTTTAATCATTTTTCCCATTTTTTTATCTTTACCTTTTACTTTCTCACCTACTTCTTATCATTAGTTACATTTATGTGTTTTTTTTTTTACATTTTCAGCTATTTTATTATTATAAATAATAATAAAAAATCTTTATTCAAATTACATTTAGCTCGAATTACCAAATATTTCATTTTTCAGTGGACATTATTTTTAGGATTTAATTTTTTGTGTTAAAAGTTTAAGTTTAGATGTTTCAACTTATGTGTCAAATATCAATAATTGTAGGGATGGTTTGAAAGTCGAATTTGAATTGAGATTTTGGCATTTGTTAAGATTTCATTCCAAGGATTAGTTTGTTTAGTTTGTTCTTGTTCTCAAAGTATTTACTTAGCATTTGCTTTAGACAGCTTTTTAAAAAACTGCGTTAGATTACTAGAACGATTTTTCTTTCAAATACTTCTACTAAAAGTGTTTGCGTGAATAAAATTATAAATACAATGTCATGAATTTAACTTTGCATTTATTTTACATTATGGGACGATTTTTTCGAAAAACAAAATATTTTCTCGAAGGGTCTCTCTTGAATCAATGATTAAATTTAAAATAGCATGAGAAATTGTATTGTCTTCTCGAACTCCACTGAAAAAAGACATGCATAAAAAATCGTGTTGAAAACTCGCTTTGAACGAAATAGAAAAAATTGGATTATTTCCCGATTTGAATTCGTTGACGAAGACTCTTTTTCGATAGCAATTTCTATTGATTTTAAACGTTGACGCCGTTTCGTCTGTACCTTGTCAGGTATGACGACGTAAAGTGCATTAACCTCAACACGATTTGCAACATGTTCTCGCCCAAGGTGAATTATATATCCGTTTTCATGTGGCAGTGAATAGAGACAAAAAGAAGAGGAAAGAAAAAAAAATGTATATAACGGAAAATACTAACTATAGTTGTTGAATACGAGGGAGACGTTATGTCGAGAAAAAGAGAGAGAGAGAGAGAGTTGAAGTTCGGAGAGAGGAGGAATCGAGTAGGGAAGGCGGCACACGATTCCTCGCGGGGGTGCGTGTGAGCCGACTGGTAGACGTCTCGGCGCCTAGAGACAATATCGTTCCGTCGCCAGATCGATCTTTCCTTTTCGCGGCTGACTCATATTCCCTCTGGGCCCTTACTCCACGAACATGGGAGCTCCACACAAACACATATAACTTTCATCACCCTCGAAGCACTCTCCTCTCATTAACCCTCCTCGATCTCTACAGGAAGAAGAGTAAAAGAAAAAAAAAAAAGATCCCGAATTGCCAAAACTTCTTACAAACAACACTTGATTACATTTTTGCTCTGATATACGAGACTTCCGGTGATATCGCCAACTCATTCGTTGATTTGATCTCCAATTCGGTAAAAACAGATTGATGCAACTTTTTTTCGAGTTTATCCATCCGAATGTCTTTCTCCCTTCGTGTGGACTCGATTGAATTTCCAGATTAATTGATAGGAATCGATTGGATAGGGTTTTAATTGTTTTTTAATCGATCCGATCTTTTTATTGTAACAGAAAGAATCAAATTTGTTTATCGTAGAATCCCAATCACTCTTTTTATCGTCCGCTATTTTTTTAATTAAAATTTTTTTTTTCCATATCCAAGATTCCTTCAAATTTAATTTGATGAATTTTTATAAAAATAATATACAACTTATTGTTTTATGTTATGATTTTTAGTAATTTAGATACAACTTCGATGAGACGAACGTAAAAAAGTATATTTTATTCGAGTAGAAATTAAAAAATAGTATTGATCACTTTAATCATTTATTTTAATCTCTTCGATTTACTTTTTCACTTGATTTACCTTCACCGGTCAATGACAACGACAAAAAAATTACGTGAATCTCGAACTCAGAATTAATTTATAAATTTTGATTTCACAAAAAAAAAGTTTATAATAATGTGTTACATTTTTGAGTTGTTGTTTATTTAATTAATTTTTATTTTATTCCCACTCATGCTGTTTTTTGTCTGTCGAGACAAATTGAATGAAATAAGAATTTATTTATTCTCAAGATTTATTATTTATTCATTCATTTATTTATTTATTCATTTATAGCGACGGAAATACGATGCCAGGAGAAGTCAAAGGGTGGTTTGTGCTACGAGGTGATTTTGGCAGAGCCAACGGTACCAAAACGTGCCCCATCACCGCCCCAGCCTAGTCCCTCTCAAGAGACAGCTATCGAGGATAAGCTCAAAGCTGCTGAGGAAAGAAGACTCTCGTTGGAGGCTCACAAGCTCGCTGCATTGGCTGCTAAACTCAGCAAGATCGAGGAAGTCTCCCGTAAGAAGGATGAACTCAGTTCCGCTTTCATTACTGCTACTCGAGAGTCACTCGACGCCAAGATGAATAATACGGAGGAAAAGCGAGAGGCTCATATCGCTGAGCTTAAGAGCAAGTTGAAGGAACATGTAAGCATGGAAAACGAACATAAATCAACGTCCACCTTAAAGAACATATATTTCCTTCAGTTCGCATAAAGCACCCTTGAGGAATTTTTTTTATAGAGTTAAAAACATCCTAATGATGTGCTTTTTTTATAAAAATAAATACAGTTTTGCATCGTGGCTAAATGAAGCGGTAGCATTTTGCAGGCTGCACATTTCTGACACTTTATCCATTAATAACTAAAATAAAGTATTTAAAAAGATTTTCTCGAAAATATGCGAAATGTTAAAAAATCGAAATGTTAAAATTTTTTACACGTTAAAATTTACGATCGATATTGATTGATTATAAATCTGCAATATTTCTTAATTCATACTAAATTACAAGAAATTGAGTTGATAAAATTGATTTAAAGAACAATAATGAAAAACCTTTTCATAATCATATTTTTTGGGACAAAAATCCACAGCCAATTATTTGAAAATGTTCTATATAAAAATCGAGAAGTCAAAACCAGTGACAGTAATTTTTTATTTTTCGTTAGTAAATGCAATTTTGGTTACGAATTATTAAACTTTATTACTCGATAATCGGTAGAATTACGAAAAAAAGGCTGCAACGTAACAAGAAAAGAGTTTTAAAGGAATGGTTTTTTAAATTTATTAAATGATGAAAATTTTTTTCCACTTGGATAGTTGGAGAGCGTAGAGAAGACTCGTCAGAATCTTGAACAGCAAACCATTGAGGTGCGCACTGCCGTAGAGGAGAAATTGAAGACTGCCGCTGCTCAACGTGACGAGAACATCAAGAAAATGCTCGATCGTCTCAAAGAGCACGTGAGTTACTCTGATCAACTATTTAATACATTTTTTGATACTTAAACGTTGGAGAAATTATCGTGACGAGTAATCTCGTTGCACGAGATTAGTTTAACTTTCTCGTAACTTTTTTTCTTCTTTCAGGAGGATCAAGTAACTCGAGTACGTCAAGGTATGACGGAACGAGTTCAGCAACTGGAGTCCCAAATTCAGGGTAAACTCGATCAGGCGCGTGAGCGACGAGAAATAATGGAACGTGAGCAAAAGGAAAAGCTCCGTAATCACGTAAGTTTTCATCTTTTGAATTTTCAAAATGTTCAACAGTTTGCAAAATTCGTATATACAATAAATGAAATAGAAAATAAACGAACGAAACGAAAATTCTTGATATGGTCACTCAGAACACAGTGAAGATAGCGAAAGTACGTGAAACTCGAGCGATGAGGGAGCTTGAGACGAAAAAAATAGAGATCGACATGAAGGCATCGATCGCTGAGGTGAATCGAGAAAGGGAAATTCAGCGTCGTATCCAGGCTATACGCCAACAAGTAATTTTCACATCAATTATCTCCCAAACTCTTAGTTCTCGTTGGCACCATTTTTCTTTATTAGCCAAATTTTTTGTTACGTAGTCGTCATTTATTTTATTTATTTGCTGATTCAATTAAAATTCTATGCTGGGAGATATTTTTTGGTACATGAGCAAAACGTTTTATTGAAGGCAGATCTTCATTTCATTTTTTAAATTTAATTTTGTTTCCTTTAACACCGGTACGAGCTGTAGTGATCGATTTTTGAAGGAGCGTTAGATTTTTATTAATTTTGCGTAATGTTTTAAAGACTTATGATTGTTGCAACGAATAAAACAACTCTATTTCAATTTATTTTGTAATATTTCAGGAGCTAAGGATCCAAATTGTGAATTTAGGGTTCAGGCCAAGAAATTTTTTTTTCGACGCATATACTGATGGAACGGTTGTCTATAGTGCAAAAATACATGAGACAAATATTGTAGGGTGTTAAATTTCCTACAAAAAAGCCCCCTATGGCGCTTTTTCATCTGCAGTACTTTAGTCCCGATAGCGCATTAAACAAAGCCCTAATCTCCAAAACTCATTCACGTAGTAAATTTTTATTAAGTATTTTTTCAATCCGCTCTCAGGACTAAACTATTGCAGATAGAAAGTTCGCTCTGGAAGTTTTTTGTAGGAAATTTTATGCGCTACAACATTCGTCCTATGAATATGCCTTAATCCCAACCGTTTCTGCGGTATGAGCAATAAAAGAACTTCTATCTTTCAAATTAAAAAATTCGGAAATTCCATTGGTAATTCAAACAATTAGACAATAATGTACAAATATTGAGTCTTACCTCCTTACACTGCGAAGAATTTTTTGTTTTGTAATATTTATTTTCGTTACAGCTTTAGTTATTTATAATAGTAATAAAAAATGACACAATGCGATGATATTATTTCTATCATTTGTATATCGCACGATTCTTTTTCAATGTTCAACATTTATTTATCATACGTGTTCAGCCTCCTCACTTTTTAGTGTTGCTTTTCGTTTCGTGTATGTTTATTTTTTTTTCTGTGATTCTACAATTTTTCAACACGCTGTATCGAATTTAAACTGCAAAATTTAGCTTTTGGTCAATTATATTCATAATTTTCTAAGTTAAAGTTTTTTTTTTCATCCATCACAGCGATGTATTTTTATTAAAAGTTATTTCAAATTATTTTTCAAAAATTTTATATTTGAACGATAATTCCTTCTTCATTTTTCCCCTTTTTTTGATTCCACGTTTGCTTTTATTGTCTATCATCCTAAATACCGAAGTACGACCCATAAAAAGAAATAAAAAAATTTTAAATTAACGTATTTTTTTCCAACGCTTTTTTCATGTTCGTTTTCAAAGGAGAGGCGCGCCGAGCTTGTAAGACAGAACAGAGCTCTCTTGGCTGGCCAGGAGAACAACAAACTCGACGAGCAAAAGAGTGTTTTGCCGGCTGAGAAGGAAACATCGAGCTCCGGTTAAGCATGAGCGATTTCAACACGATGAAGAAAAAAAGACGAAATTTTGAATAACTTTCTATCGACACGCTAAAAAAGACAGAGAGAAAAAATAGTTCCCCGGCCTCAAATTAAAATAATAATAAAAGAGAAACAACAATAAAAGAAAAAAACAAAAGATTTTCATCAGTGCTTGGAAATGAGATCGAAGCTGCGTGCGGTCTTTGGCTCAAAGATTCCAAAGCGCAGAATTTATGATGAAAGGAGGGAAGAAAATTGAACTTAAAATCATCGACGTACTGTTGAGAACAAAGAAAAACATTTGAATTTCGCGAGCGAATACGCTGTTGAAGAGAACGAAAAAGTATATATATATATTTAACGAAAAACCCCAAACCTGAGTTTGCTTCGTGCAATTTTTTCGTTTCATTTAAGAAAAAGGTGGGGAGGAAGAATCAATTTCTGTATCAACGAGCATAATGAAAAAAAAAGAAACACCAACGAAACGGTCGATGATACAATTTTGCAAGAAAAAAAAGGAATGGACCTAAAGTCGATGTAACGAGCGTGCTGATAAGAATATGTGGCTTTGTCTATTTTTATTTGTGTGCACAAAAATTAACGATCTCTATATCGCTTATTAAAGCGTATTATTATTTCATTATTATCATTAAGAGACATTTAATTACTTTCATAAGATGAATTGTGTCAACAGTTAACTATTATCATTTTTTCATCAACTGTTTGCGTTATTTTCACCCTCTCTCGATTTAAGGTACGACATAAAATTCGATTACGTGATATTACATTTTACTAATTTCAAATCATTGATCCGTGCGATGAAAGCGCGTGGGCCGTTTTTAAATTAACGACGATGGGCCTGCCACGCGTGTGACACAGAACGCGAAAAGAAAATTCTACTTTATGCTTATGACGCATTTCGTTAGTAAACAAACGAAAATAAATAAACATTAATTTATATGAAAAAAAAAATAAAATAAAATAAATAAATTTTAAAAAAAACTACGATATCGTAATCAAGATGTTGATATGTTGGCTTCGATGGCAAAAATTTTACGCAAAAATAAGAGAAAAATGACAAAAAAACGACAAAAAAAGGAGTGAAGAATACGAAAAAAAAACAAATTTAACGGCGAGAGAATGTCGCGAAGGATCGTGATCGCAAATAACAATTATGGTAATCGATCGCTGGTATAACAATAAGATGCGTAGAAGTATGATCGCTGAAAATCAAGGATATTATTTCTCCTCGTACGTTCTTGCGCTTTTCTTCGCGCCAAATTCTCGCCAAGTTTTTTTTTCGAAAGATAGTTATTATAATCGGTTACCGTTCGCTGCGATCTACGTAATAAAAAAAAAAAAAAAAAAAAAAAAAAACAAGAAAACGAATGAAGAGAAAGAAAAAATGATAAAAAAAGGAGTAACGCGATTTTTGCACGTTCGCGAATATCGTGAATCGTTATATACCACGTTTTACTCGTGATCGTGCAAATTCACGAGCGATATAAATATATATAGATATGTAACAGTGCTTTATACAGTTTATACTAAGCTTCAAAAGTTGAAAAAAAAAAAAAAAACAACAAAAAAAACATCATTTTGTACTCGATCATATTGCAATATTAACTGCGCTAACCGAAGAAAAAAAAATGATACATTAACAAATACTGTAGTCTAATTGATTATGATGATAATATTGATGCTTCTGTGATGACTTCACTATTTGTCGAAACGTCTAATAAATAATAAATGAACCAAAAAAATAATAAAATATTGAAAACCATGAAAAAAAAACACCCTCGAGTAGAGTTTGATCGAAATTATACGTTGTATTAAATGGGCGTGTGGGTGCGTGTGTGTTTGTGTGTGGGTGGATGTGTCGTCCATTTCAAAATACCTGCCTTCGATCCTCAGCAAAAAAAATTTCGAATGTTTGTTCATTTTTGTTCATTTATTTTACAGATTTTCTATAACGGAACGATTTAAAAAAAATAATTTATTACTAACCTTGAAACGTTACGTTTGGTAGATAAACTGTTTATTTTAAATCCATTTGCAAATGATAAATGCCAGAAACTAATAAGGATTCAACCCGTTCTGGATTTATGATTTTTTGTGTGAAAATCAAGTTTGTTGACGAGTTTCAAGGTCAGATTGACTTGGCTCGGTATGCTCCACACCTGCATGCTCGTAAGGCCTACAACTATGCTTTTAATATATAAACAATACACCATTTTAAAGTTTTTAGATAAAAAAAAAATGGGATTTTTAATAATTTCTATAAATGAGATGAAGCACAAAGAACAACAGTTGAGGATTGTCCCTATGGTCCTTTCGCTTTTCTGAAACGCTGCAGTGATTTTATTTTTTTACTTGTTGGTCGGGGTAGAAAGAAAAATTTTGATGCAGAAAGATTGAGCTGGGCGCTGTTTTAACGACACTGAAAATTCTAAAAATTAACTCAGGGGAAGTAGAAAACTCTACTCAGCGCAATTTCTACCATATTTGTGAAATTCAATCTTTATCGCCCATTTTATTCTAAGTTTATGAATATAATATACTTTATTCGACTCACAGTTATTAAATAAATGTGTTTGCGTTATTTACTCTTCAACATATTTATTATATGGATAATTTAACTCTCATGAAGATTAGTAAATAGAGTTGTATGATCGAGTAATTCGCCGAGTGATAAAACAAAAATTATTACGTTATAAATTTTCAGTATACTGAAAAGTGAAGAGTTAATCAATTATTAATAATTATTAATTCTAATAATGGATTTTAATTACATCACAACTTCAGCTTAATTACGAATTTTACTATCGAATATATTTGCTGACTGATCTAACTAAAATTATTTCTTGGTGAATTTATTTTTCAATATATTGGAATTCAAGAGTTCGAAGTAAACTTGTGTGGTATGCGTTTGGTTTGTTTACGTTCTACGCGCTTCTGTGAGTCCCGTGTGCTTACTGCAAGTGGGGGACCGCTCGCCGTGCCGTTGCGCCGCGAGAGGAGAAGCGGGGAAGCGCAACTGGTGGGGCGGGCGCGGGGCAGTCGCGCGAGCGAGAGAGCGTGATAAGGCTATCGATCTTATCGCGTCATTCAGTAGTCGGGTGCCGGCCGGCGAAGAGAGAGCGGTACGAGCGTCATTCGGTCGTGCAATGCTACGCTCCTTCGTTCGTCGATATTTCTAACTTTAACTGAACGAAATATCTAATAGGACAAGAAGATTTCTTCTTTAACATCAATAAATAAATATTACCATACAACTCTACGTTTCAATTTTTTTTAATCAAATTACAATGAAACAATATTAATAAACAATAAATATTCTTACTCAATAAAATAAGTAAATGAATTTAATTTTTGTTTTTATAAATAATACGCAATAATAATTCATAATAGTATTTATATAATTTTTTTGGTATAGTAGTATTTTCAATTTTATTCACTGTGACATACCCTTGAAAAAATAGTCGCGTTGATAAATAAATGAATAAGTTATTGATCCGTCCGTACACAAGACGGACGGTGGAACAAGACATCGAACAGTGAGTAAATCAATCATTGCAATTGTATTACTTTGCTAGCATGAAAATTATACAGATTTGGAGCAAACCTGAATCTCATCCAACAACAATTTTAATAAGTCAAACAATCACTGGCAAACGAAAACGATTAGCGTTCGAAAGAATTGGAAGAAAACTTGGAGGATCGAGTTTTAGTAGGTCTCTGTTTCTCTTCTCACTGGACAATTTTCAAACATTGACATCGATCTATAATTTTGCACCTATAGTTACTTTTCTTACGCTGTAAACACGGTTTTCCGGCAAATCTACATTCTACTCTTATAGTCATACCCTACAGTACACTCAACTCGCAAAAGGGACCCACGAAAACAGACCCTCGTACTACACTAATTGATTATTATACATTCTTTTCAAACACCGAATTAAGATACAACAAAACAAAAAAATAACCAGATTTAATATTTGATCCATAAATCGACCAATGCTGCCATCTGTCAGATTTTCTTCGTAACATTTCCAGTACTTCTTATCGATAATAAAGATTCAATTATCTCCACGAATAGTGCGCTTAGTAGAGTTTTCTACCTTCCCTGAGTTAACCCCCCCCCCTAAAGTCACGTGGATCGATATATATATTTTTTTTCTTCATAACTCTCTTGGAGGTTGTACAGTGGTTTGTGGTGGCACAATCAGATCGTTCAGAGGTGAACGATTGTTTCAGTAAATGAATTTCAAAATTGAGCTCCAAAGTTAGGCAAGCGAATAAATTGAATTGTTTTTTACAAATATTTTAAGGGTCGTTCAGTGGTTTACCGTGCTACAATTGAAAGTAATCTTTACAAATTCGTTAAGACGAGTTTTTGAACTCCATCGTTTTGGATGATTATCCTTTGGAATACTTTTTTCATATATCGATCGACGATGTAAGAGCTTCTAACGTCTTTCCACTAGATTTTTCTCATTCTATAACGTATAGTTACATATATTCCCGGATACGATTTCTAAATGATCGTAAACTATGCAACACTTGATTTTTCGAATTGTTTTTATGCGTTTTTTTCGTTTGCAAACAGAAGCAAAAACTGCAAAATCAATGTGACAATATTTTCAAATTTTGAAGAACACGTTTATATTGACGAGAAATTTTGATACTTCCGTCGGTAAAAAAGATTTCTCGAAAGAATTCCCACGAGGAATTGTAGTACTGGTCGCGACTGCCGCTCAGCGTTTACGATCGTAAATTGCAAGAGAGGCGAAAAAAATCCATGTGTTGTAAGGGCAGAGCTCGTTTAACCTGCGACGATGATCTGTCGGAAGTACACAAGTTGACGAAAAAACAAAAACAAACAATGTTCAAGTCTTTGAAAAGAAGTTGAAACTTGCTTAAGCACTACGAGTATGTACGTCCCTGCAATGACGTCAGAAGACGTAAAATGGCACGACGCCAAAGGCTAAACGAAAAATAAGAGACGGAGAGAGCGAGAGAGGTGTGTGCATGTATTCACGTGTATGTGTTTGTGTTGTGAGGAGCTGCTCTCCTCCGCCGTACCAAGGTAGAGGCCAAATGGCTGCCGTACGGTTCGCAATAAAATAATGCGCAAAAACGAATGGTGTCTACGATCGAAAAATAAGCTGGTAATTAAACATCTAATAACACACACGGGTTTTTCGTAATGTTGCTGAAAGACCGGCTCTTGGTGAAGAAACGCCGAAGGCATCATGGGAAAAGCTCTAAAGCCACGGCCGGTAAGTGAACGAGCTATCAACTTTTATTTATCTTCGTTGAGTTTTCAATCCGGCAAATACACACAAGGAGAAAATTCACGATGGTTCACTCTTGTACGTGTGTATGGATGCATGTGTGCGTATAAATACACATAAATATAAAATAATGAACGAGGAGATAGCCCTGCTGCTTGAACGTATCTCTTTTGATGCACCGAGACGAACCAAAGTTTCTGCGCCTGATCGTAATGCCCCCACGATACGAAATCAATATGGCCGCCGGTGCTATATACTTTTTACCGAAACGTTTTCGACCTTAAAAAAAAATCGTCTCAAAAACAAACAATCGAAAAAATTAGTGGGGACAATGGCTCAGGGGTAATATAACGATGACCTGTACCCTCGATAATGATAATACGTATGTAAGTGTTTACGAATGATCGAGAACCCGAGAGAATCGAAAAAAAGACGAATCAAAAACAACGATATCTCTGTACTCCGATGTTCTCTAACGAGAGGGGGAAAGTACGTTGCGCGCGCATCTTTCAGCAGCTGGCTAATCGATAATCGTCATTTGTTTTCAGTTTATCAGTCCCGTATATATTTATCTTCGAACCGCATCTTTCATGCTAATTGTTTGCCATGTCCGAATAACCACTTTTTATCTATAATTTAACCTCAACGTTCGATTGAACTTTAGGTGTTGAGAGGCTCTTCAAAATAATTTCCCGATTTAGTTCGATTCTCCTGTCAATCGTCCCGAATCTTGGCAAAGCTAAGACATTTTGCAATACCATCGTTTCTTGACACATAAGTTAGCAGACCCCGTGTAGATAACTGGGAAGCACGAAATACGTGTGCACTCCAAGGGGTTTTTTTCGAACGGTTTTTGAAAACTTTTGTACTCGTAAAGTTTTTTTTTTCTTTCGAATCTGAATTCGAACTGCAAAATGATTCAGCGACAGTTCTCGAATAAAATTGGCGAAAAAAATGCAAGATCCAAAGTATTGGAAATATTATTGACGTGATGAGGATTATCGAGGTTTTATCACTACGTCCTTTATTGAGGCATATAGTAACAATTTGTAATTACGGTTAGAAGGGTTACAGTAACTCTTAGCGCGAATGGAAAGAATTAACTCTTGCAGTTTTGGTAAATGCCGAAATGTTTCGTGATATTTGAGGTTAAGTGTAAAGTTTTACGAATATTTATTCCTGGCCTTGATAGTTAGTGAAGTTAACAATTGTTACTGCATTTTTTAACAGTGTTGAGGTAAAGGCTCGACATTATTCGACGGTAAAACTTTTTTCTCAATTTGCTTCTATTATGGTGCAATAAAAATTACTTTTCTCACACAGTTTTAAGGTTAAAGAACGTTTTTAAAGCGAGTCAAAACAGTAGTTACCTATTCATTTTTCGACATAAATGTTTTCGAAAATTTAATGAATTTTCGCATGAATATTGAAGAGCGAAATGTGATAATTTCGGTCTATTAAGACGAGTCAAATCCGGGAATGTTGAAAAAAAAATGTTTGATGAAATAAAATGGTAGACAAAATATATTTTCGTGGTTCGAAGCAAAGTAAATTCATATGACGAACCGAGTGATATATTATTTCCGTTATATTTTTAGTGAGCGCTATAAATTTTGATAGCAAATAAAAATTATAATTAGAATGAGACGTTTAATGTGTATTCGGATTGAATATTTAAAAACACACATTTTTCACACCATTTGCTCGACTATTTTAAAAAGTACTACCATATTAAAAATGAATATTTAGGAGTTGGGGATGTGGAATTTTTTCGTCCTTTATCTTCGCGTTAAGAAACATATTACCTTATTTTAACGTCCAAGCATATTCGGCAAAACTTAACGAGCAAACATGACACTTGGTTATTGACGAAAAGAATTAGATTACTGAGCTGTAAATCAATTTAATGAGGTGTGAAAAATCGTACTTTGTGCCAGTTTTTACTGGATTATTCTTTCAGTTCAGTCGACATAAAAACGACTACTGTAAAATTCGATGTTAATTACTCGCCATGATTAATTTAAACGGGGAAGTTAATAGAAAGAGTCAATTGATATTAATGAATCGTACATTTTTTATCGATTAAAATTTGTGAATTCGATCAACGAATATCTGATAATAATTCAATTGAGCGAGCGTATTTTCGTTTTTGTTTTTTTGTTTTTTTTTTCATTTTCAACAATTAATTCATCGTGAATAATTGAGTTTGACGTTTGTATAATAATTGAGAATCGCTTTCTTTCGAAGATCTTATTGGATCGAACGTTAATAATTAGCTTAAGGGGTTGTTTAGTTCTCAAGTGGTTGTAAAATACTGAAATAGTTGGACAACATAAAATTATGCAGCAACGAATCAATGGATTTTCATAAAAATTTATAAAAACGGTATTTTGGCTGGAACAAATTTCAATTGGAAGTGAAGATATATTCAAATTAATTTTAAAGTTGGCTAAGCTTAAGAATGGAATGCATATTTGTAAAAAAATATGTTGCTGTACGTGTCTGAGGATTTTTTCAGCATTTTAAGCCAAAAAAGTAAATAAAACGATTTTTTAAATTGCCAAATTCTTGGAATGTCGTTGACTAACGCGTCATTTTTTGTCGGAGAAAACCTAAATGCAGCAGTAAAATTATAACAAAATAAAAATCCAAGCAGAATTGGCGTTTATTTAAATTTGAATGATTTTCAGGACTTTCACGAGCGAAAGATTTATGATTGTTTGAAAACGGTCGTCGCAACGTGTTAATCACTAGAAAGTTAGGTTAATGAAATAATTGTTCACGACGTGAAACTAAATGCATATATTTCGATCCGCTATGGAATATAAAATAAAAATAAAAATGCAAAAACCGTTTTCCTAATTAAAATATCGCACATTGATCATTCTGAATGAGAGTAACTAATCGTTAAGGTGGAAAAATAAACATGTCTGTGATTCTTTGGGGTCGATGAACGTTTCGTACATACTAACAAACAGTTGAACGAACGAATTCGATTCGAAAATTCAACTTGCCGGACGTTGAGCAGCTCAGCTCAATATATGAAAAACAAAAACATAGCGAATCAAAATACGTTGTCACGTGACTATCGTGAGCCATATTGATATTTGCTATTTTCATAGGTTATCTCACACATATTTATCATTAATAATAATAACGATAAAAACAACTAAAATAACGAGAATAATGACTATAATAATGACAATTTTTATTACGTTAATAAAAATATTTTCTAAAAATCAATCGTATCTAAGAAAATACACTAAAATATAATACACTCGAGCACGTTGATTTTCCATGCGCCTGCACGTGATGTTCTAAGCTGAACTTCGGTCCGCCGAACCTTTCAACAGCCTTTGAGAATTGTTGACGCGGGGTCGATCATATTTTACTATCGCGTTGAGACCACTCCCCTCCCCCCCCCTTCTATTTCCTCTTGCTCTCTTGTTCCTGCGACATCGTTAATCGAACTGCTCTCGGGTATTGTTTTTTTTCGTACATGTTTGTATTTCGTATTTGCAAATAATCTTCTGGTCTTCCAGATCTCTTGACATTCGTACTGTAAAAAGCTTTAGTCACCGATTGATAGGATTCGAAAAATTTACTGCAACTTTGAGGTTATTTAGAGGTTTGGTTTTTTTTTTTTCTTTATTGTGAATTTTGCTTCAATTTTGAATAGTTGCTTGAAAAAATGACTTCGAGTAAACTGAATATTTTACACCACACCTCTGGCGATCAAAATTTTTGTTTTGTTAAAAGTCTTCAAATTTGTAAACTCTTTGAATTCATCGAGTTTTTCTGGGCTTTGTGTTCGATTTAGGAATTTTTGGGATTTATGTTTACGTTGAAAATTTTACAAATATTTTTTTAATTATTAAAGTTAAGGGGGTCAAGTTAATTGTGATTAATTTGAAAAATCGAAATTTGATAGTTTAGTTGCTCATTCGATGCTCGTGGCAAAATACATTATGGATTTTTTTTTTTTTTTTTTTTTTGGCGCGTGTGTTCAGTAACCTTGCCTATTATCGTATTTATTATCACGAGATTATTGAAATATTGCGATCTGCGCGTTTGACATTCTTTTGGGTAACGAACATTCTTTAAGAATCTTCCTCTCCTGCACGAGCATTGTGCCAGATCCGGAGAATACCAGTAATAACACGTTTTATATGTGTGCTCGGTGTACATACCGTGTGTCTTTGATAGACATATATATCCGTACATTGGATATATAAGGCGTTTCGTGTAAAATGGATAATTTTTTTCTTTGATTCTTCGTTGACACACTCGGTCATTTTGGCTCGAACTAATTTATCGGCATTAATAATCTCTACTTCAATAATATTTACCATTTTATTAATATAAAAAGTATAAATAATTGAAAAAATTATCATGTTTCTTTAGTTTAATGTTCATTTTCACAAATATTGTTATTTTCAATCATTTCTTTACACAATTAAAATAGGTATTTCATGAATTTTTATAATTAACACATATAAAGGAATGTTGATAGTGTTTTCCTGATTTTTTTTTTTTTTTTTTTTCAATGAAAACGGATCGAAAGGCTGCTCTGTTGATGGGAGAATAAATTGCACTTCGGTCAAAGTGGCTCAGTGTGTCAACGAAAATATAATCGATTTTAAAGAAAAAAATAAAAATAAACATCCAAAAAGTATTTTGTAGCAAATTTCTCCAGTTTTCGAATCAAATTTGTCTCATGCAAAACGGCTGTTCGGGTGAATTTTTTGAGCAATCGAAAACACAACAAAAAAATCATGTTCCATTTGCTTTGTACGTTGTCACTGTCTTTGCTAAAAAAAAATCAGGGCACCGAGATAACAAAATTGGGCACATTTGATATCGAGTGACGTAAGATAATTCTTTGAAATATTTTGAACATTTTTTAAATATTATAGTCAATTTGAAAGTTCCCATACATTCGTGATGTACAGGTGTAAAAAGTTGATACATATGTGATGGTGAAAAGGCATATAGATGCAATTTGTTGCTATGACAACAGAGACGCGAATCGATTATGTAGTTTCGATATAGAAGACTCTCTGTATAATCGATCGCCATGAATTCGATATTGAAACGATTCTTTGCTAACTATTGTTCTTTACTACGATAATAAAAAATTGAACTGTTGTTGATAATAAAAAATTTTGTTTTCATAATAAAAAGTTGAAATTTGAAGTAACTTTATGTATTTCAAACATTTCGTATCGATTTTCTATTCCCCCATATGATTGCTCGAACGTTGAAAAGCCAAAAAGTGAACAACACTTCGATCGAAGTTAATCTCTCGCGCGCCGCCATCCCTTTCTCTTTTTCGTACAAGTTGAAGTCCAAGAACAGGACGTAGACTGGATCTTCCCCCGATACTTCTTTTATAAATGGTCGCCCGAGTCTTTGCCTCGATGTTTAAACGTCTCAAGGCCCCTTTGCAATGGAGAACCAATCATCGTCAATCTACAACGATCACTTTCTCAAAAAGGAAGAAAGACAACGTTTTTTTTTCTGAATCGTATTGAACGATACTTCAAATTCTTTCTTCTTTTGAATTTTTCACATACTACCCAGAACCCTCTCTTTTTTACTTGTCGAAATATCACGCAATCATCAGTTTATAAAAGTATTTGAACTTCTGCAATCGTGAGAATCAATTTTATAATATTGAGATACTGCAGTTTCTAAAAATTGCTTGATCAACTGTACAATGATTTTGTCAAAAGATTAGAAACACTGAACCTCCACCCATCCAAGTAGTGACTTCGAAGCGACATAGAGTCTTCAGGGCAGTTTGTACCAAGTTTTATCGGTTGCCAAAGATTTTTTATTCCTGAAAGTTAAGAAGAAAGCTTGGATTTTTTTTTTTACTTCAATTAATCGAAAAATCATTTTCAAATCATATTTTCGATCGATCAAGTAAAATGTAATTAAATTTCCAATCTTTATTTCCGATTTTTTTTTTACACCTCACAAATTATTTCCGGAATAAATGAAAACGAGTTTTGATGGATTCGAACTGACTGCATTTGAATAAAATTCATTAGATTTTTTCTTCCTTTTATTTTTACAAGACAAATTATTGTAAAAAGTTTTGATGAAAATGTCGCTATTCCTGACACCGCCCTCTCAATCTCTATTAATAATCGCGTCATGTGTCTTCTCCGCTATAACGATGCATTCGTATATTATGATGAGAATCGGTGACACGAATAATCGATTTACGCACTCCTGGCGCCTCGTTATTTACCCTCACGTTCGTAATTAAATTTCATTTCAATCTACACAATTCGAATCTATATTTATTTTACTCCGAAAATTTAAATTTTCAACAGTTCCGGATTGATAATTACGTAAAAAAAAAAAAAAAAATGATTTTCGAGGGGGAACACAAAATTTAAAAAAGATCGATGAACTGATTTACGTCAAAAATGTCTTATTTGTAGAATTTATCGATTATTTAAAAGAAAATAGTAAAAATTTAATACAAATGAGTCTCGTGACAGATTGACAATTATTATTATTATAAATTATATTAAAAATTCTATCAATTCGGCAGTAAAAATGGAAATAATTGATTGTGCTCGAAAGTAGAATTATTTGGAACAACAAAAAATATCATTCATAATTTTACAAGTGCAATTAAATTTGAGCGTTATCGAGACCCAATTATTCTTTATTAGACTTTGCCCGCAGGTACAAAGTCGGAGAGACGATATGTTCTCTAGAGATATAAATGTTCCTTAACGTAATTGTAAAATTACCCAAAAATCAAACTGAAATGGATCACAAGATTTTATTTTTATCACTGTGACATTGAGGACGAAGAGAAATGTAAAAAAGAGATATAGAAAAGTGGCTCATTAATGATGAGCGGAGTAACGATACGTTGAATCATAACAACCACAAAAGCGTAATTGACGTCGTTTTGTGAGCTTGTATCGACAAATTACCACCTTTTGGTATTTTTCACTTTTAGTTTTATTGAATGACAACTATAATCATATAAAATGAAATCACGTTTATTTTGTACGAATTTAGGAAAATACTTACATGGATTTAAAAAAAATAATGAGCACATTAAAATAATTTGAATAAAATTAACGATTAATGAGATTTCTGACTCGAATTCAAGGTTTTTATAAACCGTTTGAAGATCGATTGACCGAATGCTCCAATTCGATTTGAAAAATCCATCAATTCTGAATTTTTCAGGAATTACAGGTTTTTGCATTATTGATTAATCGAACCTTTCCAATCTCTGTTTTTTTTTCGAGGAAATCGTTGAGATCGGAATAAATAATAGAAAATCTGATCAGCACTTGCAGGATTTTTATTTTTCACTCAATTTAATTTTTATTCTGGATTTTCGGTCAATAACGAAAAATAGTGAAATTTAACAATGGCACAAGAGAACTTGGACAAATTTTTCTCAAGTTATGACTTTTAGTATTTTAGAATCTTTTGTAGACGTGAAATTTAGTTAATTTTTTTTTTGGTTGCAAAAAAAAATAGTTTCAATGCATTAATAACTTTTTTTCGAATTAATATTTAACCCAAACAACGAAACATTCACGAAACGATCTTCACAACTCTGAATATCGTCGCAATTTCCATCGCCGATGGGAATGACAAAACAGAGCAAAACTTTATATGCAATCTACTGTATCTTGAGTATCAAGCTTGAGAATTCAGGTATCAAGAGAGAACACGGTAGCGACTCGAAGCCAAGTATAAAAAAAAAAAAAAAAATTACAAAAAAAATATACTCCAATATGACGGTTTTATGAGGTCACAACGTTTTCGAATCGCTCTCACGGACAAACGAATTGAGCGAATAATCTCAAATTAAATTATAATCTTTTAAGATTTTTTATCTTTCGATTGGTCCCTGTTCGAAGGAAATCCGTCCACCCGATACCGAGAAATATAATTAATTGAAAATTCGGATCGGCCGTTCTGGGAACTTTCTGTTTCTTGGAGTCGGAAGGACGTGAGTTTCGCTTGTTTACGTTTGGACATACGTTTTTTGCGCGAGGCTTTACATTATACATGTATATTTCATGTTGCGACGTCGATCTCAATTCTTGATTTGAGATCGTGACACGACCACGTGTTTCGTATACATAAATAATATCCTGTGTACTTTGTATCCACCACTTGATGTACAGGGTGTCCAAGGACGGATAGACATTCCTATAGAAACTTGAGTTCAGTATTTGGTGTCTGGAGTCACAAAGTTCCATGACATTTTCTAATCAAACCAACTTCCTGAGAAATCATGAATTATTGACGTCGACGAAGCCATCAACTTCAATCGCAAATTCTGTTGAAATGGTGAGCGATACAGCCAAAATATATAGAAGCAATATTGTACGGCATAAAATTGCCTCCAAAAAAGTCATTAACTATTTTCGTCTATCTGTAGAAATTCGGTCTTGAGACCGATTTGAACAAACCTGGAGAGTGAAGCTCAATTATCAGTTTTCCGGGTTTCATTCGATCGGATTTCAAGGCCAAAGTACGGAAGATAGAAAAATTTAGCATCAAACTTTTTTGTAGGAAATTCAACGCTCTACAAAATTGGTCTCATGTGTTTTTACTCTACAATTGACCGTTTTAATGGTATTCGCGTTTAAAGTGTGCCACGTCGTCGTATTTCATCATTTGTTTCGTCATTTCGTCCTGAACTTGCGTTTTCGCAAAAATTATCAGGTATGTCGGAACACACTGTGTATGAAGTCCTTTCGTTCGCATCTGACCATATAACTATTCGGAAGGAACGAAGAAAAAAAGCATTTTACGTAACTTGTAACGCGGTGAGAAGAAAAATCGTGACGGACGGGCTTTTTGTGGCAATACATTTATTTCTCATCCAGTATTCTCGGGAGTATCAATGTGTTTCGTTCTGAACATACGTTACGTGACTTACTCAACTTTCCAGACTGAAAATTATCTGACCGGATCCGTTTTTTCGTTTTTGCTTATTCCTATGCTATCACAAAGTGAGTTTTTTTTTTCGCCGAGAAAATTACGATGCAAATACGCAACGAGAAATGGAAAAATTGTTGACTAGGTCTAGAATACGTTTTTTTTTTTTCGTTTTCTACAGTTAAAGTTGTGATAAATTAATTCACCGTTTCCGCGATAAATACAAAAATTGTTGGAATTGCATTAAATTCATAGAACTTTTCATGTAAATTTTACAATTGTTAATACAATAATAATAATAATAATAATAATAATAATAATGATGATAATGTCTATCGAATCATTTAATCAGCTTCGTTTGAACGTTAAGTAGAGTGTGCGCCTTTGCGTAAATTGACATAACTAATGCGAGATATGTTCAGTCTATTTACGATACTTTTGTACGACACTGCTATAGATCCTTTTGTCCAAGGTCCCAATAATTATCACGAAAAGCTAACATAGTTGTCGTTTTTTTCGTCTACGAGGAGTAAAGTGTGTGACCTAATTATCTTTTTTTTTGTTTTCTTAACAATTCCCTTTAAAGTAAAATAAATACCAAATGAAAATTAAATTCTTCCAAAATAGAGGACTGTGTGTCAATTTTTGTCAGTTTATTAAATAGTCAATTGGAGTATTATTTACTCGAATATTTCTTCAGTGGTAAATTGTTTCTTGCTTCTCTATTCTCTTCTCCTCGATTTCTACGCCTTAAATTAAAAAAAAAATATGTGAAAATAGTTAACAACGAATATGCAAATTTAGAAAATTCAAATTATCTCAATCTCCCTGAGCTCAACATACAGTTTTAGAAAAAATATGCAACGATTCGTAGTGATGGACAATTTTTGAATATTTCATTCAAATAGATAACTTGAAGTTTCCGACGTTTATCAAGAATCTAATAAAAGATTATAGACATTTTCGTAACACTCGAATACTTTTATACCTAGAACATTATTATTGTTATCGTGATCAACTCATTTTTGTGCTTGAGGTCGAGATATAAATGTTCGGTACCTGAAGATACACATGAATTATTTATTAAATTTCATCGTGAAATAAATATTCCTAGGAAAAAAGTAATTCTCTAGATAAGGTCGTAATTAAATTGTGTAAATAATGAACATGTTCCTACATTTATTAATTTTAGAAAATCACAGTCTCGAGAGATTCATGCTCTTAAATTTCTTATCAAAATTGAGTCATGAGTAAACACATATTATACAATTTTTATCCGTCACAGTGAACCATTTTGATCCACGTGACCAAGATACATTGTAAATCTTATCTGATTTAATATATCGTATTCCCAAATTTGACGATTCATTCGAAAATATCGTAAAATGTATTCAACGCTTGTTTACTTTTTGTTTTCTTGCATCATCTGAATAATTTGAACTTGAGAGAGGATACGAAAATCTTTGGAATAAACATAGTAGATCCGAATCTGTACATTCGTGAAAATAAATTAAAACAACAATCGTATTTCATGGTACCCAACTTTCATGTTCAATATAACATCGAAAACATAAGGTTTTTTTTTTAATAAATGACTTTCAAATAGGGAAGGAAAGAATTTTGAAAGTGGAATTAAAAAATCTGTTATTTGTTGATATAATAGTAGATTAATAATCAAATAACTGAATAAAAAACAGCCGAACAAAGTAATTCTCACCATGACTCAAATTTTTAGTCGAATGACATTTTTGGTGCCCTCAATTATATTATTTTATCCAATTCTTAACTTTAATACTATTAAATATTAATATGCATTTAAAATAGTGCGATCAGGGCTTTGTTGGATACGAGAAATGTTGATCAATAGACGACGGATGTAGTGCACATCATATTCCTGTGACGATTGACTGTCGATACAATATATATGGTCCAAAGTCCGTATGACTTGGCACGCCTTATTCTTGCATTGCCTTTCTCTCTCTCTCTCTCTCTCTCTCTCTGTTAGTCTTATAGTCATGGTAGTCGATTTGATCGATGCAGAAACTATCGCGTCAATAAGCGATGCAATGCCCCCCGAGGGAACTTTCCACTTTACGTACATGTACGAGAAATGGAACGTACACGATGAGAACTCAACTCGGGGGTTGTTTTTTTACTTTCCTACTTCTTTTTTCTACTTCTGATGTTCGAAGACAATAGGGTACACTGTGCTGTGAATCTTCCGTTAGAACAATCAACATTGATCAATATTGAAACAAATATTTTCACTGGATAATTTTTGTTTTTGTTTTTCCACAAGGCTCGATTCAATAATCAGTAATTTTTAACTATTGTTTTAATAGTTTTATCTATTCCTTATTAAATTTTGTTACTTCCTGGATATCGAGGAAAAGCTATTAGAGTTCGGCCACGTATCGTAATAAAATTTTTCATTTTAATCATTATTCTCAATCGAAAGAATTAACTGTTATCCTTAATTCGAATTGACTACACATTTTTGAAAAAAAATCAGCGAGACTTGCTTTTATTTCCAAAATTATATGCCTTTGTTTTCATTTTTGAAAAGAATTCATTGAAAAAAGTCCTCGAATGTAGAGAATCCTTAAAAAAATGAAGAAATTCCTTATATTTGAAAAATATCATTTTTTTTTTTACTTTTATTTTGTTGCTTGCTTTTTTTTTTATATAAAATTACTGATTTCATTATATTTATCCATGTTTTAAGAATATTTGGGACTCTTACATTAATGATATTATCATAATCGTAGCACTCGAGACAAAACATGTTGAATCGAAAAAGTATGCACGAGTAGTCAACATATACATAAATTGTTCTGTTCTAAATTCAAACCATTTAATCTCGCGTTCACTCGCCTTCTGTGCTAGAATATCGTATTGTCTATGTATTCTCATACGTCACGTAACGTGCGCACTCGATGACAGAGTCAATATTGAACCAAGAGGGGCTTACCCACATCCAGGTCCTTGCAAATTCGCAGGGGAACTTTACTAACAGCACGTGTATTTTATCGCTATTCAACCCCCTCTTTACTAAACTTTACCTGCTTCGGTAATTAAGATTATTTAATTCGAATGCCAGCTACAATACTTGCACGAAAGTCGTATGATTTTTTCAATTTTCAACAATGTGTGTTTTCTCTTCAGGGATTCTAGAAATTTTGTTTCCCTAATAATTAATTTTAACTGAAAATCATCAATCAACAATTTTCGATAACGAAATTGTCTATAAAAATCTCGAACATAGAAATCAAAAAATTGTGATGAATTTTCTGGTCGATGGTTGCAAAGAAATATTTGATAATTCGTTCACATTTCTTTAAGTTTATAGTGCAATTATTTTTGTTAAACATTCGACGACTTCCATTTTTTATTGTTTTTTACAGAATCTTTGGAATTTTTTAAATGCACTATACATTTTAAATAGAAATGTAAGTGACAAATTATCTCGATAGAGTGTTGTATGATTTATAAGATTTTCAAAGTTATATTTTTTTTTTGCTAAAAGTTTGATAAGTTGACTCCATTATTTTGCAGTTAAATATGATGTATTTTTTACTTTATCGTACATAAAAATATGTTATTCGTTAAATATTCGAGTTGGTTAAAGGAATACCTCAATATTAATAACAAGTCACACAACGAATAAACCTAATATAAATTGTAAGAAGACGTGTAATTGTAAAACGTGACGTGCGTATACGAGCCGATGATATCTCGCGTATCTCTGGTTATCTGTTTGATTATCTATCCAAATTCGGAGTATTTCAAGTCTTGTTACCAAGCAAAGAATACCGGGTGAATTTTACGACGCTCCAATTACGTCTAGTAATTAAACAAACCTGAGACAATTGAATTCAATAAAAACTTCGCCTATTTTTCTTATTTAATCGTTCTTTTAAAAATAATCATTTCCTCTTGATTCTCGTCCAAAAATATTCATTTTTCAACGCTGAATTAAGAACCGAGTTCTCGATCCGTTGCTCAATTCTAACTGATAATATCACTTTTTTTTGTCACCCACGTGCTTTTCAGACATTATCTTACCAGGATGAAAAAATCGAGGAGGTGTAATTAGAGCGATCAATAACGAAGATTTTTTTTCGAAACCTTCGATTTAACATCGGGTTTATCCAAAAATTGACATTATTTGCGATCTAGACTAAAATATTTAACTTGCTATTAAAGTAATGTCAAGATTTTATAAACAATCGAGCGTCAATTGATATTTATCTCTTTTTCGAAAGAGAAAATTGTTTCTAAGAGCTTTGAAACTACTTTGAGGACGTTTTTTTTTACTTTCTGTTGTCATAATCAAGGACATTTGTCAATCGTGATTGAAACCTTGCACAGATTTCAATATAAATATTGTCCGACGTTACTAATTGCATCAAAGTTCAACGGTAGGCTCTTATTATCTTCATACGTATTTTTATTTCATATTTTACATTTAAAAAAAAGTTGTACGAGTCGTTGAACGTTTCTTTGCGACGTTTCAAAGCGATCCTCCTTTTGCACGACACACCAGTAACGTCGATCATCCATCGATCGATCCTCAAATGAGATAAGACATAACTGCGAATTACATCTACACACGAGACGTTTCATGTTGATATAAAAATTTATAATGAAAATTTTGTTCAAGAAATTAAATAATGCGATTGAAAATCTTTTTGTTTTTTTTCCCTCTTAATTAATTAATTAATTAATGCTTAATTAAAACTGCAAAATTATAGGAAGAAGAGATAAAAAAATCTCATTGTGCGGATAAAATCGCATTAGATTCTCAATTAGTCAACGTATTTCCGCTCGCAGTTGATTCGAATGTCAAACGTTAACGAAAGAAGCTCACGCTCGTGCATGTAAAGGACTGCGTCAAGCCTTGACTTTGAATTTTTCTTTTTAATGCTCGTCGTCGAGTTTTTCAAATAGAACATTTAAGGATTATGCCCAAATTTGGTTTGACCTAGTCTTCTAACTGTCATTGAAAAACACTTGAAAATCATATAATCCTGTAATTAAACAAATGATCTGATTAAAGAATCAAATTTTAAGTAAATTGATTACGTAATCTCGAGTTTTTACATTTGCTTATTAAAGATTTAAGTATACCAAAAGTTGATTATAAAGTTTTTACCATTTTTTTAATCGTCTCGTAATAAAATCTCTTAATAATAATACTCGAAATAATTAAAATTGCACTTAGTTACGTTTACAAAAACTTCAATGTTATGGTCAGCCTTGATGAAGTACCGAAGATCAAAAGGCGATCATTATCGTTCATATTATTCCAGACTTCAGACCAAGAGCGAGCCAGAACATCAGACGAAGCATGAGTGTGATCGGTGTAAACATTTAAATTATTAATCGTTTTAACCCGCCCTCTCGTGATCCTCTAGCACGAAACACGCAAAAAAGCACTTCTCGATGTACGATCATAAAGAGACGTGTAGGATCGTACAGCGATAGTACGAATGTAATGAAAGTGTGTTAAACGATTGTATTTCATATGTATACATATGAAACATACATAGAAGTTGGCGCGATATGTAAACGCGAAATGTTTGGAGTTGTTAGTTTTTTTTTTTTTTTTTTTCGTGGCCATCGCCAGAAGAGTTCTGTTTGCTGGCATCAGAGGTGCTCAAACTACACCCTTAAAAATTTTGTTTCCTCGTTGAGACGTTTTGAGTAAAAAGTACAAACCATTTGTAAAAGAGAGGCGAAAACTTTGAATGCGCATCTTGTCGTTCTTATGATTTGAAGAAACAACGATACGAAACTTTTTCTCTCAATCTTTTCTCTCAATATACATCTTTCTCTCTTTCGCTCTCTTTCTTGTTATCTCGTGGCCTCGGTCGTTTGATATCCACTGCGATAACAGGCCGTCCACCTACCGATAAGTCAACGAATACATACTTATTATTTCTCATCAACGGTTCACCCCTTTCCCTCTCTCTCCGCCCCCTATACCTTTGGTACACAACTTCGAGCTCAAAATTGCAAGTCTATTTTTTTTTTTTTTTTTTTTTTTTTTACTGGTATGAATTAACGATTTATCAGACCTACAGTCTCACTAAAATTTCACTTCGTTGAGAACTCTTCGTTCAATAAGTCACTTACTTTAGAAATACTCTGAAATATTTCATTTTGAAAAATAATAACGTGTGGAACGTTTTCTCGCGACTGAAAACAAATGTTTATACATTTTTTTTTCTTTTTTTTCGAGACAGTCAACGAATGAATAAAGTTATTATCAACCACCGATACTCTTCCTCATACTCAGGTCGAATTCGAGATTTCGTGGGCTTTTTTTTTTTCGAGACTGTACCCGAAAAACTGGTCGGTCCATGACCTGAATATTTCGCAATGGTAAAGGGGGAGATTCTCTACGAAAACAGAGACAAAAATTAATGATTTTTTCACAATTTTAATCGGTTGCAACTTTCGAACGAGACTGTGGTTTTGTATTAACAATTCTTAAGCTCTCTCAATTTGAGACCAGACGTATATCATAAAACCACGATTCAACTAATTTCCATTCAATTAATAATTCACTCCAGTACAACCGTTTTCTCGGATTTTAATTCCGAGCTTCGATCCATTGACTTTCACCTTTTGTTTATTTACTGTTATCATTCGTAAATAATAAATATTAACAAATTTATCAGCTTCGGAAGAGCATATCTTTTGGAGCAAATGAAATACGATTGGAGAATATTTTTTTTGATGATACTCGCTGCGAACGAATGTCTGTTTGCATTAAAAATTTATCACGATTATTTATCACAACGAGAAGTTGGTCTTGGTAACGGAACAAGGTCCGGTCAGAGTTTTTTCAAATATTTTGAAAAAAAAAAAAAGAAAAAGCAAGCTTTCAACTGTAAAAAAATATTCAAGAGATGCCGAATGATCGAGAAGTCGTAACTAAATGGTGAATGGCAATTCGCAATTTTATATCGTGCAGCTTCGAAGAGGATTTTAGTAAACTTTGTAAACGTTCACTTTGAAAATTTAATTTAGATTTATCAACTTTTTACTGCGGTTGCAGCTCATCTTGCTGGTGCCAAAATTAATAAGAATTGTTGAATTAACTCTTTCACTGCTCCTGATGCGAATCATTTTTCTGGATTTTGTGTACAACACTGTTGCAGCTCATTTTTTTTCAACGAACATTTAGAAATATTTCGAGGTATAAAAATATCTCGTTATAAATTAAGTCTTATTCATTTAAAGCAAAAATAATTTGGCATGAAAGAATAAGAAACTAGACTGTTTAATTAGAATTTTGCTTAATGAATGTCGATTAACAACTTAGCAAAAACATTTCGTTGTGCATTTGTTTAAATGAAAAGTGTGTTGAACGAAATAAAAGTTGAACTGAAGTAATTAAATGCGGTAGACAAACTGATCGTGAGTAAGGCCGTATGAAGTCGCGACACATAAGAGAGTGTTGCAGAAGGTTTACGAGGATTTAAGATTTATTATGATTTATAAATATGTCACTTGAATGGGGAGAGAGAGAATATTATCGTCTTGGGGATTTCAGGGATTAATGCAAAAGGAGTTTTAGAGAAGGATTATCGTATTTAGATATGGAAAGTACAACGACACGAACCGTTTTCAAAACAAACTTTTTTTTTCTCAATGCTCTAAAATTCCCCGATTTGATCCAAGAAAAAGGGTGAACAATTAATAAGTTGAAATGTATGAAAATTGTCGACTACGAGTTAAACTGGCAAAGACGAACTCTAAATTATGAAAATATCAAAATATCCATTTTTGTCGGGTGGCCCCGGATGGCCCAGTTAAGGAAAAAATGATCAAATCAACAAATATGTAATGAGCTATACAGAAACATTAATCAAATAGTCTATAATCGATAAAATATCTTTGGTAAAGAAATTGTTTTTTTTTTTATCTTCGCCTTCGTCTTTCAATCTAAAGTGTTGACTCGCTTGCAATGATAACAGAATGCGAAAAAAAGGGGAAGCAAGACGTTAATTACGATTAAATAAAAATTCCTGACTAATTCGCCTGGTTACTCATTACTAGAAAACAAGAACAAATGAATAAACTTTGAAAATAGATTTCGTAGATACGATTTAAAAAAATCGAAATTACGTAATTTAAACCGCGTATAAAGTACGAATTATGAGGAGAATTTGGCAATGAAAAATCAAATAAAATTGTCTCATCCCTTCGACGTGCCTTTTATGGTATTTTTTTATTTTAAGAATTCCTTACTCTACTTATTTACGTCATGAACCTCTGGTATGAGATATTATGCCATTAAAAATAAATGACACGTGAATTAGTCGAACCAACTTGTTGCGAGGATTTTTGGGATGCAGTCTCACTGAACAATTCCCTATCAGGGATTTTATGACGTCAAAAAACAATGAATAATAAATATAGGTCATTATTTTCAATCCATGAAACTTTTTCGAGAGAAAATAACCTTAAAGTATATAAAGAATCTGGTAGACGTATTATGCACGAAACATTTCTCGTGAAGTAGAACAATTTTAAGGGCTAAGGGGGTCAAAAATTCGATTTTCTTTTAATAATTTTATTCGATGGTTTCGTCTATATGTATATAATTGCTAAAAAAATTCCACGTATCGTAACTAAACGACCAGTTCGAATGAACTTGGTACATAAAATCTTGACACAATTATCCAGTCCTTGTCGATAGATTTCATTTTTATACAATATAATTTTTCTTTACAAGTAAAAAAACGAAAATTAAATGACAATATTCCATCTTTACGATTTAATCCTTCGCTTTTTTAGTCGCAATTTAAAAAAAAAACTTCGACAATGAGTGTTTTTTGTCAACTTTGAGACAAAAAATTGTGTTTTTTTAGGGTTCATTTCATTTTTTTTTAATCTCACTGGAATTGTTAACTTTTATCGACAACGATATGTCTTCTCGATTAAACAAAAAGTTTTGTCAATGGCTACATTTACTCAAGAACAACAAAAAATATTGAAATTGTTCTTATATTTTTGACCCTTGAGGCAAGAACCATTTTTGAATCAGTTTCAATATTTCAATACTGAATACTGTGAAGAAAGGAATAATCAAGCATTAGATAAAATATTTATTTTAAAACAACTTTCTGAATGTATTCGTGGCCGTTCAAGTACACTGATGAAAGGCTTTTCTTTCGAGAAATTAAATTGAACACAAAAATCGTGCCACTGCACACGTAATGTCCCGTATACATACATACCGTACTTTATACTGTCGCGACGAGTAAATCGAAAGCTCTCTGTACCGTTAGTGAACGAGAGATGATCGTACACGTTCACCGACGTTGAAACAGTGCGTAATAGAGTTGATAAATAAAGTACATCATCGGGTCATTGTCCAGCCGGGGAGACGAGATTCGCGTTAAACGAGCCGTACCAATTCTTGTCGACACTCTTCGTTGCTATCTACGTTCAATTTCAATCCGTATATACCTAAGTACATATATTTATATGAACATTTTATATTTTTCCTTCTTTTTCATTTTCATTATCAAATAAATCATTAAAATGTCAATATCTCTATTTATTTATTTAGTTAAATATTATTGATTACAAATGCCCAAATATAAATGAGTAATTTGTAAATTTTTATATATATTTAGAGATTATAAATATATAATTTTAAAAATTGAGAATTTATATAGAGTTCAGATACCAAAAGCGGCGAATACGTGGTCGGTGTGTGGCTTCAGTGTCTACTGAAGTTAAGCAGCTTTGGATGAGGTCAATACTTGGTTGGGTGACCACTTAGCCATGCACTGGCTCGCGTATCAATCGCTTAGCAGGAAGCAGTTTTTTTAAGTTTCTAATGATACTCACCAACTAAATCTCAGTGAAAATATAGACTTTCGTTTTGCTCGAGTTTTCAATAGTTTCTCAGAGCCCTCGTGCAAATTCGATAAAGTTGTGCATTAGGAAAGAACGATTGTAGACAATATTCTGGGAAGGGTTAAAGGAACAGTAAAGTGGGAGCAAAAGTGATGGAATGGACTTGTAAAAAATAATTAAAAAATACATACCGAGAAAAGTTATTTAAGTTAATTGGCAAAAAAAAACAAACATTATTGATTTTTTTTTCAATTGATCTTCGGTTACTCGATAAAAAAAAGAGATGGAAGGAAAAAGAAAAACTGCAACGTGCAGAGGTTAATAGTATGCGTGAGAATCGATTGATTGTTTTATTAAAAATTGATTATTGAACAATTTTAATTTTAATTATAAAAGATTTATGGTTCGAACGATTTATTCTCGTTTTTTTTATTTTTCAAATTCAATTACTGCTTGTATTGTATTTTTGTCCAACGCGTTCATTGAGAAAGAAAAATGTAAAGGTGTTTGTAAAGTGTTTCCTGAATCCGAGAAATAATTAACCAGATTGTTGAGAGTTATTGGATTATTATTCAAGCATTATGAATTCGTATTTTTTAATCGTATCACCGAGTAAATATCATCAAATTAAACGACATTGACGTGTTCGTTCTCTCGCGGTGTTCAAACTTTGCCGTCACAATTATAAATTTTCCTTGGGATTCACGAGAATCGGTTTTCTGTCCATCGAGACAATGGCTCGAGTTCACGGAAATAAAAATTTTCGAATCCTACGAATGGATCACGTTAATCACAAGATCAAAATCGTTGGAATTTCTTGTGAATTTTTAAATAATTTTAATTTATGAAAATTATAACAAGAGATTAATTGGAATTTTTTAATTTTTTATGTCAATTTATCGGAATCGATGAATTAATTTGTGCCCAAAATTAATTATTATATCATCAACGATAACGATATTTCAATAACAAAAAAACATCAAATATTCATTAATTAAAAATATTTCGTTATTAATTTATTAATCGATGTAAATAACAGTTTAAACACACAAATTCATATTATATCGAATCCTTTGAATACACATCGACTCATCCTTTCGTCAGATAATTCACGAATGACAAGATTGACGTACTTTTTTTTTCGATAGTTGGAACGTAAACATTTTTTCAAACCTGATCTCCCTCCGGAAGATGTTGGTGAATCGGCTGATGTGTCGGTGTGATCGTAAGGCGAATACAATCTTGAACTTTATGCGCCACGAACCCGATGCTTCATATTGCTCACGGAATTTAATTGCATTGGAAAAACCCGCTACAAATATCCAGGAAACATTTGTAAATGTCGTTCAGCATATTTCGATCGAATTTTAAATACTAATTACGTTTTTCTCGTCATTTAAAAGCTGAGCCCTTAGTGAAAGGTGTTTCGAGCATGACAGCAAGAAATTATCACGTTCATAAAATATCCTATCATATCGACAAGCCAAGAAAAATAACCATGAAGACGGTCATAGTAACGATAATAAGTAACAATTAACATTCTTCGAGCCGTAGCTTCAGGAGATCAGGAGAAAAGATGACTAAAAAATTGTTGTTTTGAATAAAAAACATCGTAGGCTATTCCAAGACAGTGGAAAAATAGTACTCCGTTTCAGAGGTTTATCAAAAGTATTTTTTACAGACACGATAGCAATTTGCTATGAATAAAGATTTGAAGATTGTTATGATACGATCGGAGTAGGAGATGAAGCCGAGAAACTACGTCACAGCATTTGTATCATAATGTAGAGAGTTGTGCCTAGAGTTAACCTCTGTCGATTCTTTATATCGTAATTAATACAACGAACAATATATATCTATACATATCGATGACGCTTCGAAGAAGAGCTGACACAGTATTAAACATTTAAAAAGTGTTGGTGCAACGATTAAAGCATTAAGCACATATGACAGATCTCATTAAACCTCTTAAAACGTTTCATAATAAATAATTCAACGTAAAAACCTTTTTTTTTTTCGAACAATTAAATCCAAAAGGAATCCATTGATTTATGGAATGAAAAATTGTTTCTCACAGCAACGTATATGTACCGTAGATTTTCTCTTCAAAATAATACAAAATCCAAAAAGATTCATTGAAAAATAAAATGTACGAGAACTATTTATATTTACGAAGTGATTGCAATAGCTTACGATTGCTTCGTTTCCGTATAGTTAAGAAAACAAAAAAGTGCAACAACTTGACGCTATTAATCATTGTGGAGCTGTAATTACGAGATGACTGGTCAATATATCAATTTAAATCAATCCGTGTGGGATAGATTTATAAACGGCAGATCCGCAGAGAGAGAGAAGAATCATTTAGTGTAATCGTTGTCGGCGCAACTTCGTATTACCTACTATTATATATGTGTATAAACATTTAATCGATTTTTCGCTCTTCAAAGAGTTTCACGGTCTTGATAGAGTTACGCAGTGAATCGCGCGTTTTCTTTCTCTGACGTCAGAAATTGACCGTAGGAATTATGCCCAATTACCTGTTCGCTAATCGATCTAATACATAGATATGTGTTTTTATATATAAACCCAATCGTACTGTTGTTCATGTAACACAACCAAAGACGAAAGACACGTACGTGCATATTTAATATTATTATCGTAAAAATACTTGTGTCTATAAACATCTTAATGATATGAATAGTTCGTCAAGTACATAAGCAAATACATGAATGTATTTACGGTTATCTAATGACCGTGAATATGGTGTAGCATCAAATTCACAACAAACAATGAAATTAAATTAAATTACATTCGTTTTTTTGTTACTAAGAGTCAAATATCGATATACATACATTTTTCGATGTCACATCACATTTTTCGTATTTTTTATGTTTTTCTTTTTTTTAAGTAATTAATCGATAGTGATGGGGTTGGTGTGTACCTTCGATGATCGCCAAAGTCACGTGGTTGAGTGATCGCTTACCCATGCACCGGCTTACGTAACAATCGCTAAGCAACAGGCAATTTTTCTAACTTTTTGATGATGTTAACCAACTTAAACTCAGTTTTACTCAGTTTCCCTTTGCCCTCGTGCAAATCCTATTTGCATCAGGAAAGAATAGCTGTGGCCAACATTCTGCTGGGCTCACAGAAACAGGAATAATGAAATGGTGGATAGAGTGATAGGATGGGAAATTGCAATTTATTTTAATTTGATTTATGGATACCTATGTCACTGTTCGTTGAAATTTTCATGGGAAAACTTACGAACTTGTGAATTACTCACTGGAACTGAAATCAAAGTCTTCTAAAAATTTACGCTCAACTATAGTGCTGTTGTTCCTGAAAACTTGAGCAGTGGACCGCAAAGTGACATATTATTGGATTATGACATAATTTGAACGAGAATTCATTTCATCTTTAGACATTTGTTGATTTGTTGAAATTTTACCATCGTATAAAACGTCAATAGTAATTGATTGAATCCATCAGAAATTTCTTCTTTTGGTATGACACAAAAATTTATTAACGTAAATTTGGTTTAGCGTTTTCTTTTTTTCAACCGACCCATTTTGAATCGTTTTTTTCTGTTGTTTTTTAAATTTATTTCTTAATTCACGCTGATTATAAGGTGAGAAAAGTTTACTGAGCCTGAACGTTCACAATTGAGATTTACGCTCAATGGTCGATTGTGAAAACCAGTTCGATCTCGTGCTCACCGGCAAATATTATCAATTATTAGTTATTGCCAGACCTTTCTCATACTCAGAATCAAATCTGGATGGAAAAAAAAAAATCAAGGACATGTACTTGGAGCGTCTGGCTTCATGCAAAATGAACTCAAAAAACGAACATTAAGGAATTTTGGAATTTCTTTTAATTCGTGTTTCATTATCTTTAATACACAAAATAAAATTCACAGATATTTATATATTGACAACACCGAATGATTTTTTTCAACAAATTTGATTAAGATCAAAACTGTTGTTTATATTTCCAATAACGAAATAATTACTGTTATATTTATGGAAAAAGTAAACAAATTGCACATTTAAATATCCATGAAACATTATCGATTCTATATTGAGCGTGATTGGTATACAAAAGTACCTTAAAGATGAAAATGACGAACATATTTGTCTATTACATAATATGACGTTTGAGGTTTTATCAGAATATGAATTCTATATATAGAAGTTTCTTATATCTTCGTACGTGTATCATAGGGGGTCAATGACTATGTTTACAAATAAAAAAAATTGTGGAATCATGTTCAAATGGCTCGAAGCAATTCCTGTGTTCGTTTCAATTCTGTTCTCGCATTTGGTTTGGATTTTTTTTCTTTTTCGCATCCCTTGCTTTTACATTCGAGGCGATAACTCCTTTGACCCAACAGTCATCCCATACTGTTTTTATTTTCAAATCCGATTATATGTATGCATATATATATATTTTTTTAATTTAATTTAAATGATGCAACACCAGACCTGTAAATCTCATTTGTAATTTATTCGAAATAATTAAAATCAATACTGCATCGTTCGGACGTTTCTACGTAATGAATGATTTGTGAGATATGGAACACGATTCATGGACATTGAGGTATACGCATGTCTCTGTACAGATAAAAAAAAATCGGTTCGTCAAATTTATCAGTTTACACATACAACAAGTTGTAACTTTTTTTTTTTTTTTTTCATTCAGATTAATTTTTTCTATAAATATAGTTACTCACCAGGATGCAAATTCTTTAATCAACTGTTTCGATTTATTGAGTTCTATTTCTGGATGTGCTTTAATTAAATTTAAATCAATACCAGACTAAAGGGATTAAATTTTTATTTAACTTAATTTTACATAGGCCTATGGAGCCATTTGACATTTTATTCTTGAGGTGCTCTCTTGATCGAACGAATGGCAAAAATGCAAAAATGTGAATGATTTCATATCTTTAACAGTAGAATTCTTTGTTTATAACATATTTGAATAAAATTTTAAAAATGTACGACATTTCATCGACATCGATAAAACGATAAAAAATTTGCAAGTGTTTATGACTGGAACGAATTCCGAATTCTATAAAATAGAAGAAAACTCTAGTAGCATAAAAATAATGTTATAAAAAGGTTTTAGTATTTCATTTTTTTATTATTTATCTTTCCTGCCCATATCCTCGCGAGCCTTTTCCATCAATTTATAACTACATTTCACAGCATAGTTAAACAGTCACCCAACCAAGTATTGATCTCGCTCGAGTCTGCTTAACTTTTGTGATCATCGATATAAAACAAACAGTGTGAATTTAATTAATCAAATAATTACTTCGAATACTCACAAGTACTTCAACAATCA
Source organism: Campoletis raptor (assembly GCA_948107755.1). Classification (NCBI taxonomy): domain Eukaryota; kingdom Metazoa; phylum Arthropoda; class Insecta; order Hymenoptera; family Ichneumonidae; genus Campoletis; species Campoletis raptor. Next base: position 7,284,013 of record OX403630.1, on the reverse strand, counting down.
GTTCAAATCCTTCAGGAGAATAATTATTATTTTTATACTTTTTAAAAGAGGTAGAACAATGAACCATACAGTGCAAAAGTTACAAGAACCATCAATGAATTTATTATTAACTATGTGTCTATCGCACTTTGAGAGAAATTTCACTCCCAAATCGAATTCGAAACAATAAAATTAACGTTTGAATTATTCAAAGAAAGGATTTATACGAATGAGACTTTTTTTTTTTTTTTAATGTACTTGAATAAATCGACTGCCATGTAAAAATATGTAAAAAAGAAATCGTCGAAGTGTACGATCCGAAACGTATAAATTTGTTGTCTTTTTTCTGTCTCTCTATCTGTCTTTTTTTTCTCTTTTTCGTCGATCATTTCAAGTGGCAAAGTTCGTGACCCCAATCTTTATCACTATGGACTGTTCTTGAGATAAAAAATGCCGGGGGTGTCGATCGAATCTGAGCAATATGACTGATATTGCAAATTCTTGTTTTCGCAAATGAAAACACGAGTATATATGAGTACGACGTTCTATGCGCTTGTCGTATGTCGTCAAGTCGTTAATTACACTAATGATTGGCGTTGATTAAACAACGATAAGCCCTCGAGGACAATTGCACACAACAATCTTGTTAGTCTTCGTGATTTCTGGAATTCAATTACAAACAGAACGTGCTGTAATCGTACACGACAAAGCAAAAAAATACAGCGCAACTTTGACTGTTCTAAAATGATTTACTTGCAGTTTTTTTTTTTCATCCTAAGACATAAATGTTTATTATTTTGTGGCAAAAATCTAAATGCAACTTAATAGTACGAATAAATAAATTAACGTGCATAAAAATCTATTAAAAAAAGAGACGAAAAAGTGATTAAAAGTTGGTTCGATGATTTTTTCATCTCTAGCTCATATTTGTTTGTTTCTGAAACACGTGTACAAACCAAAAATTTCAATACCTTTGTTAAAAACGGACACGTTGTACGCTTGAAAAACAAGCAAATTTATTCGTCGAATATGAAATGGACCATAATTTGCCGATAATTCTAATTCATCGAAATGATATCTTATCGTGTCAACAATGTTGGAAACTTCTTTAACAACGTATTTGACTAAAGATCGAAATATATCGAATGCTTTTGATGTCGAGTCTCACAGGTGCGCTGCTGGTGTATCAAATTTTATAATAGACACATATTAACGCTATTGATACGCAGACGATATCGGTACTATGGCTGATAATCGCAGCCGGCAATTTTGAGTCCCAACACTCCGAGGAGATTCAGATACCAGACAGCACACTATTCAGCTGTGATGTTCTCGCGGTTACGCAACAAAATCAAACCGTAGCGAGGTCATGTGTATACAACAACTCTTGGCGAGATCGGAGCGTTACGTGTGCTTTGCTCATCGACACACGCCGACCATTATTTTTTTACGCGAAATATACTTTTAAACACATGTGTTACAACATACGTTCGATTTTTGCAATATTAACACAATTCATAGTGTATAAATCTTTTGCTCTTCTCTTCTCTTTATTCGCACCTGTTAAAATTGTTTGCAACAGAACGACTTGTTCAAAATTTCAAACCAAAATATATAACGGAAGCCCTTTCCCCCTCCCCTTTGTAATAAAAAAAAATATATATATAAAAAAATATAAAAAATTGTCATAACACGTACTTTTCACGTGATTCTTCATTCTCACACGTTTCACTCTTATTCTGTCACGAACGTTTGTATTAATAGAACAAAAAAAATAAGGCATATTTAGACAGCTAACGAAACTTAATTGTAATTGGATGATAAGATTAATTGGGTGTTTTGTTCGCTGAATGAAAATTCGGCGTAGTTGAAAGTTGGAATAACATTTTATCGATAAATTACTACCCTCAATTTCAAGGTCGTTGAAAAGAGTATAAAAAATTTGAATGTTATTTGAAAAATTGTTGAATAAAAAATCAAGACGATTGATCGTTTTTTATTTTTCGTTTATATGTTTGATGAAAAAAATAAAAAATAATAAATAAACACGGATTGATAACAGTGATAATTTTTTTTATGGATACTTTTACTATTGAACACTTAACAAATATCATTGAAACTCTCGAAAGACTTCATTGATGCTTAAACGAATGGCAAAAATGATTGACACGAACAAATAATAATTCGAGAATAGAGAATTTGAAAAATGGTGTTTCGGTGCTTTTTCTACTAGAAGCCTCGAACGTTCGACATTCTCGCATCTGCTGTATTATCACCATATTATCAGTATAATTAGAAATAAGTAATAGCGAAAAAGCAAATAATTGAAAAAGTATCCGATAAGTAATAACTCACTATTTGTATGGCTTTGTAAAAAAAATGAAGAAAAAAAAAACATGATATCAGTTACAACACTCTCGTCTTGATCGAGAAGACACCAAATATAAAAAAAAATAAACCTTCAACATTATGCCAAAGGCTATAATTCATCAAATATTCGCCAAGTAAATGTTAATTGTCATGAGTCACTCAAGGATTCTTTCAATTCGTCGAACACTAAATAACAAGATATTTTATAACTCGCTGATTTATAAAAACTAATCGATTTGTTCCCTCAAACTCTTAAATTTTCTGACAAATTCCAGTGATTCTCGATAATAAATAAATACTCAGATATTTATGATAAAAGTTAGCTAATAATTTTCAATCCCCAATGATTTTTGATTGCGTAAATCTGTGGGAAAAACAAAAACAATAACATTTTGTTGTAGTTTAGATTATGTCAAGATCTAGTAGAAAAAAAACATCCTTTCTAGAAGAAATGTGAGTGCAAAAGTGTCGTTTGTTTTTGCTGATTTGAGTTCGACTGTTTATAACGAAAAGGCCTTTTGAGGTGCAATTTTGGATGAGATCGTGTTTATGATAACGCTGGAGGCGTCGACTTTGGCGTCAAAAAAGAGGGAGTGACGAAATGAGCGACTAAAAAGAAAAGAAGCCATGGGTCGTTTGTACAACGACGTTATTACAGAAGCTAGAAGCAGAGATAGCACGACACTGATGCGGTTTGGATGAGTGGAGGGACCGAGAGGGAGAGACAGAGAGAAAGAGAGAGAAAGAGAGATAAAGAGTGAGAGAGGGAGAGGGAGAGAGAACTCTTATTATTTACTTGATTATTCTACTGGGTGCCAAGCGAGAAGCGCGTTTCGACTTCGACCACCAGTTTGCGCCGTGGCTTCGTTCGCCTACGTGCACGAGCAGCGCCTTCTCTCAGTAATGCATTAAAAAGACCTCGTACGTTTCGCGTGCAATTGAAGACCGTAGAAAAAAAAAAATAACGTAATTTTTCGCTGAAACGATTTACGAAGCTTTTCACTCCAATAATCAACGGTATCAATAGTGAAAATCGATTTATCGATCATTGATTCATATGTGCAAATCGTTGAAATACTTAATTCGATATTTCGGCGCATAAAAAAAAAAAGAAAAAAAAACCAATCAAATTGTTAAAACGACTGAAACGAGACCCGGAGGAAAAACTTTACACAAGTAATCACGCATTTGTATGTCTGTGAGAAGAATAATGATACCGGAGTGCGCGAGATAAATAAAAAAAATCAATAACTTCGTTTTGTTCAAATGATTGTTATTTTTTTTGTTATTTTCAAGTGAATATTTCGTGTGGGTTGTGAAATAATCAAATCGTCCTGTGCCACTCTCCATTCTCGACAGTATTAATCGACTGTATATGAATAAAAATAATTATATGAAATATTTTTAAAAAATACGATATTCATTCGCAACTTCGTGATTGAATTATTTGTGGTTGAGGTTTTTTTACTCTCATTGTTTCTCTCGTTGTTCTCAACCGAAAGTATAAAGTTCGCGCGTGCTGCATTAATACTGCTGGTGTGATATGGCACTCGATAAAAAGCAATTGCAATTCTCGTGTAATCTTCAGACTCTCGAGCAGCTGCAACGAGAGTGATTGCTTCGATTGTTGCTATCATTATTGTTCAACGTTAACGGGAATATAATTAACGTTCGTCTCATCGCCGTTCACTAATACGGGCACGAACGACGAAGCTAAAGTGACGGGATTCATTTTCCTGTTCAATTCTCGAAAAGTTTTATCTGATTTTTCAAAAATTTCAATAAAAAAAAATAATTTCCTTTTTTCTTTGGGATTTTCATTTTTTTTTTCGATCTATCGCTCTTGAGCGTAGCAGTCAAATTGGATAAACTTTGAAAATAAACGAAAAAAGGGAGAGACAAAAATATTGTGTCGTGAAAATTTGAATGGCACCGGATTTTGAGAAAAAGAGGGAGCCGAGGAGGGCAACTACGGCTACCGCTGTCAGACATCATCGCTTTATTGCTCATCATCCTCTCGTTAAGAGCGATCTCGAAGGGATGCTGCTCATGAGATGCGCGGGAAATTCATTTTCCACCGATCATTATTATCATCACGGTAAACAAAATTATGGTTGGATCATTCAAAGTAAAATAAATTTCAAGTTAAGAACCATTCTTAGGCGAAAGAATCATTTTTGACTTTTTTTTCTATTCATTCACTACCGTCCGTGTATATACAAGGGTCTCCCAGACCCCCATTCAATTTTCAACTCTTTGGCAATTCGATTTCATCCCATCTTTCAGACCCAGATATTTTCAAATTTCTGAAAAGATAAACCATCGTAAATTTATTCTTTAATTGTTAGTCGATTTTTTTTTAGTTATTTCATCAAAGTTAAAAACGATCCCTTAAATATTTGTGTGCAAAGGATTCAATTACTCTCGTGGTCGAGTAAAATGTGCGATAAATATTCGTCAAGAATATCACGAAGCCTTTCCACCTTATAATAAACCAATTTTTTAAACTCAAGTAAACACTTTTGACGTTGTTATCAATATACGATTCTCTGGACGCGTTTATTAACGTATAAAAATTTGCGAATGCTCTGTGTAATGTTCTCAATGCGCATGGGCTGCAACAAAAGAGCATATTCATCGATGATTTTGAAACAAAACAAAAAGAACGAATCGATATATTATTTTTGATAATTATTTTCGTATTTTAAAAATCATTCTCGTCACTCGTAGCATTTTGTTTTTAGCGATAACCGGACGATTGCAAAGTCGAAAAATCGTGATGAAATTTATCATGTTATTTCATTGTGAAAATACATAATGTGAGCATAATTTTACATTAATTTATTGCAATTCCATTGAGCCAAAGTAATAACAAATTCGAGCCATCGATTTCACCGAAACATTTTGATAATCGTTCGGAAATTATCGAAGAGCCTAAAAACAAGGTTTTTAATTGAAGAAAAACATGCGATTGTTTGTTGCGTATATACTTTATAGTGCACGCAAAGAAATTTGTTCGCGACTCGATTAACGATCCCTCACGTTTTAACCGATCTCGTGCATTGCCCAAATTTCTCACATGTCCTCAATTCTTTCGTTCATATGATCGAATATAATGCAACTCAATACGAAAAGTGTACACACAAATAAATGTACAGGGTGTCCATACTGTAAATCCCGTAATTCAAAAAATTTATCTTGTTTTTAAATATATTCGAAAAAATTACGTTTTACGTATCTAAGTAATGAAAAACTCATTAAGAAACCAATAAAAATTAGTTTTTCGAAATATCCTTTAAATGAATTCTAATGTTCTCGCATAAAGAGAATATTTAATTCTAAAAATTTTTCAGTTCAGAATTTATGTTGGTTCAGAAATGAATAATTGTTTTAATAGTTTTTCAAAATCACTTTGTTATTAACTGTAAAGTGGAGAAATTCAAGGGATAAAATTTATTTATTTTTTCGTCGATTTTCTCAGTTCATTGACAAATTGGCCAAAGTTAAATCGCGGACACTCTTTATATAAACATGCTTTATATTGGTTTGGGTGGAGCGTTAAAGAGAGAGCGGGTCAGTTTGAATTTCAGCTGGTTTTCGTTCAGATCGGTGGAATATTACCGAGACACCTGTTAACTTTTCATCAGTCAATGCTACGAAGCAACTTTCTCCCTTCTCCCTAATTTTCTGGCCTTATATGCACATCATAATAAATATGTACACATTTGTGTGTGAGTTTGTTCATTATTCGTACTAAAAAATGAGGTAGACTACGATCGAGGTTAGTAAGGTTGCAAACTTGGCCAGAGAAACGATATTTTTTTCGTACACACTACAACAACCAGCCTCGTACATTCGATTCTCGATCTTTCGATCGTTTTTCTGGCAATGCAACTGGTTTCAGGGACAGCGAGTGTCTCACTGACGAATCGCAGCATTCGACACTAGATTTTAAAAAATGTAGGACATATTTTAAATATTGATGCAAATGAACGTACAAAATGTTCTAAAAATCAATTTTGATGCTATGAAATTTCATTTACGACAAGCCTTTTGGCTGAGTACCACGAAAATTCAAATCCATTACATCGAAATACACGAAGAAATACTCGTTACGTTCAATCGGTCTAATAAATAAAATTATTCTACAAAAGATCGATACGTGCTCGAGCTGAACACTTTGGCGAGTTGCCCATTGCAAAAAAAAAGAAAAAAATCGATGTTTGATCACAAATTATCGTATCGTTCCGTGGACGAGTTGGCACGATCGTAGCAAAGCTCTGAAAAAATGATAATTTACTTGGAAATAAATCTCAAGGAATGAAAACAATATTTATACAAAAATGCAATTTTTTTAGCTTTCCATAATTGCGTTGCGATATGCTTCTATGGATCTGCTGACAGTTGTCGCAATTTTTTTTTAGTTTTTGTTATGAAACAATAAAAATGTATCGATCAATTGGGCTTTAATTGAACTTGCGATCGAGTATGCACCGATTAAGTCTGGATTATTCGACCCTCGTAGACGAATTTTTATTGATTTTCATCTCAGTATTCAAACTATCCACTGATGCTGACATTTTGATCTTTCATCAACATTTCTCGTCCTTGATTTTATGTGACGTTCCATTGGCACAATTAAATAACCAATTATACTCCATGGACAACTCGTTGATTATTAAGACTTGTCTACTCATTTTTTTAATCGTATTTGTCGATCAATTTCTTCGTTTTGTTTACATCAGTCGATTTTTTTTTGACCACCCGAATAAATGAAGCTTCAAATAAATTTAGTAAAATACTATTGATTTAGACTGTAACAATCAACACAAATAACCACTAATTCCATTTTTTTTTAACAATAAATGTGAAAATATACTTTTCGTTGTATTCAAGGCCAAATATTTGAAAACGTAATTTTTCGGTGATGTAACGATGCAACAAATCGTCTTTTCCTACCTGGCTCGTCATACTGATCAATTAAAAATTCTCACTTTACCTGGTTAAGCGGTCAAGATTTCGAAACTAAATGAGCAGTTATTAGCATAAATCAACGACACGTCATAGAAGCAGGAAATCCTAAATAGGCCAGTAAAAATTAACCAGTTTTACGAATTTATAGTGTGTATAAAAGTCGTTCAGACTATAATAAGAATATCAATAACAGTATTTATCAAGACATTGAAAGTTATAGGATTGAAAAAACAAGAGATAGATACATTTGTTGTTATTCTTTTGTTTTTACTGTGAATTAAAAAATATTTTAAAAAAAGGCAACAAAATAATGTAATTTGAGCAATATATTTTTCAACTATACATTTGTTGTTATTCTTTTGTTTTTACTGTGAATTAAAAAATATTTTAAAAAAAGGCAACAAAATAATGTAATTTGAGCAATATATTTTTCAACTCGGAAGCTTTCGTCAACCAGCAGCAAGCGAAGCTACTTCGAGCAAACTCATTACTTTAGCATCGATTGTAGAATTGGATGAGGCAGTTTTTCTGAGTTTCTGACGGTGTCAATCAACCGAAACTGAGTGAAAATATAGTCATGGAAATCTGCTGGATTTTCCACCATTGCCCAGGGGAATTCGAATACGATACACGAGTGTATTAGGGAACCGTGGCTGTGGACAACACTTCTTAAAGGTCATGAAATTTACAAAAGGCACGATGGGAAACTGAGATGATACATTAAAATTGGAAATATTTTATATATTTGTGTATTCCTTAAAATATATAGATTATTGTTTTCAACAGAATTTCATGTCGTTGACATTTGTCTATAGAATAGTGTGCAAAGGATAAGGAAACGGATCATTTCGAAATTAAATCCCACGTTTCTCAGAATGGCCAACGTTTTTCGGGTCTTCGGTTATTTATACATCGTTTTGACGTTTTACTCCCAGTTTGATTTACTCAAAATATCCAAAATATCAGTTTCATTACATGACTTCAAGAGGCTGTCGCGTGGCCCGGGATATATGACGATTGTCTGCATTTGACAGGTTTTTAGATATTGACGAACCCACGGACTTGGCGCATGTCTTATGTACACAGCTCATTGTAGTTAACAGCTTTTTGTGACGTGTATAAGGGCCCGATACTTACGACGATGACTTTATTCCAAAATATTATTTTAATACAGTGAATTATTTAATATTTAGTGAAGTTTATAACGTATTAATTTTCGTTGTTTATTAAAAATTTTTAAAGAAAAATTTATTGCTTATTTCAGAGCACGTTTTTGTACTAAATTTATTGGATTTTTTATTATACTCAGAAAAGTAATTGAATCGAATCAATTATTCTCATGATATATCGTAACAACGATAAACGAATTGTCATTTATTCAAAGATATAATTGACATATTTTTGTAAACAAACTGCTTTTTATTACAAACCAAATCAATAAAACTATATAATTGATAATGAAATGTTTATTATTTTCTTTCCGGCTTTCTTTTTCGTTTAAATATATTTGACACTGTTTCTCTATTTTTATTTAGAATCGAACATTGTTGATTTATTTCACATTTTATTGATAACGATTTTCGGGATCGCATTCTTTTGACACTTTAATAAATTTTACACAAATTCAGGACGTTTTATAATTACTTGATAATTGCATGTTCGTAACTATCGTTACACGATATACATCGAGATAATAATGTCGGCAGGGGCCAAATATGTCGCTACTAATCGATAAGCCAATTAAGGACGCACTCGAATGGCACCATATCAGAAAGTGGAAGAGCTCTATTAATTTTTATTATCCCAAGTACATAAAGAGAATTTTTAATCGTCAACTTGTTCGTAAAGTGATTCGTTTCTCAGGATTAAATAGACCTTTAGATACGCAAAGTCGGGTCATTTTTTTCGTGAATTATATAATACACAAGACATTCGAATTATCGAAATCTGGAGGTCGTATCGAAAATCGAAAAAACTTCAAGATTCGTCAAAGCTTCTTGCTTCTGGCTATTTTTTCATTGCTATCAATAGAACAATCATTTTGGTTTTTTAACCTTTTTGAAAAGATTTAATTAACAGTGGGGTGAAAAGTTGATACGAACAGGGAATTTTCTTATCTAGAGACGCAGCAGCGTCTTGACGCCAAGTACAAAAAGAAAAGTGTCGCAAAGTCAATTTTTTTCGTTAAGCTTCAACTTGACGCCATTTAAAAATACGTCGAGCCACTTTGGTCATATATTATTAAACATATAATTAAGGAACTGCAGCTGGTGCGGATGAGATGTGAATTGTGGAGGTTGCATGGATTATAAAAGGCGAAGAACATTGTATTTTATACAAAAAATCTATCAATTCGTATCAAACATTCATATAATACATTTAATTCACAAAACAATATCGAGGATTTTGGGTTTTATCGAAATTGTGCTAATTGATACTAAAATAATGACGCATTTATATTTGAAAAAATAATTTAAAAAAATGGCCTTGGCTCGTGGATGAAAATATTGTTCCAATTTAATTTTATCGTCAAGTTCTTATCTGTCGAGCGTTTGAGTAGGCTATAAGCGATGTCATTAAGGGTAAACCCAAAGAGTAAATACTTTCGTATACCTATATACGAAGATCCCTTCTTGAAATTATACGATCCGGCATTTCGTTATATTCTTGGGAACGTCTAGTGACACATGCGCAAAATATGCAGGAGAAATTAAATGAAGATTATCGTTTCGATTATAGAAGTTTAGAAAGCGAAAACAAACAGTTTTCGGCTTTATTTTTATCTCGCTCGATATTTGTCAACAAAAAAGAAACGTTACAATAAAATCATTATTTGTTCGACGTAAACATCGTTCGAAACAATTTCTTAATCGTATTATTTTGTTTCAAAAGAATTTATTATTTATTGAGGCTATTGGAAATTGAAAAAAAAAAAAAAAAAAATTATTGGCTTAACTAGCTATAAATTATATTACAGAATTTTTCATTTTCTATTATTGAAGTGACGCTATTCTTACAAGACTTTTTTTTTAATTATTCGCTGATCAAATCGTATCGAAAATACTGAAATTGAGGATGCTCAATCGTCGATTCTCCATGAGAAGTTTACAGAGAAAATAATCATTACCGACATGGAGATATTTTCGGATAGAAAAAACAAACAAATTTTCTGCCGCGATATGTCGCTTTTATTCGTAATGGATATTTTATCACGTTTCAGTAATTAATGAGCAGACAGATGATTGAGGGTCGTGCCTGAGACTGGTAGCAACAAACGAGCTTTATTCGACCTAGAAAAATATAAATAATCTTTCTTCAAACTGACACAATATTCTCTATAACGATATGCAAGTGGGAAAAAAATGAGACTAAAGGAAATGTACATGACTTAATTTGCATGCAATTGTGCTTGTCTATCTTTCTTTCTGTCACTCTTTCTCCTGATCATTATTGGCCGATTATCTTGATATTGAAACTCAATTAATCAAACATGCAAATTGAGACAATAGAATAAATGAGTGAGATATCAATGATTCGCAATATGGTCAAACTTTGGTTGACACACTGGGTCAATTTGACTGGGACTTATATTTCATTCGCCTGTCGTTAACAGCCCTTCGTTCGGTTTTTATTAAAAACTATCAGGAGTACATTCTAAACATCCCTCAATATGTGTGTATTAGAAAAATGCAGGAAACGTCACATTTTATTGCTTAAAAAAGTTATTAAAAACTTTGATATTTGGAAGAGTGTATATTTTACTAAAAAAAATCATAATTCTTTGAATTTTTGACAGTTTCGAGATTTATAACTAGGAACGTAATTATGAGGAATGTTATTATTCAAAAAAAAATAATGCCATGAGGAAATTGAAGAAAAAAGAAGTTTTATTTGAACTAATGGACGTGGCTTATTTTCGGAATGATAAAATCGTTGATTCTTGTGAAAAGGGAATGGCAATCCTCGAAAATATTTCTGAGCTTCAAATAACCCTCCTCAATAACAAAATTAGTCCGGGAAAAATGACCCAGTGTTTTGACGAAATATAAATACAATTGTTAACAACAGTAATTTAATAATTTAAACAAATTTGAAATTTTCGTGGAAAAGTTCATTCCGAGTGTAAATATTCTTAAAAATTGCCTGAAAATTGATTGGAAGTAACGAAACGTTTGAAATTTTATTGAAATTGACGACCAAAATAAAAATCCAACAAAATATCATAATATAATCAACAAGAGCGTTTACAGAGGCAAAGTAAGTCATAAATGTTTCATTTGCATATATAATTAATATAGTGAAGGTTCACTTTATGAGAATAATTTACAAAATTATAGTTTTGAATTATTAGTATATATGAATAAATTTCGAAATAATTCGTTAAATTATTAGTTGATACAAATGATGAAAGGTTTTCTTTTGTTAAGTACTCGTGTTACTTTGGACATGTGCCTGAAAATAGTGTTGCATGGAGATCGATCGATAAAAGAAATTTAGGGCTACGTCGAGAGCCACGGGGGAGCATTTGTAAGGGTTCGAAGGCCGTTCTCTATTCAGTCTAGAGATAATAATGTACTATCATCGACTACGCATATATACTCAATACATACATGAGGATATATAGTCACTGGGCTTTCTTATCCTTGAGAATTCGCATCCCGAGATGATTGTCGTATATTTATAAAAAATATATATACACATAAACTGTTAGCGAGCCACTTCTCGTCATCATCCTCGTTTCCCTCGTTCGCTGTCTTATAGTTAACGATGTTTATCAATCCTGTTATCACCGGACAACCCAAGAGCTTTCGAGAAATTCCAACATCTCCTTAAAGTCGAAGAATATGAAGAAGTATATAAAAAAAATTTTGCTGTCCATACGATGAAATATTCTTAGAATATTTATGCTCTGGATTATTGAGAATAAATCAAACACTCGATTTACCTTGCAGGCAAAAAATAAACATGTTTTTCTTTCTTTTTTTTTTTTATAGAAAAATCATATTAATTGAGACAGTGTATAATTTTTCGTTTAGACAATTCATGCTTTTTGCTTGTACATAATTGAGAGATCTGCTGGTTGATAAAATCATTTTCGAAATGTTGAGTCATTTCAGGTGGTAAAAATTTTGTATCAATGTTCGTGATTCGTCATACTATTTTAGAAACAAAAAAAATGCATGGCTTGAAAGGTTGAAAGATACTGGAGTCATTCAGAATTTATTTTTCGTTCGGTAATTCGTACGCTAATGAGTTATGAAGAGTCGTGTCTCAATCCCGGGTAATTAAAGTTAATTGAAGTGAAAAAAATGTTGTAATTGAATTGTGTATTTAAATTTCTCGTCGTTGTCTCGTTTTTTTCAACGTGAACGTATTTTTTTGAAAAACTGACGCCAAAAAATCGTCAATTTTTTAGCAAACTCGTTAAGTTTTTTTATCATTTCAAAGAGCAGATGCCGTTGAAGAATCGACGTTTTATCTCTTAATTAAGCGGATATCTGGGATAAGTTTTTTTTTTTTTTTTAATCATTAATCTTACATGATATTCTTCGTAATCCTCTTTAATCGATCGCTATGATGAAAATATAGCAATGTAAATCAATCTTCCGATCGAACTGTTTGATATTTCGTAACGACCATCTTTCCAACGAATAATGATTGATAGACTGATTATTGCCGAAAGATTTGTTCGATGAAATATACGATTGTATGACGAAAACATTTTTTGACGCTTTTTCATGATAGAATAATGATCGAGGGCTCGACCCGAATCAAAAGCCTTATCTCGCATATAAATTTTATCGAAAAAAGCTTGTTTCACTCGTCGTCGAGAGCTTAATTGCGCTTCTCGTTATTGTACTGTAGAATTTCGAACTAAATACTAGTAAAGATAGCTGAGCTTTGAACATCTCCAGACGAAAGACAGAGATAGCATGAGATTTGCGTTTATAGAGCTTTGCGGGTCGTTGACATCACTGCGTGATTTTCCTTCCGCTCGTTGACGTGGGTGCACCTGCCTGAGACTTTCTATGTAACATTACTACGTCGATGCATGAATTTATTTAGTTTTTATATCAAATACGATGATTATCGTTATAAAATTTATTTCGATCCCTCCAAAAAGTATCAACCGTAGCTTTTTCAAATCCGGGTCCGTTTAAACTCGCGATTTCTTTCCATCCAAACGCTACCAAGTTCAAATCATTGCTACAAAATTAATTTGAAGTTGATTAAATTATCAACGATTCATCGTGATAGTAAAAATTGTGAAAGAAAATAGTAATAAACTCATTTGACAGCGATGAGAGGACGATCGTCGATGACTTCGACGTTCAGCAGAGTTAAGTAGTCTCGAGTGAGGTCAATACTTGGTTGGGTGACTGCTTATCTATGCACTGGCTCGCCAATGGTGAAGCCTATGAAAAAATATACATTTGTTCAGATTTTACAATTGTGAATTTTTTTTTTTTTTTTTTTAATCGCCATTCGTAGTTTTTAACACGTGTTCATGTCGTTCATATGATTTTTAAGACTTGTCTGGTGTTTCTTTACGAAGCATTTATTTACATTCGATAATTCATCGACGTAAACAAGCTTCGAAGTGAATTTAATGAAAATACTAAAACGGTCTTTGACCAAAGTTTGTTTTCTCCGATCCCAGGCAGGCCAAGGGGCAAAACTGATCAATCCTTTCAAGGCTTTGAAAATTGCTCAGTCCTGAAAGAATAAACTTTATTTCAGAAACTCTCTACTCACTGACGCAAAGATTTTAGTTCGTATTTGTCCCGAGATATTCATTTCTGCTGCCAACGTATATTTGCACGGTTTAAATACTATTGGCATATTTCTTGATCGAGAAATTGTTTATTTTTGTTTGTGATTTCGTTATCCACAAAATCTTCCACTACATAAAAATATATACGTATTTATATATAGTTTATTTATAGACTCAGACTACTCTAACGTTCTAAGGGCTAAAAACGTACCACCCATACTTTCTTGACCAACGATTGCATCGCAATTGCAAATTTTCCCATTCTCGACGTCATCCCATCGAAGCTCTCCTCGGACTCGCAATTACCCACGTCGCGAGGTTACTCGATGTTCTATATATAGAACATTTACTCTGCGAGCTACGTATTGCTCGAATTTATTTTTTACCTTTTTTTCTCTAACTTATACCGCATTCATGTGTATATAACTTCGTATATATATATATTTAATGAAATCTTCGATCTTATATATCTTCAGGGGACGCCTACGCAATGAGTCGCCATTATAAATGTCCTTATTATTCTTGATCCTTAGTTTCACGAGTCCGGTCTTCCTCCAAATTCATTCATTTAAACGAGTTTTTTTGTTCCCAAAGAATTCTTTTCATTACTTGTAAGAAAATGACGAATTATTTGGAAACTTTTTGACATCACGAAAGAAAAAAAATCAACAACAAACAAAATGCTACTCAATTTTCGTCAATAACAGCAATCGAATTCGAAAATTTTACTTGTTTATGTAAAATAACTGATTTTTCAAACTTCATGAGACAATTCGTCTGCAAGCGAAAGAAACAGGATGAAACTTCTGAACTAGAAACAAGATTTGATTTCAATGAACTTATACGAGTTCGGGCCATCTTTTCAGGTCTTAAATTTTCGGGGTGTTGTTGTTTGTCTCTTACGATCGTATGCGTCATTCTGTCGAAACGTTTTCATACTAATTACGAACCCGCCCTTATCGCTTCCTTCCCTTTTTGTATCTTTCTTTCGCCTTATCTTCCCCTTCAGTAAAGTATTGATACCTTTTCGTGTTTTTTTTGTACATAAATAATAAAAAATGTGTCACTTTCAGGCTGGGCTTTAAAAAATGTTGACTGTGTTGACTTTCGTATCATCTTGTTCGTTAATTTGCTAATAAATATTATCTCAAATCTATCAAAAAATTATTCTAATTCTTGTTTAACCAATTTTTCGTATTTATTTAACGATTAAATTAAAATTTTCTCATCGAAACGATACACATTTTTTATCAATTATTTGTACTCAACCTGCTTATTTTCGTCTTGAAACAATAAAAATGTCATGAAACTTTGTAAAAAACTAACACTCGTGAATACGAATGCCGTGACGCATGCACGTGGCCAAATATTGCACGTCAACAAGAACCAAAATATGAAATTTAAACCTCATCTTGCTCGAGTAAAGATTCTTCATAAGATTTATTAATATATATTTACGTGAGGGATTCTGAGGTCTCGGAAGTTCAAGAATTATCGTGTGTTTAGACAAAAATCTCGACATTGAAAACATTGAAGATTGAAAAATTGAAAAATTGAAAAAAAAAAAAATAAGAAGAAATAATAAATAAATATATAAAATGAAACAGAATAAAAAATAAAAGAAAAAAAAATGTATTGAACGATGGAGACGCAGACGTTATTGAATTATATTAACGTCAACAACAATTTCGCTCCATCGTAGTATTTTCAATTGGTATTTTTATAAAAGAACTCACGGCCTTATTATTACGTTCATTTCTTGCGATTGTATAAATTTCGACTCGTCGTCCTTTCTGACTGGACTTTGTCCATCGATGAACGCTATCATAACGTTGTCGGGGGACCACTATGGATATCAGAGCTAACTCTATCTCTCGAAGTCATTTTTTCAACAAGTTTTCTAGACGAGTTGACGTTGCACTAACTTTTTTTTACCTCCAAATCTTTTCTTTTCATCCTTTAAACATCCAACCTTAATTCTGTAGAAATGAAAGAAACAACATGGGAGCAATTGTTACTCAGAAAAAAATTTGAGAGGCAAACGAAAAGTTAGTTCATGAAAATCGATCGAAAAATCCAGGAGTAATCACAGTATTAAAAAAAAAAAAAAGAAAACCATATTTCTTGACTATCCTGGACGAGAAATATTTCAGTTAAACAAACAAAATATTGTTAATTTATTTCTGAATTTATATTTTTTGAGCCTTGAAATAATAACGAAAAATGAGCTGCGATTTTATGATTTTGCAAAATGTGCTATAATCCGATAACGAAAGAAATTGTTTAAAAATTGATGAATGTGGCATTTTAACATGGAATCTCTTCTGCATTCGTGTCTTCGTGTAATGTATGACGGATAACAGACATTTATGTGTTGTCTACGGCACGAACCGCTTACGACGAGTCGCGAGAGACTGAAAGAGACTCCGGAAACACTGCGTACAATAAGTGAGTGGTAGAAGAGGGGAGGGGGGGGGGAGAGAAGAGAGTTTTTACATTTAAAAAATAAACTAAAGGAACGGACATTCGCTTTGCGGGGCTTTTTGAAAGGTGGAGCATTATAAAAAGCGTTCGGATTGCGGTCTCGAGTGTCTCGACGACGACCTCAACGTTGTTCGGACCTTGAACCCGCTACGTCATTCGAGTCAAGTTATGTGACTGTCGTGGCCTTTCGAAATTCGATACACATACACAAAAAACAACCATTGACAAAATTGGAAAAAAAAAAACGTGCACCGCCAGATCCAGATCGGGGTTTTTTTTGTCTTTTTCTTTCGAATATTACGTCGTAAGAGGAATTTTGTGACGTTTGTTTTCTTTATTCGACGCCGCAAATTTTGAATTGAATAATCAGATCGAAAATCAAACTTGAGAAAAAATTTTTCGTATCTCGTAGCTCTTTATTGTTATTTACTTGAAGGAAAAGTTATTTGAGAAACAAAAAATTGTAAATCAACCAAAAAACTCGCCTCCCTCAAGTTTTTCGAGCAGCTTTTCGATTATTCGTTTTATCACGTATCGCGCAATATCAATTTCGAAGATTCTCGGTCATTGATGATCCGAACAAATTGACTAAAATCATAGAAAAAAGACGTTTGTTAGACTTCTGCACGAAGAGTTCTCTAAACGTTTTCTTTACAATTCTTAATCTTTTAAAAAATTGATATTTTCATACTCTTTTGAATTGGAGAAAATGATTTTAACGAATCTTAAAAAAATCATGATCGTTTTAACGATTTTTTATTGATTAAAAAAAAAAATTATTAACCATTTTTTAGGTAATACCGCATCAGGTGGAACGAATTCGACGGTGACTGGCTCAACAGCAAGGAGTACGATAACTTCGAACAGTCGTCCTCATTCAGCAAGACGAATAGGACCTCAACAACGTCATCAGCAACAACGGAATCAACAAGTTCAACACGCCCGGGCCCACCAACAAACACGAAGTTTGTCACTTACTTCGTTGAATCCTGGAGCCCCTCGTAATTCTGATGAAATTGTTTCGCAAAGACCGAACGGAAGTTCTGCGCAGGACGTCTGTGATAATTCTAACGACTCAGGGCTCGGTTTCGAGGAGAGACAACAGCAACAACAGGCTCATCAACAAATCAATAATTCGACGGTTGGTACAAACAACATTTCAGTATTTACTCGCCAAGTCGTAAACGTAAAAAAAACTATAAATCCAATTTCTTTATGTCAAATTTTCATACAGTTTTCCTTTTTAATTGTTTTTTTTATCATATTTCATTACAAATTAGAATAAAACATTTTTTATTTTGTCAACCTCTGTCCATCAATTTCGTCTTGCAGGATGACCTTTAGAGACTCTGCTTGCACGAAAAATTAACTTTTTAGTGTTCCCTTTGAGGCGAATCTTAATTTTCAATCTTCAAAGTTAATATTACTCGAAAAAAGGTTTAATTAATATTTTCTTCACCGACAAACGATTACGCGTCGATTAGACCCCTGGTAAACCCTGCTAAAGCTTATAAATTGAATTTTTCGGTGCCAACTTTATGGCGAATTTTAAGGGGAATTAGCAATGACAACACTCATTAAATGGCTGTCAAATCTTTAAAATAGTTGTATGCAAAAAGACATACGAGCATCAAAAATGTGTTCAAAAAAGTTCACAAATTTTGAGTGCATGTTAAAATTTTAAATATTAATATCTCCGGCACCTTTCAAGCTACAGACTTATAGTTATGCACGATCGAAAGGTAAAATGTAATTGAAAAAGTAAATGAATTCACAACGTTTTCCAAAGCGCCATAATTTGATAAATTTTATGGAAAGCAGTTTTGAACGTTTTCGAAAACAGTTGGGAAACGAATGCGGTTCTTGGTGTAAAAGAGTCTTGTAGCGAAATCGTCTTAGACGGACAAATATAGGTAAATGTATCTTCATAAAAAAAAAACTACTAAAAATCAGTCGATCATCATAAGTCACACAATGGCTCAAAGAGTTTATAATAGTTCAAACGATTCTCGGATTTGTGGTTCAATTGAAATTTTACCCCTTTTTTTTTATTATGATTGAAGATAAACATGAGATTCTTTGGGGATTTTCTCTGATGAAAGAAAATACAGACGCTCATCCACGATACTATATTCCAATTCTATTTTCGCAACTTCACGTTCGAAGTATATCGTATATACATAAAACTCGCTATTTTAGTGGCCACGCTGCACTTGCTATTTACTTCCGGTTGTCTCGCACACTCGTTGAATTCACTTCATAAATTCTCCCCATCTATATATACACATCTAAATGTCTATTTTAATATCGTATAAAAAAATTCTACAAGTCCTTGCGATCGATATCATTTTTTCACAACAATAATAAACCGTTTAATTCATTTTCTTTTTTCTTTTTTTACTTTTTTATTCACAACTTTCGTATTTGTCATTTTTTGCAATTTCATTACTCAAGACACACTCCATATAATTGAAATATACTAAAAACAACACGAGATAAAGAGCCCAAAAATATCCTGCTGCTAATTACAGATTATATTTTATTTACGTCCGTAGCTTATACTGAAATTTGTACAAGTGCTGAACTCGTCATTGTCTTTACTCTGCTTCACTTCGTTTTTGCTCCATTACATTCACTTATCTCGAGCTCCCGTTCGCAATCATAAACAACTTTTAGAATCGATTATTAACGCAATTTTCTACTGTTTCATCGATTTCAAGAAACATTTCGAATTCCAGGTAGAAATCAAACTCGTTTTTTATTCCATATAAACCTTTTATTATTTTCATTTTGTTTTGCAATCGATTTTACAAATAACAAATTATCGGGTTTGTTCTCAGACAAGTTTATTGAACACGATTTATATAATTTTACGATCTGGCAAAATTTGTCGAATTTTAACGAAATTATATTTTTTTAATACACTTTTTTTTTTTTTATAGACAAAAAATCCATGTTTATATTTTCAATTTTTTCAAAAAACTGTTGACCATTATTTTTCAAACTGACTCAAACATTTTTTTTTCGAAAAAATCACATTTCGTCAATCGTCAGAGTTTATTCGACAGTTCTTTTAGTTTTAGCTTTGAAATTTAAACGAATTCGTTGTAATACGTTGTCTTGATTTCTGCACAGTCATTAAATTATATACAAACACAAACTTTGTGTCTCGAGAGTTCGCAATTGCTCGTAGGAAGTACTAAATCGTTACGTATATGTCTTTTGGTGCTGTAGTGTTTGTACGGTAGAGAGCTTTATCATCGTATTATCGTGTCAAGACACGACACTCTTGCTCCTCTTTTTCTATTGCTCTAAGTGAACGAGTTCACAAAAAAAAAGAATAAAAAAAAAAAAATACATCAACGTGTCTTTCTATCGGGCAACGGCGCCATCCAGATCGTTTATAACGATTTGTATTGTGCTCCACATGTGATCTTTGTTCGCTAATGCTGTTCGAACTTTTGACGTCGCACATAAAGATTTCTAGGAATAGCTACAATGAGTATTGCTTAGAAAAAAAAAAGCGATGGATACCTTTTGGTATTGACGACGAAACAATTTACCAACTGATTTCAATTTTGCTTTTTACTTCGAAAATTTCACTTCGAAGTCTGATTACAATTTATTGAAAAATAAAACATTGTCTCTTCTGTTAATTAAAGAAGATTTTATATTTTACTTTCTTAGCTCGAATTTTGATGTGAAACTTGAAAAATTCGGTGAATTTTGTGTTTTCGACATTAGAAAATTTTTGAATCAAATTTTGTTGGCCTATGTCTCGACTCATCGTAGGACGACATAGGGGCCTTTTTTTTCTTTCTTTTTCTTTCTCGAATCTTTTGACCGACGATCTAGACTTTGCCCCACCGTGTGTACATATAAAGTAATTCATCGACTCAATAACCGTAGTAACGATATACATGTATATAATTATATGAGACTGTTAACGTATGTGAGAGAAGACTACGAGATAAACTGACAAGTCTCGACGGTAGTTGAACCCGTCGTTCTCTTCTCAATCGTCTCTCTTCTTTTCTCTCTATTTATTTTTCTGTCTACCGTCATCAGTCACGTTGATTTGTCAAATTGATCTGTACTCTTTTGTTGGTCAACCAAGTGTCTTTTATATTTGTAAGTTAAAATAATATTTGGTGCTATTCGAACGCTAAAGAAATTGCACACAAAACAGGATCAAATTGAAAATATTTCTTGAAATCTGTTGTTCGAGTCATTTATTTCGTATACAATGTTTTTAAACATTTTTTAACTCAAGACAAATCCAAGGAAACGTTGAACTGAAGAATTCTCGAGACACTTGTATTTATTTGAAATGAAATATTAGGTACAAATTTCTGTCTTGCTCGGAATCGATAAATTTTGAGAATTAAAACTTTGTCAACACATTTCTTTTACTGTTTCGAACCGATTTTTTATTGATACCAAGTTTTTTGCAATTCTTTAAGCTGAGGAAAATATCAGTCAAAAAAAAATTGAACTGCAATGTTCAAATTTTATATTACGTTGGAATCCGATCCTTTAAAACGTTGTAGTGATGAGCAATGAAATTCTGCACTAATTTTCGTCACTTATAATATTGGATTACAGAAAACAGTTGAAATCAATTTTGAAATGAAAAGTTTCATGAAATATGTTCTTCACTTTATCGATCGAAGTCGTGACTTTCCATTTGTTTATTTCTTAAATTAGCATTAAAATTCCAAATCAGCAAACTCGTGTCGAACGACCATATAAAAATAAAATCCTTTGATTAGCTGGATAATTAGCTGGATCCACGAAGGATATGATTTGATGATTAATTTTTTAATCGATTGGGTTTGTACCACGTGCTGAGCCTCTGGCTTTTGTCACAACTCGCTTTCGCATTGCAATTCTTATTCATTTTTTTTATCATATTAGATTTATTATTTTTATTTTTACTATTTTTTTCTTCTATTTTTGGGATTTGGCTCTTGTATCTCTATTTGTAAATAGGTTCGCCCGTATTTAAATAAATAAATAATTTTTTTTAAGTCTTCCAACAAAATCTTTATTCAATAACAAACAAAACGAAAGATTTCACGAATAGAATGTATCATAATAAACCATAAATATATTAAAAAGTTAAGTAAACGATGCCATGATTTTCAACCAAATCTTGGGTTAAGTATTTCAACAACACATTTTATTCACATTATTTAAACTTATGTACAAAAACGAAGTAACAATTGGTATAAAGAAATATTGAATTACGAAATAAATTTAGTTGACACAACGAAATCGATTTTTCAGGATATGTGTGTTGTATTATTACAGGGAAGTGTGGCTTTCAAAATTTAATATTGTATTGTTTATTTTGTTTATTTAGACGTGGAACGGTGCTGGTGAGGAAGACACAAAAAGACGAAAGATGGACATAAAGCTAGAATCGGAGGACGCGAATTTCGCGTTCCCCGAAGTAGCACGTGGAGTATCATCGAGCAGTAGCAGTAGTAGCAGCAGTAGTTCGAGCAGCAGTTCAAGCAGCAGCTCAAGCAACAGCGGTTCTGATATCAATGTAGCAACGGTAGGAGCTCGAAACGGTAGCGGTTTATCAACGACCACGTCAAACGGTATAAACTCGAGTGGGATCGCAAGTCGTAGTGGAAACGGAAGTAGCTCTGTCGGAAGAGTCGTTGGTGTCACGAGACCACGTCCGGCGATCGGTGTATACAACAAGAGACCACCACCGACCCATCAAGGTCCCGTCACTCTTACGTCGCAACTTTGTACGTTTTCCCGTCACGAATGGACTTTTTGTTTGTTTTTTCTTATTTATTTTCAAGTATTCGCAACACTTTGTTCTTTTTCTTACCGAAAAATAACAATATTTGATGAAAAATCATTAACGCGTTGCGAAAAACTGGGAATTTTTTTTTTTTTTTTTTTTAATATCATTTTTAAGAATGACTGAACGTGTGAAATTTTTCGTTCTTTATTGCTTTTATAACTTATTCTTTCTCTTTATATTGTTATCAACAATTTCCATGTTGATGACTATATGTTTCAATCATTTTCTTTCGTTCGAACTTCTCTGCGTCGATCGAAGGGATTTTCTTCGATTACTGTTTTATGTTTCTTCATTTTTTTATTCTATTCACACGCACTCTGATGGCTGGTCCCATTAATACGTAATCTAATTAACCAGATGAAAATAAAATGGATTTAATTTGTAAAATTTGAACATTCAAATACTCTCCGATTAAAGAAATATTGAGAAATTAATATTCGCCCTAAGAAACGACGTTGAAACGTCAAATAGTGAATGTTTCAGAAGTTTTATCTTCACTACGTTTTTTTTTAAATCAATTTAACCATTCGAGTGTAAACATTGAACAGAATCTTGACGTCAATTGTCAAAAAGAAACATATGAAATGTTTTTACGTAAAAAATGATGATCGTCCATTTGTCTCTGTTGAAAAAAAGTTAAATCTACTGTTTTCTTTCTGGGAGTAATTTTGTTTTTTTTTTCATAGATTCCTCATTATTGATTTTTTTTAACGATTATTTTGTTTGTTTTGTTTCATGTTTACTTCTTACGTCGGCAATCAGGCAGCGTTTCACGAGATGGTAAGACTCAATTGCAAATAATATGCCAACCGGAACAGCAGCATCGTGCACGTTATCAGACCGAAGGATCTCGAGGTGCGGTTAAAGATCGAACCGGAAACGGTTTTCCGATCGTACGTCTCGTTGGCTACGACAAACCAGCGACTCTTCAAGTCTTTATCGGAACCGATCTTGGACGCGTTGCTCCTCACATGTTTTATCAGGCTTGTCGAGTCAGTGGAAAAAATTCGACCCCGTGTGTCGAGCGTAAACTCGATGGAACGATCGTTATCGAGGTTGACATGGATCCGACTAAGGACATGCTCGTCACCTGTGACTGCGTTGGTATTCTCAAAGAACGTAACGTCGATGTTGAACATCGATTCCCTCAAGAAGCTGGTGTACTTCAAGGTCGTAGTAAAAAAAAATCTACTCGATGTCGCATGGTCTTTCGTACGACAATTACACACGCTGACGGCACCAGCGAAACTCTACAAGTTTGCTCTCAGCCTATAGTTTGTAGTAAGTTTATTTTTTTATCAATTTTAATTCAATTCATCGTTGACACGGGTTATTTTTTTTTTTTTTTAATGCAATGTCACAATTATTTTTGTTTCAAACAAAAAATCACTTTTTTCGTAAGAAGCTCTCACTTCGTTTCGAAAAAAACAATAGCTTATTTCTTTGAATTAGAAACATTGGACTGCAATGCCGTAATTATTTTTGTTTAAAAAAAAATCACTTTTCTCGTAGAAAGCTCTCATTTCGTTTCGAAAAAACAATAGCTTATTTCTTTGAATTAGAAACATTGGACTGCAACGTCGTAATTATTTTTGTTTCAAACAAAAAGTCACTTTTTTCGTAGAAAGTTCTCATCTCGTTTCGAAACAAACAAAAGTCTTATTTCTTTAAATCGGACGAATGTAGCACGACATACTGTGAGAATGCTGTAGTACAAGAATTTTTTTATATTTTTTCAAATCTAGAATTTCCTGATTGATTTATAATGCTTTACGTTTTGCTGATGACGTGAATAACGTCATACGTCGTATTGCATTTGTTGCGACAAAAATTCGAAATAAAATTTTTTCTTACGCCTGAGAGATCAATTGGTAAAGTGGAAACGATAGATTGTTATCCTTTTTTTGTCTAAAAAACGTTTAAAAAAATCCTGAACACTGTGTTATTTTTTGGGCCCTGGAAATGGTCAATTATTTAATGATTTGTCTTTTTTTTTTGATGGTTAATTATTTATGAATTTATTTCTGTCTTCCTCAAATAGCTCAACCTCCTGGTATCCCGGAGATTTGCAAAAAATCATTGACCTCGTGTCCCTGCACCGGGGGATTGGAACTCTTTGTTTTGGGTAAAAATTTTCTAAAGGACACTCGCGTTGTCTTCCAACTCGACAATGAGGATCTTACCAGCACACTTGAGCCACATTGGGAATGCGCTGTTATACCGGACAAGGAATTTCTTCAACAAACACATTTGGTTTGCGTTGTACCGCCTTACAGAAGACAGGACCTTGGCCCAACAGAAACGGTCAGCGTTAAATTGTACGCTGTTTCGTCCGGCAAGACAAGCGAACCTCACACATTTCTCTATACAGCTGTTTCGACACCGCCCGAACCATCGATTGGCAAAATTGAGACTGCTGTATCACCACTCGTCTCCTCGAGCAACGATCCTACGAGTCTTACAACGTCCACAACTGCTGGACCACTTGCTGCAGTAACTACCAATGGTGAATATCGAAAAGAAATTTTCCTTGTTTTCAAATTAAGGACAAAATTAAAGAAACCATTGTTTTTAAACAAAATTGTGATTCATTTTTTCCCTGAATCCCAATTAAGGGAACAAAATTTTTTTTTGTTACGAGAAAATAATAATACAGCAATATAAAAAATTGCCAACAATTATATTCGTAGCTAAGTCATTCAAGTTTTCTCTTCAATTTCGACTCTTCTGCAAAAAATAAAAATAAAAAATAGTAACCTCGTCGGCGAGCATTATTGCGATCGTTGAAATAATTTTTGATAGAAATCCAAAAGGAATGTTAAATTGCAAGAAACATTAAAAAATAGCTAACTTGTAAAAAGTTTGAAAAAAAAGAAACGATATTGATTGCAAATTTATGTTGAAAAAAATGATAAAATTTGATCGATTGACACGATTGTGTCTTATGAGTCCGATAGTCACTTATGAGTGGAACAGCATGTTGACATTTTAGACCGATTGATCGAGTAGTATTTCAATGATCGTGCCAGCAAAGTCAAAAATAGTGGTTTTAAGAAAAACTTGTTTTTTTTTTGTTTGTTTTTCAACTGTGTATAATATTGTATTTATTATGATTTTTGCATTAATACATTCTGATAATAATATATTTACAGCACTAATCTCGCAATCATCGGTGCCAGCTCCGAATTTTCTGTCGAACATCCAACAGTCACAATCACCACAGCAGCAGCAACAGCCACAATCGGACGTGTTGAAAAACGATCCGAGTCCTCCACCAGCGGCATCATCGGGCCAAGTGACACCGGTAATGATGTGGTCTTCGCAATCAACATCATGTCAAAATAGTGTGTCCGACGTGATGATGCCACCGCCGAATCTCGTGGCAAATCCGCTTTTAAATCGAAGATCATCTTCAAATCATCAGTTGATAATTCCGGACAATCTGAAGACGGAAGTACTGGACGATAGTAGTGAGAACAGTATGTTGAGCGAGAGTAGTATGCAAAGTATTCCAACGCCAACGTCGAACGGTGGAGCAGGTACAAGTCCGTTGCACCAGTTAGTGGGTGAAAATTCAGCAGATGGATCGCAAGCGAATATGATAAGATCGGTTGCAGTGCCAACGTTGGCTTCGCCGTCTCAAGAGACGGTTGGAATTCTCGGTGTGGTTGATCTAATGCGCAATCAACATCCTCTTTCCTTGTCATCCTCTCATCAGAGTCCATTTACAACGATGCACGATCAACAACAAACACACGTTAAAGTTTTAAGTCCTCATCACATAAACAAAGATCCGAATGGTATATTGCCGAGTGAGCCGGTGAGCAATGGCGTTGTGATGCCACTTCAAGGAGCAGGTGTCGTAGATTTACGAACGAAGCATCATCAGTCGGAGTACAATACACTGAGCAACTTCACAACGACACCAGCTGGGCAACCACTTCCAGCACAGAGTGGTCACAGCATCGAGAAATACTTGAACCATATTGAATCAACGGCAAATACAATGTCCAAAGAGAACGATAATCAAGATAATAGTTTCGTTGGTGGGATACAGCAGCAGCGTGCTTCCATAATATCCTCGGTCAGGCCACAATCGTCCCAGCAAACGTCTCATATTCTAGCACCAAATGCCGCGACTGTAAAACTCGATGCACTCGTTAATTCAGCCGCGGACAGTCATCAATTACCAATGAGAACGGTAAACACGAGTCCGAATAGTTTGATGGGAGGGCCATTGACGGATCACGAGAGTATGACGAGTACGCAGCAACAATCGACGAGAACAAGTCCACCGATACCGGTTAAAACAATGTTGCTGGAAGCCCTGTTACCAAATTCACCGGTACAGAGTCACAATGGCAATTCATCGTCGAATGTGGTGAGCGGAAGTTCAGGGGTAAGTGACGAATGTCCAGAAGAGAATCTATTGACGACGATAAACGCGGCTCTATTACCACCGTTGCAAGAACCACCGGTAAGCGTGACTGCTCCTGCTGGCATGAGCAATCCTACCGTAAACGTTAATTCTCTAGCGGTTACGAGCGAGCCGATAACTCGTAGTGCTGAACAGATTCATCAGATCCACGCTCTAGTCCAGCAGGATGTTGTCATTCAGCAACAAGTTCAAGAAGTCGAACAGGTCGTTGCTCAGGCTCAACAGCAAGTGGAACAAGTGGTTGCTCAGGTTCAGCAACAAGCTGTACAAGCTGTTCAACAAGCGCAACAACAAGTCGTTCAGCAGGTCGTTCAGCACGCTCAGGTTGTACAGCAGGCTGTACAACAGGTCCAAGCTGCTCAACAGGTACAAGCGGTTCCAGCTGTACAACAAGCGGTCCAACAAGCTACCCAAGAAGTACAACAAGCTGTTCAACAAGCTACTCAGGAAGTTGTTCAACAGGTCCAAGCGGTGCAACAAGCAGTCCAACAAGCACAAGCTGCCCAAGCAATGCAACAAGCTGTACAGCAGGATATTGGCTCAATGCTCAATCAACCAGCTGGTTTCGTCGCAGAAGCGAGCTCCGTGCTTGCCAGTGGTGCTGCTCAAGAGCCTTGTCAACAGAGGCTCACTAATGCGGCGGAACAAGCCATCAACAGTGTCATTACCAACGCCACCCAGGATATCATCAACAATCGTCCATTCACAACTACAACAGCCCACGCAATTATTGCTACGAAAAATATACTAAATAGCGTTGCTACCCAAAGTGCACAATTGATGAATACCACGATGGAAGGTATCTTGCCTAAATCACCTTCCAATCAAGCAACCATTGCTGAACAAGTCGCCAGAAAATCACCAACGATACCGGTCAACAATAATCGACAGAGCAACAATAACTCCATCACGAACAACGTAACAACCACTAATGGACAACAACAGCAAGTTATCAGAAAACCTGAAGACGATGGCAACATGTTACCACAAGAGCTTACTTCAATGTCCGAACACGATCTCCTTAGCTACATCAATCCTAGCTGTTTCGATCCACAAGGCGGTTTTCTCATGTAGTCAAACTCTCGAGGGATTTTGGAAAGAACGGGCAACTTTGTGATCACTCATGGACTACCTGATATTACACTTTCGTAATATTCAAGTTGATCCATTATTCTCGTAAGGATACTTAAAGCCTCCTACAGTCAGCAGACAAAGCCTGACTCACCGAGGATTCTCTGACCAAGTAAACGCTTGACGAAACAAATACCTTATCGCCTGGAAAGCCACGTTTCGTTCAATACGATTCTTGGATCCATGATGATTAAACGTTATTGAATTATCTTGAAACGTAAACGTATGAATCTTTCAAGCGGATAGATACGAAGAAATTAAAAAACGATAGTTATTAGATGTCTAGTATATATCGTGCCATAAGTTGTTACTTGGTATTGATTATTATATATTGAAAGAGAAACAAATAGTCACCTTACTCGATCCTTTCCTGTCCCTCAGCCCCGTCACCTTTCCTGTCACTATGAGTAACACCGGTGTGATATTTGTTGTTGGAATTAAAACAACCAACAAAAACCAACGTTCGTGATTATTAATCTACGTATGCTTTTTTGTTATTATTTGTTGGAAATGAGGTTAAACGTCATATTTGAATGAAGGAACCACGTACATTTAGCGTGGTAACGTGTGAGTGTCTCTGCTTCGATCTTCTCTAAGTAAACAACTATTTAATGTTATATTATGATTGTTGAAAAAAAAAAAAAAAAACAAAAAGAAAAACAAAGAAGACGGGCGCACGTGAAGGCGCGACAACTGATTATCACTTTTTTGTTTAAACAAAGGCCAACGATGAGAGAGTTGTTTTTTAAATCTCGGTTACGAATGAGAAATTCATGATATATTTATCGTTCTCGAGAATTTTCGTAGTACAGTGGAGGTGCCTTTTTCTCGCGACCTTAACTTTTCACGAAATAACAAAAAAATGAACGCAAAAAACACAAATATACGTCTAACGAATGATACAACAAAGTGACCCCACTCGTAGAAGGATTTCTGTTGACTACAGAAAGACCTATTATGAGTGCAGCCAAGTTAGGCTAATATATTACAATAAGATATTAATCTTACGAATTATATCGAATAATTTTGACTTGATTTAATCATTGTGACGAAAAAAAAATGAAAAAAAAGGAAAAAAAAAACAAAACAAAAGTAATGAATCATCCTATTGTTTGACTCTGTTTTTATGATAGAAATCTTATAAGCTTATAAGTGATGTTTCTTATATTGTTTTCTATTCGAATATGTTGTTAATTTGTAATATTTTGAATATACGTCACTGGTAAAACCTCGTTTTTTCAAAACAAACTATTTTTTTTTTTTTCAAAAATGAGTTTATCTTGAAATCACGTTTTACTACCAACGCGTATATTTAATAATGATAACAAAAATGATGTGATTACGTTGATACCATCAACGCCTAGTAGACGATAAAACAAAAAATATATCGGAGAGATTATATTGTATGTCGAGACGAAAAAAGAAAATAGGGAACGAAAGTAGTATATATACGTATATATCTATATACATCAAACAAAAATACATATATATATATATATATATATATCTATATATATTCTCATATTTAGATCTAGCGGTACATTTCAAGACTGAACTGGAAGTCAATTATGTGTCATGGCAGTTTTTGGCACGTCCTGAAATTACCTTGCCTCAAAAAATTTTTTAAAAAATAGTGGAAAAAGTATTTGAATGTATGGTTTTGAATGAGATATATTTGAAAAATTCATGCTGATTCAAACCTTGAATACATGCAAATACTATTTACCCTATTTTTTCAAAGATCATTCTCTATGAGTCCCGGAATGTATCACATAGACATAGATATGTATATATACAGAGATATAGATGAATACATATACATACGCATTTATATATATATATTTTTTACGTTTGCCCAAAGAGAGAAACGCGTTCAGATATATATTATAAATGTGACAAGTGAGCTTACTATGGAGTTAAAATTGCTATCTATATATTCGAGCCGGTTATATAACATCGAACAATATTCGAATACAAATCGATATATTGGTCTTACTAATGAAAAAAAAAAAATCATTAAAAATATGAAAAATATTAAATGACAACTCAGATACTATATACAAGTTAAAGAGTTTTCGAATCGAGTCAGATTTTTGTACGAGAACTTGGAGACGAAATGATTCAACAACAAACACAACCTTATACTCCAGATCTACAGTAAAAATAATAAATGATGATTATATATTTGGTATTTGTTATATACGAGGAATAATTGTATTAGAAGAAAAAAAAAACACATTTGAAAAAGCGATACAAACTACCCTACTGCACATGTGATCTCGCAAGGAAGTGAATAAAATTTTTACGTTTTTGCAACACCTTCAACATGACAGCGAAAAAATTAATGAAAAAATAAGGAAAAATGAGATAAATGTCCCCCCCCCCCCCGTCAATACTTTCGCGTATTATTTCAATACCATTTTGTTAATCGCTCCTCCACCATTGACTAAAATAATCATTTGTAACTTTATGTATACATGTGTGTGTATACATATTTGTTTATTTGTGTATACACATGTGTATATATATAGGAGATATTGTACTCTGCGTAATTTAATATCCGTAACATGTATCGTACATATTTTACGCACATTGCTATGGTACCGAATTTATAGTGTCCTTGATATTGAAAAACCGAAAGCATGTATCATCGTTTCTTCTATAAGTTGAATAAATGTTTCACAGCACTTTTATCGTTACTGTGTTCGATCAGTTCTGCAATATTCATTCTGCAGCATCTTCCTTTTTCCAAGTTTTCTTTTTACTGATTTTTATCAATTAAAATAAAGTAACAATTTGATAAATAAAAGAACCAAAACTGAGGCTGAATTACGCTCGATTCTAGACCGACAATTCTACCGGATCAATCGCTTTTCAAACTTTACAATCATTGATTGCAAATAATGATAATAATTTAATCAAGGTATTAAGTTGTTAATATATTTATTTAACGAAGTATTTTTCGAAAAATAGACGATTGTCCCAAATCAATTTGAGTTACTTTAGAATTACTCCTTTTTTGGAAAAACTTTTCATTTCACAAAATTTCTAAACAGTTTCTTAAATAGCATTTTCGAGATATGTAGAAAAAAGAGAGAACTCAATAGAGGGAAGATATTCCAATGAAATTCAAACGTATTTTGGAAAATCGAACAACTCATTATTTTTTTCATAAATTTCTCGATAATTTTATTTCCTAATAAAACGTAGATCGAAGATATAATTAATTTTTTTGGTATTCGTTATAAACTCATTCTTTTTGAGGCCAAAAGCTTGTTTCAGTCCAAAATGGATCGTTTCAAAACTATTGACTCTTAATTTTGCCCAACAGTAAAAATTATAATTGTTCAGATTATTTACATTTTATACATCGTAATTATTACGCACTCATCCACTGATGTTAGTTTCTTGATAAAAATGTTTGTTAATAATTATTTTTCAACTGGACGTCAAGTACCACAGTCCATCTTTACTTTTCACTTTTCCATCTTTCACCAACTTTTCTAGATGATGTCCAACGTTTACAGCAGCTGCTGGCCACAAGTCTTTTGAAACATCCTGAAAACGTCAGAGTTTGTATTGATAACTTTCAACAAAAGTATGTTTTTTAATTCAATTCCTTTTTGTGCTCAATTTTGGTCCGAGTGCACTGTAAGGTTGCAGTTTATTTTCTAGGCAATGAAATTGGTGCTCGACTCAAAGAAAAATTTATAAAAAGTTAAACGTTGCTCAACTGTTTTCTGCGAAGATCTATGAATGCTAAGAATGTTGAATTTTGTGTCATTGCCAAGCAGTTCAACTGCTTCCTCCGTATTTTTTTGGCGAAGCGATATTTAGTTTAAAAAATTGAACAGCAATACCCAATGTTATGAAAGTCGATTGACTAATTTTTTTACTAAAAACATGTAATAAAATTGGAATATTTTTCCAATTACCTTATACATATATGCGACAATGTCCATTTCGGATAAACCTTTTTCTTTCCCATGATCGGCTAAAACTTGTAAAATTTCAGCTTCTCTTTTTAATCTATGTTGAATATAAAATTGAATTTTGGGTGCAGGGTGTTCGATCACCGGGCCATGGCCAGGATAAATAGTTTGGGGCTCCATTCGTAGGATTTTTTTTAATGAAACCAAGTAATCTGCAAGATCTTCAAAAACTGCAGTTCCTTCGCCTAGAATGCAATCTCCACTGAACAAAATATTTTCATTTCCAAGAAGAAGGCAAGCGTGATCGGTTGTGTGTCCTGGTGTGTATTTTACTCTGAGCTGTGCTCCCTCTACCTCTATCGATTGTTCATCCTTAAGAGATCGTAGATTTTCTATGTTATAATTTTCCTTCTCATCCGTTCTTGGCAACTTCCAGACAGAAACTTTTGTCTCTTGCTTAGAACTAACGAGATCTCTGATCGGATTAACTCCGCCGATGTGATCGTGATGCCAATGTGTTATTATCAAATGTTCTATCATCGCATTCTCATCTTGCAATACTTGGTCAAGAAGTTTGATGTAATCAGGCGCTGTGTGTTCATCACCAGCATCGATTAGGGCTCGCCTACCAAAACTCTGCACGGTTATCGGCTTAACTTGTTTATTGAAATGTAAATAACTCGATTATCATTGAATAAATAATAAACTTTGTTTCTTCAAAATTGACACTTTTTTCATGAGCGCAACAGCTTCTAAACTAATAACGTTCAAGGTTTGACAGTTGCTTTTTCGTGTTTTTTAGAGTCCAGCGTTTTGATTTCGCTACAATCAAACGTCAATAGACGTATTTGTTTGGATATTATCAGACATTTTAGAATGACAAACATAGTCAATCAAACAAACCAACTGTGCTGTAACAGGCTGAAAGCATGAACACTGCACAGTTATGGTTTTTTTTCTTTTTAAAACGAGGTTGACGAGGTGTGACGAGGTTTTAAGAATGATTTTTCTGTTTGATATTTAGATGCGCGAATTAATTGATAAAATTTGTTATACCTTTTGCCAGTTCCCACGAGATACGTATTAGTTCCCTGAAGTGTCATAGGGCCGGGATTACATCCCAAAATCCGTATGACATTTTTTGACAATTTCGAAACGAGTGGAATAGCCGTGAGAGACATTTTGCTGATAAACGAACTGAAACGTGTGGAATCAACGTCTCACTGTTGATTGCTCGGAAAATGTAGAGTCACCGGTGGCCAGTTACGTAAAAGATTGTTTTGATACTGTTAATGTTGACGTTGACCGGGAGAATCGCAAGAACCTCCATGCCGGATAACACGTGATTTCTTGTTGACGTTAGTTTCGGCGGGAAAGTTTAACGATTCGTCGAACGAACGTTCGAAAACGATAAGACCCGGATATCGAGGTGAAATTTAGGACAGATCTTCGTTTCGATCGAAATTCGAAAATTGATACTTTTTTTCGCTTGCAGAGAAACAATCATCTCTTGGAAAAAAATGTTTAGGGGTCGCTTTTTTAACGAAAAAGAAAAGCTACACGTTGTTCTCCTTGAACTGTGGCGCCGTGCGCGGTAGAACCTAGAACTTGGAATTCGCAAGTCGAACGTACCCACGACATCACAAGAATACGATATTACAAGTTTTCAGAATAAGGTTGAACCGCAAGAACTTTTGACAACCGCTGCAGTTTGAGAGCAGTATTTAAAAAATCGATTCTGCTACTAAAAAATCGATTCAAGCAATTAATCGATTGGAGAAAATCGATTTAAAAAATCGATTATTAGTGTGACAAGAATCGATTCTTGCGAAAATCGATTCTAAGATCGGCAACCCTAGACCGAAGGGCTGTATTTAAGCTCTGCGTTCAGCGCCAGCCTATTGTTGTCTGACAGTTAGGGTAATTTCATTGGCCGACCCTTTCTTCCTGACATTGCCACTAAGCGTATGGGGATGGCTGTGGGGATTTTAGTGTGAAGCATAGCATATACTGCTGGGGGTACGAATTCTCTTCATTCGGGTGGTGAAACCGTAACTTCACCGAACTCTTTGCGATCTATTGCTCTCGAGTCTATAGAAAACAAAAAAGTGATCTTTTGCATTCTTAAAGTTTGATTTCGTCGCGATTCAATCATATTCTTCGAACAAGAATATTCGTGATCGGGCGGAATAAAACACGCGTAAAACAAACGAAGCACTTTGTTAGGTTACCCAAACTACGCATGTAGTTAACAACCGGCAAAACTCGAAGCTCGTTGTTTTTCATCGAATATCATTTTTTGCAAAAATATACCGAAGTTAATTCGTTATATTTTCTGTTACATCGGTAATTCTTTGCTTAAAACAATTATCGATTCATCGCGATTGTGTGAATAAATAAATTCAGTGCATCAAACACATGGGATTTTTCTCACAATTCGTCAACATGAATAACCTGAACGAAAGGAGGTTAAGTGGTTAGTACCTTTCTTTTCAATGAATAAATCATTCTTTCTACCTCTATCTTCAATCTCTTTTGTTAAAATGTACAGAAATAATGCGAGTTCACAACTTTTATAAATTCAATTATTTTTCAAACTCACATCCTTGTTTCGAATGCATAATATTTGCGAGATTTCACGTTGAATAAACGCAATAAAAAAAACCTACAGCCAGCTGTAATGTTATTTTTATATTTTTTCTTCAACATTCTTATTTATCATTGTCTATATTTTATACTACGAAAATCGGAATAAACTTTATCGATCAAAGAGAATATTTGCTTCTAATGAACAACTTTTTTGATTTCAAGGTTATTTCACTCGAATTTTCAAGTTTTTCATTCCCTCCACTTCATAAAGTTTACGCCATTGGGGTATGTCAGAAATATAAAAATAAAACGTATTTTTCATCTGTCAAATTACAGATTCAACTTCATCTTCGTCGGGAGGAGGAAGTCCGAGTTTCAGTATGTCACAGCATATTGGATTTAACAATGGGACAAGGAAGCGTAAGCAAGACGTTGCTGAACCCAACCTCAACAATTTCGAGAAGTCACCAAAGAGGATGGCTCTCGAGACAGCGGAAAAGGCGCAACGAATGATGGAAAAAATGGGATATAAACAAGGTGTTGGTCTGGGTAAACACGGCCAAGGACGTTTGGAACCGGTACAGGCATCTCAACAAAAAGGTCGCAGAGGCTTGGGTCATTACAACGAGCAGTTGCAAAAGGCAATTACCCGTTGGAATCCTGATGACGAAGTAGTCACGATAGAGGACGATATAACGTGGTTTATCAACACGAGAGAACCACCGACCATCGAAGAGCTGAGTGACTGGATGAAAGTCGGCCCAACGAAAAGAACAATCGAGGATGAAACGTTGTTTTGTGATCGTGAAATTGTGACCGGAGTGATTAGTGCTAAATCTGTCTTTGACAATTTAGATCAAAAAGAAATGAGACGTGCAAGAACAAGGTCGAATCCTTTTGAAACTATTCGTGGTTCGATATTTCTTAATCGGGCAGCGGTGAAAACAGCAGAAATCGACAGAGCATGTAATTACATGTTCACTGCACCAAAGACATTACAATCCAACGAACTGTTATATTTTGCGGATGTGTGTGCCGGCCCAGGTGGATTTAGTGAATATGTGTTGTGGAGAAAAAAGTGGCATGCCAAAGGTTTTGGATTCACACTACGATCCTCAAACGACTTCAAGTTGGATGATTTTTATGCGGGATCACCGAGCACTTTTCATCCGTACTACGGCCCGAAGGGTGATGGTGACGTATACAATCCAGAAAATCAGAAAGCATTCAGAGAAATGATTATGCAACAAACAAACGGCAAAGGTGTTCATTTTATGATGTCGGACGGTGGCTTCTCGGTCGAAGGCCAAGAGAACATTCAAGAAATTCTCTCGAAACAGCTATATCTGTGCCAGTGTCTCGTTGCGCTTATGATTGTACGAAGAGAAGGACATTTCGTTACTAAACTTTTTGACATCTTCACCCCCTTCTCCGCTGGCCTAGTTTACATCATGTCTCGGTGCTTTCGATCCGTTACTATATTCAAACCAAACACATCAAGACCAGCCAATTCCGAAAGATACCTCATCTGCAAGGGAAAACTTCCAAACGTCGAGGGTGCTATTGCATATCTTTCATCTGCAAATCGTGTCTTATTAAATCAAGACAAAAATCAAGACGTCATGCAGTTGGTACCACAACATATTATCGAGGGGGACCAGGAATTTTTCCATTATTTGAAAAATTCAAACGAAAATATCGGCAAAAACCAAATCGTCGGTCTTCTCAAAATCGCTGCTTTTTGCGAGGATACCACACTCGTTGAGAATAGACAAGCTGAAATTCGGAAAAAATGCCTCGATTATTGGGGCTTACCACATACAAGTCGTACTAGTCCTCCTCATATAGAGGGACCGGGTGAACATCTTAAGACTCTGATGAAAAATTCGACTACAACCTTCATGTCGACTAAACCCAAGCTACTGAAGACTTCCAACATCGAAGACCTAGTGAATACGCATAACGACTGGTTTTGCATGGTCTGCGGTTCATCCCCTGAAAATAAAGAAACATCTGCTACATTCTTCTTTAGTACGACCAGATGGAAATCTTATCGATACGACAATGGAATTTGGATCAGGGTCCAGAATCTTCACATGGTGCCCAACACCCTGGTTTACGGCGAACTCATATCTGAGCTACGAGGCGAACACATGCGACAGAGAAAGACAGAGGCTCTGCACATTCTCGATGCTTATCTTCTGGGAGGCGAGGATGTCAGCAAGAAATACATCGAAGAAAGGTAAAGATTTACTTCATAACTACTTATTTGATGAAAATTTATATCGTTGTTAACTTTTCTAAACTCAATTGTCTATTCAATCTATTTTTCTAAATTCAATTACATTCACAATTATTTCCATTTTTTTGT
Source organism: Campoletis raptor (assembly GCA_948107755.1). Taxonomy (NCBI): domain Eukaryota; kingdom Metazoa; phylum Arthropoda; class Insecta; order Hymenoptera; family Ichneumonidae; genus Campoletis; species Campoletis raptor. Next base: position 7,247,143 of record OX403630.1, on the reverse strand, counting down.
TCGTGTACATTTTTTCTAGAATTAATTGTTTTCCAGCTAGAAAAGAAATTCATATGATTATTGTAGACAAACGACGCGTTTAAACTTTTTGCCTTTCTATGAAAAAAAAATGCAATTTATATTAACCCAAGCGATTAATTTCTGATTCCAGGCATGCATTGACAAAATTATATGTTGAGGCCCTATGGAAACCTACGCACGGCGATTGGATACGTGTTAGAGCAAAAGAGTTGCATCGATTGAACCACAACCTCGAAGACCGGATGAACCTGGAGCTTCGTACATTGAAGAAAGGTGGTCCAGCGCTTACCCATGTGCCGAGACAAACAACGTCCTACAACGACACCAATGACCCGTTCTTTATAGTACCAAAGACCGTATTATTTCTCAAAAGCACTGCCCTGCATTGGTCCCGACATGTGAGTAAAACAACTGGATATGCCTATTATTTCAATTCCAAAAGTAGACTAACGGTTTACGATAGAGAAAAGCCTCCACAGGCAGACGCTTCTTTTCCAGAAGCATTTGAAAATCGTATCCTTTGGACTTGGCCCCCAGACCCCGCATTAACAAGAGACAGTTTTTTTGAAATGATTCGCAATAAGTGTGTACGACCTGTGAGCGCGTAGATGTTAATTATAAAGCCAAATTAGAAAAGATTTTCCCATATTTTGTGAACTAGCCCCAATTTTTCTATTTTCCGCATCTGTTACGAACTGAGCAAAGAACGAAATCATAAGAAAATGTCTTCGATTTTCATTCTCACGCTCTATGATAATTGATAATAATATCATGAAGTAACGAACGTACTATGTAAATACACAGAATATATAGTATTTATATGAATTTTACTTTATATTTATATAGTATATGAAGTAACGAACGTACTATGTAAATACACAGAATATATAGTATTTATATAGTATTTATTGATAGACAATTATAAAAGCGTTCGGCCATATTTTTGTTTATGTATAGTTCGGCGGCCTATGTACATAATATATAATGTCGTGTATGCGATTATAAAGACACTGTAAGCGAATGTAACGATACTTCCAAATTTAATTTATTTTTCTTCGTTCTGTTTCAATTTTTACTTTCACTGAATAAAAAAATTGAGATTTTTCTCTATTTTGCATATGTTTCTTCTCTGTGATAATGAGTAAAATTAAATATGAAATATCGTTACCTCGCTATCCGATATGTTAAATAATTATTATTAAGTGAATAGAAACTTTGGAAAAATATAAGAATACAACGAGATTTGCGAATCATGGGATTTAAAAGTTTAAGAACCTTTGTGCAATACATTTCTTTTTTTCCTGTTTTTTTATGCGTAACAGTGATATTTGTAATAAGTACGCAATATGCTATTATGAAATATGTAATTATTTTTATGCAGTAGATATTAATAAAAAAAAGTTTTACACAACACTATGAAATTATTCTGAAAAACCACAATCCTGAATCCTCCATTTTCTTATAAATATAATCGTAAGAGCTTCGACAGCAACTACAATACGATTCTGATTCGTAAAGTAGCCTGGTAAAAATCGAGATTTCTAAAATGGATCAAAAACGAAAAAAAAAACATAACTCCACTGCTGCTGCTTCAACTCTAGTCAAGTGACTCTCCGAGAATCTCATCAGGACCATTTTTGGTCGCACGTTCAAATTACCAACGTAAGTATTTTCCCACCGTCATGTTATTATAATTTGGAGAACAACACGAAATTGCTTTTAGTTTTGTCAAAAGAGACAATCCAAGGACAGATAAAATTATTATTGCCTTATACAAACGATTTGGAATCGATTGACATCTGAAGAAATTAAATACAATATGAAAATTGCAATAAGACGACTGCCTTGGCGCTTTTTTTGATTTATTCACTTGTCGATAAATGTTTAAAAAAAAATATTCTAATTTAACAAACAGTTAAAAACATACGACGAACCAATTTGAAAAAAAGATTTCGAGAACGCGATTTACTTTGGTTTATTGCGGGTTACCGCCATTGAGGCCGCGCTACATTTAAATCGACTTTCCGCCTGTGAGTTGTCTCCTACTAGAATTATACGTTGAGAGAAACAAGCCAAAACCACTTCGTTCTACTTTGAACAGAGCAAAAAATATTAACTTCTTGTTTCTTTCTAAACATTTTTCATTCCGGTCGATAATTGGAAACGCAAAAACATCTATTTCGCTCGTACTTCCATGTCGCTGTTTCGTTGGCTATAACCTGTCCCCACTCGGAGAACGGTGAAAACAGAGCTTTTGATATGTTCGAATTTCTTTCGAACATTTAGTCACCTCTCAGTACACGCCACGGTCGCCGCGGTGTATACCGAGTACAGTGTACGTTATTCACGTACACGCTTCTAATACCAAACGCGTGAAAAGCAATGGCAATCTACATATAAATGTCACACATTCGCGTATCGTTTGTAAAACTCTTAAACGTAGCTATATAGACGATGTCTATTTCCATATCACTGAACCGTCACGAGCTCGAGAGAATAGTCATAAACATTTTCCTTATGTGAGAGTCGCGTCGAATTTTTTAAATGTTAACTCCCTTCATATTTTTTATCGTCATGAATACAGTTGACACCAGTTGATCATCGAAAAACATGGGATTTATCGGTTTTATGTAACGTCGTTATGAAAAAATCGTGCTTTTATCTCGTGAACGTCATGGAGTTTAAGTGGCATTAGTGCATCCGGTTATTTCTTCTCGTTACGGCTATACAATTTGCGTTACAAATATCATACACTTGTGACATTTGATAATGTGGGTGAAATCGTCGAAAAAAAAACGAGTATAAAAATGAAACATTCCCGCGATCAAGAGGATCAAGGTAATTTACTAATGTGTTTACGTATTCTATCATTTATTTACCTGTACACTGGAAAAAATCAACAATAAAAAGTCTTAAATGATGGACAGTATTGGAGTTTGCACTGTTGACATTTGACACATATCATATCTATCAATATTTCAATTTTTGATGTCCATACCTTTTTCAAAGGTTATTTTGTTTTTGGGACTCATCAACTCTGTACAATTTTGATAGCTTTTTGCTGCCGATGAATATTCAGTGCTAACGAAAAATTAAATGGAATTTAGTTTATTACTCTACAAAATATAGGTCAGTACTATAAGTAGAATATTGCGAAATGCACCTGTGCATATGATTCACCAAAGAGTTTCAGTTTATTAACCTTAACTACAGCACATTTGTATCAAGCAATGTTGGTATTCTGGGAAACACTGATTTTGGCGAATAGTAATTAATCATTCAAATAGGAGAAACGGCAAAGGGGAAAAGCCTGGGCTCGTTAAAGTCACAATGTCCAAATTCTGTTGACTGCGAATAGATATCATCAGTCCAAAAACAGATGTCATTAGAGTTCTGTCTTAATGAATATATATTGCGACTTCGTAAACTTCAGTTGGACATTAACTTAACCTTGACAGTATCGGCAAACATCTGCATATGATAACTTGAATCTAATGAAAATGTTTATGTATTCCCTTTCCAGTGGTTACGATATTATAAAATTCAGCTCACGGCCACTTCTCGTTGTTTTTGGAAACATGGCATTGTGGACAGGGAGACCTAGCTGGTTGGGGAAACTTGGAATCATCTTGCTGGCCGCCTGGTTACTGGTCCTGATACTTTCAGTTTCTCATGTATTCAGAAACAATGCTCTATCCTCCGAACAATCACTTTCAAATAACAAAGAAAACTCACAGCGCCTTGCCCAGATGGCCAGTGAATTTGAGATACTCAAAAAACAGAATGAAGCACTTGCCAATTTATTACTCGGGTATTCTTCAAATTCATCTTTTCTACTTCTTTCATTTGTTTTTTGGTTTGTTTTTATAATACTCGACAAATATATTCATTTATTTGAATCTTTTTCTTTTTGGGATTCTTCAGAGAAGGGACGAAAGGTGCGAAAATCAATGATTTGGGATGGACACAAGATAAATCTTTGATGCTTTACAATTTATTGGGACGAGACGGTGAAAAGTTCAGTGCTCCTTCCTCCGAATACGAAGAATTGAGACGCAGGATTCGCAACAATGTACAAGAGATGTGGTCAGTACAGTTTGTCAAAGAAATCAAATTGCCTAAAAAACTCGTAACTATCTGTAATTTTTTTTTTTCTACATCAGGTATTATGTGAATGCTCAATTTAGCAAAGCTAAAAAGAACGTTGATGTACTGGGAACTGAACAGCGTGATAAAGACATGGACGAGGCTCTTAAAATGGTTTGGGAACACAAAAAATCACTCATGATTGATTTAGATAAATTAGGCAAAGCTGATGGACATGAGGAATGGAGAGAGAAAGAAGCTAAAGACTTATCGGATCTCGTGCAAAGACGATTTAGGTATGGAGAAAAAAAAACGATTTTTCACGAATATTTAATTGACAAAGTTTCGGGTATTAATTATCATTACGAACTTGATTTTTGTTTTTTCTTCTAACCCACTGTTAAGGTGCTCTATCAGTTACATTCGTGTGAAAGAAATAGCTGAAAAGTTGATTCACTTTTTGGGCAGAGATGCTCCATATTTCGAGTATAAACGAAAAATTACAACTTTTTAAATAAAAGGGACACAAAATTGGGCCGGAGATAAATGGGTTGCAGGATTTTTACCGACTGAACGATTGATAGCACGCCTTATCTCTGAGACCCATTACAAATTTTAATTTTTAATTTTTCCAACACATGATCGTGATTCATACGAACTCCACAATTTCTTGATCGTAAAATAATTTCTATACAGGTAACGAGTATGCAATAACATTGTTTTTCACTAACTATGTCGAATAATATGCGAGAAATTGGGTTTTATTGAAGTTCAATTGATCAGAGGCTTATTTAAAAACCGAAAATGAAGAAAACCAACACAAACTTTAATTTCAAATTCTCCTTCTCTAGAAATTAACCCCAGGGTAATGCATTCTAAAGTTGATTCTTTGGAATATTTATTAAAACAAAAATCTGACACTCGATTAACTATAGAACGTGAAATGAAATTACGCATATTGAAATTTTGAATTTTAATTACCAGATATCTGCAAAACCCGAGCGACTGTAATAAAGCGAAGAAGTTAATATGCAGTTTGAACAAAGGATGTGGTTTTGGTTGCCAAATACATCATTTGACATATTGCTTTCTCGTTGCGTATGGAACCGAGCGAACGTTGATATTGAAATCGCGAGGATGGCGTTATCATAAGGATGGTTGGGAGTCTGTTTTCAAGCCGGTGAGCGACACATGTTCATCGACGAATGGAGCTTCGCATAGCAATTGGCCGGGTGACATAACAAAGCAAGTTGTGTCGTTGCCAATCGTGGACAACGTTTATCCGAAGCCAAAATATCAACCACCGAGTGTTCCTGCGGATATAGCGGCAAGATTAGAGAAAATACACGGTCATCCGATCGTATGGTGGGTCGGTCAAGTGTTGAAATATTTAATGAGACCGCAAGAAAATGTGAAGAGTCTCCTGGATTATTCGAAGGAAAAACTTGGTTTTGAAAAACCGATCGTTGGGATTCACGTGAGACGAACGGACAAAGTTGGATCTGAAGCCGCATTTCACGATATCGACGAATACATGGTGAAGGTTGAGCACTATTTCAATCAACTAGAAAATCCGCCTTCGGTAAGACGAGTGTTTATCGCGAGCGATGATCCAAAGGTTATCACGACAGCGAAGAAAAGATATCCAAAATACGAGATAATCGGTGATCCCGAGGTCGCCGAAACCGCTTCAGTTTCTCGACGATATTCTGACTCCTCGTTGCAGGGTATTATTGTCGATATCCACTTGCTGTCTCTGAGCGATTATCTCGTTTGTACTTTCAGCTCGCAAGTCTGTCGCGTCGCGTACGAATTAATGCAAACTTATCATGCCGATGCTTACGACAAATTCGCCTCTCTCGATGATATTTATTATTACGGAGGTCAAAATTCTCATCCACATGTCGTTATTCTCGATCATAAGCCACGCAGAACTGGCGAAATCGAACTTCGTGTCGGTGATTTGATTGAGGTTTACGGTAATCATTGGGATGGTTTCTCTAAGGGACGCAATATACGAACTAGCATGACTGGTCTCTATCCTAGCTTTAAAGTTAAAAACCCCGTAGCTGCTGTCGAATTTCCAAAGTATCCGGATGTCCCGTTAACCAATGATAAGGACTCGTGAATCTTATAAATCTTGGTTTCATTTCGAGCTTTGGCAAACTTTACGACCGTTTTTTTTCGTTCAAACTCCTACTGAGAAATCACGTGAAATATGGGACAATTTTCTAGGCCCTTTAAATGCACAATTTAAAATAATGTTCCACATTTTTGTGAGCTCATTCGATTGCAACGACAATGGCCTAGAAATTTCGTCTAAACGCACTTTTCCTTTATACATAATTAATCATTCGTAATGAGTAATAAGCACAATCGTGACGAACTGATCACTGGTTTACGTATTTAGAAAATGACGGGAGTCTCCTGATATTATCTCACTTTTTTACACTTTGACGTTTACTTCACTTTGGAAATTTTCCTACTTGAAAGCATTTAATGCGACTGTATTACCATTGTTCGCGTGAGATTTTTTTAAACTATTTTTTGTTGCACATGAAAAGTTTTGTTTAATATTATGAATCGCTATAATATTGTTAAACGAGTGTATTAACGGACTGAGCGGGTTAAATTGTTTGCTTTTTACGGATATTAAATATTTTCTATAAAGTTTGTGCCAATGAAGCAGCACGTAAACCATGAACCATTCAGTTTATGTGAACTGCCAATTTTTTTGAACTCTATATCAAAAAAACCGTAACAAACCAATTGCTCCAGTCGACTACATGAAATTTTTATTAAATTTTAATTTAATCCTTAAAGTATACTCTTGATTGAGCAGCACGTGGTTTTTTCAAAGTCAATCATTTTTTCGAGATATATTAATCTTTTCGATAACCTATTGAATTTTTTCTGATCAAAGAATACTTAACAGTAATTGATCAACTTTGTTAATAAACTTTTTAAGTTTGTTGAATTTTGAAACATTGCAATTGGACAAAATTCTGAAATACTGAAATTGTTTGGAATAAAATTCAATTATTTATACCTTTCAACGTGTAGATGAAATCTTCGTTTTAGAACAGCGAAGTGTATACTTTGAGGGTTAAAATTCCGACGGCTGTAATTATTGTTCTAATGCATTTATAACGAATCGGAAAAATCAAGTCAGTGCAAAAAAATGCGATGAGCCATTGGACGTCAAAAAAAAAATGTTCGATGGGATTCGTAGCAGCTTTGCCACAAAAAGTTGTAACATGAGAAGTTGATTCCACACTGGATTTAATTTTGTCAACGAAGAATTTCGGTCTAAAAAACGATCGACCCATCGATTATACAAATACGTAAAGTACAGAAAAACGAACAAAAAGCATAATAACGAATGTATTTTTAAAAAGTTTAAAGTTTGAGTGTGTGTGCACAGCGAGCTGGGCTTGTGGCCTATTCAAATATTCGGCAATTTGCCCCATGTATCATATACATATTGTAATATATTTTATACTGATATGAAAAATAAAAAATTGCGAATGATAATTGTTATATAGCAGTAAGCGTTAAATTCTTTTATTCAATTGTTAATACGCGTGAGAAAAAATCATGCAGATATGATTTTTCAAAGAATCGAACAATGACCGCCAAAATTCGAAAGACTCTGCAGTGGTGCTTACAGCACCACTGAAAAAACACAAACTAACATTCACGTTTCGATCCACCTCACCTTCCAACACATTTTTTGTTCTCTACCTTTTGATCACAGTTTAAAAATATTAAAAATAAACGGTCTCTCTTGTAAAACGAAGAATTGTCAATAGATAATTATTGATTTACTCTACTTGTCACGGAACAATGGCGCTTTAGACTTATCCCACTAGCGCCATCTATTCGCACAAGCAAAATCAAATTAGCAGCGATATTCACGTTGTAAAAAAATCTCGTGATTCTCGAAATCGAAAGTTTTGGTGGCCGCCACGATCTCTCTCCTTGCTTCACGCAGCGCGCAAGTTTTCATACACAAACACCGTGGTTCGTCCGCTGCAATTTACCACACGCCATGACGAAAAATTCACAGTGGAGTAGGAGTATTGTGGCTGTGACAGGTCGATCGTCGAATAGCGAGATTACCTAATAATACGATCAATAAGCCAAAAAATTCTGAAGCTCACAATTTCAAGTGGACTGAGTATTACGCGCGATTATTTTTCACCCGGGTGATAGTGCGACAGCGTTCACCGGAGTTTTCCTATCCGGAGTGCGGGACGACGAACGAGGTAACAAACACGATCAACGGACACAGCCAACAAGAACGAGCAATCGTTGAGATAAAATTATCGCCGAGAATGGAGGTTGGTTTTCTTTTGGTGCCCCGTTATTTATATATTTACGTTTCATCAAATATTTACAAGTCGCGTTTCGTAAATGATACTGTCCTCGATCAAAATTTCGATAATCGTACCTGTTGGAATCGGAGTTTTCCAATATCGAAAAAAGTGATTCATATCCAACTTTTAATATTATTTTAGCTTAAATGATTCTTAGAAATATTTTCATACTCCATAAATGAATGACAAATTAATATTTTGATCCCCGAGACCTCTGCTTTCTTTCAAAACTGAATCGTCAATATTTGTGAGCCCTTGCCGCTTGAGTGACAACACAATGTTGTTGATTGATCTATTCACCCTTACCAGCTCGTGACTTGTCATTCGAGTCCAGGACTCTGTGAATTCTCATAACTGCTGTTAAAACTTGTCACTCTCTTTTCTCTCTTTCAAAAACTTTCACTAAAAAAGTACTTTTCTATTGTTTTCTTAAATTAAATGTTTCTGCATTGAATTACTTCATGACGATTACTTTGCATTTTTCCTCCTGAAATAGTGTGTATCATAAATATTGACTACTTGGTAGATCGACGACTGTTCAGCTGGCGGAGATTCCGCAGTGGAAGAGGAAGAAGATGAAGAATCTTTGCACGGATCTGGAAGTAACAGCAGCAGCAGTAGCACGAGCGGAACTACAACAAACTCCGATAGTGGCGAGGAATCTGCTGAAGACCACGGCAGCAGTAGGTCGGAGAGTCAAAGCTCAGGGGAGGAGGATGATCTCGACAACGATAATTCGCAACACAGAGTGAATCACGAAAATACGAATACAGTGGTCAGTAAATTCTTTGTTGAACATTGCTATCGGGACTCAAAACAGATTATGAAATCGTGCATTTAATTGCAGAGATGGGAGACCTGCGTGGCTGCTGGTCGTCGTGTAAAATTGCCACAGGATCTCTGCGAGCATTCAGAAATATTTCACGAGCTCTTGGAATATCCAAAAATCTGGGAAGAATGTTTGAGCGAAGAGCATCGAGAGTCGTTGCTTCAATTTTTGCCAAAATTCCCGGAGGATTGTAATGTCCAAGCAGAAATAAGCGAGACACTGAGGATGCTTTTCCAAAGAGAAAACCAAAGGTAACGTCGTACGATTAAAAGTTATCTCAACGGCTATGAGTTATTTCATTTGATTTCATCGACTCAAATCGTCTCTAGGTTTGGTGTAACAGCCCTGGACTCGTTCCGGAATCATCTGTCAGCCGGTCATTTTCGTCCGGATATTAGACGTATGAGAAGTTTATTGCGCAAAGCACAACAGAGAAGGCTGCTTTTTGAAGAGCGTAAACGTTCGTACGAGCTTGCAGGACAATTATTTAAATCGCGGGAGACTTTATTGCTCAATGCTTACAAACAGGGTTTCAGTAATCCGACTCAAAGGCCCTCGTCAAAACTCCACTGGCGCAAACCAAAACCAGCAATGGGTGAGAACAGCACATATAGCGTATTTACAAAATTACTCACGAAAAAAAATAGAATAATTTGTTTCAAAAAAAAATTTTTGGTGGTCAATTAACTCCGCACAGAGTCAAATTGCTTTGCCGCTTTGACTCATTGTTATTTTTTTCATTAATATACAGTAGAGGAAAAGACAAACGTTCGTTATTTGGAAGAATTGAACGCCCTGAGATCAGAGCTTGGGGCAAACGCAAGACTCTCAGCGGACACAACGTCCGAGAACGAAGAGAATTATCCTCACTTCCAGTCGACTGGTGGCAAGCAAAAAAAGAAGAAACGTAATGCGATAGCGCTACAGACAACACCGATGCGAGGAATGCCGTTGAGCCAAGAGGACGAAGCGATAAGACCTGTTTTTTCGACGTTACAACGTGCCGAGTATACTCCAAATCCATTGTTTCTTATTCCTGAACAGACCGATGAAACTTACAGGGCGATGTTGCAAGCGCATAAAAAGAGACGAGCTCGACGTGACGTAAGTTTGCATATAGAAGGAAATTAAAACTTTTCGTCATTTTTAAAACGTCTCCTATTCACAGGTACATCCGGAGCTGAACACGCAAGGTATCGCGTTGGCCGATCTGACGCTCCGGGCTCAGATAGGGCAAAAGCACAAATTAACTGCTACCAATCACGTGCGCGTGACACCAGCCAAAAAGAGAATAAAAGTCGAACCGACGTCACTTTGTCCTCCGTCGATACCAAAATCTATTCCTCCGAGTCCCGTCAAACCCGAAAGTGACAACAGTGATTATTCTCACACTACCGATGATACAAAACACTTAATGACACCGGAAATGGAGCAGCGTTTTGCCGCTCTTACGCCGATCAAAACAGAACCGATCGATGGGTATGAGATTCACCAATCTCCAAAAAATAAAATGTAATTATTACTCGGACTGTTATTCAAGTTAGAAACAAATTCAGGTCATTTAACATATCACGTTTGTTTTTTCAGAAGTCCCCTCGCTCCAAAGATCAGTCGTACCATGCCGTTGAATGCACCGATACCAATGACCGAAATAAAAAAAGAAGTCGACGAGATCGATTATGACATCGACGTTAAGACTGAATATAATCAAACGATCGAAGTTCCACCTGTAGATTCTGAGGACGAAGACGAACATGAGGAGAAGAAAGAACTCGATTTGAACAGTATCGACATGATGCAAATTCCTATCCAATTGGGCGATGGAATGGACATTCTCAATGAAGTCAAGTATGCGAAAAAAAATTAGCAGCCTGTATTCAATAATTTTTATCATCCCAAACAAAATTTTAGTGGAACTCTTCGATTTTTTACAAATTGCACAAATCTTTTTTCTTAAATGTTCAATGTTTTTGCTCTCGAAATGAACTAATCGATTGAATTTTTTTGATTCAGGTGCGAGGACGCAGCAGTTATTTCAATGACAGAAAAAGAAGTGTCCGTTGAAGAAGCCGACGATATAATGATGAGCGGAGGTGGTGAACTGATGCAGGAGACTCATGCCTGTTTTTTCTCGCTGTTGCGAGACGCTTTCATCTCGAAAGGAGAATACCGTATGAGTATGATAGAAATGAAGGACGCGGTGACTCTTTGGCAAGGCAACCCAATATCTCCGTTGAACGATTGGTACGCTTTGTCATCCTCCTGGCCGGCCCTTGTTCCACGAGCTTTAAGTTTTCTTGCTGGTGAACTCGCGTGCACTCAGGAGCACGAACAATCGCAGGACGGCGATAACGAATTGGTTCCATACCTTGAAAACAAGGGTCGAGGAGTTTACGCCTGGATTGGGGCTGGTCGGGATTCCGATTCGAGATTATCTTTACTCTGCACACGGTTTCTTCTTCACCGGTAAATGCGTTGAATATTCAAGCAATCGTTCAGCTCAAAATTGTTAAGCATCTTTGGCTGAATTCATCAGCTAACTATTTTTCTCTTAAATTTCCAGAACAGATTTTAGTTAATAATTTACTAATAGTTTGAATTCTTTTTATTTTTATTTCCAAAGGGATTCCCTCGTAACTCCACAAGTAGGCACGACCGCACCAACGTTCGCGACAACCGCGCCCGTTCCTGTAAAATCATATTCAGTACAATCGCAATCAGGCAATGGAAACAGCAACGGCAGTGGGACAAGCAGTTTTACCGGTAGCGCAAGAAGTGCAAGTCCCGTTCTTGAATCCATCGCACAGGATGGGAAATTGATTGAAACTATGACCGAATCTGAACCTCCGAGGGCACTCTGGCCTACCGAGTGGAAGGTTCGACCGTCGACGGCTGAAGAGCGCGAAGAATTCAGACGACAAGAGCGAATGCGTTACGCCGCACCTCACAAAGCTTTTACGTATAGAATGCACGGGTACGCTTCCGTTGTTGGACCCGTAAAAGGAATTTATCAGCACAATGCTGGTGAGATTGAATTGTCACATTTTATTTCATTTTTTTTACTGAAATAAAATTATTTTTGTATTTCACACAATTTTTGATAGATATCGGATTATTAAAATGAACATCTATTGCAAGCACGTGTTGGCCCGGTTTACGGGAAAACTAGTCAACAAATTTTGATGAATTTTATCACGAGAATGAAGCTCATGAATTAGAAAAAGATCATCGCGTATTCAGCCTAAAATATTCCTCAGAAATTAACGACATAGACGAAAAAAAGAACGGGAATAATCGATGTAAAGATCATTTGAAAACAAAGTGAATGAGTGGTCACTAGAGTTTTAATTCCAGATACAAAAAAAGTTATAACTGTTTTTGTGAATGTGTAAAAAATTTCGTAATTTTTAATTACTAAATTTTGGTAAATTGGTATCTAATTTTTATAATATCACAGTTGCGTTAACAAAGAATTTCTAGCCGCGGTCGAAGCCCTGGTCACAGCTAGTAACACATAAATTTTGATCGTAGGATCTGGACTTGCAAAAGCACGTGGACATTCGTTGCTCGTCGCTGAACGGCCAAATTTCGTGACGATTTTGGCTCTTGTGAGAGACGCTACAGCCCGACTTCCCAATGGTGAAGGAACGAGATCCGATATTTGTCAATTGTTGAAGGATTCGCAGTACATTCGAGATCAAGGTTTAATACAGCCCGGTCAAGAGAAAAATTCCGGTGAAAAAGGGGCCGAAGGTGGAGGTCACGAGAAAGAAGGATATCTCCATTCGGTGGTTTCCGGTGCACTGGATCGTCTTCATTATGAAGCGGATCCCTGCGTTCGTTATTACCCCCGACGTAAAGAATGGCTGTATCTTCATCGAGCTCGTTCTGAATCAGAATTCGGTAATTAGACAATGGAGGAGCTCAGAAATAATCAAAATTGATGGAACCAAATAAGTAATCGGGTTTTTATGACAATTCACTTTCAGAAATGTACCATCAGCAGCTTCAGGGTGTCGCAAAAAACAAAAAAAGTTCTGGTGGCTCGTCGAGAAACAAATCGGTGCAACCTTCGCCCAAAACTATCAACGGCAACAAAGATCAATCTCCGAACACTTCGAGAGAAACGACACCGAAAAAAGAGAGAAAATCGACGGTTTTGAATCAACAGATCGTAAACAGGTAAAATTATTATCAATTACGAAGGTTTCACAGTATAAACATCCAAACCGTGAGATAACCCTGTGAATATTGCGTTCTCATTCATTGATTCGTCTCAGATCTAAAATGAGATAATCAGTCGTCGTGAAACTTGTCTGCGTACATAAATATTGTTTTCAAGCTATTTTTCAACAGAAGAATACCTAATGATTAGTATATAGTCTTTTTCAACGTCACTGACCAGAAGAAATGATAAAAAATTTTAACTTTGAATATTTTATTACGTGAAACATTTTTTGTTGCATTATCACGAATGTAACAACACGCGTCATAGTATTTGAGTGACGTGACCGTACGTAGGATTTTAAAAATAGTGCGACGGTACACGTGTCTGAGAACGATAAAAATGTTGCTTCGATAAGTATTGTTACAGCATTTCCAATTCAAAAGTGTCTTGTGATAATAGAAAACGAATTCTGAAAAATATTTCACCCACGTAACAAGAATCCCAATATTTCATAACGATTTTTGGGACGTAATAACTTAGATGATGATTTCAAAAAACAGGAAAGATGCTCGGAAACCAGCAGTAGAGGAAAAAATCGTTGTCGACCAGTCGATGTCAACGGAAGCACTGAATCCAGCAACAGCGACCGCGACAGTAGTAACGCAAACGGTGACTCCTGGGTCGATAAGTGGAACAACAACAGGTTCAATTTCAACGACGTCAACGATCGCTGTTGCCAGTGCGCTGCCTCCGCCGATAATCGATCAGTCGTGCGAGCCTGTTGCGGTTACGGTGGAGTCGAGCCAGCAGCAAATATCGGTTCCGCCCACGTCATCGGTTGCCTCTCACCATCAATTGCGCGAGCAGCAACAGCAATTGCGGGAACAGCAACAGTTGCGAGAGCAGCAACAACTGCGAGAACAGCAACAATTGCGGGAACAGCAACAGTTACGAGAACAACAGCAATTGCGTGAGGCACAACAATTGAGAGAGCAGCAACAGTTGCGAGAACAACAACAATTGAGGGAGCAACAGCAACTTCGGGAACAACAACAGTTGAGAGAGCAGCAACAGTTACGAGAACAGCAACAACAACAACAGCAACTCCGTGAACAACAATTGCGTGAAGCGCAGCAATTGCGAGAACAACAGTTGCAACAACAACAGCAACAACAGCAGCAACAGCAACAATTGAGAGAAGCACAACAGTTACAACAGCAACAAATAAAGAAAATCACCGCGTCTCATATCAGTGGAAAACCTGTAGCCGTTGTCAAAACGAATGCTACACAAAGTTTGCTACAGTCGAATCAACAACACTTTCCTCATCATCAGATTCAAGTCTCAACGTCCGCGGGCTTACAGACGATACGTTTGTCCGGCCACTCTGTTCTTCATTCGGCTCAACAAGTTGCAGCAACAACGGCAACCAGCGTAGGAACCACACAAGCGAACATGACTACCATATTCCCCACCGCAAAAATTGCCAATCAACAACAACAAACCGTTGTGACTAATCAACCGGGAAAAAGCATATTGCAGAATGCGAATCTCAAGCAACACCAACAGCACGTTTTACCAGGCAAAACGTTATTAGCTTCGCAAATAAAATTAGTTAGTTCCGGGCAAATAAAATCGTTGCTCACGGGGCACGGGCTTCAGGGTCAAACGATATTCATCAAACAATCGTCTCCGTCCACTGGTCAAGCTCAACAAGTGCAACAGCAACAACTCAAAGTACGTTCGTTGAAAAATGTAATGAATTTTAATATTTAATTTTTTCTTCTAGAATATCTGCAATTAAAGTACAATTAAAAACGTAATTTTTTCATTCACCACGTATGTACAGCAGCAACCACAACAGCAACAACACGTTCAGCAGCGTATAGTTACGTCACAGCCACAGCAGCAGCAGCAGCAGCTTCAATCATCAGGAATGCAAAGGATAATCGCGCAAATCGGTGGAAAACCGATAGCAGTTCAAATACAACAATCTCCGCATCAGCAACAACAGCAGCAACAAAAAATCCTGGCGAAGGTATTGACGAGTGCGAGCGGTGGCCAGCTCATATCGGTCGAAAGTCTTCTGGCTCAAAAGGGCTTGAAACTCGCGACTACGACATCGCACGCCAATCAGCTTAATCGACAAGGCAAACAAGTGATACAAACGCAATATCAGGTAAAATATTTTTCAATATTTTTCATCGGAGATAATAATATTATCGGTACAAACTCTGATCGTGCAGTTCGGATTAATTTAAGATTTTCGTATGCCATTAAAGAAACAAGTGATCGAAAAGAGGTCGATATTCAAGAACTAATGTCACAGTGAATGGAAAATAGACTTTAAATTCCGGACATTGATTCGTCAACCAATTACTCTTCACTATAAACATTTTGTAGTTCTTTCATTCTTAAAATACACCGAACTAGTTTCTAAAACCCTATAAAAATATATATCAAATGACACGTCATTAGAAATCTGTCGAAAAAAACGCCTATGATTGACAGGATTTTATAAGTACAAATAAAAACAATTTCGATTTTTTCAAGGTTGTATCGCAAGCTTCAACTCAATCGGGTCAGCCAAAATTGATCGTGACATCGCATCAGCAGCAGACTCCAGGTGCACAGACAGTGAGAATGGTGACGGCCCAATTAGCCGGTAAACCGATTGTTTTAGCGAGTGGTAACAAGGGTGTGGGCGTGGGATTGAGTCAGAGTGGCGTTGTTCTCGGGAAGCAGCAATCTTCGCAGCAACAGAATAATCAGCAGCCGATAATATTACCGAGTCAGTTGTTGAACATAAAGACATTGCACGGGCTCAAAGTGATACCTACACCGGCAGGACTAAAAACAACCGGTGCGGCGGTTTACGCGAGAGTGATTGCGCCAACAACGATAGCCTCGACGCAGGCTAGTGTCGTACAGCAGCAACAACAAACTACTTTACAGACTCAAGCAGCGAGAAACAGTCCGTACGAGAATCAATGATGAAAGCTAGAACAATTGTTTTTATTTTATTCCGCAATTTTTATTTACGTTGCGTGAAATTATTTTCTTTCTTGAGTGAATGAGAAATCGAGTGTACAGCCAAATCAGGTCGTTTCTGGACGTTGAAATAATGAAAGAATATTATTTAATACATGAATACGTCGCAGGAATGTTGAGAGAGGACGTTGTGGTGCCAGGGACATAAAAACACAAACGCCGATTTACAATAAGTTGCGACTTATTCATAAAAAAAAAGTAATTACAAAAAAAAAACAACGCGTGGTACGATTTGAATACAAAAATACGATTTCGTCTAGACCACACACAAAAAATACACTCAGATCGACGAAACCGCTATGTTACTTTCAACGGTATAAATAAAGTCTTACGTATAGGTAAAGTTTGTTAAATTAATTGTTGTACTATAAATCTACGTTTCAAGTCTAAATCGCGCTCGATTTAATTCTCCTAAGCGGCTATAAGTTACGTCTTTTTTATTTTGTTTTTTAAATAATTTTATTATTACTAGGCAGTTTTTTCGCTGCCGCGTCTTTGGTCTGTGATTTTTTTTCTTCTCACCGTACGTTCGATTTTCCTCTTTGATGTAGGAACTTCTTCAAGATCGCCGCCGAGTATATATTGGATGCATAATATTAATTAATATAAATTTACCTCCGGATCCAGTGGTCTTACAAAATCGAGGAATCCTTTCGCGTTCAATGTTGCAAGTGAACTTGATTAAAAAAAGTGAAGAAATTTTTTTCTGTCCGGGAAAATCTTTTGAAAAAATTTCAAATGGTCAATATAATTGCAAAAAAATGCAACAACAACGTTTAAAAATGTCCGTCCATTAAAAACTGGAATGTTTCGTCATATAAAAAATAACACGATCGAATTTATTGTTTAAATTAATAAACCACTGGATGCAAGAGTAAATGGACATGCTATTTCCAAGCAACTTGAAAAATATCACCGGTAGTATCAAAATTATGGCGGTGCGGCACTGAATATAATCGAGAATATATCGAAGTAATGAGTTTACGTACACTCTAAACATTGTCTTGCGTTTGGTGGATCGAACAACTTCAATTTCAACGGGAACGAGGAAAAGTATCACAAGAATTGAAGAAAAAAAAATGTGCCTTTAGGCGATTCTTGTTTTTCTGGTTCTCTCGTGCGTCGATGAAGTTTTTCGTTCCTCAGGAAGACAAGGCGTTAAAACACGCGAGGTTAACGGATTTATCGAACTAACGAGTTTACGTAGTCTCATTGACTCGTCGAGCGAAACACGTCTCGACGATATTTTTTTTTCCTCTTCCTCGCTTCGCCCAACGAATTTATACTAACGCACGTACACAGACACACACATATACATATATATATATACAGACACACATACACGTTGAGGCGCAAAAGCGCGCAGTCAAAAAGAAAATTACGTCTCGGAGTTTCTTATGTCCTGAAATATGTCGATTAAATTATTCACACCTATGAGATATCCATCTTCGTGATTACCAACTTGCCATTCGGCGTCGTGTTGTATATTCGGCAAGTGAGGAGGTAATGGAAGTGTTTTCGCAAAATCGATCATCCACACACCGGCATTTTTCGAGTCGTGAACGAAAAGAAGACTCGAGCCGACGACCTCGTGGGAAGCGAAAAACGGCGAGGCCTTGAGCGTCGCGCGTATCGCTTTGAGACGTTGCAGGTACTTCGGTACAGCGTGCGAATAATTTTCTACAAAACGCTTTAGGGCTTCCGTAACCTTAATAAGGAAACACAAATTTATCCAGTTTATAATTTTTTCAAAGTCGTTGGAATACATTTATCGACGGAAATTCAAAATATATTAATTTTCTGGAAACGTAGGTTTCAATAATAAAAATAGCCAAAATTTATTAAAAAATTCGAATTAATTTAAGGCAGTGATTACTATTCGATAAATGACAGCAAATTATTCAATCGGTCAAAAAAAAAGTAGAATTGAAAATCTTTCTCACCTGTTCTCGCGTTCTCGTTGTTTTGAAGTCTTTGGACGATCCTCCGTGCCCGAGTTTAATACCCTCGACCCGAAACCCGAGCGTGGCAGTGCTCGATATCGTCTCACGCCATACCATGTACCGAGGTTTCGTGACTCCTTGAACTCTGCGTTCTTCTGCATTTGGTGCTGTTGGATCGACTTGAATCATTTTTTCGTACATGTCCTTCCGCAACTGAAGAAAGAATAAAAAACAAGAGCGTTAAAAAAAATGGACATCAAAAAAATGTGTACAACTGAGTCTTCCATTGTTCGGATGCATCGAGAAGTAAGTATTTGATTGGTCAATTGTCTAATTTTTAAAATAAAAACTTTTATTATAAATTCGGTTTTTGGCACTTGTCAAAAAATTCATTGTATTCCAATGATGGATGCCAATGTTTCGAGACCTTAAAAACTTAAAAAAAAAAGACTAACACCGATTGTTTAGTCAAAATTACAGGCAAATTATTTTTATATTCTGGTAATGGACTTGGGTCGTTACTCAAACGTTGAGTCATTAATTTTACTGTTTTTTTTTTCTTTAGATCGCGAAGAATCTATGCTTCGATAAATATTTTTTTGAAAGTCGATTTTTTTTCATAATCTGTGTAAACGATGCGTGGATTCGGAATTGAAAAGTGGGAGTTTACTTTGCTTTTTTGAAAAACACCTACTTTGGGTCGTTCTTTGGCTTTTGCCAGCTCGGACTCGAGGTAAGTTCGTACACCAACTTTACAATCCATGACACAGGGTTGCTCAAAATCACCGAGAAGATCCTGAAGTTGAAGATATGAGGCAATGATCGGACCCTTGTGTGCATCCTCGTCTACTTCTTTGTTCCCCGTGTTCTCGGTGCTTTGATGAGTGTGTCGCTCGTCCTCGGGTTCTCGGACGTCAAGTACGCCTTTGAATTCGGGCACGTAAGGCCTCAGAACGTCACGCATTAATAATTTGAAACAAGCCTCTTCTTGTGGACACAACTTTTTCAAGATCGTGCCTGGCGTTGGCCCGGCACGAAAATTTCCCTGGTGGCCCGCCAGTTGAACCTGTTGACATAAAAATATAACAATTTTTTATTAATTGTCTAATCATTTTATACATGGAAGTTCCAACTGACCTTGAAACTTTTTCTCTGTATTTTTTATCTCATTTTTATTTCATGAAATCCATTCAATTTAATCTCTAAAAGTTTCGTTAGATCATTTGTTGTTTTTTTTTTTTTTAACTACAAACGCTTTGATAGCCATTTTTTCAAACGAAATGGAATAAAATTTATGGATACGGAAATAAAATCATCGGTTTCTTACTTTTATTGAAAGACTGCAGGCGATCCGCTTAATAATTTTGAACATAGAGGTCAACACTTTTTGTTCCAATCTCGAATTTTTGTGACATAACTTAAACATCTAGTTTTTTCGTTGTTCTTTAGAAAAGAATTTGGATGCAAAAAGCCACTGACTCAAGTCTGAAACCTAAACGAACCGAACTTGAAATCGTTAATGTGAAATAAACAAAAAGCTGAACTCTGATGAGTTATTATAACATTTTTTAAACACCCGGTAGCAATTAATGTTAGTTCGCTGAACATGTAAACACTATCCATTTGTTTTTAAACGTCGAAATTATATTGAAAATAAAACTTGGCAACAACTACTTTTTTTTATTATTCTTGATCTTTTCACACAAATTTACTAATTCTAAATTTATCCAATAAAAAAAGAAGGCAGTTATGTTGATATTTTAATTTGCCAAGATTTGTGAGCATTTTCAATTTTTAAGAGGATTACGATCTCCTCGTTTGGACCCTTACCGATTGCAAAAAAAACAAAAACAACAAAGTTGACATTCTTTTTCTACCAAGTTTAGTTTTATTGATTCTTTTAAGCTCAATAAACTACAACGAACAAGAACAAAAGAAGAGCAATATTCCATCGACCAAAGTCATCCCAAACTACTGCGTACTAATTTACATGATGATTTGCTTTTCGATCAAAGAAATTATGAGACTTTACTATTCAAATATATGTGGACTTGTTTTTTTACGAACTTTTCTGATATTATCTTACAATGCAAATAATAACGAAATTTATTATACAAGTAAAGAAAATAATAAAACAAAAATAAATAAAATTTAATATTATTGAATAAAAACTCACCCATGGATATCGTTGCTTTTTGTATGTCTGAAAAAATGGCGTCCATTGAACAATGTTCCGAAGTTTTCGCCATCCAGAGCTCTGCAATCAATAAACAATAACGAAAAGCGTTAGAATGGTGTAAAAAAAATTAAAATTAATCGAATGAATAATGAATTTTTCGAAGACCAGACAGATCAGAACTAACGAAGCAAATAAATTGTTCAGCACGCTAGCTTTCGTGTATACAAAAAATAATAATAATAAATAGCGAAACCAAACAAAAAGTACCGGACGTTTCGACTGATCAAAATTCACCAGCCAAAACTTATTAAATTAAGGAACTGATCACGCGACCTTTCACGTTTATTGAACAAGTGAATAAATAGCAAAAAGAAAATATTCCATGGTTGAATGATGGCAAATTAATCACAGTGTTATGTTTATTAAGAATCCGACAAAACACGTGTTTTCCAACTACTTTTTTTAAATCAAAAGATAGTTTATATTCAACAATAAAATATATATATGCAAGTAACACGTGGTTACTACCATGGGGTCAGTTTGACCCAGAGGTAAAAACCACGACTCCTAATGCTATATGAGCAATGAAAAAATTTCGATTACGAAATGTAATGTAATGAGTAATGGAAATGATTCGTATTACAAAATATAATACAATGAGTAATGGAAATTTGACACATGAAAAAACGTAATGGAATGCATGAGTAATAATGAAAACGTCAATGCATTCGAAAAAGTAATGCATCACTTGCAAATTTGATTTTAACGTCAATTATAACGAAAAAATGATGTGATTCTTTGATAAATCGAAAACATATATTTCTTTATTTTCGATCCTAAGCAAACATTAATGAACGAAATAAATAATTCGGAAATCGTATCAGTGAATGACTACCTTTGTAGTGATATCTACATTATCGGTTGGAATGGTTCGGCAATCGGAATGATCAGATTCCCATTCGGAGCTAAGATCGTCACCGCTCGGTTCGCCCCACTCGATCAATGACGTAGTGGATGAGGACGTAAAACTCGATTGCGGCACTTCGAGGAGTTGTAAATATTGGCCGTAACCCGAGGTCGTATTATTAATAGGAGAATTGATATTGTCAACGAGTAGATGACCTTCGAACTTGTCGTTTATGAAATCGCAATTGAATCTCATTTGTGAGACTCGTGTCTCGGAGGTCAGACGTGTCTGATGGGTGTTTGGCGAGGGCGATGGACTTCTCGACGAGGACGACGATTGTCGATCTTGTGTGATAGACAAACGTCGCGAATTTCGTCTAACTCTTGGCCTGCCGATTCTTCGTTGCCGCGCCACCAATCGTTTCTCGCACAAATTTTCATCGTCGTGATGTAACACGACGCAACTGTCCGTGAAATTTGCTTTCGTGCAGACGATCTTTGGTATCAATCTTTCGCAAGTCTCTTGCATTTTGACTATTTTTATACACAATATTTAACTTTGTTTCTCAATTACGTAATCGACGATAACCAACCGTTCAAATTTATCAAAATAATTTAAATGTTTTTCGAAGCTCTGGATTTCGTAGCTCGTTCTTTTATCGAATTTATTTTAATGTGTTAATGACTCTCGTTTTAAATTACATTCGTAAATAGTCGAATAAAAAGTTATTGAGAACTTTATTTTATCCCACAATTTGTCGAAACAATCCACCACAATATTTCAAGGAATAATATTTTTTCGTTAAATCCATTTTGCAGAAAAATGCAAAATTCTACGACGATTTTTTTAGGCACACTATTTACGTTGAAACGATTTAATCACAATTTCGATTATTGTCATTCATTCGAAAAAATATCATATTTATTCGAGTCCTTATTCTTTTGTACTGGCTTGCCAAGCTCGCAGGACTAACAGGACTAGATAAAATGTGTTGCGGGCCAAAAAAAAAAGGCTTTTTAGTATGGCCCTCTCGTGCCAATTCGTGTAATCCCTGATAACTTTCTCGCGAAGCGATGAGAAGAGACTGCGCTGCGTGGAGATTTAGACTGTCCTTGACCAGAGAGTCGAGTCGAACTGACCCGCTTTTCACGTCGTCTGGTCGATTATAATCCTATTTCGTCTTTTCGCACACAAATTTGTCGATAAACTAAAGTTCCAATTACTATTGGATTTATAAGTCTCAAATATTTGAATTTCACCCACGCAAATAGTTTTTCGTCTTCGAATAAAGCGAATGGAAGAGTGAGAGAGAGGCGTGAACGCCTTGAGCCTGTTTTTCCGTATGTGTGGGCCTACTTCGTGACGATTTCGCGCGCTTCTCTTCGCGGCTGGAAAGCCTCGTGTGCCACTTTTTAATTCACGTCTTCGTCGCCAGTAAATATACACGTTGCGAAGGACTCTACGGATTTCTTGAGGTGGCAATATACACACAAAGCATAAAGAAAAAAAAAAGGATTTTTTAAATCATCGAATTATACAGCGTGATTTTTATTAAGTGTTTTATAAATCAGAATTAAATATCAACACTTTTTTTACGTATATTTCCACTCACTTCGCAATAATCAAACTTGATATCGCTCCTTTCGTTCTCATGAACTTTTTCGAACTGAATTCACGCCACAACGTTTTTTTCGATATTTTATCTCCTTTTTCTCAAATTCGATTATAATTGACGTATTTGGACTCGTAAGAATGACTATTATGTCGAACTAATGAGTTTCGGCTTATCTCAGAATCGTTGCGATATAAATCGACATAAATGTCGTCATGGATTGACACTTCTGTCGAACGAACCTCCAAGTCCAGATAAAAATGGTTTTATTTTTATTCTTTCCCCTTCTACTCTCTTTCACTCTCTCTCTCTCTCTCTTTTTCTTTATTTCTTTCGACAGCTTATCGTGAACCACAAAGCGGGAAAAAAAAATCTTATCTCGCAGGGTTGACACGACACGACGTTTATTTGACACGTAAAGTTTCTCGTTATTGATGCAATGCCGAGAATTCGATGCGAGGTGTTTTCCGCATTTTTCGTCGCGTCTTTTTTCTCCTTTATCTTTTGTGAGATGAAATTTCGACGAAATTTTTCAAGGTTCTTGGGTTCAATGGTTTTTCGTGCGAATCCAAAAACAGAAGCTTTATTTATAAACTCTAAATGTTATCATCGCACACGCAATTCAGTTGTCAATTATGATGAATGACTAATTATCGTTCATTTAATTAGTCCTAATGAATAAATAGTCACACTGTTGTTTAAATTCGTCGAATTAATGATTTTGACGAAGATTTATTGACGCGCGATTGAAAGACAAGTCTTCGACACCGTCGAGCTTATATTGCACACTGCGGTTATCAATCGTCAACTTTATGGATCAAAATTGCCCGTTCGTTGTTGCGCAAGAGATCTTACGCGACGGTTTCGCGCATACATAAAATATTGAATTTCTATCCTCTCGATAGACGTAATTCAATACAAAATGGAGTCGATCTCGACAACGTGCGATGAAATACTCGCGATCGAAATCTCCGCACGAAATAGCCAAACAAATTGAATGATATTTGATATATAATTCAACAAATTATAATTGAAACTGGATAAATGAAATATTCACTCGATATTAATCGTTGGCAAGTGACTTTTTCAACAGCTCCGGCTCAAGAACTCGCTCGACAATGATAACATAATCGTGGGAAGTTGTTCACTGGACCAACAAATGTTATCTTCATTAATTCTTGCGCTCTCTTCGCCCTCCACTCTTTGCATGGAGAAGAACCCACTGAATTACATATGCGCAGTCGTAAACTCGAGAAGCAAACACTCTTACACACGTATACAATTTTTTCTCACTATCGTATCACGGAACTTGACTCCCGCACACTCGAGGATATTTCTGTCTCGTTCTTACACTTGTAAATGATTCTAACCACGGAAATGTGAAACGAAACGACTGAACGAATATATATATTTGTACAAAACAAAGAAACACGTGTTTAAAAGAATGGAAGAGAACGAAGAATCTACGGACGAAAGAATCTTGTAGAGCGAAACGTTTTACGGGCCAACTCGAACTGAATTGCTCTCGACGATCAAAGAATCATTTATATACATATATATATAGATATCTCTGTCTATATTTCTCTATATATTTATAGCTATATACTCACGATGAACTTTACACAGTACAGGGGAACGACTGGAATGAAGAAAAAGTGGACGAATAAGAGGAAGGAGTGATCGAAGAAATCTTGCGGGGATTTCTTCGTGTTGTATAGTAAATATGACTCGGCCAAGAGGTTGATTTACGTGCACACGGGCCTTACCGAGTGACCGCACACGCTTTGCAAATGCGTCATCGGGACACAACGCCGGGCTAATTAATGCATACATATACATACACATTATTAGAGAACTCTGCGAACCTGTTTAACACACGATCTTCTATCTCTCTTCCTCTCGCTCTCCTTTTCCTTCTTTCTGTGTGCGTGTGTTTGCATTTTCATTTCGTTCACTCGTCCATAATATACGTCTCATTTTTTTTCTCTCTCTCTCTTTAGTTTTTTTTTCTCTTCACCTGCGAAATGTGACGTCCGAAGAATGTATGTGCGATTTTACGAAAACCGGAAGACCTAAACATAACAGGAAACTACTGATTCACTGCAGACGAGTCAGAACGAAATACCGTTCGAAGCTGTCACTTAGAAATCCATTTCTACTAAATACGATTTAGAGAAATTTTTCATTAAATTTGTAGAATACAAAGTTTTAATGTGGTTTCGAGAGAATTGACTTTTTATACGGATGTTCAAATTATTGGTGAACAGTTTGACGGATTCTTCTTTTTTTTTATGCTTTCAGTACTTTTTGTCTCACGTTAGAGACTCGGGGAAGTTTCGACGTCGAGTATTAAAAACAAAAGTTGAATATACTCAAGTGTTTGATTAGTTGACATTTTTTTAAGGTACTTTGCATCGTAACATCATAGGAAAATGATGAAGTTCACAAAGATTTTTGTTTACAAAATAAATAAAATGCGAGCGACCACAGCTTCGCAGACGTCCTCGGAAGCAAACGATCATGTTATTAATACGTTATTATTATGTTTCGTAATCCGTGGCGAATGGAAGATTGAAAAAAGACGAAAAGGAGGAGGAATCGCTTGATGGTTAACCAGCTCGTCTCTCAATCGCGTTTTAATGAAGATGTACAACTATTAGAATCACTCGAGTCAACCACGCTCGTATTTTATCACGTTTTAAGTGCCGGGCTACCATAGACGACGTATATTTACGTCCTTTTAAATACATCGCTAATAACCAGCACGGGACACAAACATATTAAGAGCTTACGACTCCCATTTCCAGCGATCTGTGATCGAGTTTTGACCATGGAAAAAAAGATGAAAAAAAGGACAAAATCATCGTTGTAAACACACGTGCGTATGTCAAGACACAAAACTTTTTTCGGTGAGCAACTATCGCTTAATTGAGGGCGGACTGGAACCTCAGAAAATTGTTTTAAATTGGGAATTTTTTTTTTTTTTACGGGTTTAAGTAATTTCGACTGGTTATACTTCAATTTTTGTTGGAACACATTCCAAGTTTATAAAGTTATAAGCTTCCATGTGACGGCGGAAGAAAAAATATATTCACCTCAATTGCTGATCGAAATTTTGATGAAGGGTTATAAGAAAATGAAAACATTGAATTATTTCAAAAACTTATGCGAATGTAGTTATCGTTGTAGGTGGCAGTATTTTTTTTTTTTTTTTTTTCACTGATAGGCGAAGGTTTCTTTTTTGTTTTCTACTTTTTAGACTTTCAGTTTCTTTCGAATGGTCTCAAAAATTGAATTTCTCAATGAATTTTAGCCGTTGATTTTATTCTGTGACATAAATTTTTCGATTTTTATTCGACACGCATCATAAAAGTATTCAATTCGCATTTTCCAATAGCACGCTTGAGTGAATGAAAAGAAATTCTCGTAAATAGGCCAATTTTTCAGCTGGTTAAATTGGTTTTGCGCGCTAAAAGGAAAAGAAAAAAAACGAGTAAAGAAAATAAATGATGGTATAAATACAGGTGCGTATATAAATAGCTCGTGGTAAGTTAAAAAACAAAACGTTTACACAAAACCATCCGGAAATACCTGAACGATAGGAGACTAGCGAACTCTTATCGCAAAGAATGTGAGAAGTGGAATTACCGATTACGAACAATCAATATCATTGCTATAAATTATCAACGAGTGTTTTTACGTTATGTAGATAGATCTCTCGCGTGCGCAAGTGCCATCGTTTTGAATACGAAGCGCCCCGCGGCAGGTTGCGCGCGCAATCGAAAACATTGAGCTGAACAAAAAGTAGGGAAAGTCGCAGAGTGGCGAGCACGAAATAGTGGGGGAAACGAAGATAAAACGGGACGTTGACGGACTCAAGAACTTCAGTGTTCAGTGTCACGGCGTCCGTTGCCGCGATTGAAAATTACTTCGAATCTATAATTTCAAGCACTTTGCTCAATGAAAATGCGAGCAGTTATAATTTCACGCAAATTGCTATGAACGAGGAAGGATTTCAAGTGATCCAGAGTCTCGTAGGTTTTGGGAACATGTTTAATTCAAGTTTCTCTGAAACTTGAAATGAAACATCCAATATGACTGTATTTATATGTAAATGCATGCTTTACAACCGTGATTCCGAGAGTCCTCGAGTCACATCGTTAATCCACAGAACTATAATCAATCGGCAATAATGAGGAGCAGACAGTCTGAGCACGTGCTCGAATCATACTCTTAAGACGATATCGTTCATAAGCAAAAATATCGTCTTTTCAATGATATTAAAGTTTGAATGGTTCGAACGCGAAGAAAAATATTTTTTTTTTATCCATCATTTGTACAACTTTTGAAGATCATCTCAATTTTTTAAGTTTATTTAGTTTTCACGTAAAAAAAAAAAAAAAACGACTGTCTAGTTATCGTAATGAAACATCGTGTGAAAATGTTGGGCCCAGTCGAAAAAAAAATTTCGTTGCAATTAAGAAATGCAATATCATACGATCCTGCAGTAAAAAAAAATCAATTTCCTATTAAACTTGTGATCGTTGAGATCGTTTTTTATAATGAATTCATAATTATTTAATTGGTTTTTTTGTAAAATCTGACTGCTTTCGAAATGCCAGAAACGTCGGACATTTTCTTTCCTTTTTCGATCGTGTTTCATGGGGTTTCTTAAAAATAATGTTTATCGAGTGTATGTTCGTTGTTGAGGTTAAGTTTTTATGTTTATTGAAATGAATATTACACCAAAAAGGGAGTTGTGTATGCAGCCAAGATCTATATTTGTATTTATGACCGATGGATGTTGCGAGGTGTAGATGGTCGAGAAGTCGGGGGGGATGTAAAATCGCGAGTACCGCTAATGGAGCACTGCCGGGCGGATAATGAACGCGTACGCGTTCGTGAGACTCAGTAAGACTTGCGGTTAACGAATGAGCCTCTGAGAGGCGCGAGACCGCGATTGCAGAGCCGCGAACCCTCGGGGGACGCGAGTTAATGAGCCTATGCCACTGTGCTTTGAATCTATATACAGGGTGTCCAAAAAGTCATCGCCAAAAATGTGTGGAAAACGTAGATTGACGTATTTCAGAAAGAAAAGTCCTTAGCAATTTTCCGCTCCGACGCACCGTTCGTGAGATATTTATCAATTAGTATTAATCGGTCCACTGCCCTGTAAAGCAACGGACAGCAGTAGAACCGGACCTCTCCGGGCTCTAGTCACTGACGCATCCCCTCCACATGTTTTTCTCTATCGGTTCCTCCCATTGGCCAATACAAATGAATTAATGTCCCCTCAGCAATCGATTGCAGACAGAAAATAAGAACGATGTTTCTCTTCATAATTTCACGAAACCACATGCTACGAAGTTTTGGGACACCCTATAAGTGTAAATATATATTGTATCGTAATCGAGGACTCCTCAGAGAGCAACCGTTTGCAGCAGGACGGTACCAATTACGATTCGCGAATTGTGTTCGAGGGCCATATCAATGGAGCCACTGGAGAGCACAAATCGTATTCCTGTAACACAAGCGCATATGTTCGCGAACGTAATTTGTGGCAACTTCGCGTCGAATAAAGTGTTTGATTTTTCACGCGTTATGACTATCTTCTTACATCGATTTTATGCTAATTTTATCACTTTGTCATCTCACCTCCGCGGGTATGGTTTTATCATGTTTAATTGTCATTCGGCTCTCCTGAAAGTCCTTACAGAGAGCATCACTTGACACTTTTTACCATGAGTGAAAAAAAAAAAATGGTCGTCGTATAATTTCGGACATGGATTTATGAAAAGTGTAACAAAAAAGGTTAGTAGAGCGGCATAACTTTAGAAGTTTCAATTGTTGAGAAATTATAGAATTTTATAATTGGGCTATTTTGCACGTGGTATTGCAAGTTCATAAAATTCTTTTAAGAAACTCGTAAAGGCATCTCGTAAGCATAAAGAAACGAGAGCGACTTAACTTAAGCGACTTAATTGACACACGCGAGTGATTGAGCAATAAAGTCGCCTTCTTTTCTGTGTTATCCTTATTCGTGTTTTTCGATATCTCTCTTGCTCTTAGTTAGTGCGTTAGAAAGCTCGAGATTCTCACCGTTGGTGAATGATTTTCAAATTCCATGAAACGAACTTTTTTTCGTTTGAATTCACAAATTTCGAAAACATTTTCCGTGTTTCTTTTGATACTTTTTTTAATATGAAAATTTCTCCAAATTGGGATTCGAACAGTCCACATAACCAAATGCTCGTGCAGTGACTTTAACGACCACATGGAAGAACGAAGAGTAATATCTCGAAATATTGTCTCATGCCGGGCAACTTGACACTGTATTTATTATTAATATTTCTTCAAACATCTCCAAACAATCGATTCTTGTTATTATAATGCTCAATTAATTTCCCTCGAACGTCAACAAGTTTGAACGTTTGGGAAGCCTGATCGTAATCGATTTGGCAGAAACGAAAATTTTGAGGAAACTACAAATACGAAAATAATTTTTTTGGAAAAATGTCTTGTATTTCAAAGTTATTTTCAAATAAATGCGAAACCGTTGGTTGAGAATGTACGATGAAGGAAAAAGCTTGAATTTAATGGTCGAGCAATATATCGATGACAGTGTACAAAATGAACAGAAAAAAAGAAAAAGAATGTTTTTTTTTTAGTCGTACATGTCCACCCGACGTTATTTACGCTGTTGCTTTATTTATGGGTTCTTAGTAAGCGTCCAAACGTTTTATATTCGTACAGGATAGTTCTTAGAAAATAAAGACGCTCGTTTACCTTTTTTCGTCCAACAGAGGGTGGGTGCAGTTGATGTTTATCAACAATTCCGAGGAGGCAATCGTCGCACTTGCAGTAAAGATTGGTCGTTGTTGCCGACGAGTCTCCGGAAACAACGGAACTGAAGGTACTCGCGCTAGTTTGGCTGTCCATCGAGTCCGTTCTGAGTAACAAGGTTTTGGTCACTGTGAGAGGATTATTAGCCGCGTGTTTATGATCTTTATAAACATCGGTTATACTCTGTCGTTCGATTTTCGCGAGTAACAATTGTTCCATGAGATTCAAACTGGGAGATGTCGGTGTTGTTGGTTGGCCGACTCTCGTCGAACGCGACGATCCTTCCTTGCACTCGTTTTCCATAATAAACTGATGTTTTCTTTTACACAGCCAGCTGTGCTCGCACACAAACACAAACGACAAACAGGCGCACTGTGTATTTACGATATTACGCAATAGTCTTTTCCCCAAGCTTTAAATTCGTTTTATTGTTTATTCCTCGTTATTATTAAACAGAGATTGAAAAATTATGAATTTTCCACGATAAAAAACGACGCGATTCGATTCGTTGTTACGTTTCTTTTGCTCGAGCACGTGTTTCACGATAAGCAGTAATTTTTTTTAACATGTAACAGTCTTGACCTTGAGACACAAGAAAAATAGAGAAATAGAGCGATAGAGAGACCAAAAATTATCAAACAAGAATAAATATAATTAAGTTTTTGCTAAGTCAGTAAGTAATTATGCTTGTGAGCGTGAATTGTCGTTTTTATCATTATTTTCAATTTTAGGTTATGTTCTTAATCTTTGTGGAAATTCCATTATACATAACACGACACTGAATAATTTGCTTAAATTATTTCTTCAAATCAAATATAAACAAGCGTCGGTTATGTCGCGCCGAAGCGCTTGAGGTATTCAAGTTCATCCATCAATTTCGAATCTAAATGTCTTACGAAAATATACTTCGTTCCGAGTCAAAATACCGCATTTTATTGGGGCGATCCATTCAATATCCTTAATCGAATAAACTAAAATTTGTTGTTTTTATTATTTTCCGAGCATATAATTCCGTCCAAAATAATCAACTTTTTTTCATTGCGTATTTGGCACATTATTCTCGTAGCCAAATTTCGGCACTATGAAAATAACGACGTCACAATTCGTATCGACGTATGATTGTACGTGACTCGAGCCCACAGGGGGCCATTCGGACGAGTACGCGTTGCTTTGAACGAAATTGACGTGCCTGGCTCGTATACCAATGTTGTTGTTTTCTTTTTTCGTGTACCGATCCGGCCGGCGACCACCAACGATGTTTTTTTTTTCTTTACTCGTGAACCTTTATGGGAAATTTATTCCCAAGCACAGGTCTCTGTTGAGCTCGAGGCAACGATCTCGCAAATGACTAAACTACAAATCAAACTTTCACTCAAGAAAATACGTTTAACGAGATAACTAAACATCAACAGAGCCCGAATGACGATCGGAATCGGGTTCAGTAAAAACACTGATTTTTTTTTTTTTTTTTTTTTTTTTTTACGTATTTATTATGTAAATCTCGTTGTAAAATGATTTGTTACGGTCGTTGTAAACAGTCCGTAAATGTATAGTCATTTTTACGTGTTCACACGCTATATTTATATAAAAAAAAAAAAAAAATTACATGAATATATGTAAATAACGAAAATTCACGTGCTTTACTCCCGGTAACGGATGCGCAACTGTGCGCTCTCTGGTGATGGTTTTCGCTCTTGGCTCTGTACGGGCTTATACTTTGCTCCTGTGTCACGGCCTCGAGCACCACGTAATGGCTATTAAATTAAATGCCGTGCCCGAAGCGAGCCCATGTACCGAGCACTTTTCTGTGCCGATCGCTACACCCGCGCCTTGTCTCTATATCCGGCAATCACCTTCTTTTTTATCCTACGTTCATACGTTCATCCGCTTTTGTTACGGCTCATTTTTACCGTTCACGTTTTTGTTCCGAAGTCATTTTTTTATTATTTCGAAACGAACGAGCGATTCGTTTGGCGAAGTTCATGCAAATAGGCACAGGTGGCGTAGCGATGTGAAGCAAGCGCCACCGCGGGCAGTCCTCGCTCTTCGTTAGTAGCAAAAAACTAGAGTTCTTTTAGCTTATTCGAGGTTATATTTACTTTAACGATTCCTTTTTGAACGATCCGAAGTTTTGCATAATCGATGAGATAATTAATTTTTTCTAATATATTCGTAGGATTCGAAAAGTATGAATTATGAGTAATTCTTCATGTGCATACGTATGAACTGTGTTCGGTTTCATGATATTCGCGTAAATGTCAAATGATTTTGTCACGCTCGACGACCGCGAAATTGAAAATTAAACAGACACGATTCTCTCGGTGTTATTTGACCGGAAAAGCTAGAACGTTGGGAAATAATTAATGACAGAAGGAAAAAAAATGCTCTGCAGTACTTTGCGATGACGTAGCTAAGCATTTCGCAGCTCTCATCCGAGCAATGTATCCCGAAGAGTATGTTTGTTCTTTTTTTTATCTTTTTTTTTTTTTTACGTTTTTCAACCGTCCTCAAACATCGCTCATGTGTTACACATCACGTGGTACGTCGCGAAACTCTTCCTTTATCGCAATTCAAGAGAAGCTGAGTGGTTTCTTTGTCCCGTAACGAATAGTTAGCAAATGCTGTTACAACATTTTCTCTCGCATAAACAGTACGCTCATGTACGAGGATTTCGGCGCAAAATTAACACGCTTTGAGTCATACGTTTAATTACATTTAATTACGTTTAATTGAATTGAAATTTCATACTCGCGAGTTTTGGGGGTCGCTGATTACGAATCGGAACTCGAAATTCGAAAATTCACGATTAATTGTTTATTTTATGTCACAAAAATCACCGTACGGACAATTTTGAAAAAATTCTCTCCAATTTCTTGGAGTTTGGCGTGTATTGAGTTTGTGAAAAAATTGGGATTTCGTCGTTCATAATAGGTTAGTAAAACATGAATTTTTTCGTGCAAAGTATGAAATTCGAGTATTTATTTATATGCGATATTTGTGCAATTGACAAATAATTTCATATGAAATACAATATCGCACTAGATGAATATTCGTTCCTTGGGCTTTCTCTATTACCTTTTTTCTCACTTTTTCTCTGTTTTTATGTAAATAGACAATTAAGGAATGATAAATTAACTGATTAAAAACATTAATTCATAAATTAACAATTATTCAATACAAACGATTGTATAAAAGCCTACAGGATGATTTTTTCTTTATTCCTACGGTCTATGTTTTTGTGTCGGTTATGATAAATCGTTATTTACTCTATTATTTCCGTACAAAAGGCCCCGAAATTTGCGCGAGTGTGAAAGATTTGTTTATACCGTGATTAATAATGTTCGAATGTTTCGGTTGATATTTTTCTGCGTTCAGACGTCCTAAAAAATCTATAATTTACCGGTCAAGCGATTCCCGCACTACTGACGGCGAATCTGACTATCGTGAACGAGTTAGTAGGACTGGTCGACCGGGAGTCATTTCAAACTTGTATTTGCACCATAATCTCTCCCTTTCTCTATTTTGTTGAGAAAGATTTCTTTTTATTTTTCAATTGTCACGTTTCTATTTCACTTCCTCGCCCACATATTCAATTCGACATTTGTAAGTCGTTTTTGTCCGCGAGATATACGTTTTTACACGTCACGCACTTTAGACTTGTGAGCATGCGAAATATATTTGACAAAGAATTTGGGGGTTTCGCGGTGAGAGATGTTTCTTGGACGATCACCTCTACACGACTCGATGAACATTCCTTGTACTACCGTCACGGTCTCTCTCTCTCTCTCTCTCTCTCTCGCACTTTTTCTTTCTCTTTCTTGGTTCCCCTCCTCACTCAGATTTTTCGCCCGCAAGGTTTTGTTTTATTTTCAGCGGTATGAATTATTTTCATGGGTTTTCCCACGTATTAAACTGTTTTTTTTTAACTACGCTATGTTTGTTCATCGAAAAGTTCCTTTCCTGTCATTCAATAGGTTTTTATTTTTTACTGAATGTTTTGTAGTTTTCTTCGGTTCGAAAAATCAATTGGTTTTCAATCTTCTTTTTCTTTTTCAATTGTTCTTTTTTCTCATGTAAATCGATGTTTTTCTTTGATTTCTTTTTCTGTTCTCGATTGTTTGTCTC
Source organism: Campoletis raptor (assembly GCA_948107755.1). NCBI lineage: Eukaryota > Metazoa > Arthropoda > Insecta > Hymenoptera > Ichneumonidae > Campoletis > Campoletis raptor. The sequence continues at coordinate 7,213,000 of OX403630.1, read as the reverse complement.
TTCAAATGACTTTCGTTTGTTTATATTTTCTCAACGTTACATCAAATCGATAACAAAAAAATCTGTTGCTGATATTTTGTTTATCGTTCAAAAGATTATTATGAGTTGTTGATTGTCACAATTGTTTGTGTTTAAATCGATGTTTTCGTTTTATTTATTTTCTCATTATTTCTCGTTGTGAATAACTGCGGGCTTTTTTATTCTGTTTCTTAAAAACTTTTATCTCCCTTTTTGATGCGTTATCGACAATTTTATTATCGATCAGATGTCTTTTTTCTGTGACGTCAATAATACGAATTACTTGGAACAACGATGTCGGTTAAAAGAAAAAAAAAAGGAACACAAATGACGCGACACTTCATGCTCGGAGAGACCGTGAAGACAGTGAATGAGTGACTGCTCCCGCGAATCACTGACTAACTTACTGGGCTCTTTTCTATGCTTCATGCGACGATGGTCATTACTTAAGAAACTTGCTCGGGATATTTGCTGTCCCCACGTACTTGAGTATCCGACACACGTGTCGAACCGGCTCACCAAGCTTCGGTAATCTTTCCTCTCTTTTAAAATCGTATAAAATAATTTAAAAAAAATAACCTCATCTACGTTTTTATTATTTTTTTTCTAACGGGTGTTTAGAATGTCTTTAATTGTAGTCACTTTGAGCGAAAATAAATTGTGTTGCGGAGTTACCATGGCTAAGCGGTCACCCAACCAAGTACTGGCCTCGTCCGAGGTTGCTTTACTTCGAAAATGACCGGAGCCACACGTCAGTCGAATACTAATCGCTATCGATATTGACAATTTAATAATTGATCCCTTTTTTTTTTGTCACCCCGAAAGAATGAAAAATATAAACTTTTTCTTGATTCAATGACAATATAAACATGAGAAAATAATTGTACAGGTTTTTACAAGCCAATTTGCAGAAAAAAATGAGGTGAACAATCAATGGATGATTCAATAAGAAGTTGTGCGTCTTTTTCTTCTTACAATGATTTTAAATGCTGCGCAAATATTAAGGGGAACTAATTTCGTTGAAAAAATCATTTGCAATGATTTTTAATCGGTTCCTATTGCAAAGCTGTTTATTTCCTTTTATATTCACAACGGAGGCTCGACTTCTTTGTAATCCTGTTTTTTTTTTTTTTTTTAATATCTCTCTCACGAAGCGAAGAAACTGTTTTCTGCTCGCGGTGAGGAATCCGTTATGAATTCCCATTCATAATTCATGGCTGTGACGTTTGTTGTGTTTACGTTTTTTCTTACATCTTATTTTGTGTTTTTGTTTGAATTTTTTTATTCTCCTTTTACAAGGTTTTTTGAGTAATGAGAAAAAGCAGATCATCCTTTACGTTTGCTGTGTATCGAACATCGTCAATCTTCACATAGAAAAACGCCTTCACATGCAAAAACTCATATGACCAAAATCATAATTTTTTCAAACACATTGTTATTGAAATAAACAAATGAATTAATGATGGACTTTGTTTCTTTAAATAATATTTCAAACAAGTATCGTCACTCAATACTCGAATTAATGACGATGTAAAAACGATAATTTATCTTTTAAAAATAAACGAATTTAACAAAAACCACAGTTTAGTGCTTTTTTTAATTTTTTTTATCACATTCATTGTCGTTCATTATTCAATGTCATTATTTTCAATTGATCAACAAATTGAATTTTTATTCCAATTGACCAAATGATGTCTTCGTGCACAAAAAAATTATTTCAATATCGTTGAGGCTTTTTTAATCACACTGTACACGACATGTTCGTGTACTTTGATACAAACGTAAAAGCACAAATGGATGTTGACTCGATTACGTTATTGCTCGCGTGTACCTTTCAAATGAACACACGAATCAAGAGACACACGATTTAAACAAGAAAAAAAACCATGTTGCGGTTGAATTCTTCAAGTGCTTGAGAAAGAATTCATTTCGTGAGTGCACGCAGAGTATTCAGCAAAGTATTCGTAAATTGACTATTCCCCAAAAGGTGTTTTGCACGTTTTCGAATCAACATCAGTGAATCGATTTTAAAAAATAGCAAAATATCAATATTCAGAAATATGGTTACGTTAATTTTTTAGTTAGTTACTCAATATATAGATTTTTCCAACTAAAACGATACGTCTGCACGGAATATTTTCATGAAGCAATATAACAAATAAATAATAAATAAAAATTGTTGGAAAAAAAAATTAAATAATTCCCTTAGGAAGTGTTGGGAGAAAGTAAGAGATGCGGGAGATCTCGAATGATTGAGTCGTCGATTGCAAAATTCGGAACACGCATGTATGGAATATAGTAAGCCGGTGTAGTAACAGTTCTTACGTTTTCTTTTTTTTTGTCTCTTTATTTTATTTCGCATTTCATATGACAGCGGGAGCTACGAGACCATTAATCGAATAAAAAATGATAAAAAAAAAGAAATAAAAGCAACGACATTTGTCGATCATAATTGCTCCTGGGACTGTAACGTAGTCGTAGCTCGTTATGATTGTGATAGTTTTGCAATACAAGTGGAACACGACAAATTGTCTTCCTATAAACGTACGATTAGAACGTATCTTTACTCGCGTGGAATATTTTTCTCAAACTCATTTGCATTTATATTTACGGTACAAACTCTCGGAATTTTATTGTTCGCTTTGTTATTTGTGACAAATGAATGATTTCTATTGTCTTGGGTGGAGAACAAATAAAAAATAAGAAGAAAAATAAGCAAAGTTATTTTTTATTGTTGAGTTTTAATCGTTCTTTGTTTTCATGGGTTTTTTAGAGGAATTCTTGTGGTTGTGTTCCTCGATGTAACCTCATATGAAAGAGTTCGAGAAACAAAAAAAAACGGTTTATCAAACAGAAAATAAATGAATGTAATGTATTTTTTAATGGATTTTCAACCATTTTTAAAACTTTGTTCGATACGTAAATCTGACGCGAAAGAGGAAAATATTGCCTGACCACCAAAAGTGCTCGAAATCTCAGCTGAATCTTTGAATCGATAACCTGAATGTTCGAGAGAGATTCATCTCACGTTCACGTGATGGAAACTCGTCGAGAGAACGAAGCTCTGACGCAGATGAGAATTTACACATGAAGATCGTGTCCCAAGTCATTGTAGCATTCACCAAAGGCCTCACGAAGCTCAATCATCATTTACGAAGAGCCCACGCACGGCCAACACCACAGATTATATTTTGTATATACAGGGTGTCCTGAAAGTCTCGTAAAAAATTTACAGGCTTTGTAGATCTTTGAATTCTGAAGACAAAAATCCTTAGTCACTTTTCTCTGTTAGTTTCCACTGATGAAACATTTGTCCATTTATTATCAGTGACGAAAAAGATCGTCAGAAGTTTACCAGGTTTAGTAGATTGTACAATTTTTAAGGAGATAAAAGTCTACAGCTGTTTTTTTCTGTTGATTGCCACTGATGAAATATTAATCGATTAATATTAAATGACGAAAAGGGAGCTTGAAATTTACGAAGTTGAGTGAATCGTGTGAATAATAACGAAATAAATCCATAGCACTTTGCTTTCGGAATCAACGTTAAAGTAATATAAATCCATTAATAATTCATGCCCAAAAAGGGACCGAATATAAGTTCGGTGAATCGTTAAATTTTCAAGATAATTGTCGTTATTTTTTCTCCTCAATGTTCCTCCGCATAGTGTCTCAGGTTTTTACGTTTCCAACCGAGCCGACGTTCACTGTACTTTACTAATTTTTCCATTTTCATAAAGACCCTCGGAATAAGTGTTGCGCCGGTTAATGATTTCAAATTGCAAGAGTGCGTTTTATGATTTTAAAGTTTGCCACCAAAATCTATGTCTGCTAAAAAAATTGGAATGATTCGAAAAATAATATTTTTCGTTTGTATATAAGCGGCTGGATTTGATCGCGAGATATCAATAAAATAGTCACTACTTGAGCGATGCGCTGTGATAAGAAGTGAAGACTCAGAGAAAAGCGGAAAAGGTCGTTAACCCTTTGAGTCGTACATTTTCTTTACGTGACTGGAAATTTGGTACTCGAAGGTTTTTAGGCTCCTTGGTTACGAATGTGAACTCAAAATTAGGGATTTAAAAATTAATTGTTTCTTTTATTTGTAACAAAAACTACCAAACGGATCATTTTGAACATTTTTTGTTAAATTCCTACGAATGTTGTGAGTTTGTGAAAAAATTGACATTTTGATGTTCATAATAGTTGCCTGGAAAATGATTTTATTTTATTTTTTCATGAATAAATATGAAATTTGACAATTTACTTATAAGTCGAATTTGTGCAATTAACGAATAATGATTCTCCACATTTTTTTTTTGACATTTAAGAGTGTCATCGGGATCGTGTAGAACCACAAAAATCCGAAATTTGTTGTCGAACTAGTAGTTCAATCATCAAAAAACCGAACAAAACAACAAATTATGACTCAATCGCTAAATTATTACCCCGGTAATAATCGCTAAATTATTGGCCATGTGATTTTCTAGTCAATTCCTTATCAGTAATGCATGGAAGAAAAAAAAGTGAAGGATTTATCTTGTTCAAAGTCCTATGATCGAAAAATCCGCCTAGTTTCGCGTATGACTTTTCCGACAGCCTGTATATGCGGGACACGTGATCACTTAGCAAATACATCGAGTGAGCAGGAATTAATTTGATCACCCGTAGGTCGCAGTTCGCTGATAAGCGTCGCGTTTGTCACGTTGTTTTGATTAATTCGAGATTCTAAACACTCATACTCTTTTAATTGTTATCTCCCTCGCAAACTAATTAGAATTCGTACTCCTACGCGGCACCTTTGAAACGCGTTGTGTGTTTTTTTAAGGAATATAAATTATTCACTATGATTTATCATCGATATTCCGAGCTAACGAAACCTCAGTTTCTCATTAATTTCTTCGTTTCTTTATTTTTTCAGTCATTTCGTTCTTTGGCTCGAATTGTAAATAAAAGTTAAGCTCGACTCGAGAAAAAAACGTATTTCGTTGCTTTCTAAGTAAATTCAACGCCAAAAAATGTCTTGTGACGTCTTTCAAATCTCCAACTGGAGAAGAAGCCGAAATAATAAGAATAAAAATACTGACCTGTGGTCGTTTGAGCGGTTGAAGTTCAGTGACCTCAAAATCATCTCCGCTTAAACTCGAATTTGTCGAACAATCGGAAATCTTTCGAAACGGTGGGATGTCTAACAGTTCAATACTTTTTTTGGCATCTTCACTGTTCTTTCTTCTCTCTGTCGTCCTTGTCGTGGTCGTTCGTTGCTCGGGATTTGTGTATTCTGGCGTAGAATTATCATTCTTGTGGCAATATGGATTCGGCGATGCCAAACAAGAATTTCGTCGGTTATTCGGATCGTTTATTTGACTGCAATGAAAAATTTCGAATTATTCTTACATTTTTATTATCGAGGCATTTACATCTACTTTCTCGTTACATCAATTGAACTTAAAAATAACAAGATTTTCTCGTATCATATCGGTTTTTTAAATTGTGGATTTCCGATCGAACTTTTCATCAAAAAACTACCATTTTCAATGTTAAATTCTTCGAGTTCTTGCCAAAAATAAAAGAAAGGGCTGTGAGTTAGCGATTTTAACAATTTCGATCTTAAACTTTATCTACACACTTTGTAGAAATGTAAAATATTAACAGAGTATCAAAATTTGGAAAATCCATTTTCTTCGACTCGAGCTTATGTGGCCTTTTTACAAATATTATTTATTTCATAAACAAAAGATTAATAAAAATTTCATGCTGAGTTGAAAAATCTAGAGTGAAATTTTACTTTAAAAGTTGTTTATTTTTATTTTTTCATATATACGTGAATTTACCTATTCGTGATCGAAACATTGGAAGCGAGGCAAGCACAACAAGAATCCGAATGTCTTCTTCTTCCGCAAACTTGAAGTAAATGACTGTCCAAGGAACTGGTGAGATCCTCGAATTCTCTTATTTCGTCACAATCGAGACAGGAACAACTGCTTGCTCGACTGTTCGTTTCGCTCACAATACCCTCATATTTCTCGAGGTCGGGATCGCTCCTCTCATATTTTTCCTCTAAATATGAATAATCGGAATAGTCGCTTACAACGACGCTTGGAGTTCGCCAATATCGAGGTTTACCTTCGGATGGTTCGTCGTATTCGACTCTATCACAGATGATCATATTTTCCCAGCCTTCAAACAAAAAGTATTCGAAATTTTTAATTCGATTGTTCGTTTCATATCAAAAACTTTTGTGTACTTAATCAAATAATAATAATAATCAAAAACTTTTTAAAAACTTCTAATATATTTAAAGATATTATTTTGTGTTTGGGAAAAATGTAGATATATTTTTTGAATTTACGAAATACATTTTCAAATAATTTTCAATTTTCCTGGAAGTATTTTTCTTTTTTTAAGAGATTCTGGAATGAGTGTTATTGAAGTTTTCATCGTTGAAATGCAATAAAATTTTTCCTATGTTTACAGAAAATCGAAAAATTTATATGCAGTGTTATCTATGATAATTAAACGATCTTTGTTCGAGAAGTAAAAATAAAATATGCTAAAAAAATAGAGACGATTAGAAGAATTAAAAAAAAAATGAATAGAAAAAGCACGTCTCGTTGCATACCAACAATGCAAAGTTCAATATCATTGAAATAATTTAACTGACGTTCCAAGATTTTGCAGTATTTCAAATGTTTTTGAATATTCCATTGCATTTGTATTTTTTGCAATTTTTAATTATATTGATATGTTATTCATTTCTGACATTTAAACTGTTAGCGCAAGTAGTTATTTGGAGCACAATACAATAATACGGAATTATACATTTTTCGATAATGAATACAATGATTTTACAATATTTCTCAATTATGGTCACGAAGGAAGTAAATATTTGCAAAAATCTAAATATAAGTTGCTAGAAAAAAAAAAAGAAAAATTTAAGCATAAGAAGATATTGACAAGCATTTAGAAATCAATAAAAACAGAAAACAAACGACAACATTTGAGTTAGCAAGAAATACTGAATATTAGTGACAGCGGTCGGTAATAAGAATGTCATAAAATGGAACAAAAAGGCTATGAAAACTTATAATCCATTGTAACAAATCAAAAAATGTATATTAAAAAATACAAAATACATTAGAAAACATGATAGAAAAATAACAACGGCTGAAGGAAATGAATGAAGCAACGAATGGAACAACCGTGATACGCATTTCATACATTAATTCATGAAAATCAACGAATAATAGCAAAGAGCAAAAGTAAATGTGTTGAAAAAGTCGAATAAAAAAGTACTTGATAATAAATGATTGATTTACGAGCAAAGGAAGAAACGCGTAAACAAAATATTAAGAAATTCGAGAAAAAATCTATGAATGCTCACAAATAATAGGAAGAAATAATAAAACGTCATAATTTTTAACAGCAAAGAGTGGTGAGAAAAATAGTGAAAAAAAATAAAAGCAGGAAAAATAGAAAGAAAGAAAATATACCTTTGAGCTGTTCTTCGTCGCTGAGAACAGCACTGTCGGAGCTGCAACATCTTGTGACTTTTTGTTTGATTGTTTTGCTGGCCCACAATTTTTCTGTTCTTGAAGAGTCTTCGTCGCAATGATTACTGGAATCTAGGCTCCAGGAGCGAGTAACCATGAGTTTGCGTTTCTCAGAGTCGGGTTCAATGCCCTCATCGCTCTGTGGACTTTTGCTAAGTTTTCTAGCAGGCACTGGCATCATACTAGTGGCATTAAACTCGTCGTGTTCCTCGATATTCTCGATAACATCAACGTCGTTGATCTCGCCTTCTTCAGCTCGCAGCATCAAGACACTTTTGCACTTCATTTCACTCGAAAATTTCAAATATTCCCGCCATTCAAATCCTCGCTCGGTGGTAATGAAAAACAAAAAAACGAAACTTTACTGAGACGCGATAAAATCTCGGATGACTTGACGACTCTCCGGAGATTTCTAATCCTGATTTTTCTCGTTGTTGACAAACTCGTCGACGACAGGCAATAGTTTACACTGTGTTTTGACATTCGTAGATTTTTATCAGAATATATGAATTTTCAATAAATTTTTTGTTATTTACTATGTCACTGCGCTCCCCTTTTTTCTCTTCTATTTATCTTTGCATATCGCGTTACTATATCGATATATTATATATAGCCGTGAGAAAAAAAAACGAGCTTAGCACTGTTGTGTTCATTCACGTAGTCGCGTGCGCGAACGAAATGCAACTCTCGATCCCACTGTGAAAAAATCCTATTTCTTCTTAGCCTCTCCTTCTCCTTTGTTTTTATTTTATTTATCAGCGTAATTTACACGCATTTTACTAAATGGTTTAAAGTGGGTTGAGAAAATGTTCACGGATGCGAAACTTTCTTTCGACGTGCGCCGGCGAAGCCGCCACTTGAACTGGCGATCGTTGGTTGTACGTGTGCAACTCGACACGGGCGTATTTCACCACTACATGCCGCCGTCCCGAGTCGCAACGCCGGCGTCGTTGTCGGCCATGTTCGGTAGCTTTACACTTTGAATTGTCGCGTTGTTTTCTAACGGTTCAGCAATAATAAACAAAAACAATAATAACGATAATACCGAAGTAGAACGTTGGATAAATGTTTGAGTTTCTGAAGGAAGGGGACATCGAGTCACTGAGGATACTTTCGAGTTTACGCTTCTCGGTACTGACTCGTAATTCGTAATATTCGCGTGAGTAACGGTAGGTACGAGGAGCAAAAGCTCCGAAGAGCTGTGCGATTATTCACGCTTAGCGAATGACGAATAACCGGGCAAACATTATTGTCATCATGATGCGTGGAACAATTAATGATCGATTGGTTTCCAGTTTTTCTTGCCATCATATTTTTTCACTTTTCACACACTCTTTTTGATCTATCTGTAAAAAAAATAATAATAAAGCGTCGGCCCAAACGGTTTTAGAGCTCTAATGATAAATAGCGCCCTCTCGAATTCTTTGAAAAACACTGCCCTCTATATGCCATCGATTGTATCCATCCTCCCAGGTCATTTTTTTATTTACGAAAAATATCATCCAATTTTTTTCGTACTTTTGATACAATTACAATGAGGATACTACAAAGTTTGATACTGCGACATTTGTATGAAATTCTGGTTAGTGTGTTATCGGACCTCTCGCGAGTTCGCTTTTTGCTTCTCTCGTGTATACGATTGACGTCACACACGTGCGTCAGAGATGCTCAAAGAAACAAGAAAGTATTTCGATTGAATGATGTTGAATTCCCGTAGCGATTGGCCACTGTTTCATGACCGGGATCCTTTTAGTAACTACATATCGTTCATTCGTTTTCTCGTCGCTCCTGTTGCTGTGTGATTTGAAAAAGAGAGAGGGAGAAAAAAGGATGATACGGCACAATCGGTCCATTATCTTGTTCGGTTCAAGTGCCTGGTTGGCCACTTGAGCCCATCATCGCGATTCCAACAACTATACGAACGCTCTCTTTTGCGATAACGTTGTTCCTCTGTACTCGTTTATATATACATATTATTTTGTATCCTATATTTTCATCGTTTACAAGTCAACAGGTTAGATAATTTACAACTCTTCACGTGTATCTCCCAGGCATAATATTGTGTTTCAAACATAAATATTCGATCGTAATAAATAATGAAAACCAAAATGGTTTCCTCCTGGCACAGTGAATTGTAGTGTTTTTTTTTTTTTTTGTATTCTATCTTTCATCAATCATTACGATTCGGATATTTCACATTTTTATTCGGTTACATCGATCGCGACACCGTTTTCTATTTTAACCTCATCGAGGCAGAGGGTAGCCTCAAAGTCTGGGAAATGTTGGCAAGTCATTTACCTCACGAGTTCGTCACTGTCACATTCGCGTGAAGTACCGCTAATGCTTTTATGACTTTTGTCCTACTTTTATGATATGTAGCACGCAATTATACATTTCAACAAGATTGACGAACAATCCCCAATTTTTTATTTATTTTATTATGTAAACAATTATTTTTCGAAATATTACAATGTTTAAATTATGATTGAAATTAAATCGATTTCTAAATGAGTATCGAACACACAGTTTATTATTTCTCACAATAAAAACATTTTGGAATCTGTCAAGAAAATTTTTGCATACAATCGAATATATCTCGAACAATAATTGGAAAAGTGATTTCATTATTTTCTTCGAACTGCCCAATTATACAGAAAAAAAAATTGTTTGGATTATTTCGTGACGGAATTGAATTCAACGTATATTTTCATTTAAAATAAAATATACATACATACGTTATCGAAATATATGGCAGAAATTTTTCCCAACCGAAGAATTTACACGATGTGCGCAAAATAATGACACGATTATTCATGCTATGAGAAATGTTCACATAACATCAGTTCTAAAAAAAAAAAACACTATTTTCTCGTCAATGATAAAATGGTTAAGAATTCTGTTTTTTTTTTTTTTTTTTTTACACGGAGTGTTTTATTTTACATCGCACCTGTGTGGTGTACGGGGTGGTCCAAAAGTTCAGCGCTAACTGCACAGACGATAAATTATGAAATTAGGTTAAGTCCTTGATTATTATTTTTTTCACCAATTCATGGCAAACGAGATGGTAACGGGGTCTCTCGCTAAAATAAGTGAAAGATATTGGTTTTTGTTTTGAATGTTTTGAATATTCTCTGTGAATTTTAAGGGAATATTTTTAATAATATTCTTTAAACTGCATCTTTAAATTTGAAGATTTTCTTTTCCTCATACTTCGAGCATTTTTTAAAATTTTGTTTCAACTATTTTTTTCCCATATAATTTAATGAATAAGTTCTTTAATACACAAAGAATTTCCGCTCAGTTCGATATCAAATATTTGTATTATGATCGAAACTAGAATTCTTATTTGATAATAAAATTCCCCCATTTTTTTCAAATACGGAAGTATCAACATCCGCATGCTGGCACGATATATGAATATACAGGGTGTCCAAAAACAATTAATTTAAAAGATAAACTTATATGTTAAGGACGAAAATTTAAGTAGAAAAATCTAAGAATTTTTTCAACTCCTGATGAGTTCTCTGTGTTATCAAAACGAGAAGTTACGAGTCCTTTTATCGAAGATACTGCTCAAACGGTCAAACGTAGAGTAAAATACCAAAGGAGCAATCTTGTAGAGCATGAAATTTCCTACAAAAAAGTTCCTTACAGCAATTTTGTATCTTCGATACGGTAGTCCTGAGAGCAGATTGAAAATAACATTAAAATCGTTCATTCCTGAAAACCATGATATTTATTCAAACGGCTCTCGAGACGAAACTACTGTAGATAGAAAATTGCCGCTGGGGACTTTTTTGTAGGAAATTGAACGTACTACAAAATTGGTTCTATGCGTTTTTGCTCTATCTCTGACCGTTTCGGGAGAACACGCGATAAAACAAAGCCTATGGTCCAAATTTAAGGAATAAAATAAATCAGGAAAAAGTTGGAGCTAATAAACTTGATTATTTCGACTCTGAAATCGTTTCTTAACCATTCGTCGTTGAATGCCCTGTATTTATTGTATTTATCGAATAGAAACATCGGGAATTTTGCGAAGCATCTCTTTTCCTCGTAGACTCGTGAATGATTGTTACCACAGCTGCCTATTTTTATCTCCGTGAGATAGCGGAACCTCCGGTATGCACGTTGTTCCTAAAGATTCTAACGAATACCGACACTGTTTCAAACAACAATATACACAGAAACGTAATTTGTGACCTTCGATAAAAATATTTAGTTGTTATGAAGCGAAGGAAAGAGCCTTTTGTCGAGTTCCGTCGTAGCAGTGCGCAACGACCGATTTTTTAAAAGGTATCAATTTGAATTTCAAAGTGTTTTAATTTTGTGCCACGTGGTGGCGCTGCTGACACGATCGTTCGAATTTCGCGCGCCGTAACGTCGTGCCCAAGAAATTTCGCGCGCTTTTTTTCCCACGTCTCTATTCGAATAAACAATGGCAATTTTTTCATTCAAAAATAACGCTCAGGATCACATTAATATAATTAAAACGAGAAATAAATGAAATGTCAAAATTGAAACTCCATCGGTGGCGATCGAGTAAAAACACTGTTTAGACCTAGTTAGATTCGCCCGGAGGCCAATTTAAAAATGGAAACGGGTCAATGTCGATTCGAAGGCCAGTGACTCTCGTTTCTGTCCCAGATAACCAATTACACTTATCGATACGAAGTTTAACCGTTAAAAAAATGCAAATTCACACAATTACCGATAAACTCGCAAATTTCGAGGTAAAAATAAAAAACAAACTAATGAAATGAATTATTTTTGTATGTCTTCTAGACTGGAATTAAGTTGGGAAGAAAAACAAAATTATCGTTCCATGTACGTCATCGAGAGCGCCCGACCTCGTTTCTTCGCGTTTTTTTTTTTTTTTTTTTTAACGTCAACATTCGTAGAATGTATGTAATCATACAACAGAACATATTTTCCATCGTAATATACATCAAACTGTTAATTACTCATCATTCAATGTCGACTAATTACTCAATTGTTTCACCTATTTTTAAATTGCATCCTCATCCATAATTTATTCCTTTTTCACACTCCGCATCTCTTTTTTTCTGACCTGTTCATTTTAATTCTTTCGACGACACACTTTTTGTTCTCTTTCGTGTCCGGTCGTCCCACAACGGACGTATAACATTTTTTTTGCACCTTAACCGGATCTTGGGTAACAAAAAATCCCAAAGTCGTTTCATTTCGAATTTGGACCAAAATAAAATGAAATATTTCTGAAAAGCTTGATCTTTTTGTAATTTGATCGAAAATCAAAGTCAAACCATAGTTCTAAAACATAAAATATACATTTTGTTCAAATGAAATCTTATTCGAAGATTTTATTTCGATGAAATTGAGTCACAAACTTGTTTTTTTCAAATTGACTTTAATATTTTATTATTAAACGTTTAAAATTCGAATAAAATTAAATAATCGTTTTAAAAAATCATTGAAAACGATACAACGCGTGGAATAAATTCAAGAAATATAACTCGTCGTTTTAAAATCGTTGGCGAGAATCGTCATTGATCAATTCCAAGAATCAATCATATCGTTAAACGCTGGGATGGCAGCGGTTATAAAAAAAAATTGGAAAATTAAGCCTTCGTTGACATACTGGGTCATTTTGACCGCTATTTATTTGTCGGCGCTCATTATTTCTATCTCAGAAATATTTTTGAGCAATAAAAAATCAATGACTAACTATATCGACGTAGGGCACTGGGTCAAATTGACCCAATGTGTCAACGAAGGGTTAAAAAGACTTTTTTTTTAAACAGAATGCTTCAACTCTCAATGTTCGTTCACAAGCGAATAAACTGAGAAATAAAAAACCAATGACAAACTTTATCGGCATAGGGTTACCGTGTAAATCCCCTCTTTGGCACTCGTGCAAATGTGATACAGTAAACATGGCCGGCTGCGACCGCAATAGCACGCGACACTAGCTCCGAGATAAATGTCAAGGTTGTGCAAAGTTACAATTTTCATAAGGTAATCCAACCGGTAATAGATAATAATGAAAACAATAACAATTTATAAAACTAATGGATTTCATGAAAAGAAAACAAAAAAAAATCCAAGTCAAAGCGATTCAGTATAAAAGACCCAAGCTGTACTTTAAGACTTTTCGTAATTTCTCAATCCAGTCCACAATCTCGTCCATTTGGAGATTATCGATTTTTTGACGAATATTTTTGTTCTCTGCCGCTTTGTACACGATTGAAAAAAAAAAAGAAACAAGATTCTTAAGAATTATTAGAAGAGAGCACTGTTTTCCATTAGAAATAAAGATTCGCAATATACGATTTCCCGATCGTTGATTTCCGGTATATTTCTTTTTTTTTCACACTATTATTTAGCACGTGGCGATCAAAAATGCACCTTTCATACGTGTGCTTGTATACGTATATATGTCGTTGCACATTTGCGCTTGTGAGAACGATTGCTACCGCGTAAATAGTCAATGGACGACTGAACCCGAGATTTAAACTTGACCAGCTTAGCGCACCGCTACATTTTCTCTCCTTCCCGTCAACCTGGACAAGAACAAGCCGAGGTGGGGAGGGAAGAGACGACTTATTGGGAACTATCGAAAAGACGGTCCTTCCAAAACGATATAAACAGTCAGGGACGATCGATCGAGACCAGATAAAGTTTACTGAAACAGGAATTGTTGAAAATGAAAAAAAAAAAATTGCTCCCGGCGCTGCTCGGCAGTCTGGATCAAAGTTACAAAAATCCATTTTTTCTGTTATTTCACAGCGGACTTTACTCGCTCGAAAAGAATTCGAGAGTGTAATAAAATAACGTCGATTTTTATTTTATTACTTTCGAAGCTTACAGAACAACGTAGCAACTTATTTCCGCCAAGTTTTCTTCGTCATCATCCTCCTGGTCCATTCCAAACGCGTTTTGGTTTTTCGGCGGCATAGCTTCGACCTTGAGCCACTCGTCGATGCGAATTCCCGTGTTCAGAGGAGCCAACGTTTCTGATATCGCAGGACGACTCACTACGAAAGTTCCGCTCTTCAGATTGCTGTGCAAAAATTTCCATATAGCTTTTTGCTCCGACTCTGATAAATAAAACTCGAAAACGTTGTTCAGTATCAAGACGTCGGCCGATTTCACTATTTCCGCTGCTTCCTCGATACGACTGTTTATTATTTCGACTCGCTTTTCCATCTTGTACTTTCGGATTATATCCTTTTGGAGATCGCAAAATTCTTTGTTCATCTCAACCCCGATTATTCGTTTCGCGTCCGTGTACGCGTAAGCCTGTGGATTAATCAGTTCGCTTATTTATATCGTTGTTATTCGTGACTGTAATTTTTCGTTCGCTACATCGCAGTGAGATTTCATTACAACAAATGTCTCTGCACTTTTTTTTCTCAGAAATGGTCAATAGTTTCCGGGTTGTTTCGAAACAAAAACGACTAACGTGGACGTAACCCCATGTGCTGGGCTCGAAGCAGAAGTGTGCTGTTTTGAGGGATTATACATATAATTTGTAAATTGTACTCACGCCATATAAAACAGCTCCGAGTCGCGATCCAACGTCGACAACGATTTTTTCATCCAAAGGAGGCAACAGGGTATTGAATATGTGATAAAGCTCTTCCCGCGATGTGGAATGTGATATAAATACTGTAGAATGAAATAAGAATGTTCAATCGATATCCTAAATCCTTACATTAGTACAAAACATTATTTTTTTAATTAAATAAGTAAAATCAATTTACAAAGAGCGAAAAAAATAATTATAAATGTTAAGAATTTTATTAAAATGTTTATTAAAGATTTATTCCAATTTATGGTATTTGAATGAAACGATTTATGGTTTTTTTTCTTACTCAAAGGTTTTGTGTTTGTGGAGCCACAGTCGACGCAATAATTCCTGCTTAATTTTCCATCTTTAACAAGATCTTCAAGTTCGTCATCGTTGTACAAAAAAGCATCCACATGCTTTGTTATTTTGGGATCACAGTCGGAATTCTGTTAGTAATAAAAAGTTGTTAAAAATTCAATTTCGTCAAATGAAATTAAGTGGATGTAAACGCACTTGGCCTTTTTTTGGTGTTATTATTGTTTCAGATGGGAGGACAGCATCCATAGGAACCTTTCCTCTTATTTCTTTGGCAATAGAATTCAAAAGAGCTACCGGATCGTCCATTACATCGTCCGGACTGTATGAACCTTCATCTAAAAAAATTAATAAAAACATTTTTAAGATTTTTTAATTACAAATTAAAAACTAATGACAAATTTCATTTGTTGGTTACAATTTTAGTCAGTTATTTGAAAAATATATGTAATAGTATTTAACAATGAAAAATGTATTATATTTTTCTCTGTAATCAAATTAAACGCCAAAATTAATTTTTTTCATTTTTCTATTGACTGAATTCCTGAATCTCAAAATTGATAAATAAAAAACGATTTTTGAATGTTATGTGTCGAAAATGTGTATACAAAAATTTTTCAAAGTTCTATTGTTACAAGTTTTTTGAAATCACGAAATTGTTAATCATTAATGTGAGAATGGAAAAACCTTATAAACTGTACGTACCAGACTCATCGTCCCCTGGTTTTCCTCCGAAGTATTTCTGCACGGCAAATGACAATAAACTGTCCTTTTGCTTCGGTGTTAAATTATTCATTAATTTGACAAATTGGTCTTTTGCAATTTCAAGAGAAATCGTGCCGTTCTCCATGATTGTGAAACTAAACACACGCGTTTTTGTCACGAAACACTTAACAGAGTAATTATCGTATTGAAACACGTTATAAAAATAGAAAATCTATATACAATGTTGTCTACGCTGTTATTTATTTATCAAATAATCGATAATTTATAGTGAAAAAGTTTTTCATAAGCTGCGAGATTTTCCAACGTGTTAGTGCTGTTGGCTGATCGACTCTAACCTCTTTACAAAAACACCGGGAACAACATACATGTGATTACCGACCGATGGTAACTACGAGATGATTCGGTGCAGCTATGAATTTGTGTCGTTCGATGTCACTGCATGTCATCTCTTTGTTTTTGAAAAATAATTGCACTGATTACAGTGATTTCCTTTACAGACGGATTTCTTGAATCAATATCCACTAATTTCTACTTTTTTTTTTCAATTGTATTACAATCAAAAATAAAAATACTGATAATAAAAGTTACGTTCAAATGCTTCAATCGGGCGGTTTTACTATCTTCGTCCGATAAAAAAATTCACACCGTTCAAAAAAATGAAGGACGCAGCGCACACGTGACTTCTTGACTGAAGTTGCGCAACCGCTAACCACTTATAGGTCAAATATTTTAGCAAGTATTAGGGACATTCACTAACCATGTTGCGCCTCAAGAGTGTCGATTTCTTGCGTTCGTTAAAACTCATTTAGAAAGCCTCGTTTCATTTTATTAGCGATCTTTAATAAGTCCGGAAAAATTAGCGACTGTTACGTGTTGATTGGACATTACGCAATCGGTGCTAGTGCAAGCGAACTTATTAATCGCCTGAATGCACCTCAGCCCCTCGATACATTTGGGAAGGATAGAAATCTCTAGAACATTTCGGAACAGGGCGACCAGTAAACATTGACAAAGAGGGATCATGTTTCTTACACTTTTAACCGAAAACGCCAGGCCGGAATTTCTCACGAGCTCCGAGAAAATTTCGAACAAACGTGTTTTTGCTCTTTTTTTCGGTCTTTCCCGTTCGATTTTCGAGAGTTCGATCTTTTCCCAGTCACAACGGTCATTTTTGTCCCACACTCATTTCCTCCAATTTACACCTTAAGAATTTTTCTTTAAGGTCTTGCCAAAGTCACGTGCAAAATTCAACTCTTCGGGTTGCGGAATAATCTGATAATGTTAGTTGTGATATCGGTGATATCGCTTTTCTTAACGGTGAAAATATTTGTAAAAAAGTTTCAGAGTTAACGCGTGTATTTTCGATTGCCAATATCTCGAATACAAGACTGTCAATTCTTTTCAAGTTTTGCTCATTGTTTTATAACAGTGCCTTCTGTTTGACCTCAGTCTGGTGACTTTCAAACAAGTCATGTGAAAGTAATTTTTCGACAACTGTTTAAACGAACAGGTCATTGGATTAAAATTAAGATTAATAAATATTTAAAAAGTGTAGGAAATGATTATTTTTCGTCAGAATGGAAGGCGAGCTTGTTCCAAATGATGAAATCGTGTTTACAAATAGCGAGGTTAGGGTTGTTTACAGTTTTCAAAAACATATGGAACGAAAGATAAACGAATTATTAGTTTTGCCCAAACGCTATTCAAAAGAGAAGTGTTCGGAAAAAAAACAAATGAAACAGTTCATCAGTAACGGAAATATCTTATGCACGATTTTGTCTCTTATGTCATTGACCATTTAACGAATGTTAAAAAAAGCCATGATGTAAACGAACAGAAATATTTTCGAACCCACGCTTGTTCTTTTTTTTGTATGCACCAGTTCTACAATCGTATAAATTATTCAAAAAGACAGAAAATCTTATATTCTCGTCCGTTCGGCCACGGCCTTGTTGTAACGATTCCGTGATACATATATTTTATAGAAACACACGTTGTGTGTAGAGAACGATGTGTACATATATACAAATTTGTAGAAGAATATAGGATGAGGACATAACGCTATAGGGACGAGCTGTTCACTCTGCTACTTTATTCAGGAAACAATTTGTCATTTGACCACGTACTCGCGTCTCTTTCGGTCTCTCTCTCGTTCTCTATCTTCTTCTTCGCTCTCTCTTTTTCTCCCGAGAGTTCACGAGCTGTAATACATACTTGCATACTGGTCGACGTTCATTGTAAAAACACGAATGAATACGCGCTGCGAAACGAGAGGAAGGCGACGAAAGAGTTTTGCGTTTTGTCGTGGTACGCAACTGCGTGCACTGTGACTCTACGGTCGCTATATATACGTGCGTGATGATGTCCTCTGCGAGAATGCAAATTTGAGTCGGTTCAAAAGATTACAATTACGGAGAAAAAGAATGAGACCCGCGAAATTGTACCGCAGGACGAAACCGTATTTAATAAAAATAACGAATAATTATCTTCACGATAATATTTTATTAATTTCACAGTGTCACCTATTTGATCGAACTCAATATTGCACTGAAAAATGGGGAACAAAAAACACAACAGAAAAAATGAACCGTTGCCAGCTGCATGAGGAACCCTAAATTGCCTCCTTTACGTTACAAGTGTACACTTCATTCGTTATGTGGATAGTGTACGAGGGCGGTACATAACCTGACAAATCGGATGCGTTTAGTCTCAATTTGTCTATTATCCCATTGTCACTTTATTTATCGTTGCGCGCGCCCCCTTTTATCCATCTTGAGAAACGTGGGACTTTTATTAAAATACAAAAAAATGTCCACCTTTGTACACTTTTGTAGTGTAGAAACGTTATTTTATCTACCGATTTTCTTAGTGTATACTTTTAAGAAGTTTGTCGAACTCTTTTGTGCCTCGATGGATGTCGATTAATAAGAAAGATCTAGAACTCTATCTACTTTCGATAATCTACGTGTAGAAAAAATAGCTTTGTGTACATCGAGCATCTGCTGCTGTTGAACCATTTATCCTTCTCTCCTCGATCCCTTTTTTCATGATTTTCTATTCAATGGAGCTTCCGCTTGTGTTTAGATTCGTTTCAAAGGAGTCCTGGGTTTTCCGTCGTTGCATTTACAAATAAAGTTACTGGAAATTATTCATAAAGCGTTGATAAACTTTATCCATTGAAGCAAAAGGAATATTTACCACTTGCATTTTCATTTATAAACTCGTTTCTGTGCAAGACTGTTTACAATAAATCTGCATGTAAAGAATTGAAAATTTATTGTTAGCGGGAACCTCCTGACTCGTGTTGTTTTTTAGTTTTTTTTTTTTCCCGAATAAATCGTTTTAAAGCATTAAAAATGATACTTTTGATGTCGAGTGACTACTGGGGTCTACGATTTAACATTTTTGAATCGATAGTCTTTTTATTCGGTCGGGAGAGCCAACCATTGATATACTGGTCAAAACAGCTGATTTCAAGATCGCGTAACTGAAATCTTCGTTCAAGGTGCTGAAAAAATAAAACCCAAATAGAAGTCGACCCTTTGAGCGTTACGTGCAATTGACTTGGAATTTGGTATTCCGATGTTTCTAGAGTTACTGATTACGAATCTATTCTCGAAATGTAAAAATTTCAAATTAATTTTATCATTATTTTTTTTTAAACAAAAACCACTATCCGAAGATTTTCGGATCGAAATTTTTAGAGTTCGTGAAAAGATTGACACTCCAATGTTCATAGTTTTGTAGAAAATGAATTATTTCACGAAAAAATATGACATTCGATTAATTATTTGTACGTGGTATTTGTGCAGCCGGACATCGTTTTTATCAATTTTTCTGTTAATTATGTCCATTGAAATTGTTTTATTTTTGTTTGTTGATAGGACAATACTTTCGAGTTGAAAATCGTTTTGGAGGGTCGTCGAATGGGTACCCGATATTTGCATCGTTGGACTTGACGATTTTTGTTTTTCTCAAAATCGATTTTCATCGATTGGCACTGAATCGTTGTTAACAGGTCGTCAGCGTGCTTCCATCAAATCGTGAAGAGTATAAAATGAAGGAATTGAGAAAGTTAACACACGAAAAAAATATAAAATACTAATAAAAATTGTATTTTTTTTCAAGTAACAGATAAATTATGGTGAAAACACTCGATACACTGATTAGAACGATGTTCATCACATCGTGGCCTTTTGCAAGTGGAGCATACATACTGGGTTTTGCGATCGCTGTTGCAGTGTGCACATCGTTTTCTTTTTTCTAATCTACAATCGACAGGATCGTATTGAACTACCGAAGGAATATCGATATCAAAAGTATTTGAAATAAGTAATTTCAAGCTCCCTCGAAGCGTTTGCATCACCATTCGTTCTTGAACGAACGGTTTAATCAGAGACATTGATAATTTCTGAATGAATTTTAACCGATTGAGTGATTCGTTTTCAAAATTAAGCTGATAAAGAAGAAAGCTATTGATGACAGCATAGTCAAGCATTGCAAAGAACATTCGCAGTGGCCAGCGTCGAGTTCTTCGTGCGGTAGAATAATCGCTGCACAATTGATCAAAAGTATCAGCTTCTTCATTAGTTTTGTTCCAAGTAACATTTCGGCCGGTAGTATCGATATTTTCGCACAAAGTTCGAGCATAGTAGGAGGCAACTGATTCATTATTCTCTGGAATAAATTTGCCGATAAAAGGACTCGCATTGATCATGTAATAAGTAGTAGCATCGTTGATCATGACGATTTTGATGCCTTGTTTGTGTCGCTTGTTTTTCATGTAAGTTCTAAACGGGCATCGACCATGAAACGATACTAATTGATGATCAATCGTAAGATTTCGATCAGGCGAGTAATATTTGTCACAGTTTTTTACAAACGTAGTCCATATGTCACGAATTGGGGCAAACTTGTCCACCGCTCGTCTCTCCACACGTGTTAATCTATCGTCAAAACGAAGGCAGGAAACAATGAATGTGAATCGTTGTCGTGACATGACAGCTCTGTAAATAAGTGGCCCCCAGTTAGCCCACAGTTCTTGCGTGTTTTTAAACGCATCTTTGTTAGATCCACTGAAATACAGCAGCCCGATCAGTGCCCGAAACTCTGTCATCGAGAGAGGAGAATAAGTTTTGTGCGTTTCTGTATATTCAGGTGCGGTGCGTCTCCTGACAATTTCTTCGTTGGTATACCACAAGGCAATGGTCATAATCTCGTCATTGAACAGGAAATTCCAGGCATCTACAGGATTCTTAATATGCTCTGCTCCATTTTTTCCAGCAGGTCGACTCATGTTTATTTCTGATGGCAGAAGTTCCTTTTGTTCGGTTGGATTCAAATCCTCCTTACATCTGTTTGTTATAAACACATTTTCTGGCTCAATTATTTCAACGTATTATATAAATTTTGATAAAAAAGCATCGCTTCATTGTAAAATATGAAAATACACAATAATAACAAGTTATAATAATATTTTACTTATTGTAATAAATAATAATAATAAATAATGGATATTTAATTGTGTTGTAAGCGTACTTGGGAGTTACTGATTGAGGTGAAATGGGTATCTCCAATTTGACTTCCACTAGATCACTAGTGATTCCAATATTGTCACCGGAGAATAACATTTCGGAATCGTCTTGAGACGAGTCACTGAGAACTGCATCTTCCTCCGAATCCGAAGCATTATCGAAAAATTCTGCAGTGGGTAATTCCCGGAGGCGCAGTTCATTCGCTCTTCTTGCCATTTTCCAAACAATATAACCTAACCTCAAATTGTGAAGTGACACATAGACATATTGGATTTCATGGGTTTCGGAGTTGACAAAAACCGTCTCACGTGCACTGGGGTCACTGAACTACATAGGTTTGGGTCTCTGAGACCCTATTGCAATTTTTCTTGTTTACGACTGTATGCGGTACGCACAGTGGAAACTATTAGCACTTGCTGCCTACTCTATTGTCATTGCCTATGACATCGTCAGTACCATCGAACTCTTGGGTAGAGTCTCGGGGTTAATACTGTCACATGGGTCTGGGAGAGCCATGTCTGTACATAAAAGTTCAAAACACTTAAAACTGTCGGACAACAATAATTCCATAATTCCAGCTTGGCAGCCGGCGCGACACCCGCGACACAGAACTGTCGAGATAAACTTCTCAATACGCATGCGCATAATGCAAACGTGTGCGAGCTGCAGACTGCAGGCGCTTGCCGTTTGATTCGAGTGATAAATGTATCTCGAGATTGCATGGACCGATTTACTTTTAACGAGGATCAATGCAATGGAAGGAATAAACTTCATAGATATGCTGTCACTAGATTTTGGCTTCTGGGCCTATTCTTTCATTACAGCGGTTCCGAATACAAAAACCATTGAAAAAAACCCTCATTTTCGAGCATATAACAGTAACAGCGCTCAAACGAGCTTTTTATTTTGTTTGGTTCTTCCAGTCGAGCCGCTGTCGTGCGTTTGTCAAAAACTTGTCGAAGACGTGTATGTGCTTTATTCATAAACAGCAGTTGCGCCTTTATCTCATTAAGGTGACGTGAAAAAAAAAAAACGATTTCCGAAGAACTTTTTTGACATGATGAATTTCGAGATTGCACAAAAGAAAATCTCACAACAGTGATTACGAATAATACGAAAAACCGGCAAAATGTTTGATTTGCGGAAGCGAATAAAATGCTCTTATTTTTTATGAATCACCAAGTCACCTGTTTATAGTAGTAAGATGTGGGTGGACTTGTCTTTTCTAGT
Organism: Campoletis raptor; assembly: GCA_948107755.1. NCBI lineage: Eukaryota > Metazoa > Arthropoda > Insecta > Hymenoptera > Ichneumonidae > Campoletis > Campoletis raptor. The sequence goes on along the minus strand of OX403630.1, from coordinate 7,190,072 downwards.
GTCTAATGAGCATTGGAATGGTGTTCGAGTGTAGAAGAGAGAGAGAGGAGACACGCGCGCGCACTCTGTCTCTCTTTCTCTCCCACCTTGTCGGCGGCGCGAAGATTTTGCGGCTCACGAGTTGTCCTGATATTGCCAGTCGTGAGCGCGATTTCGTCGCGCCGCGCACTTGGTTCAGGAGCTCTCTTGACAAACGCGCGCGTGATATTGTGTGCAAGTACGAGATTAAAAAAAACGCACAAAAATTCGTTTTGCTGCTCGAAACAACGGGCAAGGGGGAGCTTTCGAAGTACACCGCTACGACTAACGACATCACCAAGAGGACCTTTTCGACGTGAGTGCACACGGTTCTCGATTCAGTGTGCCTCTGATTCTTGTAGAGGTCGCAGGTCGTGCAATCTTCGGTATACGTTCGCGCGTATTTTTTTCCGATCAGAAATCGATTTATAGAGTGTTACGATCGCGTGGAATAAATTTTGTAAAAATCACAATAAAATTATTTAATGTTTCAATCAATCATAAACAAACACAATTAATCGTTAAACAGCGATCGTAAATATATGTGTCATTATTAATTCCCTCGCCATAAAACATCGATCTTATTATTCTTCAATTATGAGTTTTTAATGTTGTGATGAAATTCGTGTTTGTAATATAACAAATGTGCATGGAATAAAAGTGTTTCGTAAAAATTCAATAAACTCAACGTTTTTATTTGCAACGAGCATATAAAAGTACTTGGAAAAATATCGGACTGATGCTCTCCCACGCGAACTCTTTCATACCATCTCTCATTTTGTGACGATGTAAGTAAACGTGTTTATATTTTATGCAATGCACATGTGTCCTATAACCACGAGTCCTGGGATTAAAAAAGTAGGATCGATAATTCCACTGCTTGATTGTTATAAAGCTGAGCTAGTTGAGTGACGTTTTTAATATTATACCATAATTTTTCTTCATCAATAACACCATGTAAGGTCGGTCGTCGTAACATAGTCAAAAAATTTCTTGTATTTTTGTTCCTTTTTTTTCACTATAAATATGGTAAACTCCACACGAGATAAGTTTGGCAATATATTTTACAAGTTTAAATGTTTTTTATTGCTAACAGAAAATGAGAATGTATTTTTTCCAAATGGTCTTGAAGTTTGTATCGTTGGAACCCAATGATTTTTTGTTTACTCTTCTATTTTTTTTTTTTTTAATTTTTGGGATCGTCCTAATTTTTCTAGTAGATTTAATTTTCAAGTCGTAATGTCAATCTTCGGTTCTGTTTTTAATTTTAAACTTCTGTTAGTAATTTTGAACTTTATATTATAAACCCTTTTATTGCTGCTTTTTATTGCTGTTAATATTCGATCTAAATTTTTTAATTACAAATTTTTTAATATTCAAGAACGCGTAGCGAGAAGAAAATTATGTACGAATCGGTCTCATCCGTGATACGAGGTTCTAATTAATACGAACCAGCTATATTGAACAACACATTATAAAACCTAATAAGTAACAATCATTATAATGACGATAGTTATGATAATTAATATTTTGCAGTGGTTTATTTAGCTGGAGATATATTGGACGCGTAATTTGTGATTGTATGTGGATTTTCTAGTTTTCATTTATTAATTTCAAAACAATTTCACGAAATGACAACAAATTCATAGAAGTGTTTCTAATAGAAGTTGTCAAACGATAATTTTTTTCTCGCATAACTGTCATATCTGGAGTAACTTGTTTACTTCAAAATAATATTTTGACGTTTCCATCTACACGAAGTTTTGATTATTTTTGAATAAACAATTATATTCTATTGTATTTTTTCAGTTTATTGAAATTTATCTATATTTGAATTAAATAATTCAAATAACTTTTCTCAAAATGCGAACAGAAATAGGTAGTTTTTATTGTTTATAAATATTTGAAAGTTTTTCAATGTTTTCGTATTAGTATTTACGTTCTTTTTTTTTTTACACCAAATAGCAAAGCTACCCAAGAATTGAAATGATAAAATTATATTTATTTCTTTCATTCACCTTTTTTAGAAAATTTTAAAATATTCAAAAACTCGCATCAAATAATCATGTTTATTTATTTATTTATCGAGAACGGGCAATGCCCCTTTACAATCGTCTATGGCGACCACATATGACCGATATATAGAAGACTGGGAACCTTTTCCAGAACGAAAATAATACAAGATTACTAGAAAAAAGAAGATAAAAATAAACTTAATATTAGTAAAATTGACAGGACACGAAATATAAACGAAAATCATATGTTGATTCAATATATAAATAAAAATAAACAATTTAATCTGTAACTGTAGTTGATGTAAACGACTCCATTTTGATGCACTTCTATCACGTAATGTTTCATTCATACTATTCTACCGTGTTTGCCACAAGACCTGTCACTGCATATCAAGTATCCCTGTCTTTCAACTCCGCAAAGAAGTATTTCTTAATTAATTAGTCTCTCATTTGTGTGACAATTGAATTCATACCAGCTGATCAATTTCTTCGTCAATGAGTTTCAAGTTAGATTAAAATAGTAGATTTTATTTTTAATAGTGGGAAAAATATTTACATTTTTTAAGTACAACGTTATCTTTTAATAAATTCGTAATTTTTTGAATAATTAATTGTACACTATAGAAAATGATACTTTGAGGTCTATTTGTTTTTCGAGCCCTTCGCATTATCAATTACTGTGAAACATTAATTTTTATCTCTGACTAAAATTAACAAATCGTAATTTCGTTAAATGGACAATTATCGAGTGGAACAACAATAATGAATTTTTTTTTTTTAATCCGAATATTTTTTTCTAATCACAAAAAAATGAAGTGATGAATTTCATGTAACGTGCAATTTTAATTGAAAAAAAAAGCTCTCGTTTAAACGGTTATCGAAAAAATCGGGACATCAGTTTTTAATTTGGCACAAACGCATAAATTAGACGATGAAAATGTGTTCGCGGAGTACGTCAACGTTATATATTACACCGAAGAGAAGAAAAGGTGTATTGCTCGAGGTGTTGCACCCACGATAATTGCTCGTATATATTTCTACTTCATATGAGGATCTGGTTTCAACCGGCCTGTCGAACACTGTCGTGCTGAAATGTATGTAGTAAAATGTCTACGTAACTGTAGCCGTAACACATATGTTTGCTGTGAATAAATTTAAGATGCGTCGATTGCAACGATTCGTAAGACACAAAAAAAATTTCAAATTAATGAAAATAAGAACACGGAGATGATAAAAACGGAAAAATTGACATAACAGAATAGAAACGACTGACACCTTTGACGTTTGGATCATATTTACGATACAAAACATACATTTCCATAGAAAGAAAATAGAATTTTATGTACAAGAAATTTTATTTGACTTCCACGAAAATTTCCAACCTGCAAAATTGCCGTTTGCCCTTGGTTTCTTAATTCTTTGAATTTTTATTGTGTATAAAATAATGTGTGACTTCGTGGTAAAAATAATGTTTTGTATATAAGTTAAAGTGATTGTTATAAAAAAAAAAGATCTAAAAAAAATTCCTTTTGCGTAAGCCAGAGAACAAAGTAGATTTAAACGTTGTATTTTCTTCGAACTCAATTATTACGAAGACAAAATAAACCCCAAACAAATTTTTAACAAGGAAAAAAAACGTGCACGCTACGAATGCAAATTCAGGAATAAAAGTTTGTACTCGTATGTAAATATAAATGTGCGTGAGTCGCGTGCGCTTATGTTATGATATTACCGTAACATATTATCTCTCCCGAACGAAAGGGAAATCACGTTTCAGTATTCAGCGATTGTACAATAGAGGAAAGAAATAAACAAAACAAAGATGGTTAAAAACGAGTGGCGCGTGATCTTTACATATTTATTCGTAGTGAAGTCACGTGCTTTTTTTTCACTGGAAAGAAAAAAAACGAAGAATAAAAAGAAGATACAAATGAAAAAAAAAAAAATACCTCGTGGTTGATAATTTAATGAGAATAAAGCTTGTAGTCGATAATTTTAAATCTTTGCATGAAGAGCCGCGGCTGGGGTTGATTCACACGATGTTTTCCTGTCGCCAAGGTTCTCGGAATCTTTTCAATCTATTGCTCCGGCGTCTCCTTTGTCTTCCTTTTTTCCTAGAACCCTTTGTACACTCATTCGTCTATCTTTCATCTTCGACGTTCTTTTCGATGACGAAAAATAATGAAGTTTTGATAATTTCGAGTTGAACGAGATCTTTTGAATCGATATTGAAAATAGCAGCGTTGCAGCCCATACTTCGTGGCTCGAAAAATTATATAATCTTGTTGTGAATCATCGAGAAACGTTGGTCGTTGCACTTGGTGTACAACAATGTTATTTCGTAATCGTACAAATACCACGTGTCAATAAATATTGAAATTTCGTACTTTTTCATGAAAAAATGAATTTCCATCTAAACTAAAATTAAAATCTAAATGACAATTTTTTTCACAAAGTCAATACACTCTGAAGAATAGAACAGAATTTTATCAAAAATTTTCGTACAGTGGTTTGCGTTTAAAAAATAAATAAACAAACATTTAGTCAATTTCGACTATAGATTCGTAAACAGCAGGACAAAAAATACAGTGTTTTCGTATTCTTTCTGTGTTCTTATTTTTATAATGTTGTTTTATGAACGCGATTCTCACCCCGTGTAAACAGCTCAGTGATTTTTGTTACTGCTTAGTTGACTTCGCTGTTTTTCGCGTACGAAAAAATTGGCGGTCAGGGCTAAAGAACAAAAACCACTGAGCTTAAGGGGCGAGCAGCTATGGCAAAGGTTGACATGAGAGAGTGAAGGAGTGAGAGAGCAAGAGAGAGCAAACTCTGCTATCCACGTCCTCCACATCCCCTTGGCTTGGCCATGGCCTTGTTTCCCCGAGTCTCGATTGATGCAGGCGCGCGCGGGCGCGTGCATCTCTCGCTCCCAGCTTCCAGCATCCATCGCACTCTGTCCCGGAACTGTGACCTTGCCCTCTTCTGGGAACGCGCTCGGCATGGAAATTCATTTTATTTCACTCTCTCGTAAATCATAAATTTCTATCGCCACGAAATGGACGAATTACGTTTTCGTCATTTCTTTTTCACCGATGCTTTAAGACTCAATTATTATTATTATTTTTTTTTTCTTACTTTTCTTTAAAGTTTCGGCAAAAACGGTGGCATCGCGGGAATGCAATATTTTTCTTTTTTCATGGGTTTCTTCTTCAATATTTGAAATTGCCTCGAAGTTTAGGGGCAGATTTAGTTTTTGAATTCGAAGAAAAAGATCGTTCGATTTTTGTAACCTGTGGCTCCACTGATGAAGAAAATAAAGGCAATTTTTTAAATTCTAACGATTCTGAGGTCGATGACGTTTGGGATTGATGAATTATTCAATCAATCGAAATCATCGTCGTTTCTATTATCATCAATGACTTAGCGAAATTTGAGAGTTCGAATCATTCAGATTTATTTAATTTTGCACATGAAAAAATTGTCCCTCTCATTCGACCCTCAATTCTATTCCTTTTTTTTGGAATCTCGAATAAATATTTTAAATATCGTTTAAAAAAGAGTAAAACGAAGAGAAAGTGATCGAGATCTCAAACTATTTTGAATTGGTCCAAAAAAAAAGAAAATCTGTTGCAAGATTCGATAAACTGAAAAAAAAGATTTAAAAAAAGATTTGAGATTCTGGTTCGACCAATAAGTTTATGCAGCATTCACGAAACATTAAGTTTCGTTTGAAAAATTTTAAGTTGCAAGTATCGAGCTGAATATTCAAGTTGAAAGAAACTTTTTTGTTCAAAAAATGGTTTTTTTATCAGTATAAATTCCTGGCACGTATCTCTTAACTCTTTCGCGTAGATAAAAACTTTTTTGTTGTTGTCAAGAATAAGCGATAGAAAAATAGTAGTTAAATCAAGGCTACGATAATAAATAATTGGGCAACTGTGGCGGCTTTTGATGAATGTGAGAAAAGCTCTATACCTGAAGTTAGAAATATTTTTATAGAAGAAAGGAAAGAGTATGATTATATTATTTCTGTCGACGAACCCAGGTGACCTACTCCAGGTGGGCGCGGACGGGGTTTGTTCGATATATCGATCTGGGGCTTGACAAAAGATGGCTAACGTTTTTCTCTGTGACAAAAAAAACCATTTTTGAAGGTCTCAAACTTTCTTTTAGAAATCTCGATAATCTTAGAAGTGGATTAGAATGTAATTTCCCTAACGGAACGTTCAGAATGGATAAATTGTCAAACCAAGTATAAAAAGTTATTGCATCGTGATTAAAAATCATTAGAAAAATAGATAAATGTCAATATTAAGAAAAAACAGAGTCCAAGGAACGTGTTTTAAGATTTGTCATCGAAATCGCGAAGCTCCAGAACAAGAGATCGCAATGGAAGTCAATAAACCATGATGAGTAACGGAGAGCAGTGGTCCGTTGGAGTAGCATTAATAAATTAGTGTCTGTGCGCGTTGTGGGACTAGAGTACTGACGAGGAATCTTTCTCTCTCTCTCTCTCTACTCTCTCTCTCTCTCTCTTTCTCTCCCTTTTTTTCTCGCCCTCTCATCTCATATCGTTCCTATGCGTATGTGAAAGACAAATAAAGTAGAAGCGTTACCGAAGCACAGGCTTTTGGTAGAGTGTCAGTGTGCGAAGACAATTGACTCGTAACCGGAGTGCTCGATCAACGATTTACAGGATGTCCCTAAAGTCGATTCGATGCTGTAGGAAAATGTCAAAACACTTAATTTTTAAAAGAAATATCCTCGAGCTTTTGATTAATAAATTCTCCATGATGCTTCACTGGCAAAAATCGTTGAGCACTTTTTTAAATATAAAAATTCACTATCTATCGACACTCCAAGTCTTTGGACACAACTTCTGGGACATCCTGTATTTAGGCTAGTGAACGAGAAGCGAGAGATAGCCGACGTCGAGACTCCGACGACGGCCCCTCTCGATGCTCGTTCTCGTGCCCGACGAGGGACTCCTGACGTCACATCCTGCTAACTTGTCGCTTACTGTATTACTACATACTACCGGCTGCCCGGTGCTCCGAACGCCGCGTCCATGCGATCTCATATGGACCATACGATCGAGCTTCAAGGTACAGCGACCATATACGTCTTATTTCATATTTTACAACTATTTTATCACTAACTTTCGATTCATTTACTAATTAGCTTCTCGGAAGAGTTCAAATATGACTAAGACGATTATTCAAAAGAATTCACGGATCGAGTTTTGTTGGGATGACAATAAAAAAGAATACAAATGTCAATGTTCGTTCTTGTAACCGTAGAAACGATGGTTTTTTTTTTTTTTTTTTTTGATTACGTGTTTAATGAGGTTTATTTTGACGAGTTTCCCATTACTTTTTTGTTATTAAATATGTTGGAATCACAGGGTTATAAACAACCTGGTCAGGTGTAAAAAAAAAAAAGGTTTTTGCGTAACGAAGATTTTTTAGATTTTTGTTATCCAAAATAAATGTAGAAAAAAAAAAATTAGCGAATGTCTGAAGTGATAACTGCAATTTTTAACGAAATCGACACTCATTTTTTGTCAATAAAAAACAAAAACGTATACAATAAATTAAAAATTCTCAGATCTAAAATGCTCCCGTTGTCATGTTTCCTAAACCTTTGTGATTTTGTTTTTTTTTTAGATAAAATGAATTTGAACAAATGTGGTCACCCTAAGAACAAATTGTTTGGAGAACGTCCACATAACAACTTTGTTATTTAAACAGATTTTGTTTTGAATGAACTATCTAATTTGTTAAAATAGAAAACCATCGTTTTCACAAGAAAAAAAAACGATGAAAAAACATCTGTTTTTGATTTCTAAAGACAAATGACCTTCTAATTCAACATTTTCTGACGAGTGACTCGATCAAACGTCATAAAAACTTGATTTGAGTTCTAATTCATCCAACTGTACAAATTTTTACAAAAGTCATTGAATACGTGTATAAATAACGAGTGTAATAATAAGTCTAATTTCCAGGAGATTTGTTTCAAGATCAAAATCATTAGCAGGATGGAAACTAAAATAAAAGATCCATTAATTAACACCTCGTTAATAATCGTCTTAGCGTGATTACTAATCGGAACTGACATCCTTGTTGTGAAATTTGTTGGTGCGTGATGTCGCGGTTACTTGTATATATAAAAAGAAAAAAATAATCCAGAAGTTGTAACTACAGCATATCATCCATTTCGTGCAACAGGCGAGATTATTTCAGAGGGTCTTGATGCGATATCCTTCCTTCAATACGCTAAGTGCACTTCGCCTTGAAAAATCTCCGGGAACACACACGCGTATATAATTGGTCTTGAACGTGGCAAGGTTGTCACTGCTTTATGACGCTGTTTCATATTCTATGGATATATAAATGCACCCGCACTTATGTACTTTGTAAGCGAGTATATGCTTTCGTGGACCAGTCAATTTTACCTCTTTTCGAATTCCACTAATTCGTCGCTATTCGTTATCACTAATATCATTCATTCATCACATTTTTTATATCAACTGTAACACTAATCAAATTATCAAAATATTCATACAAGTTTTTTTTTTAAATTATGTCGGTAATTTAGTTATTTTATTACTGACTGTTTGCAGTTATTCATTAAAGAATAAATTTCTTTGGCACTTGATCCATAAAACGATCATTTATTTTGCACAACATTTTATTATGTCTATGAATAAGAATTAGTTTATAAATAAGTCTTTAAATGAGAAAGTTTTTTTTTTGTTATTGATCAGTTATTTAAATGTTCCAAATAAAAAAAGTCGAAATTTAATATTTCATTGGGATCTCTAATTATTTTGACATTTGTCATTATTTTTATTGCTTCTTTTCTGCTTTTTTTTTGTTCTAATTATTAATATAGAATGATCTGAATCTGTGAATGGGAGACAAGAAACTTCCCGAATTTGTTCCGGTGGAACGATGATCTTTTCCCCCTTACCCTTTGATCTTGTCTCTCTGACCCTTCTTGATACTCTTCGGTCGTAACCGCGGTCATCTTTGTTGGAACTTTACTCTCGGTTAGCCTCGAATTCAATTGACTCTCCGAGGAAGCGCCTGGCACGAGAGAATTGACTCACATGACTCTCCTCTCTGGCCACGTTCATTTCTCACTCCTCGTGAGTAACTCATTAAAGAGCCAGGGCACAGTACTTCAACGATTAGTCTCCTCATCGTATTTTTGTACAGTGTTTCTGATTTCAAAAATTTTTCACATGTGGCTTCTATTTTTTCAGATTAAATTTGACGACAAATTCATCATCCTCTTTCGACATAACCTGCCCTATATAAATTATATCACTTTTTTTCATAATATATTAAAGATTTACGAAACTAATGAATTATGAGAACATTAAAAAGCTAATATCGACTGCTTTCGCCCCAACGATTCATATCAGTCCTTATCAAGTATTGTTTATCAAAGAGCCCGTGAATACAAATATTACATATATATACACGTGAACGTACATCGCGTGTATCGTTCCATGGGCTTTTTCGGTCGAAATAAGACGTTGAGGATCAAATTATAAAAACCTGTATTTTCAGTAACTATTTTCTACGAAATATTAAAAAAAGATTTGTCATTCTTTGGAACCATAAGTAAAGTTTTGTACTTTTTACATTCTTTTTGTAAATACGTAACAAGTTTCCGAGGCTGTTGAACAATGTTTTCTTCAAAGGTTGACATGCACCTAGAGGTGCTAAAAATAGGGTCGTTTTAAATTATTTTATTGATTATTTATTTCTTTGCAATATATCAGAAGTTTGGATCGTAGAGTCTGGATTTTAACAAGTTTGTTTTGTTACTTGTTAAAATAAAACTCTGATCCCAATCGTTCGTCTAGTTTTTGAGACAAAATGATTACTATTTGAAAAAACATCATTTTGACGTTTAAGCATCTGTCAAATTGGCATGAAATTTGTTTCTCACAACTGTAGTATTCTATCGATTACTGGAAATTTTTCAAGAACTATATACAAACGGTGACAATATTTAATTTTATAATATTCTTAAGATTTTGATTGTTTTTTTTTTGGTCTTCCAGTTTTATGTCAGCCCTTAAATTTAAAAGAATTTACAGAGGACTGCAGGATTGTTGATTTTTCGTTGAATGGCTCATGGTCAGAAAATGTTCGAGTGTCAAGCTGAAGATTTCCCCCAGTCGATATGTGTACTTTCTGTTAGATAAGATGAAGCCTAATCTTCTACTCAAGCTTTGCTTTTCGCTTCGTAATAATCTTTGTGCACATATATAAGGAATTTCGAAAAAAGGGACCGTTGCTGCATTTTTGCTTTAATTCACAGTTATTTTTATTTTGAAAGATAAAATGTTGAAAAATTATTTTTATTTTTGACAGTAGAGCCAAAAATCGCTATGCAATGTTTGTCAATAAAGATTGGATAATTTTTTTGACCCTTGGAAACCAAATTTGCTAAAAAAATTAAGATGATTCGGAAAATTGAAAAAAAAAAACTATATTTCAACGATGAGAACTCCAATATCATGAAATTTCGTCGAGTCCATAAATTTGGCGTTACTTTCATTCAGTGTGTATTCAAAAATATTCTGTAAAGTGGCACAAAAACTCACATTTTCACATTTTTACATTTTTTTCTCGAACTTTGTTTTACTCGTTAACGTCAAAAGTGTTAATTTTTTTGAAAGTTGTTTCTTTTTTTAGAAACTGATTCCGCGATGTTGAAATACAAAGCTAAGGGTATTCCACCAAATTTACAACTGTGATTTCAAACGTTAAGTTATTTTTTGTTGACATATCAGTCAATGGACGTTTCTAAATACTACGAAAAGACGAAAAATGTTAGTTTATGATGCAAAAGATTATTAAGAAGGAAATAAATGTATAGAAAATGGTAAAATAAGCTCATAGCTAGAATTTTTTATTTGCCGGATTAAGATAATCGATCTTTTATCGTCCAGACGACCTTTTTTGATAAAAATGCTGAGAAATTGCTGTTTTTCAGATAGTAACGGATTTTCTCGAGTTTTCTGCGAATGCTTGTTTTTTTTTTTTTTTAATGTAATGTGTATGTATGGAAGTTTGTCATCCATTAGCGTCTCAGGGGCTTGTCAATACTCTGAACAGTCAGAAAAGATCGCATATCGCGATAGATCGAAAATCGTATAAGGACTCGTGATATTTTTACGGGCACGTACTCTTCAATCCTCGAGACAGGAAGTCGTAAATCCATGCACGAGGCTCTGCAATCGCTAAAATGCATCAGAACCGCCCCAGCAAAGAAATTTTCTTGGAGGCTACTTTAAATTTTGTCACTGTACACTTCGGGACAAAACCGGAAGGCTTTAAAGCGGAGCTTACACGGAAACATTTACCGCGTGGGCGACCTAACCCGTGAAACGAATATTAAAGACGCTCCCTTTTTTCAAACGTTTCTCGGCTTATCTTGCCTTTTCTTTTCCTTTCTTACCTTTTTCGTTTTGAGTCAGATTGTCACGTGCCCTCGACGCGATTCTTATCTTTCGTTAAAAAAAACATGCGCAACAGCTGATCCGAGTTCGCTTAGAAAATTCACATTTTTAATAAATGATAAAAATCCAACGTAACGACACTAAGAAAAAAGATTTGTTTATCAACCTAAATTGATTTTTTTTTATTGAAAAATTGTCGATTCAACTATTTTTTTAATTGCATGAATAAATAGCATTCACAAAACATTTTGTCGTTTTTTTCGAACGCTAAAGTGACGTTACCCCTTAATTTGATTAAAATAAAAATGACTAAAAAGTCAATCATAAAATCGATGTTTCGAAATTTTTTATTTTAATTTTGAACGATATGTTGATTTAGCGAATGAAGAACGATGGTGAACCGCGAAAGGAGGATCCTGGTGGTCCTTGCTTTGCTGAACATCGCACTTATAACCTTTGGTGCCGGGGCGAGTACAACGGATTCACCGGACATCGATATTCTCGAAGAGAAAAAAAACAATGGAAGTATTGTCACAACAACAAAACGTCCTCTACCGGACCGTTGTCTCGTGAAAACGGAAAGCGGACCGTGCAAGCACTACATACACAAATGGACCTTCATCAAGGCCGAAGGAAAGTGCAAAACTTTCGTTTATGGCGGATGCTTGGGAAACGAGAATCGCTTCAATTCACAACTCGAATGTCTTCATCATTGCATTGGAGGACCGAATTGTAAGCTCATCGTTAAAACAGTAAAAAAAAAATCTTCTTTTTTATTAAATTCTGTGTGAAATTTTTATTTTGATCTAACTCCAAGTTATAGTCAAAAAAAAATTGAAACTACGAGTTTCGATGTTTTGTTAAATGGTACACTTTGGTACTTTTTACGATCGATTTCCATGCGGTGTTCACAAATGTAAAAAAAAGAACATGAGAACTTATCATTTGTTCATTGCAGAAACGGCACTTATAAATTCTCAAGTTTCGTATTTTCTTTTATAAAAAAAAAAAAGAACTTATTTTCTCCTAAAGTACTACAAAAATTAAAATGGAAATTTTTTCACATACTCAATACACTCCAAAGGATGTAACAGAATTTTTTCTAAATTTTTCCTACAGTGGTTCGGTTTTAAAAAAATAAAGAAACAAATAATTATGAATTTCCGAAATTTCAAGTTAATTGCATCCAAGGAAAAAAAATCAAAGGATAAACTAATGAATATTTCAAGAATGAACATTCGATCAAGTCTCGATATTTTGAAGGATAATAATTGACTCCTACACTTTTGTCGGCAATGAAAATCAATTTAATTTAATTGTTGCAAATTTCACTCATACTTTTCTTTAAAAAAAAAATTCATCGAAATTAGATTTAAAAATTTATTATTTTCACTGCATCGCTGACAGTAAAATCAAATAATTTTTTAGACACCCTGCCCTCGTACATGGTGACAAAGGGTAGTGTATTTGTGACAACGAGTACAACAACTACGAGTACTCCACCAACGACCACAGCGAGTACACCACGACCAACATTTTCACCTCCAGAACCCACGAGACCACCGGTTCCAAAGCACAAACGTGGAAAGGTAAAAAAAAAAAAAAATTCCAACAATTTTCATATTTTGCCAAATGTTGATTACATTTTTAATAGCAAAATCTCAGTATCAATTATCGATAATTTATTTTTTGAGTAAAAGAGTAAATTCGACACTAAAAAATCTGTTTTGTAAAAATTTTTTCTTGCATTAATTCGCTTAATCAATTTTTTATTTTCCAGCCTCAGTGAGTCGATTAAATGGAACAATAAACTGAAAATAAATTTGATTCAAGAACGTTAATCGATTATTTATTATTTCAGGAATTAACTTTCATGGAATCTGGACACGAAAAGACTTTTATGTTCGCACAGAGCAACACATTTATCCAGCTGGACGGCAGCGGTATCAAGACTTTTCAATTGAGGTTTTAAAACTCTCCAGTAAAACAAAATTATAGCAAACAAAAAAAAATAATAGTTTCATTCAATTTTTAATTAAATAATAAAAACAATATTAACCATAATTTATACGATTGTTTTGCAGATTATGTCGAGAGATATCGTTCCAGTTTAGAACGAAATTACCTCACGGTCTTCTTGTCTATCACAGTGTCAAGGATCGACCCGAAAGTCTCGATCCTTATGCTCTGTACGTTATTGTTGAAAAAGGTCAATTAAAAGTGGTTCATGTTTTTGGTAAACGTTCGACGAGCCTGACGGTTGGCGAGGGACTCAACAGAGACGAATGGCACAGCGTACTTGTGAGAATAGACGTACACGGTGCTAAATTAATTGCCCGAGTTGATGACACCCAAGAGGAAACAACCCTCGAAGTTTTGGAACGAGTTGTCAATTATGGAGTGTCGGAGGAACTTGCATCAGTCGTTTTGATCGGAGGTACAAAAAAAAAAAACAAAAATATCATTTAAAAAAAAAATATATGTACAAATCTAAAAACTATTTTATCTTCATTTTTTTTCTCATTTTACTTCTAAATCCTCAAATAATAAGAAATCCGGAGTATTCGGATGTGTCGATACCACAAAATCCTCAGGGAAATTTTTTGAGAAGTTTTTTCTCTGATGGAACGTTTGTGAAATATTAGAATCAAAAGAAAAACAAATTTTCAAGTAAACTTATCGTTTTTTCTTCTTTTTTCAGGGCTGAGCTCCGAGGAACGTTTACACGGAGTCAAATACATCATCGAATCTTTCGTCGGCTGTATTCGAGACATGGTTCTGAGTTCAGGAAAATCGGCAAGCGATTTGTTACCCATCAGGCCACTGATAGCAACGAAACACGAGAATGTGAAGGAAGGCTGCATCGACAAGTGAGTTGATGTGTCGAATTAAATAATAAAGTTCATCCAAAATATCCAAATTGTCACTTGGCACACGACAAATATAATAACGAAAGTAATTTTGAAAAACGTCAGTCAAACGAAGAAAAATACCGACAATCGTCAAGTAGTATAAAAAAAAAAAAAACAACGAGACTAAAACTCGTAAAAAGAACGATGAGACGATGTAAAAATGTTTGAAATAATTAACGTGAATAATTAAAATTGTGGAGGCATTAAATTGTAAATTAAATTAAATTCTTCTTCATTAAATAAAAATGTAATTAAATTAAATTGTAAATAAATTGGTTAAATGAATAATTTAAAGTGTAAAAAAAAAATGTGTTTTTTACAGATGTTGGACGAGAGAAAATCTGTGCTTCGTTGGTAGCCAGTGCGTCAATCATTACAACAGTTTGACTTGTGATTGCTTTGGAACTTATTACGAGGGAGAAAGATGCGATGTTTATAGTAAGTCATTGATCAATCATTTTAATGACAAAAGTGAAATAGAATTGCAAACTGAATAACGTATCTGATAATTATTTTTTAAATTTACACAATACTAAAGAATTGTACAAATAAATTAAAAGTAGGTTCGGAATAATTCCATTCTGTTGACTACGTGCTCATAACTCGTAAAGTCAACAGTGATTTTCGACTTTTTTGATTTTTTTTTCAAACAAAATATCTTCCAAGCAAACGCTATAGAGTCCCAAAGTTGGAGATCGATTTTTTTTTCTACTGCAGTAAGGATTTTCAAAAAAAAGGGGTACTCTTATATGGTTGAAAAAGAGTCCTGGGTCAAAATGACCCAACAGTAATGAGCTAACATGTTGAATAAATTAATAATCTTGCTTTTAGCCGCAACGATTTTAACTCTAAGAGGTTCGTCATACGTGTCCTTCCGGGTTTACGATTGGAAAGATCGTGTTCATTCCTCTGTCAACCGGATAAGCCTGATGTTCAAGGTGAGAAAAATGTCGTGCAACGTGTTGTTACGAGTAATTTGCTGAAATTATGTTCTCAAGTTATAAAACAATAAATTGGATCACGGGAGCAGCTTTTCATGACCTTTTTCATCGTCTCGACGACGACCTAATGTTTCGCTGTTTTATTTGTTCTCTTATACGTTTATTTTTTTTTCTTCTTCATCCACAGACGAGATGGGACGATTCCGTGCTATTTTATGCATCCGGTGAAATTGACGGTACTCCACATTACGTCACAGCCTCGATAATGCAACGAAAAGTTCACGTTGAACTCGACTTTGGTCACGGAGCAAAAATACAAACTGTCATGGGCGATCATGTGTCCTCCAATCATTGGAGCAATTTAACCATTTTTCATAATGGCTCTCTCGTTTACGTCAGCCTCGATTTTGAGACAAAAGTTCTAGAAATTCCCGGTGACAATTACAACATGATAATCGATCCTGAAATTTACATCGGCGGTGGACCCGAACTTCACAAAAAACGAGGCCTCGTTTCATACAATAATTTTGCTGGCGCCCTCAAATACGTTTTTTTTAATGACAAATCCATTATTTACGAACTCAAACGATCCAATCCAATGGTCCATTACATCGGAGTCCTTGAACCTGAATATTACGAAGCTGACGTCGATGTCATTCCCATTACTTATCCTTTCGCTGGAAGTCACATTTGGTGGCCTGTCAATAGCACTGATTCGCTACATCTCAATTTTGACTTCAAAAGCTCTAAACCCATCGCTGTCGTAGCATCTGGTGATGTCAAGAGCGATCAGGGCCTCGGTTATTGGGAGGTAATTGACATTTTCTCAACAAATTTTCTTCAATTATTACATTTCAGAATAGAATTTTTATTTCGTTTTCTTGTTTTCATACGTTTTTTTTTTTTTACGTATCGATAATTGTTTCTTTTTGCTATTATTCACTTTGAAAAAAAATGCATTTTCTACTGATTTATTACGTAAATCGTGATGACAATTTTTTCAATACCTCGATACACTGCAAATAAGTGTTGAGCATTTTTTCAGAATTATCCAATCTAAAGTTTTTGGTGAAAAAATAAAAATAAAAATAAAGATACAATCGTTTTAGCATCAAATGCAAATAAACTTCTTCATCAAATGTCTTGAGAATTTGGCATAATTTAGTATTTTTTGTTCAGATTTATAATTCACAATTTCTTCAAAAAGCTGTGCATGCTAAGTTTCAAGTCAATCGTACGTGAGAAAAAATGTTTCTATCATTGAAATTTTCCTTAGAATTTATAATATGAGAATTGATAATAAAAAAATGAATTTTAATGACTGTTTCGAATGTATTTTTCAAGCTTCGCCTGGTAAACGATGAAATTCGATTTCAATTGATTCCTGTATTGTCGGACAACATAACAGTTTCGGCAGCTGTAAAATTTCCGCCTTACAACACATCGTGGCACGCTGTTGAGTTAAATTACACGAAGGGTGAACTCAGCATACTAGTCGATTACCGAAATAAGCAAAGCAAACTTTTCGCAATGACATTTGAGCTTGGAAGCAAGGTCATTATAGGAAGTGGCAAAAGCAATGCAGGTCTGATCGGTTGCATGCGAGACATAAAGGTTAATAATGAGGTTATTGAACCGAGATATGTGATAAACACTGAAAGAATCGTGGGTGAAGTTGCTCTGGACAATTGCCAATTCGTGGATCCGTGTAAGAGGCCAAATACGTGTGAACACGGTGGTAAATGTTCAGTCAAAGAAAACAAAATAAAATGCGACTGCACTGACACCGGTTACACCGGAAAAAATTGTCATTTTGGTAAATATGATGAAATTTCATTATTTAACAAAAAAAAAACTAAAAAAAAATTAAAACTCTCAGTTCAACAAAGTTTCATACTTTTTATTCTTAATTCATTTTCCCATTTCACTTCAATTAGCTGTAAGACTAGACTCTTGGGTCTGGGTGACCCAGAAAGGAGTGGAAATCTCAAAACTTTCTTTCCAACAAAAATTTAACAAAATTTATGAGCTCCAATCTTTTTTATTTTTTATTTAAAAAAGATATTGACAATAAAGCTACAGAATCTGGCCTTTAAATTGAAGAAAATTCGAATAGACTCAATTTTGCGGGAAGCATAACAGTTTCTATTTGGCTTTGGGTCTCGGAGGCCCAGTGTGTACAGCTAGGTTTTAACTGCACTCCAGGACATTTACTTTTTTTTCAAACCGATCGATCGTTAACAGGATTTTTGTAAAATTGTTTGAAGAATTATATAACAGACATAATTGAAAGAAAATTTTTGTATTTTTTCAGCACAGTACAGAAAAACTTGCGAAGAATTGGCTCTGCTCGGTTACACGCAGGACGACGTGTACAAAATTGATATAGATGGAAATGGAAGATTTCCACCGGCTCTTGTGAAATGTGAATTTCAATCGATCGAAGATTCGACGAAAACTATTGTCGAACATAATTTGCCATCGCAGGTTGACGTGAGATCAATCGGAGAAGAAGATTTTTCTTTCAACATAACCTACCGACAATTTTCAGCTGAAATGCTCCAGGAATTGATATCCCACTCGCTTTATTGCAGTCAGTACATTAAATACGATTGTTATCGAGCACCATTGGAACTTCATAGCGCCACGTGGTTTTTTGGTTCAAAAAAATCGTCGATTGTTGATTACATTGGAAATGTTAATAGAGGCTCGTGTCCTTGTGGCAGTAAGTTTTCTTATTTTCTATTATTTATTATTTTTTCTTCAAATTTTCGCTTTAAGAAGAAAAAAAATAGTTTCATTGTGACATTGTTTCGTGGCAGTGAACAGAACATGCGTTAATCCGGATTTGAGCTGCAATTGCGACGTTTCCGCCGGTAAATGGCTGTCGGATGAAGGCTATTACGAGAGCCCTGATTCTCTAGGCATTACAGGAATGGTTTTTCTACAACCAAAGGATCTCGTCGAAGATGCTCAAGGAAGAATTACCCTCGGACCTCTCGAATGCGTCGAAACCAGTTAATAA
Organism: Campoletis raptor; assembly: GCA_948107755.1. NCBI lineage: Eukaryota > Metazoa > Arthropoda > Insecta > Hymenoptera > Ichneumonidae > Campoletis > Campoletis raptor. The sequence continues at coordinate 7,171,677 of OX403630.1, read as the reverse complement.
ATCTTTTCACACTTTCTCAGTGTAACGGGCATAAAAATTGAGGATTTTTATCATTTTTTTCCTCAATCAATGAAATCGAATAACCAGTTCAATTGTTTTTCTTCTGTTCAAATTAATTCTGTAGTACATAAAAAATTCTTATCAATCTTTGACTTTTGTTTTTTTTTTATAACATTTTTTGCCACTTCGTAGAAGTAATTCGAATGCAAAATTGCTTATAAAATTATATTTTTTTCATTCATTGATTTAAAAAAATGATTTAATCTCTTTTTCGCTGTTGAATACGACAAAAAATCGTTTTTATTGTAAAATACTTTTGTTATGTCTATTTAATGATAAAATGACGATTATTGATTGAATTTCAGACACACAAAAATACGTAGTGACTTTTACGACGTCACAGTCGTACATCGAAGTCCCAGGCTGGCGAAAGGGCGACATAGCATTCAGTTTTCGTACGACCGGTGAAAAAGCAATTTTGCTTTACCAGCCACCGATTCGTAGCAATTATCCTTCCTTCATGGTCGCACTTGCTTCGGACTACAGACTAACCTTCAATTTTACTCTCAATACTGGCACAAATCGCGAACTTGAGGTCAAAAGTCGTAGAAAATTAAATAATGGCGAGTGGCAAAAAATTTGGATCGATTACAATGATTATCACGTCAGATTTATGATCAATACCGATTTTCAAATGGTCGATTTATTACCCGAAGAAGAATTCGGACCATTCGAAGGTTCGATGTTCATTGGCGGAGCAACTGCGTGAGTTTTATATTCAAAAATATGAGCTCTTGAAAAAAAAAAGAAAATAAGGAAATTTGTAATTAAAGATTCTCTCGATTGAATTCGAAAGTTTAATAATTATTTATAATCTCCGTTACATTATTATAAAACTTATTTATCATTAGAAAAAAATAATACAAAAACTTTGCAATTAGAATTAAATGTTTTACTGTTTTCTAATATTTTTTGTATACTTTTTTCAGTGAACATTTAAAAACCTCCACTGTGAGACAAGGCCTTATCGGCTGTTTCCGAGGTTTGGTCGTAAACGGAGAAATTTTGGATATTCACAGTTACATGTCAGTCCATTTATCCGAAATAATAAAAGATTGTAAACCTTCTTGTCAACCGAATAAATGTCAAAACGGTGCTCGTTGTGTCGAGCTTTGGAGCAACTTTGAATGCGTTTGTGAAAACAGATGGGCTCATCAGGGCACTTTTTGCGAGACCAGTAAGTTATTCATACGAAACTATGTCAAACAATTTTATTCGAATTTTACTTTCGATGTCCCTATTCCTACCAATTACGAAAACGAAACACAATTATATGAGACGACGAAGTAAATCTGCGTTTCAAGTAAATCGTTGCACGTTTTTTTTCCGTTTTTCATCCTAAAAAATGAAATTTTCTTTCAGAAAAACGATTTTCTTTGTTTCCTTTAACATTTCAAAAAAAAAAAACAAAAAAATTAGACAAATTGCAAAATTCTTATTGATTTTTTAGCTTCATTGGTTGAATAATATTGTAGAAAACAAATCTTCAGGATAATATTTCTAAAATAAAACGTACACCTCAATTTTTCAGATATAAACAGCAAAGCATTGACGTTCACGTCGACCGGTGCATTTTTGAAAAAGAATTATTTCGGGACAGGCGAGGACGAAGAAAAAATATTACTGAAAAGCATGCTGGTTCAGAATATTCTCATTAATTTACGAACCTACGACACACATTCGTTGATTCTCTACGCCAATGATCATCTCAATAATTTCGTCCATCTTTACATAAGCAATGGAACAAGCATTGTTTATCTTTTCAACGCTGGAAATGAAATCAAGAACATAACAGTCCAGCATCCAGGTGAATTGGCTTTATTTTCCTTCAGTTAATAATTCGTTGAATTTCTTAATTGTAAATACAAATTTTGTTACCGAAAGAGCCAAATATGAATTTTCACCACTTTTGTCGATTTCGCAAAAACATTCAGGACACCAACAAACAAAAAAACTTAATTTCCTCTAATTATAATGATAAAAAAAACTTCACTACAGAAATTACACGAATTTTCTATTAAAAAAAAGCGATTTATTCATGGATCTAAGAAATTTCAATTATTTTGTTGTGTTAATTCTTTTTACGTAGGTGTAAACACGGGAATATCCGTACAAATCGCAATTGTCAGAAGTGAGAAATCTACGACACTTCACGTGAATGAAAATAACGTTACACTCGATGCTGTTCCTCTACTTCTCGATTCGTATTCCAACAAACCGTGGATCAATCCGGAAAAAGAAGTTTTAGCTCCTCAGAGACCGCCTGCTCCACCTACTGATTATTTTCAGGTCAGTAAAATGTAAAATAATCGAGCAACTGCATCAAGTAAATTAAAAAAATTTCGTCATCTCCAAACAATGTGAAAATTCCAATTTCATAAAACATTAAGAAATATTTTAAAATTCTCGTGGACGATCCTAATCTTCAAGCAATATTCATTTAAAAAATCGCAATAACGAAAGCGATCCTTTAAATAAATGTCAGCAATTTGCGAAGAAAAAGAGAAATAAATTGTTAAAGAAGAAAAATGAATCAGCTACAATTTGAAAGAAAACAAAAAATGTATATTATTTTTGTTATGATTGAGAGAAATATATAAATTTTAGGTAAATCTCGGTGGATTTGATCCCGACAATTTGTTGCGTGTCGGTACCGAAGGAACATTGATACAAGGCTACGTTGGTTGTCTCCGAGGATTAATGATTGGAGAATATCTCGTTGATTTACCGAATTTGGCAAGCGAAGCAAACCACGAGGGTAGTAAAGGAGTATTGCCCAATTGTCAGATGAAGTGCGACGCTGTACCGTGCAAAAATTTGGGAGTCTGCACCGAAGATTTTGGCCGACAGGAATCCGATTGCAACTGTGCTCTCACGTCTTATTTCGGAGAACATTGCGCCGATGAAAAAGGTGCCGATTTCAGTGGAGAGAGTGTATTACAACGAGACATTGAATTCGAGGGCCCAATCAATCAGGTCAAAGTTCAATTGGCATTTTCAACCAACGATCTCCGACAAAGAACGAGCGTTCTTTTATTATTAACAGCTGAGAACAAGTGAGTCTTTTCTTCATTGTGAAATTTTTGTTCAATTAATTACCACAAAAATCCAATCAAATTGTCTGAATGGAAGAAAAAACCTTAAAAACGTATTTTCTTTTATTTGAAATTTCTTGTGACGTCTATTTTTCCAGGAGAAGTTACTACTTGCTCGTTGCCCTGACATCCGAAGGTCAACTAATATTCGAAGAGGACAGAGAAGGCTCAGCCTACGGTGTCCGTCTGAGCGACCGGAATTTTCTCAACGGAGCACGACACAGCGTTTATTACGTTCGTGATAATAATACAGCCACTTTATTGATCGATCGCGAGCCCGTACAATTGTTACCAATTCCCGTTTTAAATATCGGTGACGATGATGATGAAGAGGAAACGGAATCATCAGGAGCAACGGAAATTCAACTCGGTGGTCTAACCACCAACGGTTCGATGGATCAACGTTTCAGCGCTTACAAGGGATACACCGGTTGCCTCAGTAGTAAGTTTTTTTTGGTCTGATTGTGCGAAAAAAAAATTTCAACTTTACCCAAAGAAAATTATGATTCAAATTCTTTTTGGTTCAAAAAAAAATTCCCGGAGTTTGCAAAGCAAATTATTTAAAGATTCCAATTTAAATGAATCTTGAAATTTCATTGAACATTTATTCGTTCCAGATGTGGTTGTGTCTATGAATGGAGGTGCTGGCATGAAACCTCTCGAGGAATACATGCTCTTCACTAAAAAAGGCAGCGAGACTGTCAGAGCGACTATGCCTGCTGGTGTCAGAAGTGCACAGTGTGCAGTATTCCACGCTCAACCAAGAGGCCTCGAACCACCTCGTAATGATAGCGTGGTAAGTTTCAGGTTCACTTCAAATTCAAGTTTCATCCAAATTTGAAATTTTAAGGTGATCTATCAGTTGCATGAGTGGGAGAGAGATAACTCCAAAGCAGCTACACATTTTTCTCAGACACGCTTGATATTTAAAGAAAAAGAAGAATTTCCCGTTGTTCTCCTTTCATAACAGAATAACGTGCAACTCTTCTTTTTCTTTAATGATAAAATAACTAACGTGTAAATCTTAAACTGTAACTCGAAAAATCAAGAGTGTCCAAAAACAACGTGTATAAACTATTTTGTCGATCACGAGACTGAAAGATCAGAACGTGTATCTGCTTTTTTGTTTTCTTTATCGCACTCACGCAGCTGATACTTTGATGCATTGTTTTTTCATGATTTTTGACGAGTCTTTTCATCAAGCCTTTAATTTCGATGCTTTTGGTTTTTTGCAGCAGGGACGCGATCGTGCATGGGTCGAAGATCCCCCAGAACGAGTTCTTTACAAATCTCTTTACCCGGACGAAACGAAAGAAGAACAAGGGGCCGGAACCTACATCTTTATAGCTCTTTGCTGCATTTTTGTTGCTGCTGTTGTTGGATGCACGTACGAAGTGCTTCGCAGCGCGGGGCGCGACCGAAAACGCAGAAGAGCTGCAGCCAGTGGAGCAGCCGGTGGCGGCGGTTCACCGTCCGGTACCCAAAGATGGCAACAACCTTATTCCGACTCGGTGGCGCCGTCTGGTGGCGCTAAAACTGTCGGATTCAAGACAATTATTGAAGACGAGAAACGACCAAATGGAACACATGCAAAAACCATTCCAAAGGATTACAAACCTGTGCCCAATGCGGAACATAAGAACGATGCTGTCAATGATAAAAAAGCTCTAGTTAAAGGTCTGTAAATTCTTCAAACATCTGAAACAGAAAATAACAAAAAAAATTCATTAAAATATTGAAAAATCAGTTTATAAATAGAAAAAAAAAATTGCAAACAAATTTTTTCCCATCTACATATTTATAGATGTTGCCGATCAAATACGATTTTTGTTCAAACTCGATATTCTGAGGCTTAACTAGTTTGCCCTTGAAACCAAGTGCGTTCTAGAATCGGAATGTGCCAGAAATATTATATTTAAATATTGAATCCAAAGTCAAGATCATTTGTGGATCATAATTTGAAAAAAAGGAGTAATGAATGAATTATTAAATAATTGCGAGAAATTATTTGTTGTTTTTTTTTTAGCAGACGAAGAAGCCGAGAAAAAGGAGCTGCTAGGGGTAAATACAGGCACCGTCTCTAAACCTGCGAAACCGAATCCATTCGTAAAGATCTTTTTTCACATTTTTTTCTTTTTTCGATCGATCGATGTATACTTAGTTTACTTGGCATGAAGACATTTGCTAGTTGCATCCATTTAGCGTTTTTTTTTTAATATTTAAAAATATTCACAAATATTAAACAGAAATTGATAGACATAAATGAACTGGAGCCTTTGTTTTTTTTTTTTTTTTTTCTAGAAATGTAGCAATAGAAACATTTATTGTAATGTCGGATGCAGAAAGTTTTGTCCAAATGTCAAGTGACTTTGTATACGTAGAGCTTGGAAGCTTCAAGGGTTTGGCTTTTGAAAATCTTTTAATATTGAAACACATCTTCTATTAGAAAACAATCCAGGAAATAAAAAAGCATGCTTACACAATTATCGATGATGTTGGAGTTTGCGTCATTGGAATCCAACGAAATTCATTGTTTTTTATCGTTGAAAACAACGACAAAAATTAATATGCAGTTTTTGTCTAATTTACCGACTTTGTAGAATAAATCTGCTAGAAAAATTAAAGTAATTGGAAAAAGCACAAAAAAAATAATCAATAGGAAAGAAAACTTCGTTACATACCAACGATACAAACTTCAATACGATTAATTATCGTTTTAATTATTATCAACCTTTTGCGGTAAAGTTTACCAGCATGAATAATGAGGGATTTTTAAAATGGTTGTTAAGGTTTGCTGCACGAAAAGCTAGATCGACGAATCGCATTTTCGAATAATTTCTTTGCTAAACTGCGCACCTTGGCTGAGGAAAAAAAAATCGTATTTTTCAGCGATTAAGTCTTGATTAAGTGAATAGAAAAAGTTTTTAATACTAAATTGATATTATTTTCGTTCTCAGTCAATGGAGGATCTGACGGAAGAGCCGGAGCTTGAGGAATGCGAAGAGGAGGACGAGGAAGACGAGGATGAGGATGAGGACACTGGCGAAGAGTTTAAAAAAGCATCTATCGACAATGACGAAAATACACAAACGTTAAACCTCGACGATACCGACATAATCATAAGGCCAACGCCGGTAAGAAATTCCTTTGGAAGCTTTAAAAATCCTGACAGCGCCTACGGACATTTTTCACGGGGAAAACGTATGTTGGAGACTAATTTCTCCATAACCGGTATCAACGAGATTAAAACAAACAAAGTTCCCAGAATCTCTAACAAGATCGAGGCTCGGGCTAAAAACAATGATTTTTCAACGACATTTGCCACGAGGCCAACGAGCCTCGATCTACGGAGCAGCTATCAGCCTATGACCTCGTTCGGTCATGGTAAAAAAAGGCCCGAGAGTATTTTCGTCGAAAGAGTAACTGCCAAATTGCTCGATTCTCCATAACAAAAAAAAGTCAATTTTCCAAACAAAGCACAAATTCGAATAAAAAATCGTTTCCAACAATGCAGCACAAACTTTTGTAAGCAAGCATCAATGACAAATTCCTTCCTCATGACAATTGATCACAAAATTTCACAAAAAATGTCACGTTTCAACAAACGAGCACTTTACCACCAAAACATTTATCGATTCTTTCTTTTCCAATTCTCCGACACGCCACAAATATTCTGTCACATAATTTTCGTGCTAAAATTATTTTCAAGAATAATTTCATATTTTTCAAACGATTTTTCATTCGAATCAACTCGTTTCTTCCTCTTTTGGACATTCTATCAGGACGAAAATCTCTTTACCAAGTAGAAACGTAATATTTCGGTATCACTACGAAGTTTTAAACTTTTTATTGAATATTTAAAAATTCCAGCAACAATTCTTAAATAAGCAAACAGTTGGAAAGTTTGCTAAGTTAATAAATCACATCGATGTACAATATATACAGTAATTTTGGCACAACGTCGTGTAGTATTATGAAGAAGTTCAAAACAAGCCTAACATTATGATTATTATTACAATTATTATTGCTATTATTAGTATTAATCTTATTATTATAGTAAGAATAATTATTATCGTAATTACTATAAGTTTATAAATTAATTCACCATGTAATTAAGTTGAGTTTCGTCGCTCACGGTTATCACAGCTTCACGTTTTCTTTTAAGTTGGCAAAGAAAAAATCGTTGTTCTTTATTTATTTTTATTTATTTTTTTCCAATGAATCGAGATAAAAAAAAGAAATAATGGTGTGCCGTGGCTTTACTGGTGGCGAGCGTCATTAATTTACGTGTATCACGCATAATGTCATTCACTCTCACAGCTCAATCAAATTTCATAATTCCAAGTGAAGAAATTGTTTATTCAGAGTCGTTTTTCCGAAAGAGGAACTCCAGTTATTTAGAATTACAGACGATGTGTTCGCTCATGTAGAAAAGAATGTACTTTCAGATTAAAAATTGGTCTAGGACGGGTATCGAGGAGAATGTGATACCGTTAAACTCCATTACGAAACCGGATGAAACACACGGGACCATAGAACTTTAGAGGTACCATTTCCTCGACGCTTATGTGCACGACAATAATTGCGACAAATATATATTTATATTAAAAACGAATGACGAAATGAATATTTGTATCGAACGTAATGAAAAATGAAAATGCAATGAGCTGCTTCCGATTTATGCTAAATTACCAAATAATGTTTTGCGAATTATTTCATTTTATTCTCGTCAGACAGTATTTTTTTCATCGTCTTAACGAACTCGGAAAATTTAAGCTTGATGAATATTATCGTTATGTCGAAAGCATTCCAAACACACCCTGGTGGCAAATTTTAAACCGAATAAATAATCAATTTGTATTTTTATTTTTTTTATTTTTAGTGAAATCATAATAATTTTCCAGAGATTTCAATTTACAATCTAAATTGGATTTCAATGGAGAAAATAATTCTTGAATACGATGTCATTCGAAGTAATATTTAAAGAATTTTGATTTGTGAATAAAAACATTAAAAAATTGAACATTCAAGATTTTTCGTAAGTTACAATAACAACCCTGGGGTCTGTTTGGGCAATTAGTAGAACGCAAATTACGTGAACTTCTCGTTAATTTAATTAATTATCTCTATAAACCCACATAGCAAGGATGATACTAAAAAATAATGAAAAATAATAATAAATAAAACAGGAAAACACGTCCTGTAGAGAATAAGGACTGTTGCGAGCCAAATACTATTTTATAGCATGTTATAAACCCGTGAAATGAATAAGAATGCAAAAATATATGAGATTAATATCGTAACGTCTGTCTCTTTCATCACACACTCTTTATTGACCATCAAAACGTTTCCAACAATCGATTTGGAAAAAAAAAAACAACTTACAGAACGAATAAAACTTGTACGACGTTCATTTCATTGCATGTTACGCTTTGGGCTGCAGTGCTGAACGTTATGAGATAAAAAAAAACATCATCCATTATCCGCTTTTTATGAAAATTTTCGTTTTCAACATTATAACATCGCTCAGTGTTTCATCGCCGATTTTGTGCCGTTAAAAATTTCGTTCTGCTGTCTCTCTCTCTCTCTTCTCATTTGAATCATATACGCTACATTAATCATCCATTGTTATATGCGACTGGAAGTCGATGCGCGAGAATGTCGAAGTAAGTGAGAGCTTGAATAATTCGTACTAACAAAGAAAAATTTGAGAGACAAGAATTTGAGAATTTTTCGACCGAGAGCGACTAACAATTTTGCTTGGAATTTTTCGTATGTAAAACTTTGGCTATTTTTTCATTGAATTAGTTGTTAATGTTTGTTGCACAGGGTGCGCCGAATGGACGTGAAACGACTACGGGATCAAAACGAGATTCGCCTGGTAAGATTTCAGATGAATTTTTTTAATTATCAAACTTTGCAATGATTTCGACTATCTTCATTTTTTTTTGTAACCGATTGCGTAAGAGGCATTTCACGACGGTTTTGCACTTGAAAACCCTCTTCCCTGTCCATTCGCGATCGAACGTTCTCCGGTTAAATTCCTAACGATTTTTTTTTGTGTTTACAGAACAGGCGAAGATGAAAATTCTCACCATATCACCCATATTTCTTGCGGACGACAAGAGAACTTACAACAATCCTTTGAGTTATTTGGGTGGCCCGAGACTGCAGCCAAAAAATCGTACCTCCATTGAGTCTGTTCTCTCGCTGGATTAAATTTTAAAGTCGCGCTTAACCTAAATGTATTTGCGGGGGAAAAAAATCTCAGTCTCATATATATAAACCCTAGTCAACCAACAATAGGTCGTCTGGACGCTCGATACCCTAGAAATGATTTTTTTCCTTTCCCGCCATTGTCCTCGTCTATTATATCTAATTGACTTTTACGCGCGAATTCACAAGATGTACGCCGTTTTTTGTTGTTTTCTTCTACGATACACTGAGAGCATGCAAAATTGACGTCATATATATTTTTCACAATTGGTGTGTGAAAGCCATAAGAGTATGCGTGCCCGATACTATTGTGATTATTTTATTTTCGTAAGATTTATGAACGGTGTTATATTTCCTTCGTAATTACCCCCTCCGCCCCTGATGAACCATATCCCAATTATTGTCATTTTTAATCGACTATGACACTGCCGTTTACTTTTGAATATAGTAATCGGGCTCGTTCGTTGTACATTTTAGAAAAAAAGTTATACATATGAATAATTGATGAATAAATGAACTTAGTTTAGCCTTCTGTAGAACGTGTCTCATTTATTTTCAGATTTTTCGCAAATTGGTTTTGCAAGGGTCGTTTATTTCTTACAGGACGTACTTAAAAAAACTGGGCATATTCATTCGTTAGTCTTTTTCTTTGTAGCACTCTATTGCACACTTTTCTCGGATATATCCTTGATATTTCGAAAGAAATGAAGCCGCTCAAAAAAAAAACCATCGTGCAGTAGGATTTTTATCGACTGACAGATCACCTGCTCTTCATTTAATTTGTGGAACGATATATCCGGAAGATTGAATCCACGATCGCGAACATTGACTTATGTCAACATTGTCAACCCAACGTGTTGACAAAGCGTCAAACCGACAAAAGAAATCATTCAAATGCGATAGTAAATATTTTTGTTTTCATTGGAAACACTTACTTTTATAACTTTCAGTCATACTTTCTCCTTCGACGGATCCTTCGCCGCCGTTTGTCTTTTTTGTTTCATATTTTGCTACAATCTACCCTTCACTTTGATTCTCAATGATTTACTAAAAGTAGACATTTCCGCGGCAAAGCACAAGAATAAACGCGAGCATAAGGATGAAACCCAATTAAATGTTGAGCGTTGAGCACCCCTGAACCCTGAATCCATAACAACGAAAATGGCGGCAGATGAGTGACGCACAACGAACCGAGGACGTGAAGCGTGTGTGAACATGTTTACTAATAATCTCGCGCCTGCAAATTCAACCAAAGTTTAGTCCCTGTCTACAGACATAAAGGACTGGAAATGGCCCACGCGAAAATTGAAGATTCCGACAATGTAGAGTCAAATCTTAAGGAACAAGACAAAGATTGCGACGAAAAAGATGGTAATATTTTTCGTCATCAATAATGAGATTTGCGTATCCTACAAAAATTGCTTGTCCTGTACAAATTTTTTTTTTCCAAAATTCAAAAGAATCGACGTTTCTTTCAAGACAACTCTGTCACAGATTTTCAAATGACACTTTTGTCAAGATCATCCTGATTCTTTGAATCTGTCTAATGCAAAGTGTAGTGTACAGAGAAAAGTGAATCTATTTTTCTCAATGCCGAAAAAAAGTTCACTGAGATCGTTAACAAAATAGAAATCCATAATTCTGTAAACCAAAGTCTTTTTTTTTCATGATTAACCCATCAAAGTGATTCTGTTGCTATATCAGGTCCTTTACTGGCACCGGAATGCGCTGTTTGCCTTCAGCCATGTATTCACCCGGCTCGCCTACCCTGCAGCCACATTTTTTGTTACCTGTGTGTGAAAGGTGTAGCCAATCAGAGCAAAAGATGTCCTATGTGCCGACAAGAAATACCCGCAGATTTTGTAGAGCATCCACAGCTTGTGGAAGTGGAAGATGACACCAAGCCGTCGGTTGTTGATGAGGAGTACCAATGGTTCTACGAAGGACGAAACGGTAATAACTACTTAAAACTTGAATCTCTATGACAGAAAAAAAGTGCAAAATTCTTTGCTCGTACTCCGCCAAACTGAGTTGGGCAGTTATTTTCATAACCAAAATTCTGATGCATCTAAGAATTGAAATATTGTCAGTGTGAAGGATAAAGTCATGAAATGATTTCTTTATTATCAAGAAATAAACAATAACATTGAATTTATGAGGAATGTTATTTTTAATTATAAAGAAAATCGTATTTTTTTAAATTGCTCAACTTTTTTGGCCAATAAATTCTTTTCAAAAAAAAGAAAAAAAAAACGTTTTGGATGGAAATTTGATTAAAGCCCTCGTCCCTCAGGTTGGTGGAAGTATGATCAAAGGACCAGCGAGGACTTGGAAGCCGTATTCAAAATGGGAATTACCTCGTTCAATATTTTAATTTGCGGGGAACTCTACGTCATTGATTTTAAGGAGAATGTACAGTACAGAAAAACTCAGCCTCGATTCAAGCGTAATATTAAACGAGATGTTAAAGATGCTCCAAGCAAGGGAGTCGCCGGCGTGAGGTGACATTCCTGAGAGCTACTTTACTTTCTTTTGGGCCATAAATGCACGTTGAAAACACACTATTACGACAAATATACAATTAAATTGCTATGAGATTACAAACAGTGGTACAAGTTAGATCGAACGTTTAAACGATTCAAAGAATTATATGCAACAAAACAAAATATGGAAATAAAAAATTTGCATATAAAACAACGACTTGAATTTTTTTTTTCATTTCCAACAACCTCGATGCTTCTTTTTCCTTTTATTTCTTAATTCTCTTTCTTATACTCGAACAATTCTAAACTCGTGGCTCAAATACTTTACGGTTTTACAGGCTGGTGGCAATACGACCAGCGAACAAGCCTCGAACTCGAAACTGCCTACAAACAAGGAAAGAGAACTTGCGAACTTCTAATCGCTGGTTTTCTCTACATTGCTGATTTTGGTTCCATGTTACAACTACGACGAAACGATCCGTCCAGACATCGTAGAATCAAAAGAGATTTGTACAACGTACCGAAGAAAGGAGTCGCTGGACTTAGACTTAACGCCCAACAACAGCAAGACGAGGAAATTCAAATCGTTAGAGAAATTCGCGGCGCTGAGAGACCCGCGAGTCCAGCCAGCGATACTTTGGGTATGCAAAAAAAAAAAAAAATACACATTTTTCAAGCCGATCATACTCGGTCGCTAATTTGTTAAAAACAAAATCGAGCACTGTTACCAACAATTTCAATTGTCAATAATTTCGTCACGTACCTTGATCAGTCATCGATTCTCTTCACATTTCCAAAATCGAAATTTTTACATACCAATTATTTTTCATATAATAGAATTTCTAAAATAATTAATTTTCTACATAATTTTTTAAAATTATAATTAGACGAACAGTGATGAAAAATTTCACCTTCAGAATTTGCGACGTTTTCTTTCGTACTTTAAAGTTTATTCAACTAAATTTAAAGGTACCGGAGATGGAACAAACACACCAGTGCCACCAAGCAACACGCCTCAAACACCGGCTGGTGGGAACACGAGCGGAGATGCGACACCGCTCACAGATAGAAACGATCCAAGATCGGACTCACTCCACCAGGTTTTAGAACAAATGCGTTCATTAGTATTATCAGATGAGGTCCTAAGGGATTCGCATTTTGGTCTAAATAGCGATAACGAGGCTGACGAGAACATCGACGATCGATCATTTTCAGATAATACCATGTTACTTTGGGCTCCGAACACGGCGTACTCATCAGGTGAAGATGAAGATTAAGAGGTTGCACAAATGATATTCTCTGCAAGAACGTCAGCAACGTCTCTATCGATAACCGAGTTTCCGTCGATCTAAAATTTTGTGATCGTTTAAACGACAAAACAAAATAATAGATTATCGGCACATCTCGTAATTTCTTCATGATGGATCATCGTTGTTCTATTTTTCTTCGTTTTAACGAAGTTAATTTATCTATTTCGCGGATAATTCAACGCGTTCGCTGTATTTCGAGCAAATTTTCGTAATACCGAACACTTTTCGTTTCCGTAACGTGTTCTTTTTTATACGTCTTATTATATTTGCTCAATAATCCAATGGCAAATATCCTCGAAGAGTACCGACGAGTACAACAAACTTAATTATATTTTTCTCAATTCTTTATTTTTTACTTCGCTGATAATGTGCATTCATTTTCAAATAAATTATTCAAAATAATTGGCGTATCTCAAAGATACTACAAGTGCAATTCATGGAATAATGCACTAGCGAACGAAGTCTTTCAATTAAGAATTACAAATTGTTTATGGCGAAACGATTTACGGTTTTGCAAATAAATTCTAGTTCAAAGTATTATTATTATTATTATTATTATTATTATTATTATTACGATAAAATATTTGATCTGAAATTTATTCTGTATTTCCCAATAATAAAAAGCCTACTATTAATCATCGAGTCGCATTAACTTATTTTTATTAATTGAGTTCATGAGTTAATGAGTTCACAAATATTTTTCGAAATATATATTGAGCTGAAACCCAAACCTTATCTGTAGTAAAAAATGTTTCTCGAAGGCGTTCAAAAGCTTTGTTCCTTTGTTTTGGGAAGTCTTATTGAGTGTTTCTAGTCGTTAATAACATATATTTTCGGAAATTTTTAAGTCGCTGATTGTTTTCAATTTCTTTGCGGACGGTAAGTACTGAAATTTTTTTACGAAATAAAATTATAGGAATAAATACTCTTTTTTGTCCAAAGGTTATGAGCCATATGTTCATTCTGTGTAGTGATATGTTTTAAAGAAAAACTTTTTGTTCTGTAATAATCGGAAAGTTGACTTGCGAGTTTTGGAATAAATAAAAAAGTTCTGATTCTCCGTGGGACGACGGCCTACACGATGAAAGACGTGACGGAATAAAAATTGTCAGGCACGCGCAGTTAGAAGTACGACGACGTTCAAATCTTCCCGCCAAAAACATGGACAGAATGAATAAAAAGTATTAGATTATTTTTATATATAGAATTTTCACATCCGACCCATGCGACCGCAATTCTCGAGTGTTTCTCCCCGTCTGCCCCTTCCCGCCCACAGCTCAATATAAACATGCGTCTCATATAATAGAGCTTTCGAATTCTTTCGCTTTCTCTCCAAATAACAAACAAAGCGGAGAGCGGCCTACTCGAACGTCCTCATCTTTCTCATCATCGTTTTCGATCGAAGAGAGCTTGGAATCAAAATCAATAAGGATCGCAGGAGAGAATCGGTAAAGCGGTTTGTACGGTAATGTAACGAAAAAAGCGAAATGCATTGTTATTACGTTGGAATAAAAAAACATTTTGATTGGAAAACCCACGTAACAATAGAGGCAAATTGTACGCATGCGTAAACGCGGGCATACGCGGCTTTGCGGCAATCTAGTATAAACATTTGCCGGCAGGGGAACACTGAAGCTTGGGGTTTTTGCATTGGTTTCGAGTTCTGCGATTACGATCGCATTTAGTCGTTTTGGGACATTTGAAGGGGAGAGAGAGAACCCGTCTCTCCGCGTGTAAACACTTCTCCAGAGAAGAGACAAAAAAAAAACAAAGAACGACAAGGGCGATTTGGGAGGCAAAGATAACGGGGCGCGAGAGAGTCTCGCGTGGCGAGAACGAAGGAGCGGAGCAATATTGTTGTACTCGTTCAACGTCTAATCGTCGTGTTCGACGAAAATGACGAATCCTGTTGCCGCGAATGCGGAATTACTTAATTTATACGTTACGCACATGGATGCGGACGGGCCGTTGCTCAGGCTATGGGCACAAATAAACGCCGATGAAGCTCGCAATATTGAAAGATTGATGCACAGCCTGGCGCCTCAATTTGACAACGGTCTTGGATGTCCCATACCATTAACACGACCCATTTGGTCAAGCGACGTCTGTTGCGCGGTCTTCGAGAACACTTATTATCGCGCTAAAATCTGCTCCACTCATCCGAACGGCGGTTATGTCGTACAATTCATCGATTATGGAAATATCGAAGTTTTACCACCCAGTGATATTCGCATTCTCGATGGCATTGCCACAGCCACAAAACTCCTGGAAGTTCCAGCACTCGCTATGGAATTCGTCGTTGCTGATGTTCTTCCCAGAAATCGTGTTTGGGAAGCACACGTTCTCTTCAAGATTCTTGACAACATTCGCTACAAAGAATCGCCTGGGAGAATCGTCAGTACCATAGCCAGATATCCAGCGATACAAATGCTGTACTGCGAGCGCGATCTCACTGACATTCTCATTGAACAGAACTTTGCTGTACGAGCGACCCGAGAAGAAATGATCAGGTAAATAGCCATACGTCGCATTTGTTTCTCTTCTATTTTTCAGTTTCAATGATTTACAATATTGAACATTTGTGAACAAACACTAACTCTGAGTTCAAAAGTCGTTGGCAGTTTTTCGACCAGATCCCGTTTTCAAAAGCTATTTGTCCTCGACTGGCATACCAAGTCACTAAAAGATCAATTAAAAATATATCATTGGAAGTTTGTCCAAATTGCTTCTTCTATAAAGTAACATATTGCACAAAAATAGTCTTTCAAGAGAGACTTGCAAATATTAAAAATAACATTTTTCTATATTAATTACAAAACCACACTGAGACTTTTCTTATTCTGGTTTAACAAGGAGTACAAAAATTTTTAACATTTAAAAACTAAAATCAAGGATTCATCTCCTAGAAAATGAAATTTTTTACCAAAAGTTGCCTTACAAAAAAAGAAGTAGAAGTTTTACTATAGAGAGATAGGAAAACATTAATTGCATTGATATTTGAGTATGGTTTGATGATGTGGAACAAAAAATATCTTTTTCAACTATCATTATTTTTTCTATTTTTCGAATCGTCTAAATTTTCAGGCAAACTAAGTTTTCAAGCCTCACAAAGAAAGAGATCATTCATTCAATTATCGTAGAGAAACACTGCATGTACTTTTTTTGCTATAAAGAGAAAATAATTCTGTAACAGTCCAACAATATAAACTTCCACATGATTTTGTTGCACTTGTTGAGCTAAAATCTTGTTAACGATTCGAGGAGATGATGAAATTGAAGGTAAGGTATACAGGTGTTGGAGGTAAATACATATTTATTTTTACAGTTGAGTAGATGGTTTTCAATTTCCAAACATTAAACCTTCACCTCGTAAGTCACAAATTCATCACACTTGATAAAGGTTTCGTACTTGGGATAAAGTTATTTTAATTGAACGAAACCAAATTTTATTCAACTACAAGAGCATCGACACAAATCCAAAAATAACTTTTGAAGTCAGCACTATTTCACCTGTAACCACTGTTGTGAATACATTTGTGAATGATGAAATTTTAAACATGCATACACTCTCGTTTTTGTATTCATTACAAGATAAAGATTGTTTATGATACAATAACATCATAAATACTCATCAAATGTTTTTTTTTCACCACTATCCATAGAGTCGATGTTATCATTTCTGTTTATTTATTGTATTTTTTATTTTGAGACATTTTACATAATTTTTCCAAATAATGAAATAATTCAAAATATTTGTAATCAGTATTAGCAGCTCATCATTTTTTGTTTGACATTTTCGAAAGTGTTTGGAAATTTTGATAGATAAATAAAAAAGTAAATTCCGTTAAATATCTCACTGCTTTTCCAAAAAACTATAATGAAAGGAATATTGGTCTTAAATCCCATTTCCACTTGCATATTAGCTCAGGAAAGAATGAAAAAGAAAAAGAAAACGTGACGGTGGTTAAGCAATTTGTTGAATGTTGGATAATTTTGATGAAGAAAAAAGTGACGAGAGGTTTTTTTCTTGTATTGCAGACTTTACACGTGTGCCCAGACGATGAACCATCAACAACCTTCGTTTGAATTACCGCGACCTTTGATGCCAACCCGGACACAGTCACGACAGCTTTTGCATCCTGAGAATCCTCATAAGAAATATCCATTCATGCAAAATCCTCTACGTGTGCCTCGAGTTGTCACCTTTCCGGAAGCTTGGCGTGCACAAGTTGGTCAAACAGTGCCAACGCAAAAGATTCCAGTATCGCATCAGAACGACGAACCGGGAGTGTTCAGATCGAGAATTCTCGAGATCGGTGAAAAGTACGAGGTGACTGTGTCCTACGTCGAAGATGGTCCGCTCATGTTTTCCGTTCAGGTGAACAGCACGGCGGAAGAACTTAAGACACTAATGCACCACATAAATCACACGCATGCACCTCAGCCGTTGAACGAACCGCCAGTCATTGGTTCTGTTTGTCTGGGACGTTATAGCGTCAACAAAACTCTTCTACGAGCAGTTGTGATGCAAGTTCGCGAGCACGATTGCAAACTCCACTACGTCGACTTCGGACACGGAGAAATTTTACCCTACACCGATATATTTCAACTGCCAAGACAGTACATAAATCCACGTATATTGTCGATAAGATTCACGATGAGCAACGTCAACGAGTTGAAAGTCACGGACGAGATGAAGGAATATTTCAAACGTTACGTCATAGGAAAAACGTTCCTCCTTCATGTCCAACCCTCTGATGGACCACCGCTGATTCAATACGGCGATCTTTATGACAATGGTCGCAACGTCAAAGATATCTTACGAGCCACGTTCGGAGACGCCGTACTTACGTGGCTGCCAGCTCGAAAATTACAAGCAGAATCAAGAGAAATCGTTCAAGTCGTTTCCATGGATTCCTCCGTTATTTTTGTTCAACTTGACAGTGAATTGCCATTGTTGGAAAAGCTTGTTGGCTTCATTCAAAGTTACGTACCTAACGCTCCTGCTATCAATCCCAGCAAACTCACAGAGGGTTTCCAATGTATAGCTTTCTCAAAGATCAATTCTCAATGGTAAGAAAACTTTAACGAATATTACATAAATATTCAACTCTTTGAGCCATACATTTTTCATTCGTGCAATTCAATTTTTTATCAATTTTTATGCTCGATGATGACGAATCTAAACCCAAAGTTGGAAATTCAAAGTTAGTTGTTTAATTTTGTTTTTTTTTTTTTTAACATAAACCGTATCGTCTAAATAATAGTAAAATGATAAAAAAAAAATTATTTTAATTAGATTAAATGGTTATAAAATGCGATGAGCGTGCCCGCACCTCGACGAAAATACTCTTTTAATAATTTTTTTTATCGATTGATAAATTTGTATGAAAATTATAGGCAGCGAGCGGAAATAAAAAGTATATCGGACAAATCAGCAACTGTGTTCCACGTGGATTATGGTTACGAAGAGATGATACCTCTGGGATATATGAAGTCTTTGACCGACATAAATCTCACGAAACTTCGTGCGCAAGCGATTCGTTGTTTTTTGAACAATTACGATACGGAAATAACAAGTAAAGAGCTTAATGACAGTTTGAAGACAGAAATAACGTCGAGAAGCGTAGCAATGATTGTTCAAAAAGTAACACCAGCTGGTCCCATCGTTGATCTGTACGATGCCAATATCGATCCTCTCGTAAATATTATTCATCGGTTGAAAAGAATGAGCATCGCCAATGGCAACGTTCATTCGAGGATGGAATCTTACAACGAAAAAACAATAAATTCTTCGCAGTCTCCTAACAATCGAAGGTAAATTTATGATTAATTAAATTTGTTTTAATCAATGGTTTTTTTAATCTAATGATCAAATGATCAAATGTTTTTTTTTTTTCTTAATATTTTGCAATTATAAAAACGTTGAAAATATACAGGTCCAACGTTAAAAAGCAATCTACCGTGGGTCAACAACAAAAATCTAAATCTCAAAACGTAAACTCTGCACGGTAAAGTTTCGTACGATACAATAAATATCGCAATTTAATTCGGACATAGCACCGCTCAAATTTGTTTCAAGCACTGCTTACTTGCTTTCGGTTACAGGATTGAATGACTAACGATATGAACATTTTTCTTTGTCCCTCGATGCTTATCACTGATAATTATTTGGGTGGGAGAGCGGACTATTATTATAAACGTATTGTGAAAAAATTTATTTTATTTTTTCAGCTTACGATCGCAAAGTTTTCGCGATATTTATTTCCGATTTATTTGATATAAATTTAAGGACGAATTACACAAATATTTATAGCAATAACTTTGGTTCATTGAACGGTCCGTACACAGTGAATGACAAAGAAATAATCAAACGATTTGTTTCATTTCTCGTATGAAACGAATTTGTTTTGTTGATTTTTCATAATACTTTTGAACTTGATCGTAACTTCAGACTGAGAAGAATGTGTAATTCATCCTTTACGGAGATAGAGCCTACGCCTTCCTACTAAATTATAAATCTGATCAATCACGCAATGTAATTGTACAGCTTGGTGGAAGAAGTATTTTTTGACACTGATATTTTTTGTAGCATTTTCTGATCGTCAGAAACAGTTACTTGCTTTATGAACTAACTATAAATCCTTTGAGTCATATATTTTTTCTCACGTGCTATTGACTTGAAGTTTTTTAACTTAAATTTAATTGCTTCTTTTTTAAATTGAGTTCATGAAAAAAAACTAGAAATGTCGCCTATTTATTCATATAATTGGTGCAGTTAACAAATAACAACTTGTCAAATTTTTCAACATCCATATATGTCCAATAATTAAAAACTGCAAAAAAAGGTTGAACAACGTTAATCGCACTATGGCTTGAAGGGTTAACATCTGTGGGTGGAATGAAAAACACCTCAAGGTTATTTCAGAAACTGTTTGCATAAAAACAAGTGAGCGATTTCAATGAGTGACATTGAATTTTGAATGCCACTGAAAGTCCTCTCCGTTTATTAAAACCTAAAATGGTGTTTCCTATTCATAAAAATTTGAAAAAACCCCCATATGGATTAATATTTCTCAACGTTTTCAGTGACAATCAAGCGATCAAATGGAACAATCCACCGCGTTCAGAGTCTTCGATAATTTCGGACTCGAACAATTTGGTTGAGAGAGGAAAATCGAATAATTGGAAAAACGAAAATAACGAGCCAAGACGATACGAAAATCGTGATAATCGTTATCAGAATCGTGACAAAGAATGGTCACCGAATTCTGGACAGAATGACAGATTTCCACGAAACGATGGAAAAAACGATCGTTTGGGTAGAGAAGGACAAAGATACGATAGAAACGAGAGATTCGAGCGTCCCGGTGATTCGAACGGGAATATCCGTGGTGGAAGGATGGATAATCGTGGTCGGGGTAGTTTTGGAAACGCTCGTTATCCGGGTAATAATCCAAGAAACGAGAGAAACGGTAGCGTGGAAAAAACCTGGAGCGACAAAGACTCTGACACGTCATCAAAAGGCAGTGGACGTAGCGGACGACGCGGAGGGGCACGTGGAGGAGGTAACAGAGGACGACGAGATGGCGGCAGAACCCCAAACTCCCGAGACAGTGACGGTGATAGCGATCGTGGTACTTTCAGAAGCGCCAGAATGAACGGTGCATCAGCAAGAATCCGAGACAACAAACGAGACCTTGGTGCAGCAAATGAGGTAATCCATAGTCTTCTAATACTCCTGAAATTTATTTTGAAATTCGTATAATTACTGTTCAAATCAATCTCGACCGATATCGATGCAATCGATATTTCGAATTCGTCGATTGCAACATTTAAATGTCTTAATTAATCGATCTCAATGATTATAGAACCGACAGTTCGATACCTGGACAAACAAAACACCACCAAGACCGCAAAAGATTAGCATACCACCGCCAAACATCACGGTTGGTGCTGTGAAGAATTGCGAAGTAGTTTTCATGAAAGATCCTAGAGATTTTCATGTACAGTTGTGTCCCGATAACGTCGAGCTCGATCCAATAATAGCCAAGATCGAAGCAACTTACGAGAACGGTGGAAAAATAGTCGAAAGGTCTACGATCAGGGCAGGCCTCGAATGCGTTGCTCAATATTCGGAGGATTTGAAGTGGTATCGTGGGAAGGTGCAATCCGTCGAGGCGACCGGTGCTACGGTGTATTTTGTGGATTACGGAAACATCGAGACCGTCGAGTTCGACAAGATCAAGGAGCTCGACGCAGAATGCGCCAAATTATCGGCTCAAGCGATCGCCTGCAAATTATTGGCGGCTAATAAAGCGACTTGGGATACCAACGACATTGACAAATTCACTGATCTCACCAGCAAGCCGCTCCTTGAGGCTGAATTCGTCGCAAACGACAATAACGTTTTTGAGGTTCTTCTGCGCGAAGTTATCGATGAAAAACCCTCTGCGAATTACATTAACGAAGAATTCAGCGATGGAGCTGATCTCGCACAAGCCAAAAATAACGCACGGTCCAAGGGACGTCCACGACAAGCTCTAAATCTTCAACCCACTGATTATGCGCCTCTCGATGCCAAATGGCCTGTCGACGATTTGTCCCCTGGTACCAAGGACAATATTATCATCACTTGGTTCATGAACCCTGACACTTTCTATTGTCAAACTCTTGCAAGGAAAGAGGAATTCAGGGCAATGATGATGGACATACAAAAAGTTTACGCCAGCAGACAACCCGTCAACGAACCTCTTCAGGTAAATTGAGATCAATTTAATACAATGCAAATGTTGTTTTTACCGTTTTTTTTCCATTAAATCTTATTTATTTAAAGATGAAATTGACTTTAAATCGGTTGGAACTCATCAAAGAATCTTTGTTCTATTTCTTAGTCTTCAATTGATCACACTTTTCGAAGTTTTGAGTTTCAATTATATTTTAATTGAGAATTATCGTCGTGTTGAACGTTGAAAAATGTTTTATACTCTGTTGGGCGAATATCTAGTTTCAAGAAAATGAAAATTTTAGGTTGGTTCAGCGGTGATGGCCGTCTTTTCCGACGACGGAGCACTCTACCGCGCAGAAATCCTTGAGCTCAACAAAGCACGTGGTAACATAGTTCGTTACATCGATTTCGGGAACACCGCGATGGTCGAGCAACGAAGCACTTATCGCGTAGAGAAAAAATATATGAAGATTCCGAAACAAGCTGTAAAATGTTCGTTGAAAAATATCGTTCCTGCAAACGGTACGAATTGGGCTAAATCGAACAAGCAGGAGATCGAGAAATGTTTCGAAGCTGACAACATCGAATGCACTTTTCACGAAAAAAAAGATGGAAAGTATTTAGTTTCCTTGAAAAACGGGGATGTTGACATTGCAGGATTGCTTGTCGAAAAATCGCTCGCATCGTTCGCCGTTTCGGCACACGTCAATGTCGAAAAACATGGTAATTACGTTTAAAAATATTAACAGCAATATTTATGATTTTTTATTCATTTATTTAGTCGTATCAGTCGTAAATATTTTTTGCATTTTTAGTTTGACCTGTTTTGAAGTTTTTATCGACGTGTTCGTAGTTCGCAAGTTCAGATCGTTCCTTGACAACGAGCTACGATATTTATTGTTGTTTCAAGAAAGAAATTTATATTTTATCTTTTCACAGAAGTTGAAACGATGGAAAAACAACCAATTATCGAAGATCTTCCGCGATTCGACATAAGTCTCCTCGCTGGACAAGCGTTACGCGTTAAAGTTTCGAACGTTGCAAGTGCGATGAAGTTCCACATACAGTTGCCAAGCGCAACTGCGACTGAAAAAGCTATTCATGCGTACATGGCTCAACGGAATCCAGACGTAAGTCCAGTGAATGTCGAATGTCTGATTGAATGTGCTCGTTATCTGTGTTCTTTACAAATTTCAGACAAATTAAAATTTTCTACCGATAAAACGAAACAAAATGTCACAAAAAAAAACATGAATTGCATGTTATCTGATAGAATTTTAATTATGCAGTCGATTAACATTCCAAAAAAAACAATTTGCTTCGTTGCTAATTTGTTTGCTAACAAAACCGTAAGTTCTTATTCCATACTAATTTTGATATTCCAATTTTGCATCGTTAGCAATCAACGGCGTGTTTTTTTTTCTTCTCTTTACTCAAATCATTTCTTTTTGAACATTTCGTTATGTTTAATCTAAAAAAAAGTCTATAGAAATTTTGGACCATGAATACAAACAATGTTCATAGCTCTACAAAGAAAACTTGGAAAAAAATTCGCTGCATCCCGACCATTCAAACTTCATCACCAATTATTGTCCCGTTAATCCTTGAAGTAACGGTTCATCGCACGATGTATGGTATTAATTAATTAATTAATCATATGCATAGACTACTCGTCATTTGTCGAATGTGCCAATTTTAATAATATTCTCATAAGCGTGTGAATTGAAGAAAATCAACATCTAACCTATTGGCAAACTAATCCTTCACTAATAAGAAATTAATGTTATTCCTTTGTTCAAATTATTACGTTTTTGATTTTTATCATGATCTACTAACGAAGTGAAATACGTTAATAACGTTAAGATGGAGCGAAATAGCAAATAAAAATTAAAGCTAATTTGTGAAGCTCTTTGAAGTTTTTTCATGCAAATTCTAACGATAAAATTTCGTCTGACATAATCTTTCTTGTTCTAAAAAACTCATGTGTAAAATTTCAAAAACGTATAACTATAATTCGTTCTGTTAATCAGGAGTTGGTAATGTTCTTGGGATGGTGTCCGTTTTGTTGTTGAAATACGTCGAGTATTGACTTCGTATCATTGACATTGATTTTTGTACGCTTTTGTGGCATCCAAAGATTTGTTTTCATTGGATTCCGAATTGAAACTAAATAGTCTAAAATTATTCAAATTATATCAAAAGAATTTAGTTTCTTGTCTCCGTAATACGTTGCGAAACGATATATTATTTAAAAATCAGTAAAATTTAAACTACTCGCGACTCCAAGCGTTTCTCGAATCGTTCAGAACTCGTATTCGTTGATAAAAGATTAAGCGATGCCCAGGAAGGTACAAAAAAATGTCTTAATGTTCATCGTCGAAGTCTTTCGTGGAAGTTTCCAGCAAATAAACATTGGGGACGGTCATTGTACTGATATCAAAGAATAAACAAACAAAAAAAAATAAAGAAGAACTAAGGATTAGTATGCCAATGTCAGGTGATGCCAAGACTTTCGTGCCGTGAGGTGTGTATCGGCGCGGGTTGTCTCGTTAATACGGACGAGGGATGGAGACGTGCCGTAGTCGTAAGCTGCTCACGTACTACGGGATTTGACGTGAGGCTCATAGATACAGGAGCTAATGACGAGATACCGCTGAACTGCGTGAGTTTTTGCCACAGGAACGTTGTTACCTACATGCAAAAAATTCACCCAATGATTAATACATAACTCTCAGTTACACATTGTATTGTGACTGCAAAGTGAAACCACTAATACCATACATTCTGCGATCCACTAACGTGCGTTAAAGCGAATCATTTCTTTTTTTTTTCTTTAATCCAAACAAGGTATTTGGGCGTAAGTTCAGTAGCTGATTGTTTGGGTTCTGATAAATTATTTTAAGCAGCAAATTCAAGCGAAAAGTTACGATGCCTAGAGCAGAAGATTTTTGTAGACTATTGTCTACAATAGTTAGTTCATAATAACCGACACGCGATAACCTAAATATTAATTAATCGACCTAGCCATGATAGACTAACGACCAAACTTTCGTTTCGTTATTTACTGTTACGTTTTATTGACCCCATTTTCGATCCTTTTCACCAGATGCTCGCGTTGCCTGGACCACTCTCGGTTATGCAGAACCAAGCTGTTGAATGTTGCTTGAAAGATGCCAAAACTGATATAGTAATGGATGAAAAATTGAGAGACAGGATTGAAAACACCATCGTCATTGTTGCTGTCGAGGAAGTCGACAATAACAGGTTATTTTTTATTTATTTTTACGCTCAAGGCACTTACGATACTAGGTGCAAAATTTCAAAAGATTTCACCGTCTCGTACGTAACTGCGACATTACGACGTTATGAAACGATAGAATTAAAAAAAAATGTACATTTGTAAAAAACTAACTCTAATCTATTATTCTCGTTCCACAGACTTATCGTGAAACTCTTTGACACCAACGGTAGGAGAATCAAATTAAATTACGACGACAAGGACGAGGAGATATCTCCGATATGCCCGATGCCGATTCTGTATTCAACGCAAAAAGTGGTAGTTTCCCACGCCGAAAATTCATCCAGCGTGTGGCTCAAGAGACAAATGGAATTAGACGCTGACACCGAATTACTTTCCCAGTTATTCGATCATTACAGCGTATGTGGTGACGATAAAAAGCCTGTCACAAGTCCGGGTACTCTTTGCGCTGCGAAAAGTGCCGACGAAAATTGGTATCGTTCGAAAATTCTTAGTGTCACTGAAACGAGCGCCACGGTTCACTACATCGATTATGGAAATAACGAAGATCTTCCTCTCGATTCACTGCGCGTGCTTGAGCCGCAATTCAAAGCTCAACCCGAGCTGGCTATCAAAGTAGCCTTGACGGTTGATGTCGGTGGCTCGATCGAGCAACAACAAGAAATCCTTAAGACTCATATACTCGACCAAGAATTCACAGCTACGATGTACAACGTGCACAAAAAATGGGTCGCTGAATTGACTAACGCCGATGGAAAAATAAGCGAAAAATTGAGTGCCCTCGAAGCGATCGAAGTGTCGAAAAATCCTGTTGTACAAACCGTCATACCGGAAATGGTAGTTGGAGAACGCTACAAAGTTATTTGCCCTCATGCCGATAGCCCCGCTTCATTCTGGCTACAAAGAGTCGAGGAAATGATAGCGATTGAACAACTGCAAGAAAAATTGCAAGAAGAGGCAGAAAACTGTCCAATGTTGGAGGGAATTCCAGAAGAAAATACTCTTTGTTTGGCGATGTATTCCGTCGACGATATGTGGTACAGAGCCGAGGTCGTAGTCGCCGATCCTGAAATAATATCGGTTCGTTTTATCGATTACGGTAACACTGACGCGGTGTACACGAATCAGGGCAAATGCAAAGTTATCACGGATTCGTTGAAATCGATCAAGAGGTACGCGATTAAATGTCGTCTCGACGTCATACCTGATGGAGATGAGGATTGGATGACACCTGCTAACGAATGGTTCGAAGGAGTTGTGACGAATACAGAAAATATGGAGGCGCTCGTCATAGCCGACAGTGCACCGAGAAGAGTCGAGCTGTTTGTGGACGAGAAGAGCGTCGTTGATGAGCTTGTGCAGCGAAATTACGGCTCGAGAATTTCGGCCGATGAAAATCTTATCGAAGAACCTTTCGATCCCGACTTGGATCTCAGCTCCTGTTTCGTCAGCCACGTCATATCACCTGGTGAATTCTGGATCCAAGAGGCAAAAAACGTCTCTTCCCTCGAAACCCTCGCCGACAGATTTATCGTCGCTGATATGTTTCCCACGCCAAAAGAAATCACGGAGGGTCTCTTGTGCGTTGCTAAATTCCCTGAGGACGGCGCCTGGTACAGAGCACGTGTCGTTTCTCATTCTGACACTTGTACCGAAGTCATTTATATTGATTATGGAAATTCAGCGATATCGACCGAAATACGCGAGATCCCTGACGACGTTGCTTCCCAACCACCATATTCGAAAAAATGCAGCCTCGCTTTGCCCGACGGCGTCGAACAATGGTCCGAGGCAGCTTGCATCGAATTCATCAAAATTGCTGCTGATGGAGAAACCATTTTCCATCCTGAGATTCTTGAAGAACGAGAAGACACGTCGATCGTTCGTTTGACTCAACAAGGCAAAGATGTCGTTGAAACTCTCCTTGAACTTTGCACACCTCTCGTACCTATTATCGAGGAAAGACTTCCACCTCTCGGCGAGGAAAACTCACCATACGTCCTCGTTAGCCACGTCAATTCCCCATCCGACTTTTCTATTCAAGCTCAAAGCTCCATTAACGAGCTCGAGACCATGGTCGATCATCTCGTTGCCGCTGAGAGCTTTTTATCGTTGGATGCAATTGAGGAAGGCACCATTTGCGCTGCTCAATTCCCTGAAGACGATCAATGGTACAGAGCCAAAATACTCTCCCACGGTGATGCCGGAACTGAAGTTTTTTACATCGATTACGGAAATACAGCGATCACGACGGAATTGAGAGTTTTGCCTGAGGATATCGTCCAGAAACCAGCTTTGTCCACTGGATGCTCGCTCCAGATACCCGAGGATGTTGATAACTGGTCCGAGGAGGCTTGCGAGAAATTCATCGAGCTCGTTAACGAGGGAATCACCATGTTCGAATACGAGGTCCTCGAGGACAAAGAACCGTCCATCGTTCGGTTGAGCATCGACGGAACCGACATTGTCGAAATGTTGGCACCACTATGCGCCAAAAAATCTATCGAAAAAAGCAAGCAACCTCCACAAAGCGAGGTAATCCTCAAGGAAAAAGTTGATGAGACTTCAGTAGAAATAACCGTCGTTTCAGAACACGAAATGTCCAGCAACGAGACTTCGGGCGTAGAAATAATTACGATCTCAGATGTTTCGACCGTCAGTTCTACTTCCAAACCGGATGACGACTCTTTCTCCACAGGATCGGGTCCCCAGACTGTTCAAGGACCTAAAGATTTGAGCGGAGTTAAAGAAGTTGAGGAAATTCCAGCGGTTGAAGTAATCGTATTGGACGATTCGAGCAGCGAAATAATTGTCGAGGAACAAATAATTGTCGAGAATCTCGTAAATGATGAACATACGAACCGGGATGTGGTCGAAAAAGTTGTGCCGAAAGATTCGAGTGGCGAAACAATTGTCCAGAATCTTGTAAATGATGAAAAAAAGAGCGCGGACGCAAATGAAAAAGTTGCACCGAAAGATTCGAGCAGCGAAACAAGTGCCGAGAAACTCGTTGCAATCGAGAAAAAGAACAAGGACGTGAAGGAAGAGGCACGTCCGGAAAAAACGTGTGTTGTTGAGTCGACTGAAAATATGGCTCCCGTCACAAGCGACGAATCGATAAGATCGAAAAGTCCAGCTCCGGAAAACCTTTTCTCGACTGACGTTTCGTCTGAATTGTCTGATGGAAACGTATTAATTGACGACAGTAAACGACGAAATTCGACGCCTATCGAGGACCGAATTGTACCCGGCAGCATCAACAAACGCACTGATTTGACCGTCGACGTTTCGAAAAATGAACCTTCGACCCTCGAAGTTTCTGACAAAAAAGGTTCAGAAACCATTTCTGCCAGAACATTATCTTTCACCGATAAAAACGTCGTCAAAGTTGAATCGAACGTCGTTTCATCAAACACGGAACTCACGCGTCCTACGACACCAAAAACTCCACACTCTGAAAAAATCGTCGCTGGAGTCGTTAATTTCCACGAGAAATTGGAAGAATTGGAGAAAGATGAAATTCTCAGCGTCGCTACCGACTAAACATTCCCAAATAATTAAAAAAAAATGAAGAAAACACACACGTTCGACAATTTATCCGCAACAAAAATAATTGTTTGCGTTTAATAATTACCGATAATGGATTATCACCTATTTTTCAAACTATTATTTACTCATTATTCACTATTATACACAATGCTAGAAAACTCTAGTAGCTAAAGCGGATTCGTACGTTTATTCACATCGATTTTTTTATTTTTTATTTTTTATTTTTTAACATGCGCATTCGAAGCAATGTGCAAAGAATCATAACTCTGAAAAAACGTGCGAGTTTGATTCGCTTACGAATGTCAGTGCTATTTTTATTTTCACGTACGAAATGGCTTGTTTTTTTTTTCGTTTTAAGTGATAATTTTGTGATTTTTGTTTTCACATCGTGCCACATAAATTTTTAGAGTAGGATTTTAAAAATCCGCTCATATCTTGCTAAAAGTAAACAAGGGTGGTTGATAAATAATCAATTCAAGACTGATTCCCATGACAGTAATCGGCTAACGAATCTGTCATTACGGACGCGGGAACAGTGAGTTTGTCGGAAAGAAATAAAGCATGAAAGTATCCTTGGATGATTATTTTACCAAAAATTGAGATATTTTCTTTATATTTTTATTTTTTCAGTTATTTTTTGTTCGTCACATCTTTGCCGATAAACTTTCATGCTTTGATAACGAGTACCTTAAAATGCCTGGAGCATATTAGATAATTTATTTAATGGCTGTACGGACAAACGTTTTACGACTGCTGTTATTTGAAAGAATCCAATTAAAGAGTATTATTGGTATTATTGGAGTATTGGGGAGGGGGGGGGGGGAGAAAAACCAAAAATCAATCGATTTATTTAAAAAATGTTGATACGTCGATTGAATTGCACCGATCAATCATTACAGCTTTATAATATGAGTATTTCAAAATGATTTTTGTTTTACCTGTTTTTTTTTTTGTTAATATAAATTCCTGCAGTCAATAAAGAATATTAAACGCAGAGTCTCTTTCGTTACGTTTGCACTTAAAAAAAAAAAAAATTCTTATTGATAAGTGGATATAATGATATTTATCTTTTTGTTGATTGTTTATAATTATTTTGGATTTTTTAAAAATCCCTGGTTTCTTGAAAATATATAATTGCACCGAATCTCCGTCTAAAACACGCAATAGCTGTTTGTATGATTAGTTATTAACAATAACTAACTTTTGAGCTTGACTAGAGGTTTGTAAATTGAAAAAATCAACCACAAAAAAAAAGAATAAAAAGAATTTTCCCGTGAAAAATGGATGATCTAGACGTTAGAACTTGAGCCATATAGACAAAGACCTAAAACGGTCCTAAAAACAAAACTCAACGCAACGACAAACCGATAGGGATTCATAAAAAAAAAAAATCGTAGTAAAAAAGTTGCGTTGAAAAGTGGGGATTCGAAAATTGCTAAGAATCCTCGTCGTAGATATTTTTCAGTATGACCTTACTTTCGTGACTTCCACAGTTCCTTTGTATACTAAAAATCGTTGATCATTGTATACTATAAAATTGATTAATAAAAAATTAATTAAGAAAAAGAGATAAATCGATCTTTGTACGTCGCTCAAATATAATTTTTTCTAATAAAGCTAAAAAAAAAACTATCCCGTTGGAATTTGTTATTTTATTCCCGATACGCCGTTTTCAGCGAATCTATTTTTAAAATTTGAATACGAAAATAATTTCGAAGAAATGAAAAAATTCCGTATAAATTCAAAACTATATGAAAAAATCGACCAATTTATTTCATACAACGAAAAAGAAATTTTTATCAATATTTTCGTGATTTGTTGAGAAATAAAATATCACATATTGGTGTTCGTAACGTCTGGAGATCACTGGACTGATTACGAGTTTTGCCGAACTGCTGATACTCCATTTACTATGGAATAAAAAATATACGAAAAAAATGTGGAAAAAATCCTAATTTTCATGATGCATTTTCAAATCAATTCCTTTCATTATTCTGCGAAATAATAGTCATAATATTCGTCGATTCAATGTCGAGTTCAATATAAAAATAATAATTGCTAACGTGAATTTTAGCCATTATTGTTCGATCTTTTCAATTTTCTTCTCATGGTCATCACCGGCTATAACCACCGATGGTTTAGACTGGGATGATGGTCTGGAATGGGATGATGGTCTAGGATGGGATGATGATCTATGGTGAGACGATGATCTATGGTGCGATGGTGATTTCTTGTTATCATGAATTTCTTCTGCTACGTTGCTTTTACGAATTTTCGATTTCTTCCGTTTCCCATGCTTCTTCGCTATCAATAAGTTGCGACGTTTCTTCAACTCTTTCTTCCGTTTCTCCTCTTTTTCGCTCGCAATGATATCTCGTGCCACAGCAATTTCATCCTCGAGGTACCATTGCAAAGGGCCTCGACCTCTTTTGCTTCGCCCCATCTGCGTATAACTTTTAACCTTATGAACGCCAGTTCGGAGAGTCTGCACGCGATCCTGTCTTGCGATATCCTGTAGACGGAATTTCAGATCCGGACCTTCCTTGTTGTTCGGTGCAATGTTAGTCAAAGACGTTATTAACGGCGGGATTCTCATGTCGTAACGCGTCTCCGGGTCTTGTCGATTTATGTTGCAACAAAAATTAAATGGTTTCATATGGTCTCTGGGATTTACGGTATCCAGACCCGAACGTTTCATTTGCACTTTCTTCATACTCGAATGTTTTTTCAACTATGAATTTTTACCCGAATAAAGTAAATAAAGTAGCGAAATAATTAATTTTGACAACACTACGAATAACGAATAACGAATTCAAGATTTCTACAATTTCAAAGTGGTTTGTTATCCTACAATTTTGGAAAGTTTGAAAGAAAAGTTGTACTGACGGCAGAAATGACGTTGACCGGATGTATCAAAATAGCCAACTTCCGAGCATTCGATTCAAAAGTTCATTATTCCCTTTGTTTAGGTCTCCGCCGTCATGTTTATAAAACTGAAAGCGTGAAATTGCCCAGCCGTCGACAAATATTTAAACAATTCGTTATAATCTAAGTACCTACTCTTTCGATAATAAGAATCATTCCAATAATTATATCTTAAGATTTGCTTTTTACCCTCGGTTAATTCCCAAAGGTTAAGATAATATTTTGAGGTTATTCATTGTCGATGGGGTTGATTTTGTGATTGCGAAAAACTTTGCGATTCGATTCTCTACAAAGTCGTCGTTTAATTTTGAAGTTATGAACTCTTCCCCACTTTCGCCGACTGCATTAGGACCATCTTCGGGACAGAGTGAATCTCAGGATTCTGGTCTTGCATCGGGCAGTTCGCAAACTTCGAAAATCCTTAGCCACATGAAGTCTGAGCTTCAAGTACAAAAACAACAGAAAAAGCTCATTAGAGAATTACACGCTAAACGAGTCCAGTCGCTTCGCAAAGAATTGGAATATTTGAAAGCTACAGAGTGGAGGTAAAAATTCAATCTTCGTTGTATATCTGCCTCGGAATATAACAAATAATATTTTTTAAATTCATTTATTGTATGTTTTTTGAACTAGCCACTTGACCTGCCGTGCGACAGTGTTTTTTCCAATCTGTCCTCAAACTATACGCCTGCTTTTGATTCGAATAAAATCACAAACTCTTATACTTTCCTAATTTTCAAGAAAACTCCTTCATTTCTGAAAATAATCATCTCAAAGTCCTTGAATCTACTGAATTTTTGTTCAAAAAATGTAATATATTGATATAAGTATTTTTGATCTATTTTTGAAAGATTTAAAAATAATTTTAAATTCTTGCAATCCTGCAAAATGATCTTGACTGTCATAGAATGTTCCAAACCCGTGTGTCTTTTTATAAATTCCTGTTGTCCATACAAGCTATTTTTTTCAAACAAAGATGTCGCAATAACATTGTCTTTGCATTAACGTTGTTTAATTTTTTTGTTGATCCACAGATATATGGACAATAGTCAAAAAAATTGAGTTAAAAATGTTTTCGCTGCTTGCAAAGGCAGCACAGTACATATTAGGCAGTGGCGAAACAACCGCCGAGCCTAATATTGACGAACTCATAGCACGACTGAATGAAGCCAAAGAAGAATTATGTGACGCTGTAACTCTGGCAAATGACGAAGCGGACAATGATCCTGAGGGTTGTTTTTACACAACAGGGACAGTGACGAGTATCTCTTCAAATTTCGTACTTGTTGACAAACGTTACATGTGCGAAGCATCAAACGTGTGCGTTGATAATTTAGAGATAGGAAACAAAGTTTATTTTATGGGATATCAAAGAGACCAGAACGAGGCTCCCAGAATTCGCAAAATAATATCTCGTGTAGAAGAATGTTGGGATGAGGAAAATGACAACAGTGGGGAAGTTCAAAAGAATCATGTCACACAGGCACAAATGATGAAACGAAGTGTCGTCGCGAAGGTCATGAGACGCGAAGGCAGACAAGTTTTTCTCGAACCAGGGAATGTTTCTTTGAATCTTGACAAAGTAAACTCGACTTTTGTGCCGTACGTCGGTGATTGGTTGACGCTCGAATCGCTCGTCGAAATCGATGAAGAATCTGGAGATTTGGCTGGCGAAGTTCTCGAGGTTGATAATATACAACCACTTCGATCGAAGCTCAAAGTTGGTAACGTTACTAGATGGGATTCGAACCTAGGAGCGGGAACCATCGATAAGAATATAATTTTCAATAAAGCCTCCTGCGAAACTGGTTACGTTCCTCGTGTCGGAGACAAAGTAGTTTCTGATTGTATCGAGAGCGATCAAGGAATCCACACTTGGCGTTCTTTGACCGTCGTTCCTCTAAATCAAGTAATAAAGTGATGTAAAATTTACTTTTTCTTCCATACTGACTGCTAACTGAATATTTCCTCGTTATATCTCGATTCGTAAAATATAAAAATTGATGGGATTATCATTAAATTCATTTTGGAGAATAGAACATTGTTCTTTATTCTGAGTTAATTGAACGGATACGTAAACCTAGATGAGTTCGAAAAACAATTCGCAAACTACTAAAGTAAATGGATGGAGATTTTTTGTGATTACGAAGATACATTTTGAAATCTCTGTAACTTATTTTATCTAAAAACTAATCGGATTTTCCGGACATTTGAAACCGAATTTATTTCAGTGATAAATCTTTTTCCCTGTACGATTGATTTTGTTGTGTCTAATTTACTTCGTTAGTGAATTCTTCATTTGTGATATTGAATATTGCAGGTTTCACAGCTCGAATCGTCGCCACTTGTGCCAAACGGAGCTCAAATAACCCAATCAAACCTGGATGAACTCTATTCGGACAAGCAAGGAATAGTAATAAGAAATAACTTGTCGTTCGATCTGAACGTCCACGAGGAACAAACGTTGTCGGTAACGGTGGAGAACACTAAAAATACAGAGCAAATATTAAGTCGTGGCTGCTTCATGTCGAAAAAGGCTCAATCACAACTATCCCTCGTGTCACCGGCCGTGGACGAAGTTACACGAATTCCAGGCTACACATCAAAAACCTTCGTGTTTAAATGTCGCGCTAAGTTCGTTGGTACAACCGAAGAACTTTTTATCTTCATTTTCAAAGGCTTCAAAATCGGTCGTACGTTTCGGATAACTGTCAATGCGAAAAACTCTTCGACGTATTCCGAAACTTGTGCAGTAGAAAGAACGAACAAACTTGTTACACAGGGAGATTATGACCAAGGAAATTACGTGCAAGGCGTACGTCCTTGTAAACCACCTTCTTTCATAGCTGTCAGAAACGGAGTATTCCGAGTCCCCCAACGTTTTTGGGATGCCATTTTGCCGTCGGTCAATGAGAAGAGAACCCAAATTGAGTGCGAATTCGCAGCGAGCGAAGCGATTCCTTGTTTGACCGATGGATTGAGACTTGACAATTACACGACGAGGTTTCACGCTTTGCTTTATCTTGAGGAAATCAGTTTAACCATCGACATTCAACGATACGACATGAGTAGTGCGGTTCTTAAGCGACACGGAGAATATTTAAGTCTCACTGTTCCTGGTCTTGTTGAAAAAAGACCTTCCTTGATTGTTGGAGACCGAGCAATAGTTTCTTTCAATTGGGATAATTCTGGAGGTAAAGATTCCTCGACATTTCTTTTAATGTTTTTTTCCATTGGTTTTTTAACTTTACTTTATCCATGTGGCGAGACTACAATGTTAAAAAGAAATGAAATTTTCATAAAAAAATTTAGATTATTCGAAGATTTATTTCTGTAAATTGGAAGAATTTTTCAAGACATTGTTGAAACGTGAAAATATTTTTGAGAACAGTTGTTGATTATTTAAAATTTGAATGTAGGCAAAAAGTTATAGAAAATTGAGAAAACTGAACTACGGTAAAGTGGATGAAAATTTATAGGTCTCAATGAAAATTGATTATTTAATATCCTAGGAAAACAGAAGTACGAGGGTTTCATACACAAGGTACAAAGTTCCGAAGTTCATTTGAAGTTCAATCAACGATTTCACGAGACGTACTGTTCGGAGGAGTGCCAAGTGTCTTTCAAGTCGTCATATTCATCGATCGGACGTTGTCACAACGCGGTGAATCTCGCAGTAATAAATCTAGGCGCAGAGATTCTTTTTCCAACGCGTGTAGTAGAAAAAGACTTACAAATAAATGTGGCGGAGGCTGAGCCCGAGGAAAAGCCAAAATCGAAACTGCGACAAAGTCTCAACGAATCTTCGTCGTCCGTTTGCTCGAACGCGAGTATTACATCGGCGAGTGACATATCTTCGGACGGAACGAATCGAAAAGCAAGAGTTTCGGTTGCAGAACGATTATTCCAAGCGAAACCGAATTACGACGTATCGAATGAGAATGGGACGACGCCAACGAGCCCGCAAAGCAACAGTAAATACGACAGACTGGCCGCAGTCATGAAATCTCTAGAGAATAAAGAAACGAAAAATTCAGTAAATAACTCGACTAACGATGTCTCGCAAACAAAGATCAATTCACAAATTGGACAGCTGAAAAAACGCAACCTCATCTGGTACAACAAAAGATTAAATCATTATCAAAAAGAAGCTGTGCGTAATATTCTGAAGGGAGTGGCTCGGCCTCTGCCATACGTAGTTTTCGGACCACCAGGTACCGGCAAAACGATTACGCTGTGCGAGACAATCTTGCAAATAGTAACAAAGATCCCAGAGAGTCGATTACTGATCGCAACACCCTCGAATAGTTCAGCGAATCTTATTTCCGAAAGATTGCTCGACAGCGGGGTACTCAAACCGGGTGATTTAGTGCGTTTGGTGGCCCAACATTGTCTCGATGATGACAGCATACCCGAGAGATTATTACCCTACTGTGCCACGGGAAATTTAGCTGCTGAATGGAGCATCGGAACGAAAAATGATTACGATTTTGGTAAACCAAAATTAAATTGCACAATGAGTGTTCTGGGACGTCACAGAATCACCGTTGGTACGTGCATCGCTCTTGGCTTGCTCCACAATATGGGATTTCCACGAGGACACTTCTCACACATTCTCGTTGACGAAGCCGGCCAAGCTACCGAACCGGAAATTATGGTACCACTCAACTTCGTTCACTCGAGCTGCGGACAGATTATACTCGCTGGGGATCCGATGCAACTCGGTCCGGTTGTCAACAGTAGACTGGCGTCGCACTTTGGTCTCGGTGAATCTTTCTTATCAAGGCTTTTACACCAATTTCCATATCAGAGGGACAACGAAGGTTTCGAGCATGGTTATGATCCTAGACTCGTAACTAAACTCGTCATTAATTACAGAAGTCTTCCGGAGATTCTCGAATTGCCGAACTCATTGTTTTACGATTCGGAACTCGTTGCTCAAGTCTCGCCGACTCAAAGTCCCGAATCTGAACTTGTTATGTCCATGGCTACGGATCTGCCCTCAAGAACCGGACACCCACCTGCTATCGTTTTTCATGGTGTCAATGGACAAAATCTACAAGATCCGGACAGCCCCAGCTGGTATAATCCAGCAGAAGCAACTCAAGCTTATCTTTACCTTTTGAAGCTTTACGATCGTAATATCAGTGGCAATGACATCGGGATTATTACACCGTATAAGAAGCAGGTAAAATATTTTGTCGAGAAACCTTTTTTTCATTGTTTCTTTTTTTTCATCGTAATTTCTTATACGTGCAAAAATTAAAGAATCAATATCAATATAAAGTTAAAGTAAAAATCGTTGAACTCCTAATCACGACTCCTAAGAAAATGGACGGGATCGCAACTCTCGATCCTCGACAGCAAAACAAAATTGGAAGCGTTCTTGTAAAACTGCAAAAATATTGAACATTTTTTTTATCTATTCGCATATTATTGTACTATTCTTTTTATTCAAAATGCTATCATTTGTGCAGAAATTTTAAAACAATTTTGACTCATTTTCTTAACGTTATCGATGTTTTTGTTTCGAAAGTTTCTATAATTACGTTTTTCACCGTATTTTATCTTAGGTACGACAAATTAGGGATTTGCTAATGGAGTTGGACATCGAGCTTCCCAAAGTTGGCAGCGTTGAAGAGTTTCAGGGTCAAGAGCGAAAAGTCATCATTTTATCGACAGTCAGATCAGCGAATAACTTCGTGACTGAAGACATCAAACACGCCTTAGGTTTTGTGGCCTCGCCGAGAAGACTGAACGTCGCAATAACTCGAGCCCGAG
Organism: Campoletis raptor; assembly: GCA_948107755.1. Classification (NCBI taxonomy): domain Eukaryota; kingdom Metazoa; phylum Arthropoda; class Insecta; order Hymenoptera; family Ichneumonidae; genus Campoletis; species Campoletis raptor. Next base: position 7,134,271 of record OX403630.1, on the reverse strand, counting down.
CTCTTCTCATAATACTGGGAAATCCGGAATTACTGTCTCAGGATCCTTATTGGCGGAGCGTTCTTATTTATTGCCTTGAAAGAGAGTGTTACACTGGATGCAATTTTACGCCTGCTTATTCAGAAACCGATATGCTCGACGATCTCGAAAACATGAATTTGAAATGAATTTTGAGTTGAAATATTTTTAAAAAATTCTATTACAATGCTCGAAGCAAATTCAATCTGTTATTTTTCTTTACGAATTTGTTATTTTATTATTTTAGTAGAAAAAAGTTGAATTGAGCATTTCGAACATTATGCAGTGATAAATTGCAGAGATTATTTTTCTAGATTGCTACAGTTTTGTTCTCGCGCACCAATGAATTGTTAACGAGAAATATTTGTTTAAATAATTTACACAATTGATTAATTTGTGTAATTTTGACGCGAGTCCAAAATCGCGTGATCTCACTGACCTCTTGTACATTTGACGATTGTTATTTTCATTTCAGTCTCCACTGAAGCGTAACTACAGCATTATTCTTTTTCTTTTTTTGTCTTCTGACTATGCGCTTCTGGAAGAATTCCTATTTTTTTGTACAAATGAACAATAAAAACATCTGAGAAAATTTTCCAATTTATTGACACGAGTTTGTTGAACTGTATGCAACAACATGGTGGAAATATTACAATTTATCGTGCGTTCGAATCGACAATCTTGAATTCCCAGGATCTTGGATCAGCTTCCGAACCTTGTCCACAGTTTTCAATCCTTTCGTTAGTTCCAAACTATACTGACTGGATCTTGATTCTTCGCTTTCAGTTTTCTTTCGATAAGATTTTCCAAAGCTTCGCTCCTCACGCTCAGTGTCTCGATTTTTTCAACGAGAGTTTGATACGGCGATGCGGGTTGTCCCCCCATCACAACGTGCCCAAGCTTGCTATCAATCTTCGCATCCAATCTTGCGTTACGAATCAGGTTCACGATCCAGCATTCGGCAACGTCGGCTTTCATGTTCAGCTTCTCTGCGAGCATTCTAGAAAGAAAGAAAAAACATCCATGTTTACTTCGATCGCAATTGAAGAGAATCAATTTAACGTACAAAAACATTGGGAAACCTCAAATTCGATAATAATATGAACAATTAAACGATAATACTTTTTTTTTATCAAAGTAAAAAAAACCACAAACTATTTCTGGTGAATAATAAATCGAAGATTTTTATGAAACAATTTCAAAAATTCTGCGAAACGAATTCTGTCCAATCGGGAGGAATCTGTTTTTTTTTTTTTGTATTCGAGCCTGGTTGGGAAGTTCTAAAAATTTCGTACCCTATGCTGATGCATTGATGAATCCGGCAGAAAGTCTCGAAGATCATGAGCCTCGCATTTTCGACGAATTCGTTCAACAGAGCAATGAGGAAGAAATCGTTGAAAACGACGGTCTGGCACTCTTGAAGTTTCTGACGAGCACCGTCGAAGTCGAAATTCACGTAAAGATGCTCCAGGAACTCGGTGATCGGATCACGGTATGTGTAAGATTCCTATTAATCAATTTCATTATTATCGTTATTCTGAAATGGCTATGCATAAATATATTAGAAGAATTTTTCCTCCAAGTTGCCAAGTATTTACCTGTTGGATTACTTTGACCAGATCCTTGAGGGTCGATCGTCTCGATCGATTGACGATGACGGCAGCAGCCAAGTAACGAAGAATGTGAGGGCACATTGTTTGAATGGCGTTCAAATAGCTGAAGAAAAAAAGAAACTCAATTTTCTTCTTTTCCAAACTCTTGTAACTTTGATATTTAAAATAAAATAGATCCAAATTTCCGACAGATATACACCAGTTTCAAACTTACTGAGGACGATACAAGAACATCTCGATGATGAGGTCACGGCCTTTGACGTGATTGAAAAATACAAAAAGACTCCAATGAATGAGCCAAGTACGTTGTTGGAGAACTTGTAACGAATTTCCGATCACGTTGCTGTCAATGTATTCACGCAATTTGTTCACATCCTCCAATGCTGTTTCCCAATTTTGGGCAAGAATTTCCGATGCTAATTTGCCCCAAAGGACGTTTAAGTAATTCTGAAAAATAAACCAATATTTGAACACAATAACCAAGCCCAAAAACCTTCATCGATCCTAAGTATAAGCTCTGTGTATGGAATATAAAAAATGTGATTATTTCTCAAACTCCAAACTTTATATTGAACATTTTCCCTGAAGTTTAATGTCCCGAATGTTTATACATTTACATAAGACCTAACAACTAGCATTTCTATAGAATTGCACAAGTTGTATTGAAATTTGCAAAATTTAACCAGAAAAGAAACTTTAAAACGTGTCTGTGGCAAGACTACTCCCTTAACATGTAAATATTTTTTGCTAATGTACACATTCTGGTCACATGTTATATTTGATATTTATTATTTGTTGTTTATAGTTTGATAATGATGGGATTTTCAATTTGTAGTGTGGTTTAGTTATAAAAGTGTATAAATTAGAATTTATTTGTTTCCAAGACATACCTTGTCTGTCGAGGGCATGATGAGCATGTAGAAGTAAAGATAGGAAGTTGTAACGGAGTAATTGCCGCACTCGTATCTGTACTTGGCAAGTTTTACAAGACTGTCCATCATTTCTACTCTGAACTGTAAAAAATAAAATACACGAATTTATAAACCTGTTTATAAATAAGGAAACTTGAAGCTGATAAAAATAAATACGCACCTCAGATTCCTGAGTAAGATAATTGTTGAGAGCTTTCGAATCTCTCATCTCTTCCATTTTCTTCATAACTTTCTCGTTATTCATTAAAGCGACAACAACTCCGGCATTGTTTTGTAAAATACTGAGCTCCTGTACAACTTCTGCACGACGAGCTTTGAGTTCCTGGAGAGTGAAAGGAGATATTGCATAAAAATTGTTGTTGTTTGACGCATCAAGGTTATAGAAAATACAATATAGTATTTGACGATCTGAGTATTTCTTACCTCCGGAATTTCTGCATCGGGATAGAGAATCATTCTAATATCGATGGCGTAATCGATCATGTTAGTTTGGCTAAGAATTTTGAGTTTGGCCTGCAGCAACTCGTTCTCATCGTAAATCTAACGAAATAAAAATGTAAGCGTTTATGGAATCGTAACCTCAAATGCCACATGGATGATCATTTGAAAGTTATCACATTTTAAACTCACCTCTTTGGCGGAGAGAAATTCCAACAGTGGAAACACGAGATGCCGGTCCAGGTATTGCCCTATACGGGGCGTTAGATCGAATTTTGCCATATTCGTGAAAATATTTTATATTATTTCACGAAAAGCACTGTTGTAACCAACAATCGTCGACGGAAGAGGTTCGACAAAACCAGAAAGCCAGAAACGCCAAAAGGGCGGTCGTCAAACAACGCACTGTGTGTTGCGGCCAAACGTTGAACTATAGTGAACGCTAATTTTGTCTACAATAAAATTTTAAATTGGGTTTTTTTATTTTAAATTGAAATAATTTGATCCTAGGAATTTATTTCCATTTCACATTCTACCAATTTATTTTTCGCATCAATCTTCGTACAATTTCGGAGACAATAATTATTATACAGAGTTGGGGACAGGGCGCACACAATTAACGTGTAGGAAAATAAGCGGCATTAATGACAAAAAATTCTCTTGGTAACTTTGTGTACACACTGAAAACTGAAATATCCCTGGATTCTCACTTCCTGACCTGCGCTTACTGGTTATTTCGTATGTAATAATGGCTACTCCTTTTAGCTGAGAAAGGTGCTGCTCTGCTCAATTTTTTAATATTTTTCGATTGAAAGGGTAAAAAAGAGACATCCAAAATGCCTCCGAAAAAAGCTCCGGCTCCGAGTAAAAAGACGGAGATGAAGAAGAAGGAAAAAGTCATCGAGGTTAGTAGAGAAATGATTTTTATTGACTGTTAACCAAAAATTATTTGACCTACGTTCCACATGTTGCAACGACTTTCCTGCATCAATACACTTTTTTTTATATCGTCTCTTCACTCGTATACGAGAGTTTTTCATCTTCATTCTCTCTTCATTCGAGTATTTGATGATTTTTCTTTGCTACAGGACAAAACCTTCGGTCTCAAAAACAAAAAGGGTGCAAAGCAACAAAAGTTTATACAGCAAGTAGAGAAGCAAGTTAAGCCTGGTGTGGGCAAAGCTCTCGATCCAAATGCCAAGAAACTCGAAAAAGAAAAGAAGCTTAAGGAACAGAAAGAATTGGCTCTTCTTTTCAAACCTGTACAGAGTCAGAAAATTGAAAAAGGTAAACAAATAGGGTTTCAAAAAATATCAACTAAGAAAAAAAACAACTTTTATAGATTTCCTTTATACTTTGCTGATAATTTTACATAATTATTGCTGAAATTCTGATAAGCTTGGTTCGATCAATTATAGGAAAAACTAAGTAGAATTTTTTTTCCCAAAATATTGACATTATCACATTTCTGAGAAAAAACCTCTGAATGGAAATCTTCAAAAACTATTTTCTCCGTTGCTTCTCTTACGGACAAATGCAACAGGAAAATAAGTTTTCATGCCATTATTTACATTGTGCATTGTTTTTTGTCATTCTCTGTGACAAAGTTTTGTAAAAAAAACATTTTGTAATGAAATATTTCAAAAGATGTTATTACTATCATTTTTAATACAGTTTTTGGGAGAAGGTGAAAATTTAGTATTCAATACTATAAAACAATTGTTTTGTTTTACAGGAATCGATCCAAAATCTGTGGTGTGTGCATTTTTCAAACAAGGCCAATGTACAAAAGGTGACAAATGCAAATTTTCTCATGACTTGACTATAGAAAGGAAAGCAGAAAAGCGTTCACTTTACTGTGACATGCGAGATGATGATAAAGAAGCTGACACAATGGACAAATGGGATGAAGATAAATTGAAGGAAGTTGTAGAGAAAAAGCATGGTACAGCAACCAATAAGCCGACGACGGATATCGTGAGTAAAAACCGAATGAAAATGAATTGTTTCTCCTCCATCAATCGTTTTTTAAAAAAACGTTTTTTATTTATTTTTTTTACAGATTTGCAAACACTTTTTGGAGGCTGTTGAGAAGTCGAAATACGGTTGGTTTTGGGAATGTCCTTCCGGGCTCAAATGCATCTATAGACACGCTTTGCCACCAGGTTTTGTTTTGAAAAAAGATCGTAAGAAGGAGGACAAGAAAGATGAGATTTCATTGGAGGATCTCATAGAAAGAGAGCGTGCGAATTTGGGTCCGAATCAGACGAAAATAACATTGGAGACTTTTCTTGCTTGGAAAAAGCGAAAGCTGCGAGAAAAGAAAGAGAAAGCTGTGCAGGACGAGGAGAAGAAACGAAGCGACTACAAAGCGGGTCGTCAAGTGGGAATTTCGGGACGAGAGATGTTTTCGTTCAATCCGGAGCTTGCTACTGGCGATGGTATAAAAATCTCATTATATTGAACTCTTTAAATAACTCGTTTTTCATTATTCGTCAATATATAAACCTTTTTTTTTGCTATTAAGGTATCGAGGATGGAGACGAAGCTTTCGACAGTTATTTGCTGGAAGACGAAGATGGCGAGGGAGTTGAATATCGCGAGTTGGACGTAGATCGGCTAGCTTGTGAAGCTACGGAATTGGATACGATAGGAATTACGCTCGCTCGTGACGACAGGCTGAAGAGTGAGAATAAACCGGAAACGAACGGCGACGCAGCAGCGGGTAAAATCTCAAAAATAATTATTTTCATAATAATAAATTCACTGCAAAGAAATGAAAAGTATAAAAAAGAAAGGAACTTGTTCATAATGCGATCAATTATTTCCAGTGACTATCGTGGGCGAAGGGGCCGCAGCATTGGCGATAAACGAAGATCTCTTCGCTGAAGAAGATCTCGAGGGTCTTGAAGAAGAATTGGGGGACCTGGACTTGGAGGAGTGATCCAGACGTCCCACTCTCATCTCCTCATTATTTAAAATAATAATTGTTTTCATTACGATCGAATGCCCTTGTGTAATACAAATATCCCGACTGTATACTGCCTCGTTCTCAATTACGATATTTCTTTGAATAATTTACTATTTAGAATGTTCTGTGTCCATAAACTCAAAAATCATGCAAATAATCAAGCTTTTATGGTTGTAACAGAATTGGTTTTATCAAAGTAACGAGAGCTGGTCTCTAACCCGCGTTCCACGATCTTTTGAGACTTTCCATCGATCGTGAAGAAATTATTTCAAGTTTTTAAGGCAATTCAAGGTAATCATATAGAGACAGATAAAATATTTTAATTGCCACAAGTTTTGACTGCAATTTTCAAAATAATTTTACCTCCAAAATATTCTCCATGAAAAGCAAAATGTAATACGGAATGTCGTAGCAAATCAATTTTTTCTGGTATAGAATTCTATTTCAATTGAATCATTAAATTATTTTATCCCGCTGAATTCTATTGTAGTAATTACAAACAAAAACTATAAATCGAGACAACCGTGTGAATGTGTGATTCTCAAGAGGTGATTTCGAAATGTTTTTTCCCCAAAAAATCAAAGAAAATAACTGTATTATCAGACTTCAAAATAGTTCCCGTTTCGGCCTCTAGGGGATCGAGAGTATACTCACGTGTACGTGCCGTACGTGCCTGCACACAGTGAAGTAAAGAAAAATTTAACGTAGTAATTAGTCGACAAGTGTTTTGTAACTCTCCAGCAATGACAATGAAAAAGGTTACACGTTCAAAAAAAGCTACTTCATAATGAACGACTTTGGATCGTAAGTGTTTGAGGATTCAAACCAGAATCGTCGAAAAAATGGATAATTATATGTATTTTTTCTTCGTGTTACGCAGGTATTTTGTTCCCCATTTTCGTCAGCTGATCAAATACGAAATCGAATAAATTGACCGTATCGAGTTGTTGAGCTTGGGAAAAACATTGACGATTAGAAAATCATCTAAACAAATATTATACCATGACGTAATACGATAACCCAACGGCGATACGTCTTTTTGGCATCATAAACATTTCTAACCTCATCGCATATTGATTTTTATTCGTTTTCGTAAGAAAAATAGTGAAATAGTCGATTAAAGCAATGAGTAATCGATCGTGAGTTCGGAGCTGATTTTCCATATCCTGAAGGGCAATAACACGAAACGTAAGTGCATATTTCATTTTCACTTAAAACTAATGGACATTTTTCACTTGTCATCTTTATTTTTGGATCTTTTAAGTTGGTGGTTGAGCTCAAGTATTTTTCTTCGAATATGTCTCATGTTTAGGCCAACACTGTGTTATTACTTTCTAAATTTTAAATGTATCAATTCCTTGAGTTATTTAGAGCACAATACTGAATAGGTCATTTAAACGCCAATGAACAAGAAGAGTTAATATAAAAACTTGAAAATTTGATTCTGAGTACATGACCAATTACATGAATTATATTTACATCTGATTGCAATTTTCACAGAGCTAACAAATCTATTTTCGATGATCAATGAGAAAACACAAAAGTCTGAGTTGAAGAATTCAACGACTAATTTATTCAATGAGAATACAGCCGGAAGATGACGTTGCTATACCGATTAAAGGCGTGTGGGAGAATCTTTCAGAGTTCCCAAGTCAAAATACATTTGTATAAAAAATGTCAATTTCATGGATGGCAAAATACGTCTTTGAATATTCCAAATAGTACAAGAAGGAAAATATTCATTGGAACCGTCAGATGGAAATCAGCTGAGTCTGCGAAATCTAAAATCGAAATTGTGTCTTTGCCAAGGGCACAAAAAAGATCTGAGCTTAGAAGGCTGCTCGGGATAGCAGCTCCAGAAAAATGGCGACTAGCTGGAGCAATAGCATTGCTCATTGTGTCCTCAGCCGTTACAATGGCTGTGCCATTCTGTGTTGGAAAAATAATAGACATAATTTATACAAGCGACAAGGACAAGACACGAGAAAATTTGAACAAGTTGGGCCTGGTGCTAACAGGGGTTTTCCTAATCGGTGCAATATGCAATTTTGGTCGAGTTTATCTGATGTCCACGACGGGGCATAGGATAACACAAGCGTTGAGAAAAAAATTGTACTCGTCGATAATCAGCCAAGAAATAGGAATGTTTGACAGGGTCAGTACAGGCGAGCTTGTTGGACGATTGACTGGTAATTTATTTTGTATCTCACTGTTGAGTAGCTAGAGAAATTAAGAGTTTCGTGACTTAAAGCGATTCTTGCGATTAATTAAGATCATTTTTACCAGGTGACACACAATTGGTGAGCTCGGCAGTCACAAGCAACGTTTCAGATGGCTTGAGATCAACAATAATGACGGTCGCTGGGGTTTCAATGATGTTTTACGTTTCGCCTCAATTGACTGTTATGAGCTTGGCTGTTGTTCCACCAGTGGCTGCCCTGGCAGTCCTTTACGGTCGTTTCGTAAAGAAAATCTCCGAAGATGTGCAAAACAGTCTGGCCTCGATGAACACAACAGTCGAAGAGAGAATCAGCAACGTGAGAACCGTAAAGGCATTTGCTCAGGAGACAAACGAAATATCGAGATACAGCAAAAAGTTAAACGACTTGCTCCAACTTTGTTACAAAGCGAGTTTCTACCAAGGACTTTTCTTTGGGATGACCGGATTATCAGGAAATGTGATAGTATTGTCGGTCCTCTATTACGGTGGTGTTATGATTACCGATGCAACGATAACCGTAGGAAACTTAAGCGCTTTTCTTCTCTATGCTGCTTACATCGGAGTTTCAATAGGTGGACTTTCCAGCTTTTACTCCGAATTAAATCGCGCCCTGGGTGCCAGTACTCGTGTTTTTCAATTGATCGATCGTCAGCCGATGATACCAATTTCCGGAGGCACGATACTCGATGCTCCACTTTCCGGTGACATTCTATTTCGTGATGTCAACTTCAAATATCCTGCTCGCGATGATTGCTGGATTTTGAAGGACTTTAATCTCCATGTGAACGAAGGTTCCATAACAGCGATCGTCGGTCCATCTGGTTCTGGAAAATCAACTATTGCCTCTTTACTTCTAAGATTCTACGATCCTAGCTCAGGCTCTTTACTTCTCGATAATCATGACCTACGAAATTTGGAACCAACTTGGGTCAAATCACAAATTGGATTCGTATCTCAAGAACCTGTTCTTTTTGGTGGCACTATTAAAGAAAACATCAGTTATGGAACTGAAAACGCATCCGAGGATGAAATCATCGAAGCTGCTCGCCAAGCCAATGTCCTGGAATTTGCTGACAAAATGCCCAACGGATTAAACACCATGGTCGGCGAAAGGGGAATTACTTTAAGTGGTGGACAGCGACAGAGAGTCGCAATCGCCAGAGCTCTCATTAAGGTATAGAATAATATTTTCTAAAATTTTTTCAATTATTTGAGAAAACAATAGACATGGTTTTCATTGAATTCTATAGAAAGTTCCAGGTTTAATAATTATTGACGCGATTAACTTCGGTTGAAAACTAAATTCCGAGCAGAAAGTATTCATTTTACTCAAACTCATTATGATTATTAAAGTAAATAATCATTATGATTATTTACTATCAAATGCGTTATTAACCGGAACAACAAGAACTCAAAATCCCGAAGAAAAATATATTTTGCTGAACGCTGATTGAAAAAATTTCAAACATTTGATTTGAAACATTTGAAAAACCTTTAAAAAAAACTTTTGGACAGTGCTTTTTTGTATTTTTAAATGTTTACGATAAAGACCACATCGACAACTTACGGGTTTTCAAAACCAATTCGTATTTCCAGTCGTCATTAGAACTGAACTAGTGAAGATAAGAATTCAGACACTTATTACTATGTGAGAGTCCACGCTGGAACTGGCCTATAATTAAAAACTCCTTATCAGACCTGGTTTGTTGAATAACATTAAAAAGTAATTTTCCAAGTATAAATTAAAATACGTTCAAAGATTGAGACCGAAAAATATATCAACTAAGTTGTCAAGACCGTTCGACTGATGGAAATAAAAAAGTCCTACAAGAAAATGACAAAAATGGGCTCAAATTTTTTTATTCCGATCTAATGCTGTCAATTAACTGCATTTGAAGAACTCAACTAAATATGAATGTTTTGTTAGTGGCATTGAATTCAGTGGTTCCAAATAAATCTTAAGATGCTATTCTCATGTTTAGCAATAAAATAAAAATTCCTAAACAAATGTAACTCATAACTCATCTTGGAAGAGTCCGATCAAACGCTTTGCACTTTTCGATTGGGAATTTGGTCCTGAACTTAAGAAACACTTTAAATCAATGAATTCTCCATCAAGATACTGTAATGCTGAACAAGAAACAAACGGAACATGTTGTCAAAAAAGCACATGGAAGGAACCTCGTTTAAATTTCGCTGTTTTTGTTTAAGCAGTGAAATGAGTACATAAAACTTCCTTTTTTTTTCATAGAATCCGAAAATCTTCATTCTGGATGAAGCAACGAGTGCTCTGGATGCAGAGAGTGAGCATTACGTACAAGAAGCTTTGGAACGAGTAACTGCTGGACGAACGGTTTTAACAATAGCACATCGCTTAAGCACAATTAAAAATGCTGATCGGATTGCGGTGCTCGATCAAGGACGTGTTATCGAGTCTGGAACGTACACCGAACTAACGCAACTTGAGAATGGTCTTTTCAAGAAGCTAGTCAAGCATCAGACCTTCGGTTGAGGGAAACCTAGATAGTTTGGTTTATCTAGTTTTTGCGGGGAGAGTGGTGGTGGTTTGTGGAAGAGAGAAAGAAGGAGAAAGAAACGTAGAGAATTATGAACTGAATAGGGCTTTGGCGATTATTACGACAGGCAGAATGAATGAGTAAGGTTTCGCGACGAATTAACCGATGCTCTGTATCAGAGGCTTAACTCCTCACAGTCAACCGATTCGCGCGTCTTTTAATCGTCGTACGAATCTCGGCCAGTTTGTCTATGAGGTCACGACGCATTAATAACTTATCAGTAACATTAACCATTGAACTTTGTCTTGTACTACTAATTCACTGTTTCCATAAATGCACTCATACTCATGTCTCACGATCAAATCATATTTTCATTTATTTATGAGTTTCATTAATAGTGCATGAATTTGAGTTCCGTCGGAAATCATTACGCAATACTGTCACTGTGAAAAATAAAAAATAAAAACTTACCTGGCCCTGTTTCGGACGTTTCGGTTGTTCGCGAAGTGTTCGATCATGTTAGTTTCGCTTCGAAACGCGATCGTTATTTGTCCGACCTCGTTCGACCTATGTAGATAACACACAAACACCAGATATTGTTCTTTTTTCCTTAGTTTCATTCTCCCTTTCTCTCTTTCGTGTTTTAGTACAAACGCGACATTAGTACGAATAAGAAGTAAAGAGTGAATACGGCCTCTGCTTCCTTTTGGTAAACAAGTTCGAGAAACATTGTCAAACGATTATTGACACAAATTTTTTTAATTGCCGTCAATTATTTTCCAATACGTGTCTTTTCAACTATTTCTTCCTAATTTACTCCTATTTTCTCAATGCTGTTGCAACTGCTAAATCAAAAGTGTACAACACGCCGGCGGTACTGTTCCGGCGACAAAAATTGTTATTGATACTATTCGATTTTATTGAAATAACTTATCGAATCCCTGAAAAAGATTTTGTCGCTTATTTCTTGAAGATTTTCTTAAAAAACTGCTCAGTTTTTTTTATTCTTCATTTGGTAAATCGTAGAGAAAATATAAAGGCTGAAGAAACCGAAAAAAATCTGTTATATCCGTTGAACGGATCCGTCGGTGTATCATATTGGGCAATGTACATATATAATAATCGGTACGATTCTAAATATTATATTTAAGGCGAAAAAAAAAAGAGGGACACTTGTGAAAAAGTGTATGAACTGCGGCTCTCCCGAATAATTCACATGTAAATAAATTTATCGTTTGTTTATCAATTTGTTGATCGTTCTCTCCACACGCGTTGCCTACGTTTATATTTTTCAGTGTTGTGTGAATCATGTTTCTTCGTACAACAATGTTTCGAACGTCTTTCATTGCCAGTAGTTTAAAACCGCGATACACCGTAATAAGGAAACATAATTATGGAACTACAATACTTAAAAGTCCTTACGGGGATCTACAAATTCCTGATCAGACGTTGCCCCAGTTTATGTGGTCGCGATCTAGCCAATGGGAGGATCTACCAGCAGTGGTAAAAATTTTGTTATTATACAATATTTTCCAATAATTTATGTATTTTTTAGTTTATTAGGAACTTTGGGTTACTTCCGAAGAAATAATTCATGAAAAATGAGCACTAATTTTTTCACCGTTGTGTTGTCTTGTCTGCGTAGACTTGTGGAGTTTCTGGTCGATCTTACACTTTCGGTCTGGCGAAAATATTGACAGAGCAATGCGCGAAAGCCCTTGTTGCAAAATTGCCGCTTAACCAAGGCGACCGGATTGGCTTTCTCCTGCCAAATTTGCCAGAATATCTTATCGGTATACACGGCTGTTTGGACGCTGGCTTTGTTCCAACTTTCGCAAATCCACTTTACACTACAGATGAAATTGCGAGACAATACTCGAACGCAGGTGTACGTTGTATCGTCACTATACCTCAGCTCCTTGAGAACGCTATCACAGTATCTCGCTCTCTTGATAATTACACGAACACCATAAACGTTGGTGGTAAAACCGAAGTCGATAGAAAGTAAGAACTTTCGTTATTAATCTCTTTTTAAAAATTTACCATCTTTTAAGTCAACTATTGTACGACGTACTAGTCAAAGAGGTGCAAAATTCTCACAATATTTTTATGTCCAGTTCAAAACCCCAAGTAAACGTTTTATAGACCTTGAAATAGATTACCGAAACCATTAAATGATAATCCAAATTTCCATGATGGCACATTTTTTAAAAGATTTTTTCAAGAAAAAATCGTATTTTTACACTGATTTCAATGCAACACTTTGTATTTTATTTTTCAAAAGCAATAATTGGAGCTTCTTGTGTATGAAAAAAAATGCTGCTTAAACAATTGACTGCGGCAGTGATACGATCGAGCTTTGAAGAAATTTATGTGGTGAATTCATAAAGAATTTTTCGAAGAACACAATCAGGTGCATTACGATTGGTTAAGAATTTGAAATATCTCGTAGAAACATGTCATTGTGGAAATTTTCAATTACCCGGAGATGGTTTCAAAAAGCTATCGTTATTAATTTTTTTTGTGCGTTATAATTATGCTAATTTTGCATTCATTTGACTATCAGAAAGTCGACCAGTTACTTTAATCGATTGCGATACAAAATGATTTAAAATTTGGCAAGATTTAGTTTTTTTTTTTTCCTTTAAAAGAAGATTTTAAAGTTTGAATCATTTTGTTGTTAAATATCCACGCTTGAAAAATTGGTAATTTTCTAATTCGAATTTCATATCATTGACCTCGTTTGACGAATTATTCGAAATAATGGTCAAAGATTGAACAAAAGTGGATAAATCTCTATAATACTAAAAAAATGAGCTTCTGGCCAATTCACATAATATCCCATTGGATACTACATTTTTGTAGAGTTTTAGGTCTTCAAGAAATTTTGGAGTCGGATTACGAGAGTGTTTCACTGCCAAAAGTGAATCCTAACGACGTGGCAGCATTGCCTTACAGTTCCGGTACGACGGGTTTGCCAAAAGGTGTAATACTGAGCCATAAGAATTTGATTGCAAATATAATGCAAATCTCACATCCTGAGATATCGAATTTGAAACCGGTGACTTCAGCGAAAGATCAAGAAATGGTATTTTCGGTTTTGCCATTTTTCCATGTGTACGGTTTCAATGCAATACTTAATTTGTGTATCTACAACGGTGTTCACGTCTTGACTATTCCGAGATTTACACCAGAGGATTATCTTCGATGCCTCGTCGAGTACAGACCAACAGCAATATTTGCAGTGCCATCGTTGCTTTTGTTCCTCGCAACGCATCCCGACGTCAAAAAAGAACATTTACAATCTCTCACAAGAATAGTATGTGGGGCAGGTCCAATTTCGACAAATATTATTCGAAAATTCACAGAAAAATTGAACAGAGATAATTGCAATTTCGAGCAAGGCTACGGAATGACAGAATCTAGTCCTGTGATAATGATAACAGCCAAAACACAATCAGCAGCAAAAATTGGAACAGTAGGCCAATTGCTGCCATCAACCGAAGCTAAATTAATCGACCTTCAAAATAAGGAGGCAATCACTAGTCCCAATAAACCTGGAGAATTATTAGCTAGAGGACCTCAAGTTATGACCGAATATCTCAACAATTCTGAAGCCACCAAAGCGATTTTGGACTCTGAAGGTTGGTTGCACACAGGGGACGTGGCTTATTACGATGAGGATGAATGTTTTTATATCATCGACAGAAGCAAGGAACTCATCAAGGTCAAAGGAAACCAGGTAGAAACTATTGTCCATTTAATTATCCTTTTTTCCAGGTCACTTGTCAAAGAGACTTGTGAGAAAAAAATTCAGAACTGCTGCAAGCTAGACAGTACGGAATATATATATATTTTTTTTAACTAGATTTTTAATGATTTTTATGTTTTTTGTTTTATTCTCTGAAATACTGTTTTTGGTAGAAGCAGTATTTCCATGGGTAAAAATCACCAACAAGAGTCTCGATTTCATAATAATCTGCATATATTTTTTACTATAAAATAATATACACAGCTATCGTTTTTCCATGTTTCCTTAAATAATTCATACATTTACGAGGGATGTTTGCGATCTTGCGGTTTTTCATATCATTAATTTTTTCAGTAATTCTAATCGCTAAGGTCAATATGCATATTCTTTCATTCTCCGGTCACTCGTCCCAGAGTTCGAAGATTCATGACTTGTAATTCAAAGTCTCAATTAATCGTACATTCAAAAGTCAATCCCGACAGTTTCTTTTAGTCTCGTTTTATAGATAAGTAACAAATGAAAATTTAGGTTTAAATATTTTGAGTCATCGAATTGAACATTAACTGATTACACATTCTTGTTCGTTTTTCACTGTAATTTCACGCGCTTTCGCGAAATTTTTGAGCTAACGTAATCGCTTGGGCAAAACTTTAGAATTTCTAATTAGTCTCGTTTCGAGTGTTTTGACCTCTATTAAAGATTCAACATCCTGTATAAAAGTCATTACCCATTTTCGACAATGCAATCAAAGGCGATTATTTATTCGACGATTTATTTGGGGAGAGCTCATTAATTTATTTTGTTTTTGTCTTCGGATTGAAATCACGCTCCTTGGGCACACTTCCCTTGGAAAATAAACAAAAAATCCTCTCTGGAGAAAGACACGTTCCAATGTACAGATAGGCAGTGTAGTATTTATGCTTATTTTCTCTTTCGAACGAGCTTCGGACATTTAGTAGCAGCATTTACACCCTCACCCACATTCCAAAGTATAACTTTTACTCACGCAAAGTCAATGTCATTTCCTATTAAATATTTATATATTTATAGTACCAAAAAATAAGTGGTCAAAGTATTTTACGTATTTTTATCTTAAACTATACTGTAATAAACAGTGTTTCGTTTTTTAATTACTATCCCTCATCGACTTCAACACGCACACGAATAATCCGAGATAATGAGTTTCTCAGGCGATTCGAAAAGACCTTGAATATATCGAGCATTTCTGATCGGTGAAACATCTCTTTTTTTCTCCGCTTCCTCGTGAAAGACATAAACAAAAAATAGCGTATAAATAATAGCATACTTGTGATTTACGCGAGGCGAAGAGTTACGTTTTTTTTTCTGGAATCGGTCATGACGATGTGTGTGTATGTGTGTGTATGTGTATTTGTATGTATTTGGGTTTCAGTGTTCGTACGACGCTCGTTGAACAAAGGTAGTAATTACAAATCCGGTTATTTTGTTTTACTTTACTTTTTTTTTAACTTTTTTATGATTCTGAATTTTTATTTCGTCCCAATTGTTGTATATTAACTTTTAACCATATCACCAGATTCCTGCTCCATAGGCTCGTCTTGCTGAAAACCTGGCAAAGATTCTTCCGTGTCGACTTCCATCGATTCCGCGGGTTCGATCTTCTCCTCGATCGTTGTTTCTTCCAGGCATTTAACGTCCGTTATGTCCTCTTGGATACTCTCTCCAACCTCGGGAAGTTCTTCATTAATCGTTTCTATCGAACTTAATTCTTCAACGGCAATTGCCGAGACGATAGTTTCCGTAGGTTCTGGACATTTCGTAATGTCTGATGAATTTTCAACGATCTCCGGCAGTTCTGTGATCGTCGTGGTGGTTTCTTCGTTTGGAGACGCAGTTTCGAGTTCTTTTGGCTCCTCGATTATGGGAATGGGATCAGGGACAATCGATTTGTTGATTTTCGTGTCGTCGTCCATCGCTTCTTCTATCGTAACTGTGCTCTCTTGTTGTTGTTGGCGCGTTCCCGACGTTGGATCGCTGTTTTCTTTGCCAAGGTCCTCGGAATTTGGCTCCTCGATTATCGGTTTCGGATTATCCGCTGCAAGGTTTCCTCGGTCCGCTTCCGGCAATGAGTCATCCGTCGATTCCGTCGTATTTTCTTCTGTCTTGACTTCCTCTTCTTCCTCCTCAGCCCCCATTTTCTCAGTCACACCAGCCGACAATCTCTCCTCGCTCGATTCCGGAGCAGCAGGTTCTATCGTAGTTTCCTCCATCTCTTTGTCCGTACTTTCACTCGCGACTGCATCAGACAGAAAACTAGTCGAATCTTCCGGCTTTTCTTCGACGTCCGAAGGAGTATTTTTCGATGTGGACGAATTGTCCGTTTCCAAATCATCGATCAGTCTGTCCATGCGCGCACGTTTCTCTGGCAGACCCTCAGGAATCTCAACGTCAGTCTCTTCTTGAGACTCGAACGAGAGTTTAGCGTCGTCCGTCGATTTCGACACTGTCTCCTCGATTTTCTCGACCGATTTTGCTTCTGGCTCTTCCGATTCGAGCTTACTCTTCTCGTTTCCGCTCTTTACCACTTCCGCGTACGACTGTTCGCTGCTCTCCTCCTTTCGGACAAAATCCTTCGTCCTAAAGGTCGTTTGTAGTTTTGTGCTACTCGAGGACTCCGAGGCTTCGGGCTCCGAGTCCAGGCTCGGCTGGGAATTGGTATCCTCGTTCATAACAGCTACAGGAACTTCGCTTCCTTTAACCGGAGCATCTTCTGCTTCTGGCTGTGAACTTTCTAAACGTGACGCAACCTCTGCTTCGCTCTGTTCTGCCAAAACAGTTTCTGGCGCTACAACCTGCGAGCTCCTCTCTGCTTCTGTCATTTCCGTTCGTTCGCTAGTCTCCTCGCTCTTTGTTGGAATCTGTGGAATTTCTTCGTTATTCGTTATCTTATTGAGCTTACCGACCGGTAAAACGGACTCCAATAGTTGAGTTTCTCCGTCGCTCGCTGGAATTGCGACAGAATTTTCACTTGTGCAATCTTTAACCCAAGATTCCATTTCTACGTCGTGCGAAGATTGCGTACTTGGCGTCTCATCGTCCAATGAACCGTTCACCATTCCATCTCCGTTTTCGCTCCTTCTCGCAGCTGGCCCAGGTTCTACCGTTGACACAACGAGGATATTTTTTTCTATGGCTCGCATAAACTTGTCGACACGGTTGTATTCCTTGCGTGGTTCTGTCAACAATTCGCATATTCTTTGAACGGTGAACGGAGCGTTTGCAAAGGATTCAAGGAGCTCGAGCAAGTTACACTTCATAATGTCGTAGTTGAATTGGTCGACGTTCGGGCACGGTGCCAGCTCGAGGCTCGGACAACTTTTGTAAAAATCGGTCATAACGCGCGTTAGTTTTTCACGAAAAAGTGGCTTTACCAGAGACCATTGATAAACTGGATCACCGGTTTTCGCGACCCATGACAAATACTCTTCGAGCTCACGAGGTATTTCGGAAGGACGCATTTTTTGAAATTCGTCCAGTGCTTGCAGCACTTCTTCAGGATTTTCCATTTTGATACGCGTTTTTATTTTCTCCTCAGATGATTTATTGTTCGAAACACTTATTTGTTTTTATTATCGGTCCGAATATTTGTTTAATTACTTTGGTCGTAGCAAAGAGGTTTGGAAGATTATAAATACAGAGAGATCCGTCGTCCGCGCGGACTGCCTGTGTAACTTCCTTCGAAGAATCCGTGTGTGTTGTGGCGCTCCCCCTGCCCCCGGCCTCTCGCGCCACTCACCCGCCAAATCAAATTACTTCTATGCTTGCAATTTTTTCACTTTGCATTTATTTGCAACCTCGTGTTTATAGCGAAACAATTTTTTGTGTCCGAACTTTTGGAAACCTCAATTTTGAACTGTTCTGTGCTGAGGGAGTTCTATCTGCACATCACGCTAGACGGATCCGATCTAAAATGAAAACACACGCACACACCCGGCGCCGCGCCGACATACCGCCGTTGATACCGCGGAAAATCAGGACAGCCAGTCGTTAGCGCCACTAGCGCATGGCGAGTTAACTCCAAAACTTGGAATCAATATGGCGGATATTCTACACGATTGCCAACGATATATAATAGTCAAATGGGTTTGAATAATTCTCGATCGTGGTTTATTTAAAAATCATGTTGCGCTTCTTGTTAAGAGTTTTCATTTGCTAGAGCGCTTGAAAGTGGGCTATTTTCAATAATTTTTTCATCTTCAAAGAATATATTCACTTAAAGAACTTTATGTTGGTTTGAAAAATTAATTATTTTTTTAAAGTTAATGATAAAAACCAGTCTTTTAAGAGGTCGAATTTTTTTCGTAAGCATTTTCCGCTAAATGGTAATGGGGATAGAATCGATTATTTTTTCAGCTGCTAGTGAAAACCGTAGTGAAAAAAACCGTTTTCAAAAAAACGTTAAATTTCAATTGCAATATCCCACATTAAATGGGAAATAATAAATATTCATTAGTGCAATGAATTTAGGCCAAAAAGTCGAACAACCATTTTCCTCGACCTGAAACCCGAGTAAATCTAAAATAAAACAATGTTGAAGCTTTGTTTCAACGATTTATATATAAGAATTAAAATTTGACAGGTGTCGCCTACGGAATTGGAGTCAATTTTGATGGATTTACCAGGAGTACAGGATTGTGCAGTAATGGGAATGCCTGATGACGCAGCCGGGGAATTACCAATGGCTTTTATCGTCAAAACCCCCGACTCGAATTTGACTGTCGACATAGTAAAAAATCACGTTGCTCCAAAAGTGCGTTACGAGATTCCACAACAGAAATTTAACAATCGATTTTCATGAATATATTTTTTTAGGTCGCTCCGTTCAAGAAACTTGAGGGTGGAATTAAATTCATTGACACCATACCGCGGAATCCATATGGAAAAATAGTGCGACAAGAGCTCAAATTATTAAACCGTTGATCCAGAAATTTGCACTTTTCAATTAAAACAAATAAAAATTCTAAACCTAATTTTGCAAAACTAACAATACAAACTACACCTTCTAAGAGGATCCTTATGAATAATTCATCTGAAAATAAGTTGAAGTGAACAAATAAAATGAGAATAATTAGTCAAATGTAAATGTGCATGGAATAAAAAAAGGTCTTGACTTTTTTTTTGCAGAGATCCAAGTTTATATATTTCACGTTTTTTGTTTGTTTGAACTTTGATTAGACAATTGATAAGATCATTATAACATGTTAATATAGAAACAGTAATAATAGTAGAGTAAGGCTACATATGTATATCTGTATATATTTATATTTATAATATATATATATTTATTTATTTGACTGTGTCGTATCGTTATTATTATTATTATTCAAATAACACACGACGAGAGTAGTATGCAACGGATATAATCACGCATTCGAAAGTTGCAGAGGTCTCGTTTAATATTTCAGTCTTTTGCTTTTCGATAATGTGGAGGGTGGATTCGAATCTCGGTCGTTAAAATGTATATTTTATATTGTTGATAAGCAGAATATTGAGGGGTATCAATTTTTTTGTTGATTAAAAAAGAGTTTGGATGTTTATTGATAAAATAAAATATTCTGCAATTCTAGTACGCAATTTCTTTTGTTTTTTGGGCAAGAGGAGATTCATTGTTTTTTTTTGTTGTTGTTTCGGGTTTTATTGAATTGTCGTATAGTTCGAATCTTTGTCATGAAATATCAATATCACTTTCGTATGCGCAATGACATCTGACGATGCTGAATTAGCGTGATGTTTTGAAAAACGCGGAATAAAGACAAAAATTACAATCACACACACTCACGGGATCATTCACAATGATTCCCGATCCTCGAGAGAGAGAGAACAAAAGACGACGCTCTCGTAAAAGTACAGGAAAAAATGAATTCTTCGGTATACATTAATTGATTTAAAGAGGTTCATTTCCTTCGATGTTGCAACCAAAATATTTACGAATTAGTATTTGGAAAGTAAAATAAAACGGATCGAAAAAGTTGGAGGCGTTAAGTGGTGCGCGATGTCGGGGAAACTTCTTTATAAATGACAATTTAATTGGAAATTGCACATGGCGAAAAATCCCAGATGACTACTCGAATCACTTGTACCAGCGGCTTCAACCGTTTCTCTAAGTTTTCATTGCCTTTTGCCCTTTTTTCTCTTTCTTTTTAACGAACGATTATTCTCGATAATTGAACGGTATCGTCAACGAAACGAAAATCATCCAAACGAATCGTTGAAGGGAAGAAAGAAAATCTTTCACAGGCACTTGCTTTTCAGTCCTGGTTTGCACGTTATTGTATGAAAAAAATGTAATAACTCAATATAAACTATTAAAAAAACAAATATAATCATAAAAACAGTACCTAATTCAGTGTTACCCCGAATATTCTCACGTGGAATAAATAATAAATAAGCAACAGGGTTTATATAAAGAGAGATGTGGAAAGGAGAAACATGGAGAAACCACTTGATTATTTTCTTCTCTTATTGTTGTTAGGAAAGGGGCAGTATTTAGCGAAACTGCGCACACTACGGAGAATAACACGATCAGAGAAAAATCTTTGTGCTGTAGTTGTAACAAAAGTGGCGACCACAAACATTGATTAAAATCCTTTTTTTCTTACGTTTTTTTCTTTCTTTTTTTAGTTTTCTTTGTTCCATTTTTGCTTATTCGATTCCAAGATCTTGAGAAATTTTACCTAAACAGATCTTCGTTTTCCTTAAAACTATCCAGTGAATCTATAGCGTTCCTTATCTTCTAATAATGTGTTTATGAAGTCGAAGTTTATATTACCGCTCGGACGTTGTTGAACGGCGCATTTGCTGCTTTTTCTCTCTCGCTTTTTTTACATGCTTAAAGAATTTGATTAATTACACGTCGACAACCATCTTCTTGTGAATATCCGTGTTGCCGACCACCTGAGAAAATTTGCGACAACATTTTGTTACGAAATATTGCAAAATTAAATCGAGATTCTTTTTTTTATAATTACTCAAATCTAGAGCTAGACATTTTTGCTTATGTGCAATTAATTAAAAATTAGGTTCCAGAAGTTTTTTTTTTGGTCGGTTATTACGAATCTGGACTTGAAATTTGGAATGAGTGAACTCAAGAAAAAATGCACGTTCCATAAATCAGTAAACGAATAATTGAATAATTCTACATTAATCGAGTTTTACCCATGTAACCTTATGGAGGATGCAATTAATTCTGTACTTAATTAATAAATAGAGAGTTGTTTAACCGACAGTTATGGAAGTAGTTTACTAAATGAGCCAATGAAATATGATCGAGATATGAAATAAGGAAAAACGCACAAAATAAAGAATGCAAAATGTATGGAGAATTGAATACTTACAGAACAAAATTCTTCAAAACTTATTTGACCATCTTCGTCCTTGTCGGCAAACAATATGGTCTTATCAACAATTTGCTGCAATTGAGTATCCTTAAGATTGTTCCCTACCATCATTTTGAGTACTTGAAAGAGTTCACCGTTGCTTATGAAACCATCGTTATCCATATCATAAATTCTAAAAGCAAATCTTAATTTGCTCTCCTTGTCGCCCTGGGCAGAAGACTAACAAATTTAATGAGAATTTTCTATCATTTTCTTTCCTCACGTCTCTTTTCCCATATGTTTTACCTTAACGCTGAATTGTGATACTCCTTGGATGAATTCTTTGAAGTCTACCTCGCCATTGCCATCCGCATCGAATATATCTATCACTCGTTGAACTAATGGATTTTGTTGGAGCTCTGGCAATGACATAAATTCATCGATGCTCAGAGCGCCGCTATTGTCCAGATCTAATTTTCTGAAACGTTTTCCCAGCCTCCTGATTTCGTCCGCGTCGACTGAAATTACAATTTCGTTAAAATACTGCCTATAAACTGTTTATTCATTCAAAGGATACATTTTGGACTGAGAAGACTCGATCAATTTCACAATTCTCGCATCAACTCTGAATCCTTTGACAGATTTATTTTTTATCAAATTTTTAAGAACATAACATCATTTTGGGTTGAGAAAAAAAAAGGGTTTTGGTAGAAAGTTGTTTTATCTGGAACTGTAATCTCAAAAGTAAGCATTTGTATCATATTTTGTAAGTTTTCATTTTTTTATAAAAAATAAAAAGTAACAATATTAGGAAATTTCATAAATTATATTCGAGTTTTGAAAGGTTGTAGTAAGAGTTAATTTTTAAGCAAGACAACATTCTTAATTTCATGGTTTTTATAATCTTGGTTTTATAATTGGATTTATAATCAAGCTAAATGGGTACTGAGTCTTTGATTTTTAGGAATTTCTATCAAAATTTTGACATGTTAAACTTTGGAAAGACGTAAAAATCGATTTTTCTATCTCTGTTAGCATTGTACGTTCCCTCTATTCCAAAAATGCTCACAAATAATACCGTAGAAATTGAATTCGTAGACGCAGAATTATAAAAACAACAATAAGAAACAAGTGTCTGCTAGGTTCGAGATAGGTTAATGTTTGAGGGAAAAAAAAAATTTCGTATTACTCACAATTCGAACAGAGTTCCATGGGCAGGGAGCTTTCGTTTCCCTGTAATGAAAAAAGAATGCACAATACGGTAAATGTACACACGGTAAAACAAAAATCTCATGGAAAACGGGGTTTTTTTTCATTTCGTCGTTCGATCCGCTCGTGTTTTTCGTGGGATAACGTCGAACGGACGCAATTCGCGAAGTTATACATAAATCATAAAATTGAATTGATTAATGAGAGTATTTTGATGTTTTCTTACCATTTTAATAGTTTGTTGGTGACGGTGTGTGTGATGATATCCGTGGAAAACGTCAAATTGATGAGGAAAACCAGGAGATATTTTCTAATGGCTGAAACTCTTTTTAGCTGACACACGGATGTATAGATATATGTATTTTGTATTGTTGAGAAGCGCCTGCGTGCTACAAATGGTAATATCACTCTTCGTTCTCGTTTGCGGGGGAAACGTGTTGGATAGCATATATTTTAGTATACACACTTTGGATTTCCTAACACCCTAACACTCGCCACAAAATCGAACTTATTCGTCGCGCTTCTTGTTACATCTGTGTGTTCACGTATTACGGCCAATAAGGAGGGGGACGGAACGTTTGACCTCGAGAGCTTACAAGCTCACTCACACGCAAGCATGCGTTCGACCTTCTAATATTCGGTGCTACGAGGCTTATCTTGTGAGAAATATCGTGGTCGGTAATGACGCTGTTTTTTAAATGTTGACGTCTTATTGTCTCTCGCATATCAAAAAATGGTTTTTGTCTACAATCTATTAAAATATCGCAAGAGTTTTATGTGAACCCGGTCAATGAAAATACAAGCTGAACGGATACAAGAAAATAATCATTGTCATGTAATGAGAACTAAGAAATATATGAATACAACCCTGCAGTTGATGGCTTTATTGTTCATATCGATTTTGCAGCATTTTTCATTCGACCCCTTATTCCATTTTCGAATATTGAAAAATACCAGATCTGAACATATGATTTTTTTCTCGAACAGATATGATGTACGGAGATGTTATTACAAGCTACGAATGAAATGTACAATTATAATTTTTCGTTTTTGAATCCACGAATTCATAATGTGCCACTTTCCCGCGTATTATTTCTAGGGACCCTAAAAAGTTCAATAACGTCCGACAGGTAGAGCGAATTCCCTAAATGATGTCATTATGCCTTCTGTCATCTGACAGTGAGGTTAGATTTGCATTCCAACTTTGATACTGTACACAAGCGTAGACGATTCGAGAGAACGTTTTATCTTCTCATTTATAATTATCGTCGAAGCTTTTCATTGATAATCTTAAAAAAATGACGTCGTGTCTTGAAAACATACAAATACCGTCGTGCGTTTGGTTCGAGGGTGGTGAGAAGAAAAATGCGTTGATGTCGATGTTAGCTGGAACTCTGGTAAGATGATTATATTTACTTTTAAAACAATGAATCGTTAACGTCAAGACGTATTAATCGTGTTTTTTATTCTCTGCATACAGTGCATATGACGATTCACTTGTTTTGCTTTTTTCAGTTTTTTACTGGCTGGTGGTTCATTATAGACGCTCATGCAAAATATCCAAGTGAAATGTCCAATGCGTATCATCTCTGTGGAGTTTTCGGCACTATATCTTTATTTATGTAAGTATTCATTATTCTAGATCTCCTGTTCACTTTCTCAATATGACAAATGAAAAATTAATTATTTAATCAACAAACATGTTAATTTTGCATTTCAATTCACTGTAGTGTGTTTCATATCTGTTTTTCATGTCACCAGTTGATTTAATTTATAACTTTCAAGTATAGAATTTTGTTAAATAATAGACTATCTTGAATGACCTTCTTGATTACTCCAGCCATGTCACACCCAGTTATCAGAAATGATTTGTCAGACCAACGCATCTATCACAAAATAATTACAAAATAAACAAAAGAATTTTTTCAACCTTTGAAATTGATAAAAAAAACTGATAGTTTGTTAGAAGAATTGATAAAAAAAAAATTGATAGTTTGTTAGAAGCTAGTAATTTTCGAGTTTTTTTCTCTCGCGTTTCCATGATTCCTGCGACACATAATCGCAACGAAGTGCGTAAAGTTGGTACAGTTAATCTTTGCTCCAGTAGTGGTTTCGTGAGATCTATTGTCAATTTTCTCAAACACTCTCGTCAGCTAATAATATGAATAAATAGTCGAATTCCGTCGTTTTTGGTGAAAAAATTAATCTTATATTAAATTACTGTGAAGATAAGAATGACCATTTTTTTAACACCTGAATAAACTTCAAAGGTTTTTGTTTAAAACAAAATTGAAAAGGTAATATTTACTTATTGTTGAACACTAACACAGGGTCAATTCAGTAACAAATGCTCAAATAAGAGGAGATGCGTATAACGGTGGATGTCTCGGAGCCAGAGGAGCCAGAGGCTGGCTCTTGGTAGGGTTTGTTATGGGATTTTCAGCAATAATCGCAGCTTGCTGGATTTTATTTGCTGATTTCGTCACAACTGGTCAGTATGAAAAAATGGCTAAAGAACAAAAAAGAAAATTTCAGGTCCTGAACAAATATTATATTTCTTAACGAAACGTTCGTGTTTTGCAGAAGCTGAACATCATTGGCCGGGCGTTGGACTCTTTCTCCAAAACGTTTTCATATTTCTGGGTTCCCTGACTTACAAATTCGGTCGATCCGAGGACCAGTGGGGCTGAAAAATGTGAACGTCTTTCGTCGATTGTATTTATTTCAACATTTAAGGAGGATGTGTCAGTGAATGTGAAATTTTATTTTGCTGAGAGCTTAACGATAATATGCAAGAAATTATAAGGAAAAAAATGACTGAGGGTGTATCAGTTGCCCAAATAAAACGATGGCACCGCAGCATCGTTAAGAACAAAAATAAAAAAAGCTTTGTAGAACCGAGGATCCATGGGGATCGTCTGAATTTTCAAATTTTCACGATAAATGTAAGAGCAAACTTGATAATAATGGTAATAAAAAATATATACAAAAAAATGAAAAACTATTGAAACACCAATTACTTGCTTTGAATATTATTTTTTTTATTATTGTCGATTTCTATAATATTCACACACACATATAACAATATTAATAGTACAATTTAATTAATAAGTATAAAGTAAATAATAAATACAATGTTTATGTACAAAACTTTCGGTGTTGCATTTTCATTTTGAGTCTTGGTTTTAAAATACTGGGACAATCGTTAGAACGTTGGACAGTTAGAAAAATGCAATCCGAAAGTTGGCAGTCTTCGTGGTTGTTCGAGGAAGTACAAATTGCGAATCGAGTCGATCGTAGTGAAAGTTTCTCTCTTGAGTTTTATAATTACAACGAGAATTCGAAAGAACTCAATTGATCGGAGCGTCAATAAATACATTTTGGTTGGATTGTTAATTCATCAGATACGTTGCTACACAGAAATTCGACTATTTTTTGTTTTTTGGAAATTCGATTGCCAACAAAACAAAATTTGATTTACACAGTGAAAATGTCAATTGCGGATAAAATTATGTATGAATACAATAACGTACTGAATCATGATGAAAAAATCACGCAATTTATTTCGAAGGTAGCAACGAGCAACGTAGCTCGACGAATTAACAACAACGCTGTCTCATTTTTTCAAATTTCTATGAATTTCATGAGATCGTCAGTATTGAGGATTCGGTGAGTTTCTCTGAAAGTTGCTCTGCTGATTTTGGTTTTGTTGAATGGGTCCTGGTGCCCTTTGGGATTGTCCAGGAGGTTTACCATAATTGCCCCTCGTCGAGCCTTGATAACTGCTGTACGCAGAGTCGTCACTTATTCTTCGCGATACGTGGCCATAGGTGCTTTCCGGCCTTCTTGGATTTTGTCCATTTTCGGAGCTCGTAGCGAGGGGTCCATTTTGAAGTTGGGCCTGCGATTGTTGTTGTTGTTGCTGTTGTTGTTGCTGCTGCTGTTGTTGCTGTTGTTTTTGCTGATGAGATCCGGTGGATCCTGGACCTCCGGATTGTCCGGCTTGGGAACCAGCTTGGGAGTTCTGCGAGCTTGGAGGGGGAACTGGCGCTCGTCCGTAAATGCCATTTCCGGTGGTCACACCATAAATTCCATTTTCCCTCGTGCTTACACTCGTTGAAATTCCTCTTATACCGTAAATACTTTGAGTACATTGTGCCAGTTGGTTTTGCATGTTCTGGTTGGTGCTATTATGGTTTTGGGACTGATTTTGTGGAGCATGAATTCCGCCGGATGCTTGAGGGGGGCCTGGCTGGGTGGACAAAAGTGTAAAACCATCTTTCCAGCCTGCTCCTCCACTCGGCAACGTATTTTGTCCAGATCGCAACGGATAGAGACTTTGGGCAGGCACGAGTGGACCAGGTTTTGGAATCATAAACGCGTCACGTGGTCCTGAAGTTGATTTCGAATAAACGCTCTGAGATCTGTTGAGATTCGCTCTCGTCAGTGGCGGCGATTTGCAATGAAGAGATTTCGTTCCACCGTAAATCGATTCCACTCTTTCAAGGGTCGTCGGCGGGGCAGAATAAATGGACGAACTTGCTCCCGCTACTGGACGATACGTTGCGTAAGAACCAGCAAATTTCGGACCATTTGGCTTGTCCAAATCGTCGTATGTGTCCTCGTCTGATCTCATCGATGAATTCTCACCGTCATCCATTTCGTGCGACTCTCGTGGACGTTTAGGACTCAAAACGTACTCGTGAATCAACGCAGCCAGGGCACCACCTGCTATCGGTCCTACCCAATACACCCAGTGACTGTCCCAACGATTCATCACGAATGCTGGACCCAAGGCTCGCGCCGGATTCAAAAAAGGACTCTGAAATAATTAAAATTCGTAAAATGTTTAAAAAAATCGATATTCTAATTTTCTAAATGTATTAAGTTTACTTAAACACTAAATATCGAATCGTTAGTTAATTTCAAAGGTTTCATGACATAAAATTAATCGGAAACATAAAATCGGAAATCTAAATATAAAAAGCCACGACAGAGAATCACAAACTGAAATTTAAGATTTCTGATAGGCCGATTTTTTTTTCATAAAATGTGTTAAAATTCAATTTTTCTTATTATTCTTCCTTCTTTTTCTATCGCTCAGAGAACAGCTGAACTATAGAGGTCAGAGAACATCCGGTAGGCTGATTGTAATAAAAATGTGAGGACGAGTGCGTCTGGATCGGTGTAGGCGGCACCGAGAAAGCGTCGTCTTTTTCGTAAAATTTTTTCATCTCTTTCTCTCTCGCATCTCAGAGATTGTGAAACACGGTGTGCGTCGAGAAAAAGCAGGTGGGCTTGGTGGACCGGGCGTTCTCAATAAAGACGGCAGGTGTTCTTATTCGGTGTAATGTGTCCCTTGTATTTTTTCTTTAAAGACTTATATTGAGGTATTTTGACTCCCTGACCACGAAATAATTACAATTTTTTTTGTTTCTTCAATTTTTTATCAGATAAACATTGAAATATTATTTATAGATCTTTTCGTGTCGATCGATCTTTCGTTTTTCTGCCATTTAATGTAGATTTTCAAAATGTTTCGAATTTAGTTGTTGAAAAAATGCTATTTTGTTGAAAACCCTTTTATTCACGATTACCAGGAGCTCAAAAAACTTAGATTTTCGAAGAGCCCTAACACTGCAGCTAATTTATAAAAAATCATAATTACCGAAACAAGTGTTGCAGCGGTGTAAGCTGCGGCTAAAACTCCCGCTGGTTTACCAGAAACCATGGTTGACAAATTATTTTTCGGTGCATCCGAAGCAAAATGGGCGAGAACAATGAAAACGGACAGAGAAGTTTCAACGAGAAGTTTCTCGATGGGTCCTCCAAGGCGACCAGAAGTGGGCATCACCTGAGTCGCTGTAGCCGTCACCGTAACTCTGCAACACAAAAAAATCACAACCGTTAAATCACTGACCAAAGAAAGAAAGTAAACGATATAATCTCACCAGAATCGATTAAAATTAAGTCTGCTCTCTCGCTCATTGGGAATAAATTATTGTATACTTCCATCAATCAGGAATATTTGACTTCAAATTTCGAACGATCAACAATACATGAACAAAGTCTTCAAAGAAGTGACCAGTGAATAAATTGCAAGAAAAATAACCAAGTTAACAAATTAGAATTGAAAGCATTTTATACATCGAAATATTCAGAATGATTTCTTTGAAAAACTTGTCATGCATTTGTCTGACTGAGTAAAACAAATGATTCCTACATTTGTATAAATGTGGAGGTCGAATGTGATTAAAAAAAAAAAAAAGTGATAAAATTACCACCAAAACAATGATTGAGTTGTTTATTTCTCATATGGGATTTCTAAAAGTAATTTCCAAAGTATCGTTCATTGGAAATAAATCATTATGCACAGTGAGAATAAAAAGAAACGATTGACTTTACTTTTTGAAATATGGATCTCGCATATGGGACGCCTTATGGAAGCACACGCGTCGTTTTATACTGTATATTTTTACTCCGTAGTAGAATATATATATAAACATAGATATATATATGTAGAATGAGTTACAGGTTCGTGGTTTGATAATGTACAATGTAGGACAATTTTTCCCCATTGATATTGGGACTTTTTCACCATCCCCTCAACGATTGAAAGTACTAAAGTATATATATGTATACAACAGTATCAGGAGCATGATCCCCATCGAGAGAGCAAGTTCCATCAACCCTCCGATATGGAGAAGCACCGACAGGAAAAACCCCCTTGTGGCAAGTGGATCCCCGTGGGCTATAATGTTTATATTAGTCGGTGCATCCTCGTCGACCCTCCATCCTTATATATACGTTTTTTTCGCACCCCAAAGGCCAAATCTATGAACCGCAATACTCGAAACAAGACCCTGCCAATTTTCTCACAGCTATTTCACCCCTTGTGGATTATATGTGTACAATCATACGGGGTCGCGGGTAAGTGACCTCTCGCATTATATCTCATATGTGTATAATCCAATAGTGATCATCGACACCCACAGGCAACATGTAAATTGTCAGGGGAAACTTTAGTCCACCAAAATCTTCCTATTTTCGACCCGCATCTCTTACAACTATTAAAGGGAGAATACCATTGTGAATACTCGAAAAAATGTCAAGTTTTGGCTAATTTTTAGTCAACTTCACAAAAATATATTGTTAAATTTAACAAAAATCTACAAAATTTCTATGGAAAAGGTTTGATCTCAAAATTGTTCGATTTACAATAATCTGGCACTTTTGATGTCAAGCTTTTTTCTTTGATGATCATCATCTTTTCTTCTGCATAGTGATTTAATATTGTTAGTTTTCGTTCAAAATGAAACTCATCACCAAATAGATATATTTCGTTATCGATTTACAAATTAATCTCTAATTCCTCTTCCTTGTAATTCCCCCCATGAATTAATCTGATCTTAAGTACCCTTGACACAGATCAAAATCAGACAGCTCAGGTGATCGACGAGGGATGCAAATTTACTGTCTCTTTTAGATTCGGTGATGGTAAGAGATTAGAGAAGACAGGGGGTCATAAAAGTGGAGATATGTCGACGTGAAAAATGGTCGATGGACCAAATCGATTGTTAAACTCAAATAATAGTAAAAGTTGTCATAAAATGATAATAATAAGGCTTGTTCCATTTATCCCATATTATTACTTTTTATATTCTTTCCCATACGCCTTGGAGGTATTTTTAAAATTGACCTAGAGGTGATGTTGAACAACAACGAGCAACAGTTTTTTTTTCTTTTGTTCTGTGATGCACACACGAGCTCATAAAAAAAGTAATGTGTCTCCCTGTTTCTCTGTCGAGCCTTCGACGTCAAAGTAGAAAATAGAAATGAGAAAAAAAAAGAAGTTTGATCGATAAACTAGCCACGCGTCTAATTCTCCATAACTCTCGTACGAGGCACAGAAGTTTAATCTTTTTTCCTTTCGTTCTGCACTTGACTCAAGTGCTCCATATCTCCATCATTCTCAATGCAACCTGTGCTCTATTTTTCGCAATTCACACGAGAGGGTTGTGGCTCAAAATGACGAAGATGGATAAAAAAGAAAAACTCAGCACAACCCCTCTCTTGGGATGATTGACGAACGATGCGTTTTAAATAAATTTTGCTAGTCGAGTATCCGCGCGTCTGTGGTGAACCCTCGCGTTTAACGAGCTATTGATACACCCTTCCTATCTCGAGAGTTCGGGGGTTGAACAGAACACGATGGTCCTTCACCCCGTGTTTCTACCGATCCGTTTCACTCCCTTCCGGCTTCTATTTCTCCCTCTTCTTATTACCATCATCCTGATCATTGAGATTATTGAAACCTGCGTGGTAATAAAATTCATTACGATAAATAATTTTATCAACTTTACAAATTTGCAGGAATATTTTATTTTCAACGATTT
Source organism: Campoletis raptor (assembly GCA_948107755.1). NCBI lineage: Eukaryota > Metazoa > Arthropoda > Insecta > Hymenoptera > Ichneumonidae > Campoletis > Campoletis raptor. Next base: position 7,102,851 of record OX403630.1, on the reverse strand, counting down.
TTGTATTTTTTTTTTTTTCTTAACGAGCCACATTGTAAAATTCGTCAAGAAAAATATTAAAAAGTATGCAAGTAAGTTCAACTTGTTGAAAATTGGGAATCTTTCATTTATGAGAATTGTTGGAAGTCACTAGAAACTTTTGATCCAGTTTTGCTTGTTTTTTTTCGCAATGTTCATAAATATATTTGTTCAAAATGTAGTTATTTTTCTTTAAAATAAATTGAGAGAGCAATGAATAGAAAAATAAATATGATTAATGTTTTTAAAATGTATGTCATGGTGTTCCTCGCCATTGCTCATAATTTTAGAACGTTAATGTAGCTGAAACGATCAGTACTCAAAAGTTTGTTGATCGCTTCACTCCCTCGTGAGAAGGATGAAAAAAAGTTTAACCAGGGGTAGGGCAATCGACACGGACAAATTGACCTCTTACAATCCAGACGGATTGTCGATCATTATAAAGTTACAAGAATATGTAGCTGGGAAAATTTAGGGCAAGTGCAAGCAGCCCCTCGTATGAGGGATTGTGGATTTCTTTGCCACAGCGGAATATCTTTGTGGGAAACAGTCAGATGCTGGAGAGGAGAAAGTTTTCAAACTGGAGCACATTTGCTGACACGTGTATTTACGTCTATATAACAACAGGAGCCCTTAAATTACTCTCTCCCACACTTATGTTTCCTTTCTCAATTTTATACATACATATATATGTATATATTAATAGATAGATCAAACATTTTCAAATGATAATTTACGCAAGACCAAAATTTCAACATTTACGCTCGAACTATTTTTCTTCACGATATATGTTAACTTTTGATACTCGTTTTTTATATTTTGTAGTAATTTAATCATTTGGAAAATGTCGTCATTGAGTTTCGATCAGATATCGTACATGCGCCTAGAGAGATTAATGAATTCAATGTTTCAAATATGAATTTATTCAATAGTGTCAACCTTGATGGCAACACTATATTGCAATTACGAAAAAAAATTTCATCAAAATTTGACAAATGTTGAAACATCAAAATGCTTGTGATGGTGTTTTTGAATTTATTTCGATAATTAAGTAACCAATTTGCATGAAATTCGGTACAAAGAAGATTCACACAATTATCTAGTAGTTGTTGAGCAAGTTTTCATTTGAACATCATAGAACATCTTTTTACAAGTAAAAAAAGAAAAAAACTGTACAATCTCGACTTTACAATTTGAACTTCTGACATTTTGCGAAAAATGAATTTAAAAAAAAATCTGTTTCGATACAATGCTGTTGTTTTGTCTACTAGAAAAAATGGTTTCCCTTTCACTTTCGTCAACAAAACAATTTGTCTTTTTAATTGACTAAAGAATTGTTTGCATTGAATACATTTATTCAGTATAAAAATATGATTGAAATTCATCCCTGATTGGTTATTAATTGATTAAAAATATTAAAAAATGTTTTATAACAATTTATAAAAAAAAACATTGGAAAAAAAATACAGAATATATTTTTATGAATTTTCCCATGTGACCTGATACTAAAAATACGTCGAGTTCTGTTTATGGCGAAGAACATGTGTCGAAGAAGAATCCAGTGCATGGGTATTGAATTAATAAACGCCTATGATCTTTTGCGATTGTAAGAACGAATTCAAGAAGGCGGTAACCAAAGCCCTGGGATCGTTTCTTTCTTTTTTTTTTTTCAAGTAAAAAAAGAGCCTCGTCTATACAAGAACTCGAAAAAGGTCCGAACAATGCACGGAAATTCTCTCTCGTTCTCCACCTCCTCATGCTCATTTTTTTTCGTCTTCTTCAGCCTACCAAGACCGGGTTTGGATTGAAGAAGACCGGATTCACGAATCGAGCTCCGTGTATTATAATACACACGGGCTATAGTCACGAACATACAAGTGTGGGTCTTTCAATAGTGTACGAAAAAAAGCAAAGAAAAAACGAAGGAAAATAATCGTACAAGAGGACATACATTATAAAACGGGACAGGAAACGTGCACCCGCGCATACATTGATCCCGTGTGAATTTTGCGTTTGCAACGTGTGACAAAACCTTGAAATATATTGTGCCAAAAAACGTGGTAAAACTGGAAAAAAAAAAAAAAAATTCGTATTAAATAATCTTAATAAAAGGTGGGACTCAAAACTGATGTAAATTTGTGCAAGAAATTCTTTTAAAAGTTAAATTCGCGTCTACGAATATTTGGCAAACTTTAAAAATATACTCAGCACCAAAATTTATCATTGAATGAGAAATAATAAACCAATTAAGTTCAAAGTTTTGGGAGAAATCGTTCTAAAGTTCATTGTAAAAAATAAACATTTATCCAAGTCGATCAATCAAGAAAGATTGCAAAGTTTGATAAAATGTTCAATGGAAATGTCTTTTTTCAACTGAGCAAGTCAAAAGACGTGATTTTTGTACTTGGTAACAATGATAATAATAATAATGATAATGTAGAAATGTGGTTGACGTCTTCTATTGAATGGTATCAGGTATGAGGACAGTTAGGGTCGAAACTCGTGATGGAGAAAAAAAAATAGGAAGAAAAGAGAGAGTGAGAAGACGGAGTGAGGAGAATCGTCCTTAGTTTGGTCCAAAAGAATTCTATTGACCTGGGTCTGTGGCAATAAGTAAGAGACGGAATGATCGAAGGAATAAGGCAGCTGTGAAGTCTCGATCATCCCAAAAGATCCTTCTGCCTTTTGCTATGTATATAAAGTGTACATGAACCGTGGTTGGGTGTTCTTTGCTTTGGAAACACGTGCCGGCCACATGTTGCACGAAACTAAATCTCCACCGGCAACATTGCAAGCCGGCAGTCGTCCTTTACGCCACTCTTCTCTATTCACGAAAATAAAGAGAACGAAGAGAAAAAAAATCCTGAAGCTCTTGGCGAGAGAAGCTGCACGGATAATTCTTCAGTATGTTTTCCCTTCACAATTGGCATATCCGCAAGAGCAAATGCCTTGGGCAACTCAAGGGCAGATGTTACACTCTTGAGTCATGATGAAAGACCGATCTAAGCAGAAGGAAAAAGAAAAGAGTTCTACTGGACGAAATATATTAATTCCTTCGACCCCCCTCAGGTCGTACTATTCACCCTCCTTGAATTATAAGACACGGTAACAGTCACTGGCCCAAATGCATTTTGATGTATAGACGAAAGGGTATTCAACAGGAAAAAAAAACGAAAATATATATACGAAATGGCGATGGAACTTATAGGGTCATTCAGAATTTCTAACGCATTGGTTTTACTTCAAAATTTTTCCTTGTCATTATAAATCAGTCGATGTTTTTTTTTTTCGTAAAAAGCAAATGGAACAAAATTTATGAATTTGCGACAAAAATCTGCCAAAATAGCAAAATGAGTCAAGAAACAAATAATAAAGTTAGAACAATTTACAATTTCGATTCAGTCTTGATAACAGATATTTTCTTGGCCATTCGATACTTCAAAAAACTTTGAATTTATCCGAATATTGCAACTTTATTTGTATTTTTTTTTTGAAAGATTTATTCCGAGGATATTTTTTTCTCGAAATTAGAAGATAAAATCTTGATATTAGTTTCTGAAGAAGCCTCTATATTGAAGGATATAGGAACGCAAAGACGAGACCCAAAAGAGTCTCAAGGAACAGGAACACGTGTTGTATCGACCATCTGTTGGCATTCTGGCAGAAGACGAAGAAGGGTCTGAATTCAACGAGAGACAGCCACCCTTCGATCCTACAAGTTGCACAGAGGGACTCGAAACGCTTCTTCCTTGTTGCTAGAACTTCTCAGCATAATTCCCCTCGTACGAGATTCTTTTTTTTGTCATATTTTTTTATATCTCCAAAGTCGAACAGCAAATAATGAATATTTTTGTACATCGCCCTTTCCGCAGTAAATATATCCGACAAAAAATCTATGTGTGTCGGAAAAACGATAGTACGAAGGGTGTCATTGAATCCGAAAATATTTTTGGATTCTCACTAATAAGCTGGAGCGAGTGGGTGAGGATATGAGAGCTGCATAAAAAAGCAACTTCCCATGACGAAAAACGTGCACCGAAAAAACGAGCACTTTAAATGTGAATAAGAGTCATTGTACGAGCTCATGCCTCCGTAAATAAAAATCGTGAGAGTAAGTAAAACTCCCATGTGCATTGGGTTTATTAATGCCGAGAGAAACCTGAAAAAAAAAGTTCTTGAGCCACATGTGTAAAGTTTAAAATGAAAAGAGTGAAAAATGGAATTTTGTTATTTTGAAGTAAATTTCAAATCCCAAATAAACTGAAGTCAATTTCCATATAAATTATTTCGTAATGAAATCTTAGTTTGGAATAATTTTAAAGACGGTTTTTTGAAGATGCGTAAATCGTGTTGGAGAACTCGATTTTGCCGGCGCCCCTGGGCCTTTTCGTCATTGCTTTCCTCTCGTCATTCTTTCCCTCTCCATTTTTTAGAGCCTGGGTTTATTACAGGCAGGAAAGGCGTTCCGCTCGCGCGCAGGTAACATTCTTACGGGCTACCTGACCCACCTGGCCTCATCTCACTCTCTCTTTCTTTTCCCCTCACTCGGACTCACGTCGAACATCGTTCGCTTCCCTTCGATTTCGTGATGTCGAACAAAGCCTGTATATGCGAGGGCGATTTTTTCGCTCACACTAAGGAGTCTTAAGAGTCGAAAAAATATAAATCCTTGCGCCCACGTTAGGGTTTTGAGAAGACGAAGCAATCAGACTTCGAATCATTCAACTTTCGTCTTAGTAATCCAACGAAAAAATAAAACGATCCAATTTTTCATTGACAGTTGAGTAAACAATAATTCGGATGAGCGGAGCTACAGCATCCACGTGCGGGATTATCGGTATGTCGAGTAGAAAATAAAAGAGAGATAGAGAAACGTAAAAGGACCAGACGTCCTTTGAACCAAAATGATAGACCCGAATATCCAGCTTTTTTCTTCACTCTCTTCTCTTCCTCCTTTTTCATTATATCTCAAACTCGTAGATATTGCTTCATCGCTAGGACCTGGAGATATAAAAAAAACATTTGATATTTCCGGGAGTGATATTGCTCGGGGCTTTTCTAAAGAGAGATTAACCATTGCAATGAGTTCCACAATTTTTCTACACGTTCTAAACATTGCTTGAGACCACAAAAATGTATCATCTGACTCTAGTTTCCAAAAAAATCTATGGCTAAGGGGCTAGTCATTTTTGAAAGTACGACCTGATTTTGAGGGGGAAAAATTTTGAAAAAAAAATCGGGATCTAGTCGAGGGGGAGAAAAATGTATAAATGGTCTTGCTTGACTATGACATCCGGTTGGCCACGCGCACTGCGTGTGTCTCTGAACCGACGTCACCGTCGACGTCGACGAGTACGACGGGCACCTGCTTCCTTACAGCTGTTTCCTGGGTTCGGGGGTGGCAACAAATATATTAATATATAAACGTCCGTGCGTGTAAAATTCGCTCATTTTAAATTTGTACGTGTGGTTTTTATTTGTTGATATTTAGAGTCAAAACAATAGAACGTGTCTTGAAACATAGCAAATCAATTGAAGGAACTTTTGCATTTAGTATTTGACAGTAATTCAAACGTTGCTTTTGTTTGAAATTCTATAAATTCGAATAATGCGATTAAGGTGGAAATCGTAGGAGAAACCATACAAAATTGGCAAATTAATCAATCGCCAAACTTTTCGGAGCCGTATTTCATTGAAACTTCTCAGTTTGCTTTTGTCGCAAATTCCATAAATTCGATAAACCGATTCAATGCGAAACTCAAGGAAGAACAAAGTGTTCTAAATGTCGACGGTTCTACTACGAACAGCGATAAGAGGAAGAGAAGGACAGATGAAATTCTCGAAAGCTTATAGCAAAGTGGAGCGATATGGAAGTTTCCGAGAGAGCTTAACTCGCTTTTCCGACGTGGTGAAAAGGTGACAAGGATGAATCTGTTCACGAACTGTATGAAGGGGACAGCGAACTCCGAACAAAAGTCGAGGGGAAGGGGCCTCTTCGAAGAAAAGATTTTGCCTGATTTCAGAGAAAAAAGGAGGATTAGCCTCAAAAGAGATATTTTATGAGAATAGAGCGAGGGTTGAACAACGAAAAAGAATGCATAAATAGAAGGATATGTATTGTATGGTTCATAACGATCATAAATGTCGTTAGTGGAAATGCAACATGACATTTTCCGAAGCACTATTTGGGAGAGTAGGAAAAACGAATATATTTGACTTACTCGTTAAGATTCTCGATTTATCGGTTTTGTTATCGTTTTTTTAGCCATACTTTTGTATTGCCAAAGTATATAAAAGGAGTAAAACACAATACAGGATATCACACCCCCCTTAGGGACACCTCGTGGTCTCTCCGACTGTTTTGCGGCCCTTTTTCACAACAGATGCAAGCCAAGTAGGCCCTGCTTTATTTTTTTTTTCGACTCGTCCCTGAAGGGTGACTTTCTTTCTCTCTCTCTGGTTCCTGAGTCTGCTGGGTGTGATCCCTGGAGACTTGTGTCAGTGGGGTTTGAATTTTCTTTTTTCTTTTTCACTCTGCTATCGTCACATCCTCACTGCGGTCAGCTCAGTTAACTAGAGTATTGTTCGATTATTATTTCGGTACATATCGAGCACTTGTTACATCTTTGTGCCTGTCGTATGGCGGATTATAAACGAGGACGAAGTATGTGTGTTGCAATATGTGAAGATCGTGACAGTAGGATGAAGAGTGTCAGGCATTTATTTTTCCTTATTTTCTAGGCTTTTGTTGTTGTTGATTTTATGGAAGAAATAAACAGCAGAGTTTCGTATCGTGGATTATTCTCCGAGGCTGGAGTTGAAGAATGTTTCGTAATTTTTTGGGCTGAAAAGACTGGCAGGGAGGGATGATCATGAGTAATAAATGGAGAAAAATAAGTGGCGAATAAAATACAAAGCATTCAACAAGACTGAGGTATCGAGACCCAAAAAAAGCGAAGAAGAGGAAAGAAATGTTTGATATTATATCTAGTTTTCGTATCGAGAAACACAAAATAAAAAAGCCACGAATTGGAGAAGGATAAATGCAGGTATTCCAAGAAGAAAACTGCGAAAGGAAGATAAATGTGAAGAAAAAGAAAGAAAACAAGTAGGTGGTGGTATTTCTGAGATACGAAAGAGGCTACAATTTTTAAGGCCGCGAAACATCTGCTCCAATCTTCTTTTCTCCTTCCTTGTCATCTCAGTCGACTTTTAAATACACAAGAGACACCTATAGCAGTGTTTGTGAATATTTAATATGAAACGCTCGTGTATTTAAGCAGATATGAATCGTATATGTACACGCGGTAGGAGAAGCTTCAAAAAGTCCAGCAAAGAAATGTTCGTGTGTTGGTGAAACTTGTCCCACCTCGACGAGGAGAGGAGAGTTCCTCAGCGGTACACAGCGAAGGTATCCCCCTCCTCTATTATCTTCTTACGAGCCATGCATTCACTCTTCTTCCATTTCTTTAGACACACACGCACATCCATGTGTGTAAATGTGCATCGATGGTTTTTGGTCCACGAAACATCTGCGGCAGCTGCTGAGCGTCGGCGTCGAGCTCCTCAGCATGGTCTTGTCGACTGCCAGGGAGAAGGCAGGTGCGTTACGACGAGATCTCTTCCTCTCCCTCGCCTGCCAATTACGCGTGCCTCTTTCTGCCTCCGCGTCCTTTCCCCCCGTCCTTATTCTTTTTTTTATCCTCGCTTTATCTCGTCCTTTACTCTCCTTCTTCTCGAGCCGAGAATTCTTAAGTGTGTGCTTAAATACGTGCCTGGCTGTGTTTCCTTGTACACACGACCAAAAGGCGCCACTCTGCTCTCTATCACCCCGAAATTTTCTTCTTTTGTTTCGCTTTGTACTCTTCTTCTTTAGGGACCGATCATCTTGTCAGAAAAAATAAAAAAGATACGGCCCCGAGCGGCGTCTCGGCACGTGCACGAGGCCAGCCCCTCTCTTTCTTTTTCGTTCTCTCTCTCTCTTTCTCATTCTCTTCGCACTCTAAAAAACATGGTCGTAATCAATGAGACCAGAAACTACGAGAGTTAAACGATAACTTGATCCTCAACGATCCCCTCACGCTCTTCTTGCTGTTGCTTCTATTCTGTTTTAATTTTTATTCTTCCTGGAGATTCGGGGCTTCAGAAACTTCTCAACTTTTATTTTCTTCATTACTTTCTTCATTATGCAATTTTGAACCGCATCAAATACCAGCTGTTTCTTGAAAATAACAAAAATAATAAAAGGAGCAGACAACTCTGCGCGAATCCTCATTCGAGAAACCTCCGGTGAACCGGTTTTTAATTGGAGTCAAAGGAATTATTCCTGCAAGTGGAAAAGTCCACTCTTCCTTTGTCAAATCGTTTGCTGCCTCTAGACGCCGTACTTTTTTCGCGCGTGTATGTGGATACAGAAAAAAGAATGTCCGAACTTGAGAAATTTTACGTTCTCGAATTTCGCACGTTTCGCAGCTGCTCGACCACTCTCTTCCAATCTCTAAACCAAAAAGTCAGTCTCAAAACAACCGGAAGTCCAATTTTATGCGCGTCCATACTAAATTTCATATCCTCAAACTTTTCAGCTTTTTTTAAGCAACCACAAAATTGTTATTTTTCAGGTACGTTGCAAAATTAGCAAACAGTTCATTTCAATCGACTTGAATTTTCGAAGCCTTGCTAATTCCATCAAAATTCAAGTTTCAATCAATCGAATGATTTTTTTTTATTCAAAAAAAGATCAATATTTTCATATACGAAAAGACATTTCGTACCATATTTTTTTCTGTTACGTATATTTTCTTTGTCAGCAGAAATCAACCATCGAAAAACTATTTTTTCAAAAACAACAGTCCATCAGGAGAATTATTTTTGTCCAATCCAAACAAATATATATTTTTTAATAATCAATTAATTTTTTTCATCAAAGTGTTGTTTCGAGGGCATTTTTTAAAGAGCAATAAATACGACGACGTTATATCAGCTGGAGTTACAAAAAAATGGATCAGCAATTGCAGTTTTTCTCTAGTTGAGAACTGCTGAAGAAAACATAAACACAGAGTGTGTGTTGAGAACATTTTTCTCTCGTTTCTAGTGAGTTATTTCGTTATCGCGAAAGAAAACAAAATAAAAATAAAAAAATGTGAAAAATTTCCGGTTTTCTTCGCACTTAAAGGGCAGAGTTACGAGACCACATCGTATTACGTTGCTACACTCGCTTTCGGTTGTATATTCATCATACTATGTATTTTCTCATATCTTACTCACCCGTAGAGCATTGCAGCCCCTGCTATTCCACCACCGCATTGTGCAGCGATATATAGAGCCGCTCGAAGAGGCGAGATCCTTCTCGATAGGGCGAACGAAACCGAGACCGCAGGATTAACGTGACCTCCTAGAAAAAAGTTCTCCATCAATAAATTTGAACGAGCAGTGAAAAAAAATGTTACGACCCATTGAAATTCGAGATAACTAGAAATTCCGATCATTGTCATATTCCGTGCTCTGGAAAACCTTTTTTCCAATGTTATTTCAAACTCAAAAATGTTAACGCTTAAGATAGCACGAGTTTCACATTTATCATTTAAAAAATTGAGCATTTTTGTAGTTTTAAGAATTGAGGAAAAAATTCTGCAATTTCTCATTATTGTCTGCATTCAAAAAATACTTTTCAATGTTAGAATTTTGATTATTGAATTGAAAATATTTTCGAATATTCTTTTTACACTAAAATTGTTTTAAAAACCCGATGAAAAGGCTTCAGAAAAGGTTTTGAGGACTTGGTACTTTTTCGTGGGTACAAAATTCTATGTTTCAAATAACAAAATGAGTTTATGTGCGATAAGATAAGTTCGCTATGTGCATCGATGTTTGAATGACTGAGAGGTCCATAATGGAGGATTATAAATAGAATAATTCATGCGTATCAGTACAAGCTTTTGTCCAGCATCAAATGGGAAATAGGTGCAACGATCTCCGTCCTCATGAACTGAAACTTTTGTTTCGTTACTTTGTTTTTTTTTTGCATTCGTAAGTTTAGTGCTCGTGTACTTGTGTCATCGGAACATTCGCACTGTTATTACAAAGGCTATTCCAGAGTCGTAACGTCGGACATCAAAGAGTTGGCGTAGATACGGGTTTCATAGGGCAGCAAAGCAAACGAGGTATAATCATTTAACGAGCCAATCGAGAGAGCAACGATGAGGGTTGACCGCAAATTTGCCACCGCAATGCTTGTAAAATAGGAAAATAAACGAAGCTGTTTCTCGTGGGCTTGAAATACTGCCAAGAAACTCTCAACTAAAACAACATGAAACTTTCAATGATCGGAAAATAACCACAAAGTATTCTATTCGACAAATTGCCATCAATAAAAAAAAAGAATATTTCAAAATGGTGAATAAAAAAATCTTAATATTCAATGATTGAATAAAATTATTTGCTCGTTTTGAAACACCAAAAAAACGTTTTCATTTTTTGACTTATTTTGAAGGACTTTGAAATTGTTTCCTTTGAATAAATGTAGAATTGTTGTGACGATAAAAAGGAGAAAATGATTTAAACTTACCACTGACTTGTCCGAAGATCAAGTAAATCGCTGCGATCGCAAAACCCGAAGCAATGGCTGTGGCCAAAACGGATAAACCGCTACCGTAGACATTGGAGGATGCGGCTGCACCAAGAACGACGAAACCAAAGAGGAAAGTAGCGAAGCACTCGACAGCAACGGCTCTCCAAAGTTCAAGACTTCTCGCCTCGATCGACATGGGTGCTCGACGTTCGGTCATCGGTTCAACGTTGTTTTCCCTCAGTTCAGATAATTTCGTCAAAAGTGTGACGATGTGAGCATCCATATCACGTGGTATAGCTTCCGTAGCCATTTTCACAAAGATTTTTATTCACTCAAATAACTATTTAAAGACGGAATTTAAATTGTTCTAATTGTTCCTGGATCATAAATCGTTAAAACATTTTATTTGGCGTTTCGAAGACGAAGATTGGTCTTGTTTCTTAAAAACGTAAAGCTCGCGCTCTTATTCATTCACTACCCGCAGAATTCTTCATTTATTTCTTCACCCGCACGAGATCGTTCTTCTTTCTGTATAACACAAATATTCAACAATGTTTCTCGACATGAAGAGCCCGTAAACGAGGCTAAACGAAGTTTAATTGAAGAGCATGAGCCAGCCCTGAGAGAACACGAGAGACCGAGACTGTTTTAATAAGTAAAAGAGAATATAACGATAATACTCGTTAATACTAATTCTCCCTTCTCAGCTTATTATTTCGACGCCGACGTAATTGAACAAATTGAAAATACTCTTCACAATGGAGAATATTATTGTACCCGATTTTTTTTTTCTTCAATTTTTATCACTCGACACTCGATATTTCCAAGCCGGTTTGTTTGCGTTTGTTTTTTCTTCACTCTCCAAAGTATCGGAGCGCTGATGATTTTTGAAACGAAAACTTTCAAATATCGAAGAAAGCCTTCGATGTTGCCGCTGCGGCAACGCGCTCTCGAGTGACTACGAAATTGTACGAGGCGAAACAAGTGGCCCCAGACCGAGAATGAGAGACCGAGGATGAGGAGTCCGCTTGGCCGCTTCACCGAGCACCCCCGTCCGTACGCCCCCACCCTCGACACACTCGGTTTGCCCCCACGAGGAGTGAGCTCCAGTTCGAGAGGTATAGCCGAGTGGAGCATCCTTCCTGACAGACCGTAACGCATTTCGCAGCCTTTTTACTTTTCTGTAAACAATAAAAAATAATTATTTATTATCATGACTATTAATTTGACATATTAAAATATCAATTTCTTAAAATTAGTTAAATTTAACATTTCATTGTTTATTTTCCCATCACAATTCAAATATTTCCTGCAGAAACGAATTTCTCAATGTTAACACAAAATCTTGTAATCGTGCATTTTTTCAAATTCCTGTAATTGGTAAAAACAAAAAAACAATGACTTTTTTCAACTTGTTACGTTTTCGTTGTCAATTTTGTATTTTTTTCAACTTCAATTAATACGATTTTTTATTGTAGCCATTTCTGTCATTCGTAGGCAACAAATTTATTTATTTTTCAATCGTTTTCGAAAAAAAAAAATTATAAAATTTCGAAAAAAACGTCTCTTCCTAAACGGGTTCAGTCATCAAATTTTCTATTCAATCGATGTGTCTATTGTGTTTGTATTAATGAAATATTACAAGGCCATCAAAAGACATCGACAGCTCCAAAAGCTTATTACCATTCGGAATTTTTTGTTCAGTAGAAACTATTATAATTGGCAACATTGGGGACTGAAATGTCGACTCTCTAAAAGTAGCCGAGAAATTAGCTGATAAGATCGCTCCTAATGACCCTGGATGACTCGAACCCTATCTCGTTAGAATGAAGTATTTTGGAGATTGCTATTCGTGATGGCGTTCGAGAACTAAATATCGTTGGTGTCCAAAACGTAATTGAAACTATTTTCTCAAGCATTGAGCTTCCTCGGATATCCTTTGGTGATTAGGTTGTCTTTATTTTGTGGTTTGCGGTTGACTAGTATATTTTTTTATTCAACTTTGTCTCTGTCGATGACCCATGCTTTCGTTTTTTCGAGGTAGCAAAAAAATACAAGGCCGAATGAAGCGAAACGGGAATGATAAAACGTCGATTGAATTATTTACAGATAGATGGATGGAACCGTTTCCTCGTATTTATCTAATCTACGCGATAGAACAGGGACTAGCGAGGGTCGATAAGGCTTTCCTGACGTTCAAACGTTCTTTCTTAGATCCCAGTTGAGATTTTTTAGTTCGAGTCTACGCTCTGATTCATCAGATCAATGATCATTGTGTGCTGTCTCTTGTATGTATGAAAAAAAAAAAAAAAATTGCCTAGCACACAATTTACATTTCCATCAACAAGCTTCTGGTACGAAGCACGTGATCAGTCTTTATCTCTTTTTAAAGTTTGTTTTTCTCTTTGTTTCGTCAAAGGAAGAGATCGCGTGCTTGAAAACAGTGCAGTCGTTTCATGTAGAGCGCAGTGGTATTCGTTGACGTGTGGGCGACCAATGAGATCTTAGTAAGACCCGTTCATGACATCACATTACGATTCATTAAAAAAATGCCTCACTGCCCCCTCGAGCTCGCTACGAAAAAGCTCTTTCATACGAAGCTCTGACAGTCTTGGGCTCATCGTCACCAGTGAACTAACTGACCTGTCCTAAAAAGTAATCAGCTTGAAAAGTGTAAACATTTCTTTTTTTTACAATTATAATTAAACCCCAAAACTGAATAATCGATTTTTCACAGACCCTCAACGTATCAATGCATTTTTCTTGAAGACACGTTCAAAAAATAAATCTCAAAGCGATTAGGTGATGTGACAGAAACTATGAGATGGTGAATCGTCAATTAAAAAATGTGATTAACGTCAATTATTGGTTTGGGTGTGATCAAGAGTGGAAAAAAGAATAATAATAATCTCTAGGCACTGATGAATCATTAGAAATATGCAATCGAAGATTTTCTCTTAACATTACAAACCTTACGATTCACTTTTTTATTCAATATTTCGTAACCATGTAAATTTTTGTGTAACAAAAAAAAAAAAAAAAAGAAATAAAAATGTTCAGTAACGATACTTTTTGAAAAGAATAGCAATTCCATTTTGAGGATATTATTTCATCATTTTCATGAGATTTTTCGAAGAGTTTTAATCTTTTTTTTTTGCCGAAATGATATAACAAATATTTCCCTGCTTCAATATTGAAGTACAATGCAATTTTGGAATAGCAGGATCCCCAACGATAACACAGGAATGTTGCATTCCAGAATATCATATAATAATGGTTTGCTAAGCTATATTTTTATGTGATACGATATTACGGCTAAAATACGTAGCGAGTTGATGGTAGATACGAGTGAACGTAATATAAATACCGTAAATTGTAAAGAGTGTACAGTGTGGGTTTAGTGGCGGTGTGACGTTTGTAAACGTGTGTGTGTGTGTGTGCGTGCCCCGAAGTTCATTCACGCTAGCTTATTACGATTTGTTTTCCTACAGCGTGCGGTACTACATTACTATAATCCACCAGACTCGATACTACAGAACGCCCGAAGTAAAAAAGCAGCAGAGAGAGAGAGAGAAAGAGAAAGAGAGAGAAAGGAAGATATTATGTTCGTACGTGCTGTAATTTAAAAGGTAAAACAGACTTTCGCTTTCCCCCACCCACGTACGAGTAGATAACTCATCGTCACGAGAGTAACACAGTGGTCTGGGGAGCCAGGTCAGGGGGAGAGCAGCACAGTGGTTTACCTGTCTGCTTGGAACAAGCATATTGCACAGGCCGGGAGCTCCCGCGTGTTTCTGTCGTTCACCAAGGTGTGGCAAGAAAAACCAGGGGGAGACACACACGAGTTTCTTACTATACTGTAGAAAATATTCTTTCTTTTATACTTCAAGTGGGGATAGAACGAAGCGGTAAAGCCTTCGACTCGTCTTTATACTGTAGACGATGCTATAGTTATGCCAGAGTGACTGTTATATCGCAACACTGACTAACGCACGATACATCGTCAGTGAAACGTTCGCACGCGGCAAGATGGTGACGCTTGGAGTACACGCCTTTGTTAAAGGGCGCGTCACTCTCGTCCTGGTGTTGTTGTTCCACGTTGTTGTTCAGATTCATTGTCAAATCAATAATCCTTACGGTGAACGATCTTATGATCGTGGTGGTGTTTATGTCCCTCCCGGCACCCCAGGACATCAAACCTACGTTTACAAAGACCGAAGATACGGTTATCAGCCAAGCTACCTGGATCCTATTTACAGAGGACCTACCAGGGCACCCGAAGATCGTTTTAATTATGGGGTAAGCTTTCAGACCCACGTTTTAAATGGACCTTATCTTTCTTAAACGTACTACGAACATTCAGAGTATATTTACCTGATACTTTGTACAGTTATCGCTTGCGTGCTCCACTTTTTATTCCACCTTCTCAAAATGTTGAAACATGGTATATCGATAAGAAAGATTCCTTCGTTGTTTGTACCATCGTGCCAAATATATATGAAGTGGTCCAAACTACGTCAAGACAATCCTTCAAGTGCTGAATCAAGACCTGGTTGTGATGAGAAATTACATTTTAACTTTGAGCAACACGTTTTTTCATTTTGTTTGTTTTGTCTTTCCAATTTCTGGAAAAGTATGAATAATACTGCTCTCTCATTAGGAAAAAAATGTTCCAGGAATAATCCCATGTATTTCTTCGTTGGTGAAAATAATGTTCGGATTAGAAATAATGTTTTTTGATATATTGTGACCTGCCCTGTCAGCATTCTGACGATTATTCGTACTTCCTGGGATACTCTGTGTTGTTGTTTTTTTTTGCTCAATCAGTTGGTGTCTTTATTCGTCACGTATGATTATTTGCCTGTTGTTATTTCATTACAATGTTTTTACAAACTCCCCTCGATATATTAATTCAGGAATCCCCAAGGCACCCAGAGTTGCCAGGAATATTGG
The DNA here is from genome assembly GCA_948107755.1 of Campoletis raptor. Classification (NCBI taxonomy): domain Eukaryota; kingdom Metazoa; phylum Arthropoda; class Insecta; order Hymenoptera; family Ichneumonidae; genus Campoletis; species Campoletis raptor. The sequence continues at coordinate 7,087,313 of OX403630.1, read as the reverse complement.
GTGGATGGCGGGAAGATCTTCAAGGCAAAGAGAGACCTGACTCAAAGAATCTGGACAAAGATATATTCGTGACTACGGATTACGGACAGGTTCAAGGATTCAAAGTTTATCTCTACGATCATCCGGAAGCAAGACACAGACCATGGAATTTACCTGTAGAGAGAATAACAGCGAGTGTTAATGTTTTTCTTGGAATTCCTTATGCGATGCCACCAACGCGAGACGGTCGGTTCAAACCACCGCAGAGACATAAGTAAGTTTGCTCTCAATGTGTTGGAATCTGTATATAATGTTAAAAAAAAGTTATAAGAATCGTAAATGGAATGAAACGAATTAATTGTAGGCCTTGGCAGCTTTTACAAGCTGTAGATTGGGGACCAGCTTGTCCACAGCCAAGCGCTTATACAGGAGCAACGAAAGGTATCCGTGACGTTGACGAGGATTGTCTTTATCTCAACATATTTACGCCGAACGTGAGTCATTTTAAAATGATTAATTGTCGCTATTTACCACTGAATCTCTGTAAATAACTACTTTCACCAACGTTGCAGGCTCAGTCGGGAGTAGGGAAGCGTTATCCAGTTATGATTTACATTCACGGTGGTGAATTCATTCATGGAGCTAGCAATCAATTCCCAGCTCACATGCTAGCCGCTTTTTACAACGTTGTCGTTGTTTCCATGAATTATCGTCTCGGAGCACTTGGTACGGTTAATTCCGGAAGTTTAATTTCCTGATGTAAGGGCAAAGAATGATGGGATTTGATTGAGAAATTTTGCTTTGACTGTCGACAGGATTTTTGAGCACCGGGGATGAAAATAGTCCGGGAAATTATGGGATCCATGATCAGGCCATGGCCTTACAATGGGTTGCTGACAATATACAAAATTTTAATGGAATGCCGGATTCCTTGACGCTTTTTGGACCTGGCGCTGGTGCCGCAAGTGCTGGATTACTTATGGTTGCTCCAAGGTATGATTATCACTCATGAAATTAATTCCACTCAATTTATCGCCCTGCCACTTAAAATTGTAACGAAGTTTCGCCTCAACTTTTTTTCTAGAACGAGACATCTCGTCTCCAAAGTTATAGCTCAGTCCGGATCGGCTTTAGCCGATTGGGCATTAATAGTCGACAAATATCGTGCGCAAAATACCTCGCGAGTTTACGCCGAATCGATAGGTTGCAGTATCGAAAGTAGCTTCAAAATGATGCAGTGTTTGAAAGACTCTCGCAGCTTTTTCGACCTTGGAAATTCGGAGTTGAAACCACACGTTGGAATGTTTCCTTGGGCTCCTGTTCTCGATGCTAATTTTACGGTGCCTCATGGCTTTTACGATGATTGGAGAGCTGAAGATTGGCACTTTTTTACCGCCACACCTGAGGACAGTATAAAAGCAGGAAATTTTAGCAAAAATCTTGTTTACATGGCTGGCGTTACGACGCAGGAAGCAGCATGGATAATACGTAAGATATTTTACAAGATTTTTGAAAGATCAAGTTTTCTCGAATTATTACAAAATACAATTGACACCAATTGCCCATTTTTTTCTCATCCACAGATAACAATGCAACTTTAAAGAAAAATCATTACATTATCGATTCTGAAATGTTTAACCAGAAAGTCTGGGAAATGACGCTCCGTTACAATTATACTCTCAATCCGTGGGGCGTTTACGAAGCTATTAAATACATGTACACTTTTTGGCCAGATCCAAAAAACGTTACACTCATACGTGATCAGTATATAAAAGTGAGTATTAATCACATGATTTTTTCTTGGGATCCATAAATGATTTATTAGAATATCATTAATAATACTTTTGTATTTCATCATCCAGCTGCTGACAGACTTTCATTACGTCGCTCCATCGGACAAGATCGCGAAGCTATTAGTGCAGAAAAAAGTGCCAGTCTATCTTTACGTTTTAAATACGACAATAGAAGCTTTGAATTTACCTCATTGGCGAAGAGTTCCCCATGACACGGAGCATCTTTTGCTCACAGGAGCTCCTTTCATGGATACTCGTAATGCACTTTTACTCATTTCTTAATGAACTAATTTCGTTGCGAATATTATTATTGAGAAGCTAATAAAAATGGTCTTGTTTAGAATTTTTCCCGGAAAAGTGGGGACTCAGAAGAGACATGTGGACGGACAATGATCGTAATATGAGTCATCTTTTCATGAAGATGTACGCGAACTTTGCGACCTATGGGTGAGTGTCTTAGGGCGATTTGTCAGTTGTACGGTCGTAAAAATCTTGCTGCACGTTGTTTTTTCTCGGAGAGACTTGTTATTTCAAGAAAAATGAAAGTTACACGTTGTTCTTCTTTCTTCAGGGAACAAGATGTAATTTTTCTTTTCCTCGAAATGTCAAGGGTTTCCGAGGAAAACGTGAATTTTTTTTTTCAACTCTTCTCTCGCATTAACGCAACTGATAGATCATCTGAAATGTATTCTGTTCGTATTTGAATTTCAATTATTCAATAAATATATATTCGATTTGTAGAAATCCAACGCCTTCCCAAATACTCGGTTTACATTTTGAAGTCGCCAAACCTGGTTACCTGAAATATCTCAACATCAATACGACTTACAACAGTTCTGTTCTTTACAACTATCGTCAGACTGAGAGCGCTTTTTGGTCGGAATATCTTCCTACAGTTATCGGACGTCTCGTTCCGACGTATCCTCCCGTCACCGAGGTTAATAATCAACCATTTCATTGATAATTAAATAAATAAATTAACTTATTAATTATTAATTAATTGAAACGTGTTATTTGAATTTTCTTTCAATCAGTATCACACGTTCTGAACAATACGCGATTGCTTGCAAAATTTTTAAAAGATTCACTCATATAAATAATTATTAATACAGTTTCAGAAAGTTTTATCTCTTACCTTCACTTTTTTTCCTTTTTACACAGTATTGGTGGGAGCCCAAGCAACCGCTGCAAATTGCTTTCTGGTCAATGTCAACAGCTTGCCTTCTTCTCATAGTTTTATCGGTCGTTTGTTGTATGCTGTGGCGCAATGCCAAGAGGTAAGAAAAAGGTAAACAGAACCAAGTCCAAGTGACGAATACCTCGATACATGAGAACACTGCGTACTAAATACCTCTCCAGTTGGTATCGGTAGTGCACGGGATTACTGGTTCTGCTTTTCCTATCGCAAACACAACAAAAAATGTATATATTTTATTCTGGACCCAAATGTATATATATCATAAAATCCAAACAAACAGAAAATCCGTAACGAAAATGGGCAAAAATTGTTGGTTTTTCGGCTATTTAGAAATATGAAAATAAAGATGGTCTATTAGTTTTCTCTGACACGGTTCAATTTTCGGGACAAATAAAAGTTCTTCGTTGTTCTCATTTTATTAGGGAATAAAGTGTGATTTTTATTTCTCCCAAAATATCAAGGGTTAAAAAATGGTTGTGAATGCAATGGTTTTTTTTGCTCATTTTTGTTACTTACTCAGCTTACGTAGATTACTAACAGATTTCTGACTATGAATAACTTTGACGAATAAATTTAGCAAAACGGAAGCTGCGAGAAGATACGCAGGTACGATGAAGCATCACGTATTCGCACATTTGATATTGTTTCTTATTATTTGAATTTATTGAGCACAAGAGTGCGTGTGTCCACGTTGAATTATTTTTTTATTTTGATTTTTCATTATTATAAGCTTGCAAAAAATTGATAGTGATATCTAATGCTTTTTTGCGATTATTTCGCACCTTTTTTTCTTTGCTCGATTGCAGACAATCTGATCACTACTATAGCGGAGACATCCTGATGGTACGAGACGACGACCACTCGGAGGGAATCGAGAATTTGACTCGAGCATCAAAAGAGAACATGTACGAATATCGGGACGCACTGCCATCTTCGAAAGGACGAATACCCCGACAAAATGAAAATAAACTTCAAGAGCGATTAGCCCAGAATCGCAAATTCAGCTCAACCCCATCTTTGAGAAGCAATTCTAATATGTCGTTGAAGGATATGAGAACAGAGGGCTTTGTAACGAGCTCACCAAACGGTCATCCAACCAGACAAATTGGCAAAGCCTCCAGCCAAACGACCCTGACCAAAGGTAAAAATCGTACACACGTTGTTCAAGGAGTACCACAAACGGCGGTGTGAAACGTCATTCTTTCGAACTAATCGTCATACCATTTAGCTTTCTATTTATTCTTCAAAAGAAAAATATACTTTTTTGAACATTCATGTCGGAGGTGGTCCAGGAAATGTTCAAAAGTATTTCAAACTGCCAAACTCTGCGATCATTTCACAAATGATTTTTTCGCTGTGCGGTATCATTTTTTTAGAATGTTATTTTTATACTTGAAATATTATTTACGGCTCTATTGCCTGTTTCTGTTGTATGTTCTCATCGATCTCATACCACAATTATCGTCCATATATAAGACAGTCAAGTATGCAATGCTGTACAAAAAAGAAATAAGCGCTAAATGTGGAAAATGGGGTTCACAAAAATGTTAATTTTACGAATTGCATAAAATAGCGTTTAGTTAGAAAATCAAATTTTCTAAATTGACGTGAAAGCTTAATTCATTGGCTTTGTATTAAAAATTGTATTATTTTAGGTGTCAATGCAAAATGCATTAATTTTTTATAGATTTTTAATTGATTCATTAAAAACCATAATTGGAAAATCATATGAATTCTTTTGGTAATCAAACAGAGTTGTTGAAAATTCTAGGAAGTTTTAAATAGTTAAGTGATTAATGAAATGCTTAGTTTAAACTGATGATGGTTTTGATCGTACCTCATTAGTCTCCTGCGTTTTCCAGGAGATCGAAAAATGCATATTTTCTGACGCGTAGCAGAAATATTGTTGATTACGTTCAAAGTGCCTTGTATATTATCGGTTGTTACAATTTGAAAAACCATTTTTTTTTGTATTTTCAAATTCCCTCTGCCAAAAATGGGAGTCCTTTTCAGCAAGATTATCCGTCCATATAATCTAAAATAAATAATCGCACAAATCAATGCATGTATAAATGTTTCATATTATTAAAAAAAAATATTGTAATATATTTACACACACACACATTCACCAATTTTATATATTCTAAATATAAATATATATATTTATATGTAGACTTTGACTCGACCAGTCTATATGAACCGTGTACAGTGATTAAAAACGGTCTTGGAGTTTGCACCATTGAAACACAAACAAAACTATTTTTAACGATATCCTGTCAGCTGCGTGAGTGCGAGAAAGAAAGAACTTAACATAGATACACTTTTTTTGCACATGCCTAGTACTATGAGATAAAGAAAAGTTTTATCATATTCTTTCATGAAAAGAGAATAAGTGTAAATTCATTTTTCTTGGAACGTCAAATTTCTGTAGAATAAAAATGTCCAGCCGGATTTGAAAATATGTCCAAACGGACCTTAAAAAGATTTTTAATTTTGAAAATTGTCTAATTTACTTAGCCTAACACTGCCAATAAATTTGGGCTCTGCTAATGAAGGAAAACATTCTTTGTACTGTCATATAATTCACTAAGAAGAGGAGAAAGTTTTTATGCAGTTTTGACTTTATCTACATAGCTTTTTTGTTATTGTTTCTATAATCTTGAACGTTGAATTTGTGCAGTAAGAATTCCGTCAGTATTTTATTCATGAATCGAGATCGAATAATAGTAAAAATCGTAATTTGAGAAAATACGAGGTACGCAAATACTTTTTTGCACACTGTATTTACTAATTTTTAAGTAGAAATATAAAATTTGCAAGTGTTCTTAGATTTTATGATTGATAGTCTCCTGATTAATAATAAGTAATAATGAACAAAGTTCGATATAAAATTATTTCATATCACCACGTCATGACTTCGTGTATTTTGTCAAACATAAACACATCGATCTATTTAGGAAAAAGATTGTTTTTATAACATGGAAATGTCGTAGTTGTAATTAAGATAATTTACCACAAACCGTTCCCCATAAAGTTTTAAGAACCGTAGGAATTAAGTAAAACATGAAATGTAGTGATAGTACATAAGGATTTAAAAAAAGTACAATTCATACACAAAGTGTTTATTGTAGCATTTTATACGAAACGTCTGTCGACTCAAGTGAGAGTCGAGAAGCACAATTAACTTTTTTGTAATAAAGAACAATTTAAAGGTATTCCAGTATTGTTTGATTACTTGCGTTTCATTGTAAGTTCTCGAAAACATCCTTTGTATTTCGACTTCGATAGCACTGCACGTTTGTCACGTGTTTCGTCGTGCGCCCCGTGCGCCATACTGTTTGTTTGCCAACAATTTTTTGGGGGGAAAATGACAGGTGACCCCTGGGTAACCTTCAAGCTTCTCGCAGATGTAATAAAAATTCTGGCAGTTTTGGCAATGAAAATACCTCAATTCAGTGATTAAATTAATGAAATATTTTATCTGAATTATAATTATCGTAACGTCGTGCTTAATTACTGCCACTGATTCGTACGGAAAATTATTCAATTCGCGAAGATGGTCCAGCCGACCGATGATGTAAGTTGTCATCGGTTTTACGTGACTTCCGGTACTACTACGAAACGAATCACTTTGGAAAAACATTGTATTCCAGGATTGCTTTTCAACGGGTAAAGAACGCGAAGATCGTAATGCACCAACTAAAAATCGTTTTGAATCGCTGCACTTGGACGTGAAATGCCCGGATACTGCGATACTTCTTCTCGGAAGTCGCGAACGTCCAGTGCTCGTGGCAGCTGCAGCTGCATTGACCAAATTCGCTGCCAAAGGCAAAGAAAATCTCCAAAAACTTTTCGAACTTGATATCGTCGATAGCCTCATACCTCTTGTTACTCATGAGGATTTGTTTACACGAAGGTAAATGTCTGAAGAAGTACGATGTTTTTTTCAAATTTACAACAATAACAAACCTTCCAATTGACAGTTTTTCAAAACTTTCCAAATCAAAACAGTTAAAGATTTCGTTTTAAACCTTTTTTTCAATGAATTTCTAGATTTGCTGCTAGACTCTTAGGAGAAATGGCAGCTATCACATTTGTGAGAAATTATTTACTCGAATCCGAAGTTTATCTGCCAATGTTTACAAAAATTCTTGTGGAAGATTCTGACACCTTTATGCAAGAATATGCTTCGCTAATCCTAGCGGAAATATCAAAAGATCCTTATGGAGCTGTTAAACTATTGGAACATTGTTCCAGCCTTGATATTTTTTTTGAAAATCTAAAAATCTCAGATCCTGATGTGAAGAAAAATAATGTTCAAATTATCGAGAATTTGTTGAAGGATCTTACTGGAGCGGAGAGAATTATTGGATCTCAGGTGAAATTTTATTATTAACATGGAATTTGATGACTGAACTTACTATATGCAATTTTTGAGCTAATTATAACTTCAATATTGAATTTTTTGCTTATCGATTTCTTATTTCTTGACCAATTTAGTTACATATGCTCAAAATGTATCTTTTCAACCATTCCATCATTTTTTCAGGCATTCAGTTTTTCTCTAATCTGCGAATTGTTAGAAGAAGCTTATCCAGAGATTCAGACTCTGTCTCTTGCGGTACTGGAATCTTTACTTGCTCGAAGCAAAGACGACCATATTCATCAACTTTTCAGGCAGTCAGGAGCTCTGAGAACATTGCTAAAAATTCTGGATGTAAGATTATTGGCTGGGCTCAAAAAAAAAAAAAACAACTTTTTTTGGTAAAATCACAACTAAGAAAGCTGATTTCTTCAGAATACTGAATTCGTTGACGTGCATTCTGACGTGCTCAAAGTATTTCTCCGAGCAGTTGAAAATCCTGTAACCATGGAGACTCTCATTTCTGATGGAGGAATTTCAAATTTATTTGAATATTTTGAAACTGCCACAGATTCACGAACATTGCAAGAAGTTTTGGATGTTCTCGTTCGTCTCGGAAACAGACCGTCCGGACGAGAAGTAGAAACAGGAAGAATCCTATATGAAAATAAATGAAAAAAAAGCATTCTCTTTAAAAAAATGAATTTATTACAGATGCTGCAAAATTTTGGACTCGTTAAGCACCTGCTTCAAAATTTGCATAGTTCTTCTCAAGACCAGGAATTAAAGAGGATAGCGTGTAACGGAATAGGCGTGATGGCGCGTTACGAACCAGCCTCTAAAGAAATTATGCAAGAAAATCCTACACAAGCGATTCTGGGTGTGAAGAAATTTCACGTTTTCCACCGGGTGTCTTAATTTATTTTTATTAACTAATTAATTTTCTTGTTCTAGATATTCTAAAAGACGAGACTTTAAAATGGCCAATACGAATGGCAGCTGCTTTTGCACTCAAAGAGTTATGCACGCGTGATCCAATTTTTTGTCAGAACTTTCTCGACATCAAAGTTCCAGATTATCTTCAATGGCTCGTGAAGCAAACGCCTGAAAACGTTCCTCTGGAGGTCGGAATTATGGCAATCGATATTTTAACGTACATGGGAGGCTATCCTGACTATAGAAAGCTTCTTGTAGAAGTGGAACTCATTGACTCTCTGTGCTCCACATTCGAGGTGACTAAACTAGAGAATATTTCCCAATTAATGCGATATTTCGATAACTTTTCACAACAAATTCTCTCGCATTTTGGTCAGCCTGTCAAAGAATTTTCAATAAATTCAATTTCACAACGACACATGACGATTCGTTAAATGAAAAACATCGAAAGATTTTTCTCGATCCATAAAATTCATAAATAAATCACAATTGACCGAGGATTTCGTATTTTCCGTCTACAATATTGCGAAATAAACAATTGAAAGTAAAAAAACATCAACTTTTTAGTCACGTAATATGAATGGCTGTAACTATTTTCTCATAATTTTTTCTTAATATTCATTGAGGAAAAATCCGTTCTTCGCAAACAATTAAAACTCAATTTCTTTAGTGGGATATTTTTGATTTTTTTTCCTCGAGCAGGTGATAAAGCGTGCAGCCGATGAGTTAAAAATCGCGAGTTGCAAAGCTCTGTCGAATTTTTGTGTGGAGAAACGAACCCGTGAAATTTGTCTGGGGAGTGATCTCGTTGAAAAACTTTTCCATCTTTTGTCCGATGCAAAATCAACCCGGGTCCGCGTTGCAGCAGTACAGCTAGTTCAACAACTCGCTGAGGACTTTGAATTTGCCGAGCAGTTTGTGAAAGCCGGATACTTGAATTAGTGAAGTGCATTTTCTCTAAAACAGCAAATATCGATAAGACGTTCGCATGTGTTCAAAATTCTAAAAATAAATAAACATATCTGTTGTATGATTCTTACTGTTATTTAGCATGCTGAAGAATCGCGCCGTCGCGACTACTATTCCCGCTTGGAATACGTGCATCGATTCTCTATTTTCGGTTCACTTACCAGTCAAGTTTGCCTCTACTGGACGTTTATCAATGCACGAAATTACTGACGATGGTTTTTATGTTATGCGACGACACATTTGCCCGTAAGATCATGAATTATTACGTAACTACTCAAAAAAAGTCTCTAAATATAAAAGCAAAATCATCAGAAATCGAGATTTTATCTGTACGGGAAATTAAATTCACTTTTCAAATAAAAAATTCAAATATACTGCAAAGGGATTACTAAAAACATTTTTTTAAACATTTTAATCAAGGTTCCCACTCCTCGATGAACTTTTCCGGCTTAAAATGTGTCCTAAGGAGCCGATTTACGTGGTGAATTTCGCAGACCCTCGATCGAGTGTTGACATTAAATCTCCAACGGCCAGAAGTTCAAGAAGTGCGTCTAAAAATTCGACGAGTGTTTGGTTGGACCTGAAATTTGGAAAGCTGCAGAAAGATCCGTATCTCTACGATTACGTGGATCAATTTAAATGTATTTTAGCAGCGAATGAATCTTCAGGAAAGTACGATGAAAATTTGGAGCTTAAAACATCCGTATGACAGAATAGAAGTTTCATGTGCTGTCCTTATTCAGAGTGCAGGAAACGTCCCAAGGGATTATCGACATAAGTAAAATAGCATTAAGAGCAAAGCTGCTGGGCAAGTTTGTCGCTCGACAAATGTCAGGTCCTGATCCACGAAATCCTTGTATTGATCATCAGTTGGAAATTCACGTTCGAGAAATTCGTGAAGACATCGAGACGAGTGTCATTCCACTTGGTCAATTGAGTGTCGGTTCTTATCTGGAAAGAGCTTTGCTCTTCAAAGTCTTGGCTGATAGAATTTGTTTGCCCAGCACACTCGTACGAGGCGAATACGGCAAAGCCTGGAACGAAATAGCGATTCCACAAGTACGTCAATTTGGTATTTACTTTCAAAACATTATAAAATTTGTCAATACATCAAGCTGGTCAACACGACAATTGTCACGTGAAAATATGTCCTTGTAGATCGAAAATCCTGCCGAGAATGAAGACACGTCCGGCTTAGAAGAAACCGATGTAAATACGAATACAAGTGACAAAACTCTTCTGGCAAAGCAAAAATCGACTGCTGAAAAATTATCTGAATCAATTGAAGGGAAGGAATCAAGGAAATTCCATGTACTCGAAGATAAGATGAAAACGATTTTGCCCACGAGTTTGCTGCAGGAAAATTACGTCGTAGATTTGATGGAAAATCCCGGCGATTTGATTCCAATGAATAGCTCAAAAGCCAGAGCTTATTGCGCTCCAATCGCACGTTGTGACATTAGCTGCGACTTATAAAACAAGACTTTTAATAACCTATTTCAGGAAAGTCAAGGATTTAATTTTCACAGCATATAATTCACTGATAAAATACAAAAGTGTTATTTACATTCGCCCCTGTTCGCATTGACGATTCAAACTGTGCTAAGTCGTCAAACGATAATTATACATATCTCAACAAAGTGTTTCAATAACTAAATAATGTAACGAGAATATGATTGCGTGTAGAACAATATGAAGTTACTTCGAACCTCGAAACAGAGTAAACTATCGTTGAAAATTACTTTTCGAATTATTAGCATTTCGGAATGATTTTTTGAAAAAAATGGCACGCTCTTAAAATACATGTTCATAATATTAGGACGATACGAAAAATGGACAAAAATGAAATGATGGACTTCCTACGAAGTTCGAATTCTTTGATGAAAAAAATTCTATTTCGGTTGAAGCTATTCTCGATATTTTGGGTAAAATTCAATGCATAATATTCACGAAAAATTGAAAATAAAAATCTATTTAATGAGATTTTTTTTTTTCATTAACTACTATGAATTTCTTGCTCTCGTCCTAATAATATTTACGACCTTAGCAATGGCAACAAAAATTTGTATTTCACGTGTTTCCTATATTTCTAACGTATTGTCAAGTCATAAATAATTGTGCAATGAGGTGTGTCATTGTCATCGTTTGCAGCTGTAACTATCGAAGATCTTCCGGTGTCTGTGTTGTGTGTTTCGGTTGCTGCTGTTGTTGTCGCGAGTCGCCGAGTTTGATGAGACCAAAGAAACTCTTGTCGTACTGAAACAGCGTGTATCTTGCTGGACCAACGTCCTTCAGGACCAAGCGATCACCGGCTTGAAGAACAGTTATCTGAGCCGAGAAACAGGATCTGCTCTTGTGTCCCGTGCCCGGACTGTAAATCTGCAACGTAAGGGACATTTGATCGTCAGTAAAGAAGAAAAAAACTGTAGCCATTAACTTTTGATAGTTTCGTTACATTAATTTTTTAGTGCGGAAGAGCAGAATATTGTGTGACAAAAAATATGACTTTTTGAAAGTTCGCTATGAAAATTCTTTCTTAAATATGTCGACGAGGAATCATTTTGACAAAAATAACTTTTTGTTTTTTTTTTTTTACAGTTCGATGAAAGAAAGCTTTACCATGCATTGTAAAATTGGGTGGCCATTGACGAGAATGTGGAATCCGTTTTCATCATGTTCATCGAGATAATGAATCTGTGCATAAACGAGATAGAGTCCAGGTTCGTGGACAGAGAGTCTACCGTCACGTGCGAGAGTGAAATGCCTGGTCATACCAAGATCGTTGACCCAATCGCTTGGACGCCAAGCTTTAAAAATGCCCTCGTTGTGTTTGGCCCTACCGTTGCCGGTATGTTCGTCTTCCATACCGAAAAGGGCACTATCAGCCCCGTAATGAGCAGCGAAAACTTGTCTCGGTGCTCGCAAATGACGTCTCGTAATTACTCGTGGTTTTACAGATCGTCTCGTTACTTCGGACCCCTAAGACGATAAACAAACATTTTCTTTGTGTTTTAGGACCGAAGAGTTTGGATCTGCGTTCGTTGCGATTTTAATACCTGATGAAGTCGTCCAAGATCTTGTCTGTAATTCAATGAGACCGAGTGTCGTCTCGCTGCTTCACTCAAAACTGGAACATCTTCAGAATTTTCGATCCTCGTCACTGCGAAGTACTTTTTTGGAGGATGACGATCCCAGGGCACTGTTTCGCTACTGGACACAAGAGAATACGATTTTTTTTAAATTCTTTCCTTTTGAAGGAAACAGATCACACGGTGGGAATGATTTGCAGAATTTTTCTAAAGCACTTTTCATAAAGACTTTCGTACAATCGGCTGTCAAACAATTCAACGTGATGAAGTTTTTTTCTTTTGGGTTAAAAAATCACCCGGAGCCACGTTAAACTTTTGTCAAATATAATTCCACTATATATTTGATCATTTATGATGTATGTTAAGTCTGGAAATACTCTTTGGGGTCTGAGAGACCCTAGAAACGACTTCTAGCTCGAACGGTCATCTTTGTGAAAATATGGATCACGAAAAGTCTTTCCTTGTGGTTTTATATTGGAAAAAAATTGAAATGAACCCAATATGCCAAAACTATAACGATTGCAAATCAAACTCGTTGACTGGGTCTCACAGACCCGGTGAGATACTAATTTAAATTTTAACGTACGTGTTTATAACCCGGTTTTTTCTTTTCTTCGCAGATCGAGATACAACCGAGTCACTTGAAATGGCGTTGTCGTGGCCACTGTGGTTGCGATCATTGGGTAAATCCGAAAAAACTGATCCTTCGGTATATTGCGGCAAAGTTTCTTCAGCAACGGCGCGTCGTCGTTTCGGATGATCTTCCTTACTGTCTAAATGTTGCGCTTCCTTATTTCGCTCATTTTTATGACGAGAGATTTCATGATTTAGCTCGAGCAATCGTTCTCGCGCAATATTTTCATGTGTTTCGTGAATGCTCTTGTCAAACTCTTGTCCACGTTTCGCTTCGACCTTATGAAGAGCAGCGAGCATCGCGACACGTTCGTGATTCGAACCTAAAGCGCTCTTCGATTCTTCGTCCTTCGATGAACGATGAAAACTCGGAGTTATCATTGACTCTGTTGTGCTTGCCGTTGGCTCGCTCGAATCAGACACGTAATCGTTCCAATTCGGACTGTAATCCTCTTCATAATTGCTGTCGTAATCGGCACCTTCGATATCTGCCTCACCGGAATCGTCGGCTTGGCTGCCGTCCGCATATAACTGTAAGGTTTTCAATATTTTATTTTTATACACGTTTCATCAGGCTGCTCAGTTTTCACTAATGCACTCGTAGCAGTAAATCGAGAGCGGTTAAGCATCAGCATTGATTTTTTTGGCAGAACATATTACGACGATAATAATCATTAATCAGAAATACAAGTTTTTCCATTTTTACAAATTTCTATTTTTCTTTAATTCAATTAAACAAACAGGCTTCTGTAGCTTATAATAATAAATTCTTTAAATGTTCAAGAAATTTTTCGAGCAATCAATCATGGGTGTGTTCACCCTATCAAGTTAATGAGACAAACTTTGAAGACGGGTGACATGCAATATATAAAGCAACAGAAGCTTGAAAGGTATTAGTGACGCCTACGATAAATCGTGAGCTCGTAGTTGCGATGAGCAATTAAGGCAATCATTATTTGATATTATTATTACAGTCCTCTGACTTAAGTCGTTGATAATGCTGCTCTGGCTAAAGCTCTTCTGTTGGTCTCAATAGTTTAAATTTCTTGGTATTGTATGTTACAATTTTTTTTTTAATTACAACATTTCATTTGCTGGGTCATTCTTTTACGTGATGCTGACCAAATTGAAGAAATTAAATAGTCAAAAACGACGACGCTTGAAAATAATTGTTAAAAAAATAACGAAAAAAGACTTTAATTGTAAATGAAGAATTTAAATATATATAAAAATGAAGAAATCGTGAAAAAAAAACTTTTTATTTCTAAGCTCAATTCATAAAGTTTAACTTTGAAAAAAAAAATTAACTATTAACGACTTTTGACATTATTTTAAAGAAAAACGATGATTAAAATTCCAGAACGAAATTATTGATTGTCAATGTTGTGTTGATTGGAAGAAATAATGTATCAAAACAATGATTTACCTGTTCCTCGAACGCTTTAAGATCGTCTACGAAGTCTTCTCCAAACATACGATGTCTGAAAGCTTCGACATCTCTTTTAATGATTTCGATGTCTCGTTTAATAATTTCGATATCTCTGGAGTTACTAATAACTCTGTGAAATTCCCAAATCTCAACAGCGGCGCAAGCAAGAGCAACGAAAATAGCAATGAGGCTAAGAACGCTGTGTCTACTTGGACGGAAACATTTGGAAGGTTTATTGAACCCTTGTTCCAGTTCGGATTGTGATATGCTGAGATTTTCGCGTGAAAAATCGAGGAAAGATCTCGTTTCGTCTTTCACGACAGTCGTTGTTGTGCCGTCAATAGAGATTTTTTGATTTCCTGATTTTGGCTTCATCCTTGGGGCTCGCCGATCCTCACCGGTCACCACCGAAGTCATCTTCTCATAGATTACCGCTCATTAGTATCTCCGACCGACAGATGAGACATTTGATCAGGGCGAGATAAAAACAAATAGTAAATATCAGTTTTCTGATGTAACTTTGATCGTAATTCGATCATCGATGTGTTAAGAATAACTTTTATTAAAGAAAAGACAGGAAAATACTTTTAAACAAATTTTGAAACACTCCATTTTTATTCCACATTAACTTTTACTTACTAAACTTTGTTTTCCTTCAAATTGAACTTTTCGTCACAACTTCGATTCTTTGTTATTTTATTTATTTTACTCCAAAGCTCACTATCAAAACATCACATCTATGTTCGCTGTCAATTTGTTCTTTTATTTTCACTTTTCTCTCACGTTGTCAAGAGTTCACGTGCACCAATCATGAAAATGTCAATATTTGTGTGTTTTCAGAGAATTCAACAATCTTAAGGGAGGAAATTCGAGGCTCCAGTCGTTCAAGATTCTTTTAAAAAGATAAATGGTCCAACTGTTTTTTTTGTTTGTTTTTTTTTTTTTCGTCGAGGACGTTCTAACGGTAGCCCTGGTAGATTTACGATAATGCGTGTACGAGGGACGTTAAAAACGCCACCACGATGGTTCAAACCCTCCCGCAACGGCCACGTATTAAACAAAACGTTCGAGGGGAAAAGACCACGATCACTCGCTTCACAACGACGAGAGCAAAATGAAGAAGACGAGCTACGAGAGAAAGAGTGTGAGAGAGAGAGAGAGTCTTTAAAACCTGTCGAGCTGGTTTTTGTACCCCGATCGAAGAGGATTTGGTAAGAAAAAGTTGTACGTGTGTGTACAACGTTTTCGCCTTTTACCACCTTTTACCTTCCGTTCGATTCGACCTTTGAACTTGAAAGCGAAAAATCTTTCCCATTTGCACAATTCAACTCAAACCTCGCTTCGTTCTTCTTTTCTCTCTTCTTAATTTGTCGCTTCTATCGAGCGCCTCGTTCACTGACACACGCTTTAAACCTTATCTCGTTTCTCCAA
Organism: Campoletis raptor; assembly: GCA_948107755.1. NCBI lineage: Eukaryota > Metazoa > Arthropoda > Insecta > Hymenoptera > Ichneumonidae > Campoletis > Campoletis raptor. The sequence goes on along the minus strand of OX403630.1, from coordinate 7,071,493 downwards.
CGATTTCACATCGTAGCTAATGATCTGCTCGATTACCGACATCCTTAAAGCGAACTTTAAAAATTCATTTTTATTTCGGATTTTTTATTTTTTATTTAAACAATATTTCCTTCTTTATCATAAATATATATTCGAGATTTTATCTTTACAATTTATTTGACAATTTAATAACGTTCAGTGTTGTTGCTGTAAATTATATTTGCCGGAAACATCATTTCAGTGGTCCTGATATTGGAAATTGTTTGAAATTGTAATTTGCAAAAATCTTCCGGACAAGATATGACGATACAATTTTTCCTTGAAAACGTACATATATACTTTTTTATGTATAGTCAAAAAAGTACATTGCCACTGATGTACTCAATTCGTGTTGTGCGAAAATCAGGTTTTCAATGTAACACGAATATGTGAACATTAATTAATGAGTTTTTTCGATTCATACGTTAATTGAACTTGAAAATATTGTTTTTGTTAATTGTAATGATTTAAATCAAACGTTTCTGCTGTTTTAGTTGATTACAAAAACTGTACACCATGAGTAGCTGAGAATTTGATTAAAAAAACTATGCTGTGATTAATAATAAATCGTTTATAAACAGAAAGAATATCTCAAGAGGAACTTCAGAAAATTACGAGATTTTTAACACTCGATCGTGTGAGCGGTAAAAAAAATCGTTAAAAATAGTAGTTTGGAGTAAACATGGGAATAGTGAAAGTTGGAGTATCTCTTATTTGTAGAATGACAATTAAGATGTTCGAAAATCGTTAAACTAACCCAGGGCAACCGACGCTCGCGAGGGTTTCGGTCTGACTAAACTTCTAGGGATGAGATTCTGTCGAGCGTATCTGTCGTTTTCTCTTTTTTTCATTCCTTCTTTCTCTCTTTCTCAGTCCTTGTCACTCTCACTGAATGTTTATCACGGAGGCGCTACGAACGTCATAATTGGCACGCCTACATACTCTCCGAATGTATGTAACGAAAGAACTTTTATATGCCAATAAGCCACAAACGGTATTTAAGAAGAGTTTTTCCATTTTTTAAGAATACACAATTACGAGAGTTCAAGTAAAAACGACACGCGATGGCGTGGCTAATTGTATTCTTAAGAAAATTCATTAAATCCTTTTTAAGCTTGTGATAAAAACAACTTATATAAATCGGCATCAAATTTCGAATTTGTGATTAAATTTGTATTGAAATTTCATTGAAATATCAAATATTGAATGCCTTATTTGATATCGAATTTCAGTTAATCACAGGAAATATGTGATTTCGTACACACTTAATATTTCTATTGCTAAACATAGTAAATACTACGAACCAATAACAAATGTTACTTTACTCTTGCAGGAAGAACGATGTGTGTGAAGGAACTTGAACGTTGGCCTGCTCTCACTCTTCACGACATGCGGATATGCGATAAGAGGAAGTGCTTAGCTATACAGCTCACATATCGTCATCATCTCCTTCTCTTCATTGGACAGCCTCTCTCACAAGCCCTGAGACCGGCGTTCCGGAGAGATAAAAAGAGAAAAGTACGTGTTCTTGTTGTTTGCTGGTCACGTCACTGCTCTCGCGTTGACAAAAAATTCTCCATGGGAGTAAAAAATTGTGTAAAAACGTTCTGCGATATACGTCTGGATTTTGTTGTAACGATTCTCCAAAATTTTTACAAACTACCGTTCCAAAAATACAGGTTTCAAAAGAGCAGAAAAGTCAGTCATAAATAAATGTGCAGCGCTATATCGATTGATTGATTTTAAATTAATGAAATTTCTTAAATAGATGGAAAATGTTGTGTATTCGTTTTACAAACTTGTACGATTATAACGTAAAATTTTCGAACATTTAGTCATATTTTTCTTTACGCGTCAGTGTCTTTTTTTAAGGAAATTATTATCATTGATTTAAAAGAATTAGAATTAGTAGATTAATGCATTTTTATCGATCTATACGAAAAAAACTGAATGATTCGATTTTGGTTAGATCTCATCATATTGAGATGTGTACGAGAGAAAGTGGAATGACTGTAATTCAATACGTATCAGATTTATATTAGCTTCGCTAAAGTGCTTCAATCAATCGCCTTGTTTTCAAATCTGCAAGAAATTTGACGCTCTAAAGTAAAATGCTTTTTGATCGAATTTGAATCGAATTCGTGTTTAGTTAATAAAAAATAAAAAAATTAAAGAAAGCTTATTAAGCAGAAATTTCTTTACTCCGTAGGTCGTATCGGATCGTGTGCTATTCTTAAATTGAATCATTTTACTACGAAGTTTGTGTATCCGTGCGTCCTTCACCACGCACCTGGACGAGTCTTGGATTTCACGAGGGATCAGCAAATTAAATTCAACTACAAAGAAACATCGCGCGACGTAGTAAGTGTCACCCTGGTTTATTTGTAGCAATGTGAACAAGGCACATACCGAATGTTTTAATTCGATGGAATTATGCTTGGACCAGCGATTATTTAACATTTCTTCGTTATTTACAAATTACTCTGTTTACAAGGGTGCACTGCCGTGAGAACGTTTCTATCGAATAGTCAATCGCATGCGATAACAAAAATTCTTGGAGTCTGCTTATGAGATCTTTCTTATTAAAGCCTGCCATTGAGAAATTTCAAGGAACAAAGAACAAGGGACGAGACTAGAAAATAATAAGAGATGTTAAATGTTTCATCATTTTTCTTTAACAACTTTTGTCGTTGCCTCATTTTCCATGTTTTTTTATTTTTAAATATTGGACTTTTTCATGTGGTTTTTTCTGTGCGAAACCGCAAACTATTCGATGGAACGGTTCTAGAGTGCAATGTCCCCTTAACATATATACTGATTGAAGGGAGTTCAACCGGTGACTCCCACGTGCTTAGCGTTTGTGTCTATTGCGATGTAAAAAAAAAATGTGCGTCATGTCGAGCAATCGAATGATCAAATGAGAGCATTGCTTTTTACTGGGGATTTATAGAAAACGTATGACAAAATGATCAAATTTAATTAAACAGTGAAACAATCTTTTTTTAAATTCAATTGCAAGAAGTTATGGGAACGAAATCGATTTTGTTTGAATTTAACAAATTTCTTAAGACAAACTACATCAGTCTTGCGGTGGGTAAAAATCTTACACATTTTTTCAGTATAAAAAAAATATTGAAATCGATCCTGTTTTTTGTACCTCCAGGTGTACCTACATTTAAGTAAAATTTACTCTTTTATGAATGACACTAAAATTTGAAGAAAATTCTAAAAAATGTGTGTGTGATTTTTTTAAATATTGTTTCGGAGAAACGTTTTGATAAACTGAAGCGTTTATTTGATTCCCATGGAAAGTGCCGAGGTTTCAATATACTTTGTTTATGAATCATTCGTTCTCGTTTGCAAAATTAAGGTGATTGTATACGTGAGAAAGAGAGGAACGTGAGAAATCGTGAAAAACTGTATAAAGACGCACGTTTCTAGGAAATAATATTGGTACATTTGCAGATCGGGCAGAAAAAAAAACATACCGTTAAAAGTAAATGGAGACAAAATACTTAATCGCTTTTTTGTGTACGTGTAGATGTGCCCACGTTTGTTACGAATGTAGTAGAATTTACCAGGTGCCTAGCGAATTCCTTTTTCGAAACTCGCAGTCAACTGACCACTCCGAGTGTTCTTTTGTTCAATGAGAAAAAGGCCTTGATCCTCGATATGTGTACGAGGAAAACGTATTACATATATTTATAGTTCTTTGATAAAAATAGTTTCGGCAAATAATAAATTCCGTTAAAATTTCATATTTTATATAAAATATAAAATAAATTTTGAAAAAATATACTTTTTTGCATAATAGAAATATTCTTGTGTACGGAAAAATGAACGAAACTAATATTTAAAATATGCTAAATATAAACACGGAGCGTTGACACTCGGCGAAGGTCGAGTGCGAATTTTCTACGCTCAAAAAGCACAAGCAGCGTTGAAATTCGACTCTGTTCTCGCTCTTTCACGACCTGCCTTCTATAATGCTTGGCAAAAGAAAAAAAGAGAGATAAAAAGAAATATGTCGTTGGTTCATCGCTTATTTTTCTCTATTTATTCTCTCTCTTCCTTCGTGTCCACCCGCACATAATTCAATTGCGTCGCGTTCTATCAAAACACGTGATCAGATTAAAACGACGAAGAAACGTTAGAAAAAATGTTCTAGGGTTATAAAGTTTTATGAAATCTTTATCCAATAGCCAATATTTTTGAGAAACATTTGATTTTTTACAACCGATACCTAAGAAACGATTTAGGTATATTCAGTCCTTCGGAAACGAGTTCCAAAACCCGGGTACGATCGTATATAGTAAAACATACAACACCCGAGGCGGTCCTTGGGTCTTTCGGGAACCGCGTTGCCCTACTTCATCAATTCCTCAATAGATTCTATAAATTTGTGCTCGAAGGTCGCTCGAATGATGAAAGGCTTTCTCCCATCTTCGCAGGCTCTTTCATGGGGTAAAAACGAATTAGAAAAAAAACACCCATATGACTAAAACTAAATTTATACTCAAAAACGAGTATTATTTCGATTCGTTTGTGTTACAAAAACCTCTGAGAAAATTCTCTTTGTATTTCTTTGACAATTTCGATTAGAAAACCGTCGAAACAATAAATTTATACGATGAGCTAGAATTAGAACACTTGAGAAAAATGCAATTTCTACGAGTTTTTTGGAGTTTATTTACAGATTTTGACCTGACAAAACAATTGTTTCAATATCTAAATATTGATATTTTTGTTTTAAGAAAAATTGTTCTTTGCTATCAATTATGTTAAGTTAAACACTCTGAAGGTTTTGAAAAGGTTGATTTAATTAGAAAAACGTTAATTTCTTAAAAAACGATAAAAATAAAAAATTGGTGCAAAATTAAAAAAAATGATTGTGTATACGGGGTATTTCATTTGATTTTTATGAAAAATTGATTTCTGCACAGTCAAAATAGCCCAACATTCAAGGTCTCCGCACGTTTATATTTTGTATCGGTAATTTTTAAGTTTTAATTCTCTGCGTGTAGCGATTATTGTCACTGAATTCATGCATTATTATTATTATTATTACAGGAGTGAGTAGGGATTGAGCACGAGGGCTCAAGTACAACAAAACAAAGAGAAACGGAGAAGAAGTGATTGACTCGAATGAAGCAACAAGTTGTCAAGATTGGTCTGAATGATACAATTGTTTAACAACGTGATGACACTGGTGAAAAACTCGAGTTTAGTCACGTGATAAAAAAAAAGAAAAATAAAGAAAAAAGGCATCATCGAAGACTCTCCACAAGTGTAAAACTTCAGTAAAGAAGGAGGGAGTCTCCTTTTGTGCAGTCTTTCTCGACGCACTGGCAGCTGGTATATTCATTCACGAGAGCAAGCAACAAGTGAATGCGCTCGAGAGTACAAAAATGCGTTCCATTTGCAGGTGCGATAAGAAGACGAGTTATACATGGAAAAAAAATGTGTAAAGAAGAGAAAGAGAAAAAAGAAACACGAAAATGAGAAAGAAGAGAGAAATAAATACTTGCGAAGACGAGAAGGATAAAGATAAGGAGGAACGAAGCTCGTACGAACTCCTCTGGTCCGTTACAGAGAACGAGAGGGAAAAAATGTACACTAGGGATTTCATAATGGAGAGTTGGCACTGGAGACCTCAGTCGATGGACATAAGCCGGAGCGACCGGTCGTTGTGGACCGCTCGGAGGAGGCAAAAAAGAGGTCCATTCGAGTCTCTCTCTCTCTTTTTATATATATGTGCATGTATATAGTATAGTGTAGTAAACAAAAGATGGAACGTGGAGGCGTCCCATAGCGTTTTGTGAACGGCGATTCTTTCTCAACGCGAAAAATCTGGATTTTGTATCTCATTCGATCGTATTCTCTGGATTTTCTTCCTGCTTCTTTTTAAAAATCTGCAAAGATGTCGATGAGGTCAGTAGAACAAAAAACGTGCTTGCTGCAAGAAAATACTCCGATTTTTGCACATCGACATTTTTCTTCTCACTTTTGAGAAATTTCTTAGCGAAAGTAACACGCGCTCGTGAGTCTTGGCGAGGACAATACCGCGTACGAATAACAAAACGCGGAGAGGGATTTGACGATTTTCTGAGAATGGCGCGCGTGCTTTCGGTCATGCGATTTTTTTGTCTCGTTCAAATTTTTTTGTCTTCAATTTTTTTTAAAAGCGAAACTGCACGCGCGGTTTTTCTCTTGGGTCGGTGGGTGGCGTACATTTCTCCTGCCAAAAGGACGTACACGGACCGACGACGTTCAGTGCTTTGAAGATTCGCGGCGAGGGTGGACTCGAACAGTTTAATTGTCGCGACGTCTTTTCAACAAAATTTTTCAACTTAAAGTCCTTTATTTAAAACCAAATTCAAACTACAACTCAGATTCAAGAATTCTTCTCGTTACGTTGTTTTATCTTTCGATAGTTTTTAATTCTCAGAATATTTGTACTTTTTTTGTACTATGATATTCATTTCTTCGAAACTTCCGCCGTTCTTGATAGTAAAATTGTTTTGGTTCAAAAGTTTACGGTTTTTGCCGGGAACAGGAAGCTCTTGAGAAGCGGTTGGTTATTTGAATTTATATCCTTTATTTTTTAAACCTTTTTTCGAAATCGAAGAATTTTAGCAAAATGTTTCTAACAGCGATTAGATTCGATGATTTATTTTATTTATAAATGACTCCCTTTTTATTCGATCTCAAATAATTGTTGGAGAAAAAAATAACGATTATTGATTATTTAAATTTAACAATTTTTAATATTTATCAACAAATAAAATGTTGATTTATTTATTTATTTTATTTCATAATATTTACTACCGTTTTCCAGAATCGCTTCCGGTGCCAGTTAGCCGGTGAATCGATCGAAACTAAGTGAGGACGGTTTTTAAAAAATGTCTTCCCGCACAAAGATGGAAACTCCAGAAACGCCGGATACGAACGACACGAAGATCCAGGTTGGAAATGATAAAAATTCGGACAAAATCGGTTCGAATGTGATAGAGTGCAGCTTGAATATGAATCTTTCGTTACCGGGGGCGAATAAAAGATCGAAGATTTTTCAAAGAGCACAAAGTCTCGTGATAGTAATACTAGCGATTATATTTGCCATTGTATGCTCTCACCTTAAAAAAGAAGTCCGAGCTCTCGAAGTCCAGGTAATTCAAATAAATATAAGTTTTAATGATAAAAGATAAATTGTACGTTATTATCGATAGATATTATGAGTCATTCATAAAAATCCGTGATGCTATTCTGTCACGTTTCATTGAAAAAAGTGGAAAAAGGGCATTAGAACGATCGTGACAACATTTGTTTTATATTGTGTCAGTAGTCGCATTCTTATCTATGTTTTTACTCCAATTTCACGATCACGGTCGAATTCCTGATGAACTAATGTTTTAATTCAGAAGGAATGAAGTTTGTAGAGTAAAAAACACGAAGAGATGTTGCTAATGGACCGGAGGATATCGTGTAACACGGAAAGCATACCTCATTGTTTGTAAACTCAATGACCACATTTGCCGGATTAATCATCGCCGCCGTATTTATCACGAAAAAAAAAAAGAAAAAATTTGTAAGCTAGACCGCGATGACGTTTTAAAACTTGGCTCTGTACAGTTTTGAGTTTCCGGAGATTGAAAAATCTTGTTGATTCTTCGAAGAATATCTTGATCGATCTATCGATTATAACGATTGCCAAGCTTATCGAATCGGTTTTATATTTACTTCGCTGTTTGAATTTTGATAACTATGAGAAACCTGATATCTTACTAACAAAAAATTACATAAATTTTTCACCAATGATAATCGATGGACATGATAACGTTGATCGACACACCATCTTTTCAGATAAAAACCTTTTTTTTATTCTTAAATAGTCCAATACTCTCTGTGTGGGAATTGAAACGAAGTGAAAATAAATAAAAATGTATTTTTTTTTTGTTTATTGTCTTCATTCAATTGATATGATCCTTTAAATTGTTACAGATGAATTGCGTGAATACGAATCTAATGATGTTGATGCTGAGGTATGAAAAATTGAACAAAAACTTCAATCGTATCTGGTATCACGGAATGACGAATCATCATCGACTGTTTGCCCATCCGATGGATTCGTCGAGACAATTGAATCCGTCTCTTAAACATCGTCACTCGTCCTCGAGAGAGGAAAACTCGAGTTTTGACAGCTTTGAAAAGGATCGCAGTACGACGATACTTGGCGAAAGCATAATGCCTCCCAATTCGAGTTACGAGTCTGAAGTATTCGACAAGAATTCAAGGAACGTATTTGAGAACGATAATGTACTCGATAATGGAAAATCGACAGAGGATCGTAATGATGATCAATATTCCGAGAAAGACAGATACGAGAGAGCTGCTATTGTCGCATTCGAGAAACGTAATCAGGAACCGACCACGGCTATGCCGGGTTCGAGGGACGAAATTATTGACGACTCGTATACATGGAGCGAATCTCGCACCGGAAGATACCGTCGTGACGAAGGACGAGGTAAAAAACGAAGAAAGATCAAAAGGAGGCTCAAACGCAGTCGTCGGCGATTGGGTATAGATAGATTTTTGTTTTAGTATACCTGGATTTTGCGATATTTCTTTTGACGATTTTTTTTTTTTTACTTTTTTTTCATACTACGAGGCTTAATTTTGCACAATTTTAGGATTTCTTTTGCGATATTATTTAATGAGTCGAATCTTTTTATTTCGACAGTTTTTCTTAATTGAATTATTAATGAATTATAAAAAAACAAAAATATCGCTGCACATCATTTTTATGTTGAACATTTTCTGTTGACGTTTCGGATGACCGGAAACGTAGCGCATAAAAACGATTGCAGAAACTTTTATAGATGATCGAAAAAAAATTTCATTAGTTTCACGTTGAAAATTATATGAGCTACATTCCCGGTTGCTCGAAAAAATACTGTGCAAGCCCCCGTTTTGTTATCGATCAGTGCGGACATTTTTTTTTTTTTTTACAGTTCATTAACGAAGCGTGCATTCATTACATAATTTCGCTAAAAGAAATTTTCAGTCTGCCGATATTTTTTTGCTCTAGAGTAGCCTCACCCCTTAATCAGTGCCGTCACATGACTTGGATCACACTCTCGGGCTATCTTTCGTTATACTGTGAACTTTACCGATGTTATTTCCTCTCTTATTTGTTCTACCGCTCCTCAATCAAGTTTCTACCTTTTGAAGACTGTTCTAAACAAACAGATGGAGATTCAATATTTTCGAACTCGAGATGAACGATAAAGCCGACAAATTTCAAACACTATGATAAAAAAAAAAATTAAAATCAAATAAGTGTCAATTGTAAAGAAATGTGTTGTGTTAAAAAATTAGAGAAAACTTCATTTTATCTTCAGCTGAAAACACTTGATTTTTCTGCAATTTATTTGTTGTATTTTCTTTTATATAAAATTCTTTGATTACAGATTTGATGGGTTGATTAATTTACGTTGTAAATGTGACTAATCATTTTTGAAAGCTCGCAATTGTCTAACGTGATTATCATAAATTTAAGCTCATGTTTATTGCACGTTTATTGATATGCAATTTTTATTTTACACTTGCACGACGACTGGATTGAAATAATCTTTGTTATATTGGCTTTTCGTATTTTCTTTTTAATTGAAAAAAAAAATTGCTCTTTATCGATGACTTTACAGGGCCTCTTGTAGCGACTTTTGTTGGTGCTGTACCCGAACAGCGCGTAACCGATACAGGTAGTCAGTATTTGTTGTCTTTTTGTCGATCATTTTGATCACTTATTAAATATTGCCTGAAGTGAAAGGTTCTAAAATCCATGATTAATCGCAGTTTACGTGGGTCCGTGGGTCAAGAGCCCCAGAAACGAGTCACGATACGCTTTCAACAAATTTCATCTAGTCGAGGATAAAACGTCAATTGAAGTTACCGCTAATGGACTGTACATGGTCTCAGCACAGGTGATGATTTAATTTAATTCCATTTAATAATCATTCATTATCCTACAAAAACAAATTAAACTCCAAATGATTAGTATTTTTGAAATATTTTGAAGAGCAATAACATTCTGTACTTGTTAATTTAAAAAACTGACTTTTTACTACAAATTAGAAATCGCACAGAAGAATGTGTCTCACAAACATTTTTAATGAATAAGAATTTAGCAGTAACGTTCGAAATTTTTTGTCAAAACTTACAAACTCTGTTTTATTTTCTAAACGGTTCCAACACGTTGTATTTTAGCCGTTACTTTCGAACTACAAACTTGATTTATGCTGTTATAATTTGTGTCCATTTTACATGTATTTTCTTTCGGTCCTTGTAGATTTATTATTTCGGCGAGCCAACGCACTATTCTTATTGGATTTTATTGACCTCCGAGGGTACGTCGAACACTCGTAAAGTCATAAAATGCGCTACAGTTTCAGCGGTCTCGGCGAGTGAAGCATCTTGTTACACGAGCGTTGTTTTATCGTTGCGCAGAGGCGACAGACTTCACATACAGCAACAGGAACGCGACAGGTACTAGATAATTCTTTTTTAATGTTTTATTAGACGAAAAATGGTTTCGAGCTTGTCAATAAAATGAAAACGATTTATTACAGACTGATCAATCTCCGAGAAGGTCACAGTTACGTGCAAATAATGCTACTTTCAAGTGAATTACCAAGACGTCGTGGATCTTGAAAAAAATCATTGCAATAACTGCACACGCCGTACTTATAGTCTTTCAATTGCCGGGGAAAAAGAAACGATTTTTTTTTTTTCAATTTTCTTTCAATTCGCGAACTTGGGATGGCGAAAATTTTTATTAAGTTTTTCTCTTCGACAGTTACCACCATACGATTGACCTTCATTGAGTTTTTATGAAAACCATAATCGGAGAAAGGCGTAGCTCCCATCGTAAAGTTATTTAAAATGCTGGTCATTCGATATTCGCTGAAATTATCGTTGCCCTCGATACCCTTACGCCATTGTGATTGTCTCATCGTTTGTACAGATCTTCCAAGTCATTAACATGATCAAAACTCATCGCTTATGTTAATTTTTTTTTTCTTCGTTACATAACCATTTTTTTAGAGACTACTGCCAACAGCTTAGGAATTTAAAAAAATGCTCAATATCAAGTCGAACTACGTGTCATATGTATAAAAATTTATTTTATGCTGCGGCTCACTGCAGAAAAAAAAATCCACGAAATTTTAATAATAAAAACATTTTATAAAAGTTGTTGTGTGTAATTGTCATTTCCTGAACACGAATCGAACGGAATGTTTGACTCTTGAAGCGTCGTTGTTTTTATTACTGTCGCATTTTTCGCGATGTCGTTTGACTGAAATTCCCAAAATGAATACAACTTTTCCAAATACTTCGTTTTAGATTTTTTAAATCCTTTGATTGGACACACCAGCGCATCGTGGGATGACATATGTGCAAAATTTTCAAGAAATCAATTTTCCTTGCTCCATCATTTTCTGCTCTCCAAGCCTCAACAAACTTTTGTCATCGTATTATTTTTTGACAATTTTTTCAAATCATTTTCTCTATAGAGCCATTTTTTATATTTTGGTTGAAACATTTTTTCATAAACAATTAAAAAAACAAATTGCTAACGACTTATGCATAGGTAATTCGAAATTTTCACAAATTCGATACAAGTCGGCACGAGGCAGCAGATCGTAATTTTTCAATGCAGATAAAGGATCGACTAAAATTTTGGAATCGATTTTTCGATATATATTTTTATTGATCTTGAAAAAGGCCTGCAATGACCCCTCAAGTTCCCAAAACTTTTTTCCATCGTGTGATCTATTTGCGAAGCATTTTCGTAAAATACAAATTAAAAAAAATTCAACATTTAAATCATTTATTTGTTGTAAGACAGCAACAAACGTAAGATTTACATGGGGCAAAGACGAGAAGTTCTACCTTTGTAGTAGTTTGGTCTTGGACAGAGAAGACGATGACCAAAATCGTCGAAAGGTCTTGAACGAGAAGCCAGTTTTTAATTTGATGGCTTGGTCTCGTGATCGTGTTCCGAGCTCTCGGGAGCACAAACGATTTTCTTCACTTGCCAGTCATGTGGTCATGTCGGAGGACTTCCTTTCAACGGTTGAGAATGGATACGGGATGATCAGCCTAGAGTGGAAAATATAACGATTTAAAAACAGCAAAGGGGTCTTTCCTGATTTCTCTTTTTTTTTTACGAATAATATCAACGGGCAATACTTAATATTTACCAATTATATCGTCATTTAAACTTTTTACGGAGAGATGTTAAAAATAAAAATAATAATAAAAGTAAAAGATTTATGATCGACATCGCTTTCGAATGTACTTTCTCTTATCATCGTTTTTCACTTTTGTTTCAACGATAATTAAGTATTTCGCTCTTATTTCGCACTTGATTACCACATTTCTTCCATGATTTGTTATTTTAATTGTATCTTAAATTGTTTGTTCATTGTTCAGTGCATTATTCAGTGAAATTGAGATATATTTTTTCAAGATTCTGTTTTTTTTTTTTCAGCCTTTTGCTCGTTTTCGTGTAATTTTATTAATACATGACCCTACGTCTACCGCACGTACAAAGTGGGTAAAAATTGACACGTGGACGTGTTTATTTGATTATTTTCTGCATTTTCTTCACTTTTCGTTTTATTTTATTTTCGTTATCGTTTTTCAAATGATAATCATGCATGGTCAACTTCGATATCCTATGTAACGAACCTAGGCCTACGCTGCCTTGTTAAATTAATATAATTAGTTCGTTTGAACGAATTTCATCTTTTTTTTTGTTTCTTGTGTATTTTTATTGTGATTTATCTGTGTCATATTATTTGCACAGCATCTTGATGCTCGTGTTTTAGTTTGAGGAGAAATTTTAATAAAAGGGAATACAAATCCCACTTTTAACGTCGAGAAACGCAGCTTTTTTTAAATATTACTTTCAATTCATTATTTTGACCTTTTTCGAAATGAGTTAGACAATCAATTGAAATTTATCCTATATAAAATTTTACTCTCATCGATCTCTCGTCAATATGATCACAAAGAAAAAACGGATATATAACTTATTTTTTTTTTTACTCACCTGAGCTTGGGCCGAGGTTCTACTCGAGCATTTGTCTTTATTCGTTTCATTTGCTTTGTTTTTTTCTTTTCGTTTCTTTTTTTTTTTTTTGTTGTTTGTTAATGCAACGCAAAGAGTTTGTATTACTTCGTCGATCGAGTACCGATACCTACACGTTGGTTGTATCGTTACTTGAAAGTCACTCTCTTTTGTTTTCATTTTTGTTCTCTTTATCTCTCCCCCTCTTTTTGTTTAAAGAGATTTCTCGAGCTGAGAGCCAGAGGGTAATCACGTCGTCTCGTTAATCACGCCGTTATTGGTTGTGCCAGTATCCTAGGGCAGTTGCTGGTTTATTGAGTTTTCATTCTTTACTCATTTGCATTCTCTTGTACAGAAGGTTAAGGAAGTAATAAATGTCAAAAAAAAAGAAGTATTTCATAAAATTTCGTTTTTTTTTTTCATCATTATCATGTAATGAAGGTTTTTTAATCTCACTTTTTCATACTTCATATCCACTTTGACTTCAGTTTCGCTATTGCTTACAATATCAACTATTAAAAAAAAAATGACAATCGACATTGGGTTTTTGTTGTTTCTTTTTCGTCCTATATTCATAAATATTGTTATTTCTTATTTTCGAGTTTAAAAAAAAAAAATAATAATAATAATGATAGTAATAATTATCAACTCAGGAAAATATTTCGTCATTCCTTCAAATTGGCTGCATCCTTCGTTCTCGTAACGTTATTCGTTTTATATTTGTTGTTTAAAAATTTTTTATTGCATACTTTTCATTTTTCATTTTTTCATACAACCAAGGGTTAAAAAGAAAATAATCACAACTGCTATCAGCACGGTAAACGCACAAACGTTTTCTTTCGACTTCTTTGTCTACCATGTAGTTTGTCACAAACAGATATATATGTAGAGATATTTAAATATCTCACGTATACATACATATACATATACGTGGACCTAATTTGTGTAGTCTTTGACTTGTAAAAAAATTTGTCTCTAAATCCGCTAAGAAACACACATTTTTATTTTGTTTTTCTAAATTTTCTTCTTTTCTTTTTCGAACATTCCATAGGAATTTTCTAGGACGAAAAATTTCATTTTTGTTTTTATTTTTTCAATTGCAAATCCACGCTCGAGCATCCTAATTTGAAACTGCACGAAATTTTGGGTCTTAAATTTGATAAAACGTTCGATGACGGTGGTTTTGATTGATTTTACTCTCCATGTTGCATTGTTTTTGTTTTTGTTTCACTTTAATTTTTATATGTTCATATTACGATCGAGAAGACAACTATCGAGAAAATACTTGAATCTCTCGTTGCGCACAAAAAAATAATCGTTACAATGACTACGATCGTTTCGAATTGCCTACACGTAACACATATTATGAATTTGAACAATTGTTGTGTTATTGAGTTACGATAACAGTGACAAAATTACGTTTCTAAAAAGAAATTGTACTATAATTAAAAGTTTGTTGTTGTTTTTTTTTTTCTTCGAGTGACTGTACACCGAGGCCAACTTAATCCTAGTATTAACCGATTATAGCGAGACACATCTCGGATCTTTTTGGTTCGTTTTTTTTTTCATTTTCAAACCTCCTGTCATCTGCAAACTGTTTTGGTGATGAAATTGAGTGTTTTTTTAATGTATTCATCTCTTATTTCGTTTTCTTACGTTAACTTAATTACGGAATATCGTAAGCGAGTGCTTTACCGGTGCGTGACAAAGTTTGCACATTACGAATGTACTGGAAACGCTAAAGAAGGTTAATCAATTAATTTCACGCGTCAATAAATATCGGACGTAAAATTAAGAAAATGTCAATATTCGAACAAAGTTTTGAAGCTTGCATCCTTTGAATACTGCGAAATTTACGTCTCTTCAGTATTGTCCACATGGTTTTCGCCGATATCGGCAACAAAAAAAAAACGCGACGATTAACTTCTTTTTAAATCATTGGTAAAAGTTTGCAAATAAATGGACAAGATGCAACTTCTCAATTATAAACATAAAAAAATGAGAAAGTAATAGAACAAAAATAAAAATCTACTTTCAAATGATGCAAGCTCCAATACCAGTGCTTATTTTTTTTAATACTAATGGCAAACCAACGTACAATGATTCCTTAACTTTGTCACGCCACGAGTTAAGTAATTTGTTCAACTAAATTTCGGAATCGTGTATATACTTTAAATATATATATACATATATATAATTAAAAGATATAAGTTTTTTGTTTGTTTGTTAGAAAGATTTATAATGTCGCTGAATCTGGACGTTTTGTTAACCAGCACTGCCATATACGAACAACCATTGCTTCTCCAGTCATTCCCTCGGATAATCTCGCTTATGTCTCAATGTTTTCTTATTCTCCTTGTTTTGCGATGTGTAGGTATGTGTGTGTGTGTGTTTGTGTGTAATTAAAAATAACATTTATCAATCGAGTTTTTATTTTCTCTTGTGTTTTTTTTTTCTTTTTCAACGCTCTTTACGCACAAGTACCGTTTATCCATTCTTCATACAACGACTCTTGAAATCTCCGCTTTCGTGTTGTGACACATGCACCGTTTGTTTCGTCAAGCTACTACTGGCACTTCTAGGGATATTTAAACAAGTGATTTTTTTCGGTTAGAAGAAAGGGAGGGAAGAAAAAATCTAGTTTTATAAAAAATTCTCCATTACTCCGAACGAGTAATTTGACAAATAAATTTGTAAAAGTTTTATTAAAAAAAAAAAATAAACAAAAAAAACAAGCCTGCGCCCTACGTTTTCCTACATTATTCGGGACACTTTTTCGTCTCAATTTCACACCGTTCTTCTCGTTTTTTGTATCAATCGCTCGCACGCTCTCCTTGAAATTCTCACTAGTTTTCATTGAGGTAGCTTAATCGGTAATGCTTTCTGACCTCGTCCTAAGGGCATGTGTATTTTGCCATAAATAAACTTCCCCGTTTTTATTCATTTTTTATTGTTTTTTTTTTCTTTTTCATTTGTTCCTCCTTTTTCTCTCTGCTTTTTCGTTTAATAAAATTCGTTCTGAGGCGTCTGGTACTTACCGTAATCCTGCTTGCCATATCCACCGTCTTGACTTGGATAGTCTGAGAAAAATTAAAACCAACAATTAGCATTAAAATTCGAACAATTAGCAAAACATTCGATCAATGTTATTTCAATAAATATATATATAAATTTTTTCAATTTCATTCGAAATCATTTTTTTCAATAGAAATAATAAAATCAAGAAAAAATTAATTTCCAAGTTTTTCGTCGATTTTATAACGACAGTCGAAACAATTAAACTTCTTTTCAGATTTTCCGAGTGATTACAGCCACCGAAAATAGCAGACAGCACTGTTGCAATTTACAACATGTTATTATCGCAAATTTAGGCGACGGTAGGTATTTTACACAAAAAAAAAGTGAAATCTATTCTTTGTATGAAAATAAATGAAAATTCGAGTCCAGGTAAAATATTGATGAACAAATGATCAACTAACCATAACCTTGCGTCGAATAACCACCCCTGCCCATCATTCCAGTGGGATTACAGGACTGATCTTCGTAAGGATTAGCCGGGGGATAGCCACCCCCGCCACCGCTGGCAACAACTGGTGCCGGAACTGCCTCTTGTTGGTAATTTGCTGTACGATTGAGAAAATCATTAAAAATACATACAAACACAGGATACATTGCTCAACTCATTCTTTCTATTTTCCATTCAAAACAGGTTTTTTTTCGTTGTAAAATCGATTTTTCATATAAAATCGTAGGTCATCGTTCGAATAACGTTTTCGTAGAAAATTCCAGTAGACTCGTTCAATCACGAGACCATAATCGATTTTTTAATATTCGAAAATAAACTCCTTGCGTGTTGAGTGTAAATGGAGAGACTATTAAAGTTGATTCTAAACAAACCTGGCGGTGGTGCTTTACCGTAACCGTAAGGATCCCCTGCGTTGAATCCTCCAGCTGCTGGTACTGGTGGTGCTCCCCCGTATCTGTTGTCTGGTGGTACAGGAGCCGCGTAACCCTAAAATTAAATTTATCCATCAATTCTCCTGTTTATTCCAATTATTTTCCATTCGCCAACATCTTTGGTCTGAAATTATTTTTTTCCCCCTTTTTACCAGGTGAACAAAAATCGATAATCATCTTAAAATAACGCAGAATAATGAGTAAATTAAACTTCGCTTCGAATAACAAGTGCGTCGAATTTTTAAGATTTACCCCTTTCGGATGAAACGGTTATCAAATAACAATTATGCCCAAATATTTTGTCAATGTACGATCAATTGATCGCGATGTGGCGGAAAAATTTATTTCCAGTGTTGAGACAAGTTTCTTTGACGAATTCTCTTTGTAAATATTATAAAATTGTATTCGTTGGAATAGAAAAAATGAGCTCATTGTATATGATCGTAAATACGGATCGTAAAAAAAAACTAAAAGTTAAAAAATCAAATAATTACCGCAGTTTGTGAGTAATCGGGTGGCGCCTGATAATTTTCGTATCCCTGATACGCGGTTTGTGGATATCCTCCCTGAGGCGGTCCACCGTAGCCGCCGTTTCCACCGCCGTATCCTGGGCCGCTTCCGACCGGTGGTTGTGGGGGTGGACCACCTCCGTATCCGTTACCCGGAGCTCCGTATCCTTGACTAAAATTTCGAAGATATAAAAATTAATTGCGACGCTTAAGCTTTCTCTTTCGCAAGAAAATAAACGTGAAAAAATTGTACGTTGGTGGTTGAGCTGCTCCATAACCATTGGCGGGTTGCGATGGTGGTGGATCGAAACGCGGTCTCTTTGGAGGTCCACCAGCACCTAGGGGACCACCTCCACGCTTGATCGGACCTGCACCTCTTCCAGCACCAGCTCCTCGGCCTCCACGATCTACGAAACCACCGGCACCTCTACCCATCGCTCCTCTCGGTGGTCCGCTACCTCTTGGAGGTCCACCACCTCTTGGGAATGCTCTGTAAACCCACATTTCAATAGTCAATATATATTCATCCAATAAATCATTTTCCATACAATATTTCATTTCGTCATGATAAAAAAATCGCTAAGAAATATTTATGTGTAGAAACTCATTAAAATTTGACATTTTTCATAAGAAGAAATTGCAACAATCTTCAGTCGGAGATTATTAGGAAACAATCTTGCTCTAAAATAGTAAATAAACAAAATCTCTTCCATTTTGTTCTTAAAACCATGGAGAGAGCATAAAATGTTATCAAAATTGTTTTTTTACCCGACTCCTCTGCCTCTGTCCATTCCAGCGCCGCGGCCACGAAAACCGCCACCGCGACTGTCTCCTCTGCCAAAATCGCCTCTTCCTCTACCACGGAAACCTCCTCCGGGAGCTCCTCTACTTCCACCTCTCATGGGACCTCCCATTCCAGGTGGCGGTGGACCACCGGGACCACCTAATCCTGGCTCAGGTGGACTACAAAAAATAAAAAATGCCTCGCATCAATTTTTACACCAATGGGATCAAAATATTTAGACATTACGAATAAATATTCACAAATTAACATCTTCGAATTTTTTCCATAAGAATGAGACAATAATATAGAATTTGATATCTGTTAGTAAATTTCATAAACACAAATTTGAAACATATTTCCTTCAGACTATTGAATCACGTCAAATGGAGTTTTTTTTTTCAATTATTTAAATTTGTTCTCAAATGGAGTGGAATCCTTTTTTGTTTTTGAAGATATTGAGAAATTTCGTAATGAAAAATTCAATACAAATATTTACCCAGGAGGGAAGTGTCCGCCGCGTCCACCTCTGCCAGGAGGACCTCCTCGGCCTCTCATTCCTGGAGGGCCTCCTCGCATGCCCATGCCTGGGCCTCCACGACCTCGCATCATTCCACCTCTTGGTGGGCCACCCCTTATGAATAAACATAAGATTTTGACATGAATACAAAGATATCGAGAAGTTATTGATTCCAATTGATTATAATAAACAATTTTATTTAGGGGAAGAGAAAAATTCGAAAAAAAGAAACGAAGGTTTCTGTTTTTAAACAATTTAGGACTTGCAACAAAATTTCGTTTAATACCAAATGACAGGATTATTCAAAATAACAATGTCTTCCCGGATATTATTAATTTTCAATTGAATCAACATTATTTTTGGAGTTTCGTGAATGGAGTAAGAAAAAAGTAAGAATTAGTCGATAACTCACCTTCCTCTATCGCCAAAACCGCCGCGTCCTCTCATCGGACCACCAGGTCCGCCGCGACCTCGAAATCCACCTCTGCCTGGTGGCGGTCCGTCCATTTTAAAAAATGCGTTAACTCTGCAACGAACGAAAAAGGATTTCAGTTGAAAAAACTACGAAAACGCTCCAACACACACGCGCGCCCGAATATAAACTACAAAACTTGTATTATTGATGAAACGCAAACGCGGTAGAAAAAAAAACTACGCCGTCGCCGAATGCACGCGAAAAAAATTCAGCGTTTAATTGCCTCTTAACACAATCGATGTCTTATTAAAGGCACATCAAATTGACAACACTACTTCCAGCCGTTTTAATTAACTATTAATTTCACCATAATCAATGTTTTACTCACTTTTGACTCTGAAAATTACGATAAAACGAAGAAACGCGCCAAGAACGATGATGCTAACGGGGGGGAAAATGGACGCCGGTCGCCGGAAAGAAGAGCATCGACCGTCCCGCTAATCCAAAATGGCGACTTGTGTAAATGATGTAGAGACGCTTCCAAAAACATTTGCTCACAAAACACGGGTAGCTCCTTCTTTGCTTTTGGAACTGTCAAATTTTCCATTGTATATTTTGATATTACATATTCTCAATGATTTTTTATAGAAAATGGAATACGATAATTAGAAAATCATTTTTTAAATAGAAATACGGAGTCTTGAGCGGGTTCGATCGACGTTCCCGCCATTGTTTGAACTCGTTCATACTCCACTTCCGTCATTCTCGGCGAACCACGATACAACTCCAAAAATGATTGATTCGATGTTTCGAGTTGTTTAGCGTTTAAAAGAATATTAATATCCACGAATTTCTCTAATAAATCAATAGAGTTCGAGGATAATTTCGTCAATAATTTTACGGGCATAATAACTGGGAATCAACAGTTGAAAGAGAGAAGCACGTGGATGGAGGCGCCATCTTTGTTTGGAGCTGACTTCCGGTCACGTTACAAAAGCTTGAAGTGGGCTCCAATTGGTTGACAGCTTCAAATTCAAACCCCGAGAGTCCGTTGCATCAAAACAGCAGTTTCGAGGAGGAAAGTTGGCGGCGAAGTGAGAGAGCGAGTAGCGTGCGGAACTTTATTTTAGTTTATTATATTTTTTTACATTTTATCGTTGTGCGAAAAATCAGTTTTGGCTTGTAATTCGTGAGGTGATTTGCGTTCGAGCACGTGTATTATTTAAGTGGATATATCAGAATATCGAACGATAATGTCGAAGGACGAGAAAGAGTCCGTTATTCCGGAAGTAATATACGACACGAAGAATGGCAAGAGCTACATTAAGGGCCGCTTTTTCGGCAAGGTAAAAAATTGTCCTTGGCCATGTCCTTCCTTCCAAAGTTTACGACACGTTTATCTTTCCATTACGTCGCTTCGTTTATTTTACATCCTCAATGTCAAAAGTCCCAACATTTATATTTATCTTCATGAAAGTTTTTTTCGTTCTTTTCTACGAACTCGTGTGCGAGGCTTCGTTTTTGACATTCGCTAATCTCCCGAAGATTGATCCCTCGTACGACTATTGTATAATTCGACCTTGAACGTAAAGCCATACAACTGAAATATGTGCTTATACGCAAATACGTGCTTCTAACTCCCATTTTACTTTTTCACACCCACCTGTTGAATTCGCCTTAACCCTTTGCTGATGCTTTCCAACAGGGTGGCTTTGCAAAATGCTACGAAATCAGAGAATCGAAATCTCAGCTCGTTTATGCTGGAAAAATTGTACCAAAGTCCATAATAACGAAGAGCAATCAGAGGGAAAAAATGACGCAGGAAATAATGATCCATCAGAGCCTCAATCACAAACACGTCGTCGGCTTTCATGGATTCTTCGATGACTCTTACAACG
The DNA here is from genome assembly GCA_948107755.1 of Campoletis raptor. Lineage (NCBI taxonomy): Eukaryota > Metazoa > Arthropoda > Insecta > Hymenoptera > Ichneumonidae > Campoletis > Campoletis raptor. The sequence continues at coordinate 7,050,263 of OX403630.1, read as the reverse complement.
TCTACATTATTCTTGAACTTTGTCGCAAAAGGGTAAAACAAATTTGTCCATTTATACACATTTCAATGATTATATTTTTTATCAAAATTGTTTATTTATTGGCATTAAACAAGTATGCAGTTTGTTGCAATTGTTCACATTGTTGGGTTTAGAAAAATCGTAATTTCTAATTGAATATTTTTTTATAAAGAAAAATGTGAAATTTTATTACATTCCAACAATGCAACTCTATTGTTTATGTTTTTTTGAAATTTGTGAATCAACAAAGAAATAAAATTTGGAGTATTTTATTATTTTCCAAATTATCAAGATTTCTGATAGTTGAAAAAACAAAATTATGAAGAAACTAAGTGGACAAATTGAATTGGGCCCACTATTGTCAAACTTGAATACTTAAGAACCAAATTTTCAAAGGCTTGATTATTATTTTTGTCAAAAGACATTGTCAATACCTGAATTTATCATGATAAATCACCTTTTTTCTTACAGTCAATGATGGAACTACACAAAAGACGAAAAGCCCTGACCGAATGTGAGACTAGATACTTTATGAAGCAAATATGTGACGGAGTTAATTATCTGCATCAGAATAGAATAATCCACAGGGACCTGAAGCTCGGAAATCTCTTTTTGAATGATGAACTACAAGTTAAGATTGGAGACTTTGGACTGGCAACAAAATTAGAGCACGACGGTGAAAGAAAAAAGTAAAAATTGCTCATTTCAATTGTTTCCGTTGAAAAAAAATACAAGTTGTGCAAAGCAAAAGTGTCAAAATTTCCCAAATAGTTCTATACATTTCTGAGTTTTTTGTAAAATCTCAAATTTCGTGGTACAGCAGATTGCGAATATATTTTGGGCAATAATAAACATTTTACAAACGCTCAGTTAAGCACCATGAAAACGATTCGAAGTTTTACCGAACTTCATGATATTGTCGCAGTTTTTTACTATTTATATGAACTAAAATTTTACGAGTGTTCAAACTTTTCACTAATACTTATTGATATGATGGTTGCTCATTGATTTTACTATGGCAAAGAGAAAAAAATCTATCGTAATATTTTGTTTTTTCTTTTAGAACGTTATGTGGTACACCGAATTACATAGCTCCTGAGATTTTGACAAAAGTAGGTCACTCGTACGAGGTTGATGTGTGGAGTATTGGCTGCATAATGTACACTTTGCTGGTCGGTAAGCCACCCTTCGAAACTTCAAGTCTCAAGGAAACATATGCAAGAATAAAACAAGTCAATTACAAAACCCCGACTCACATTGGCAAACAAGCAATGACGATGATATCGAACATGCTGCAGGGAATTCCATCCAAAAGACCGAGCGTTACGAAATTGTTGAAAGATCCGTTCTTCACAAGTGGTAAACAATTTATCTTGTTAACTGACATTTTCCATAGCTTGAGAATTTTCAAAAAATCGACCCTTTTTTTTAAATTATTTGATATTGTTCGTAGGTTTCGTTGACGTCAAACGTTTTTTTATGGGAAAGCAATTTTTATTATTTTCCTCCATGATCTGCACCCATATTTCTAGAAGGTTCCAATATTTTTTCATGATTTTTATGTCCTCCAAAACCCTTGGCTTTGTAATGTGTTCAGTCGAGTTGAATTCTTTGAAAAAATATTTAATTTTGAATAAAAGTTCAATAATTATATGAATAATGTCACTGTTTGTTGTACAAAAATCCTATAAATTATAAATTCACCTAAAAAATATAACGTTAGATACTTCTCGTTATACGTACCGCGGACCAAAATCGCATTCCGAGAAAAACCGGTTTCTATAATACTGAGCAATTTTCTTTTTGCAAAAAAAAAAAAAAAATGTTTAATACTTATATTTGGTTTCGAAAAAAGGGTACTTACCGCAAAGTTTGCCACTCTCGTGTTTGACAATGGCGCCGAGGTTGGACACGTTGGAAATGCACAACAATCAACGCAAGCCACTGTCGGAGATGCAAATCGGTAGTGAAACAGATTTTGCATTCAGAATACCAACGAGCCCGAGTCGCAAGGGGAAAGAAGTAGCTGGTGATCCGACTCAATCGACACGAGACATAAAGTTAATGTTGATAACGTTGAAGGAACAGTTGTCGGCAGTATTGGCGAGTAAACCGGCGAGAGTAGCCGCTTCTTCAGCAGGTAAAATCCGAATAACAAGAAATATAATATTCTAATGGAATTTTCGTAAAAAAAATAAATAAAGAGGCAAACAAACAAGAAACATAGAAAGACCAAAAGGAACGTAATGAAAACTTGCTCGATTTCGAGCGTGTTTACTTACGTAAATTCAACATTTTATCGTGTCCCTTGTCGAGTGGACGTTTCAAATAATTTTTCATACAATTGTTTTACAGTGGAAATGACGGATCCCTCGTCACAGCCGATATTGTGGGTCAGCAAATGGGTCGATTATTCCGATAAATACGGTTTCGGGTATCAATTGTGCGACGACGGTGTCGGCGTCATGTACAACGATGGAACGCGTCTCATAATGCTCGCCAACAAATTCAACATTCATTACATAAACCGTGATGGCACGGAAATGTATTACACCGTTAAAGACTATCCCGACAGCCTCGAGAAGAAGATGAAACTCATGAACTTCTTTCTTCAATACATGAACGAACATCTCATGAAGGCTGGCGGTTCTGTTGCCGTTAAATTAAGCGACTCCATGTCCAGAATACCATACATGCATCAATGGTTCAGAACGCAAACAGCAGTCGTTATGCAACTTACCAACGGATCTGTACAAGTAAGTTTAATTATCTGATATTTATTCATTTTATCATTTAAAAGATTAAACAAAAAGCGATGCTTTAGTATATTGTTGTTTGCGTCGTTGGAAAGCAACGAAAAACATTTTTCATTAATTACTTGAATTGATTATTCTTTCGTCTATACCCAAACAGATAAACTTCTTGGATCACACAAAAATCATAATGTGTCCATTGATGGCTGCGGTGACGTATATAGACCAAGAGAAAAATTTCAGAACGTATCGTTTCGAGACGATCCAAAAGGCAGGTTGCATAGCCGGTTTAGCGAAAAACCTCGAATACGCCCACGATAAAATCAACATGATGATTCGCAATTTTCCGGGTAAAGATTGGCGGGCACATGCAGAGCAAGCGCCCGCATAGGTAAGAAAGAAAAAAGAAAGAAGCTGGAAACATCGAGGGTTTCCCTACTGACTGGTGAGATCAACAATTCTATAATTGGTCAATCAAATTGTCATAAAACAAATGAATGAGCCCAAACAGGAGGGAATATCATTGAACAGCGTGCATCGACCACTATCTCGTATTCCTTTTTCTCGATTGTATAGGTGTGTACAAAACTACTTTTAGAAACGGACTTTTTCTTTTTTTAATTGTTTTTACATTTTCGTCCTTTTGTTTAAATGTCGACGCAAATAACTAGAGAAGGAAGTGTGTGTTGTCGTTGGATTCCTTGAGTTTTTATTTTACTTGCAATGAGGAAATGAACGCGCTTAAAAAGTCGACTAAAATAACAGTATTGTTTTTCCCATTACTCTCTACAATTATTATTCGATTTCGACTACTTTATTTCGTGAAAGTCGCATTCCCATAACACGTGCACATTTTTTTCCAACTCTTCCCTCCTCGCCCTTTTTATAAATGGCAGGTTTAAAGAATATCGAAACTCTCTTTACGCCTGTGCCCTGTTATATTCGCGTAAAACTGCGATACACAGAAGACTCGTTATTACAATATTATAGTATAACAATTATGTTGAAACTAAACGTCCAGACTGCCGTGAGAAAGAAGAAGAAAAAAAAATAACTCTAGCGAAAGAAAATTAAAGGAACGAATGCGTAGTACACTTCGAACGTGAGACGTGATAGATTATATAAATAATAATAAGAAAAAAAATAAAACTTAAAAAAAAATAGCATAATAAGAAAAAAAAAACTCTTCGAACGATATACTTATGATTCATATTAATTTAAGGTACAGCTCTAAACGAATCAGCAAAATAAAAAGTGTAAATAACTAACATACTGATACTTCTTCGTTTTTTTTTTTTTTTTTTTTTAAATTCTTTTTATACACAAAGTTAAGACAATAAGAAGACTACGAATTATAATTTTTTATTGGAAAATGGAAAAATCTATGTGAACAAAGAAAAAACCATTTTTTAAACAAGATCGACAAGAAATGATGCATGTTTAAGAAATGAATATTGTGTAAAAGGCAACGAGTCTGTGAAGCAATTAATAAATACGATTTTTTGATACATTGTTGCGGTTGATCGACGAGCATCGGCCAATTTCAAAGAAAACCCGAATTTTCGAAGCGAAAATCTTTTAGAGCGATGAGAATAAATTTGTTGAATGTGCGAATAATAAACTTGTCTCTTTTTATTTTCGCCTTATCGACTAAATTATGCCAGGCAAGGGGGAATCAAGTTTTTGACAGTTCGACGCATATTTCAACAAGAAATACTTTGAATAGTGCTTGATTGTCCACAAAATGAAGCGTCCGGTGCTAGTCGTCATTCAGGACTTACGTACGTTCTTCGAAGTTTATTATTATTTTTATTTTTTCCGAAAAAGTGTTGTACAAAAGTTTCCGAAATTTTTTATCAGTGCGTTCTAATTTTTTTGTTGTGTTGCAATACTATTTACTCTCCTTAGGTGCTTATTTAACCTCCTAAAATCTTAATAGAATGAATATAACACATAAAAAATTAAACATGAAACGTATAATCTCGTAGAGCCCAATGAACTCCATTGTTTATGACACAAATTACTCTCAAGCATCAACAATTAAAAAAACGTTTAATACTCCTGGGAAAGAGATCTTTGCGCATGCTTCGAATTCCCAAGGCTCAAGCACTCGAGCAGCTGATTTCGTTAGTTCCACTAATCGTCGTATGCGGCGGCTGCTGCACGAGAATTCGTTAATTGAGACTTGGCCAGTGTTCTGGACACGGTCGCACTTCGTACTGACTGGTCGCGCTGGTTGCAGTCGATCCGTAGTTGGCGAGTGAGACTTGTGTCTCTTCGATGGTTTGCCTCAACGTGGGCTTTACGTTGACAAGTGTCGCGAGGTTTTCGACGATTTTTATTTGATCTCCGTTTCATATATTATTTTCAAACTGGACTTACGAATTATCGGCCTTCACAGTTCAAGTTCAAACGATAGTGAGATAAATAAACGAATTAATGTGAGTAAATTTTAGTGCCGGTTGTGAAGTGATTATTTGAATGCGAAAAAAGAGATAATTGGAAAAGAAAAAAGTATTATTTGTGCACAATTTTCAACCTCTTCTGGCCTGGCCAGGGGCACATGAGCGTTACGCAAGTTATTAGACGCGAAGCCAAAAGGTATTATCGTGTCATTATTTTTCTATTTCTTTCTGTTTTACAGTCTGACTGTCTTTCCTTTTCTCTCTCTTATCGAGCACGAGGTCTTTGTAACAAAAATTCATGATACACGTAATGTCCTTACGTATGGGAAACATTCCAAGGACATTTAATCGTATGAAGGAAACGACACGCGTGATAAAATAGTGCTGCATCATATCGGAGGCTTTTAGAACGAAGCTAAAATTGTCTTATGACGATTATTATTTTTATTATCGTCAACCTCTATATTAATTTCACAATGGAAACGAATTTATCTGTAAACATCATGTAAGTTTTGAACTCTCACTGCTTTCCCGCGCTTTTCCAACTCCGTTACGATATCATTTGGAAAAATAATGGAAATGTTTCGAACTGTTAAAAGCCAAGTCGCGCATAATAAAACAATAAACTGTGAAACACGTTGAAAGACTCAATGTTTCGGGGGCGTCCGATGAGCCGGTCAAACAATATAGATATTTTATCATTGAAAATCGACCGATCAGCTGTTCCTATCGCTAGTTCTTGGAAACCAAAAATAGAAATTCAGACGATCGTTTCTTGTCAAAGAAAAACTCAATCTACGCGAACGACTTCAATTTTTTTTTCTAAATGACAAGTAAAAAAAATGCTTATCTCAATCTTCCGATTATAACCTCGGGAATCGTTATGCAGTATTGTAAACTTCGTTAACCATCTGCATCATAGTTTTTAAAACTTTGTGTCAAAATCTCAAGGAAGTTTGTTTCGTGTTATTTATTCCAGTATTTTCGATGGAAAAAAATATCTTTTAAAAAGAAAAAAACTTTTTAAGAACCAGCTTATGATCTCGAATACCACAGACAAAGTTCGAAGTCAAACTTTCCTAATATGTCAATATTTCGATTCCCCGATAAGCAAAAACTTGAAAGTGTTACACACATTTTTTAAGCGTTCATTTACATTAAAATTGCTATATTTCAAGTATATTCAGTGGCTCGGAAAAAAGGTTACGAAAATTGTGATATTCAATAATAAAATTATCGATTTTCGTTTTTCTCTTGATATAATTCCCAGACCAAACGTAGGACAAAAACCGATAACTTTAAAAATAGAAAAAAGATTTTGATACTTCAATTTTAAGTTTTGATACTATAATTTTTAAATCTTTTCGTAATTGCCGTTTCGCACAAACAACTTTTACTCAGTACATAGATACGACAATCGTAAAAATACGTCAAAAAAATTACGAACTACTGATAAAAACAATTGATAACACGTACTGTACGAGATACAATGTTGATTAGCAATGGCTCAGAACGACGAAGTAATACGGGTAATTGCGAATCCATAATTCATCCGTTACGTTGTTTTATTTTCACGAGTAAAATGTTTTTTTAAACGAACAAATCGTGCATTGATCAAAACGTGATTTTTTTGAAATATTTTCAACGCAATGAAAGAAAGCTTTCTTGAAAATTTACAAAAAGGAATACAATCACAGAGGACATTTTAATATATCAGATAAATTTTTAGTCCAAATATCATTGTTTTTATAGTTGTTTACTGTTTTTTTGTTTATTTTATTTCTTTTGAAAACGTAAAAATGAGCGTTCACTTTTTATCGTCGTTTAACGAAAAAAATCTCAAGAGACTTGAAATTTTTGTGTGCAAAATGTATTACGTTACATTTCGTGACAATGCATGTTTCCCTGGTATTTACACGGACCCAAGTGCTGACATCGCGGCTGCGATAAAGAAGCTCACTTGTGTACAAATCTACGAACTAAATTGACGCAAGATGTACATAAAGTCGCGACGATTGGATTTGGTACGGAACGCCCCGTAGCTATTTTTCAACGATCATTGTACAAAAGCTGAATTGTCATTCAAATCAATGCAGTGTTCTTATCGTATCGTGTGCTGAAAGAAATAAAACAGTGGTCGTTCAAGATCATCGATTCTGGATCCACGTGTTCTTGCACTTTTTCTATTCACAGCGTTGCCTGATCTCACATCAAGTAAATCACGAATTTTATCCTTATAAAAAGTACATCGCGAGGTCACCTTCAACATATTCTTACTTCAGTCTCGAGCAGCGCCGTCAGTAAAATTGATAATAATCTAGAAGTGCGTTGGGAAGACGTTGAATGTTTTTATTGATCTTATCTCGTATATCACAATTCAAACATGTGCATACATTTCGAATGAAACCATAGACAAAGCCGATAAGATTTTTTTTTCCATTACGCGGTTGCCATCTATCATACATGCGAGAAACTAAACTGTCGTTATGGTATGACACGTGCGTCGTCTGCTACGTCACACCCCTTTCTTCATAGCGTTCTACACACGCAAGATTCATTCCGTTGGAATTGAATCGTAACTGGAAACTTTTCTGTCAACCATTTATGTTCAATTGACCCGCAATCCTTGGAGCTCCTTCGCTCTATACGGTTTCATGAGTGTGTACGGTCTTTTAATCGATTTTATTGAAATGCACATCACGCTCTAGTGCCCACATCGAAATTTTGAAAGCTACATTTTTCCCAACAGTTTTATCGAGTGATGTTCGAATTTCAAGGGATCGAACGCAACGAATTTTTTCGCTTGAAAATAAAATGAATGCGAAATCCGCATGAACAATTTCTGTCAGTTTGACTCGAGCCCTTAAAATACGTTACACAAAACAAAAGCTTTTACTTGAGCGATTTGGTAAAAGAATATTCTTTCATTTATGGCTTCATTGTGTTCACAAACTTTTCACTTCGAAATTTGTCACGAGACTGTACTTTTCGACGAAACTCATAAATATCAAAACTATCACGTTAATTTATAATAGCGGAAAGATTCACGTAATAATTGTTGTCTGCTTTTGCCGCCAGTACGTCTGTATGAAATTGTTCTCAATTTATAATTCCATTACCGCTTTCGCGCACTCGTGGACTGCTCGTGTATGGAAATAGAAAACAGTAAATCGTGTAATACTACAGGGGAATAGCGAATCTACCGGTTGCGTCATTGTCGCGTGTTCGTTATTCTCTCGTCTCATCTGTTGACATTTATAGAGTCAAGGTGCGCTTGCTGGAAGTTTTCACGGTGAACAAATTATTCTTGTGAATTTAAATACAAAGGGTGTCCGAAAATCAATACCCAACTTTTCTGACGATATCGACAAGGTTTTGATCGTCAATCCGAGAATGTCGAAGAGGGCACGACTGTGTACGACTCTGACCTTCAATCGAATCATGCGGGTCAAAACACACAAACACATAGACTTTATTTCTATTTTATTTTTAGCCTGCATAATAGTATCCATAGCGCTATACAGTTTTTCGTGTTCACAACTTTACTCTTGTTTGTTTACCGTATTTTTTGTTTGATTGTCACTTGTTTCGTTAGTTGTTTGTTTGTTCTGGTCGGATATCGAATATATCGAATAAAAACGAAAAAATTCCCACAATTTTTTTCCAACTTCTTATTTTGAAAGAAAAAAAAAGAAAAATGTATTTTAAAGTTGAAAGCACACTTTTTAAAATTTGTGTCCATCCTTGAGACAACGTGCTTCGAATTTGGCTTGAGTAAAAAATAAAAAATGAACTTTTGTTGTTTCATCGAATGTGGTGTTGTGGATAATTTTATCTCAAAAAGTGAATAAAAATCAGTTAGATCGTGATATCTATGAGTCTAAAATCCTCAGCTATTTTTATAGTCGATGAACCATTAGTGAGATATGAAATAATGAAGCCAATTACTTGCAACACTCGACGGAGAAAACGTATCGACTATAAAGTGACAAAGGCCTCGTCTCCTGTTATTTGAATCATGAACGCAGGGTAAATGTATTGGACGTAATGAGTCGTTAGAAAATGTGTTTCTTCGAAGAAAAAAAGAAGCAATTTTTAATACAAAAACTCGGTGTTAATGCCAATTGAGGTGCAATAATAATAATAACAAATGGCAAAAATCACTGTCGTATAAATGAGTCAGTCGTTTGTCTTCATGATTGCCAGAATAATGTATAATATTTAGCGATCCCGAATGACTGTGCATAAATATTCGAAATCCCATATGTGAAATACTCGAACTCGAGATTGTACAAAGTCGAAATAAAACAGTAAAGATGTGGTGATGTTTATATCGCCACGTTAATTATGATAGATAGAGTAAAAAACAGCAAGTCATGCTACAATCAGCATCTTTTATCTTCGAGCGTACAAAACTTATGTGTATTTATGTATATCGTTCGCTTACGAAGAATATAAAGAATTAACCGTGAATTTCAACGGGTTTTCTCATACACAAGCGCCTGTTTACACAGTTCTGACTAGACACTGAAGAAGGTTGCATCACAGAATAAAATAATAGTTTTTATTGTTTGATGCTTTTCAAATAAAGACGCCCTATGTTTTTTTCGTCTATTTATTTTTTATCTCGAGAGGACTTGCGACATAAAACAGGCCTTTGGGTGTGACCTGGGCCTTAAAGAAAAAAAAAGAAAAACAAATGGTGTCTTCAGTCATTTCGTGCTACGCGGACTCGCCAGACGCCTATTTTTTATTTTGATAGTTTATCAATTTTTGAAACTTATACTGAAAAATTTAGTTCCAGTAATTTGTTACGAAGGCGTTATAAAAATTTTGAGCTTGAAGAGAAAAAATAAAACAAATATTATAACGTTGCAACGATGCAAATTTCAACATGATTCATTAACGATAATTTCACGACGCCGTTGATTGTGAATCCCCTTATTCGAAGCACAAAGTTCATATGGAGAAATGTAGATTAATTGTTTTATTAGCACGATAAATTGTTTTTGCTGAAAATTTATTCAAACTCCTTAAGATAAGTCGAGGCTCATACTTCCCACTTAAAATATTTTGAAATTCTGAATTCATATTTATTCATCACATTTCTTAGGTCACACTCGTTTGCAAAATTATGAATAAAAGTATACGAACCCGTGAATTAAATTTAATGAGAATAATGCAAAAAAAAATTGTAATCGATTCAACAATTTTGCAACACAATAATCATAATATTTTGAAGGATTTAGAATCAAAAGATCAATGTCAAGTTTTGTTATTTTCTCAAACGTAAACCTCACAACGGGGTCGTAAATGACCCTATTTTTTTATTCGGCACCAAACGTCTTTGTTTTTCGATAACGAAGAAAATGGTATGCGATAAAGCCATATTTGGTATACATTTAATTATGAAAACTCTATGAAACGAAAAAAAACTTTTGAAAAAGGTACAAAAGATATGTTTTTTACCGAAAAATTTTGAAATGAATCTCGACCTCGTTTTAAAGATTTAGACATAAGTTCTTCACTACGATTTTAAAGATAAAACATCGTTTATATATATCCATTTTTTTTAAACCTAATGTTTGCATTTTCCTGTAAAAAAAAAAAAATCAATAAAAAAAGCATTAAAATGAAATAGTTTTAACTCAACTTTTCTCAATTTTATGCACATTCCGAGTCAGTGAACTGTTCGCGATTTTTATTATTGTTATTATGACATACAATAAAATAACGATAAGAGTTTTCCTAGTGAATAATTCCAAGATTCTATCGACCAATGACCTCAAGTTGTATGTTTGAACACGATCGCTGGTGTTGAATCTGATCAGCATAATCGATGATGTATTTGAAAAGCGCAATCATCAACATCATTCTGCAATATTTATAGCTTTTAGATATCTTTCTTTTGTCGTTTCTTTTGATTTTTATTATTTTTATTAACTCGCCATGAATAACAGTTTGTCGATTTGTACTTTTTTAACCCTCGATCGACCTCTATCAACCAAGAGACGTAGCATCAGAGTTTTGCAAATTTATAACGACACAAAAACGTCCCTGCATTGTCTCTGTTTGATATAAATACTTATTGCATCATATGACAGTGCATAATGAAATTTAATGTGTGATTTAGTACTTCGTTATTCTCAAATTCCAATATCGCTATGTCAGAGATCAGCTACGAGGCAAAAAGTCTCGTATTTATATATCGTTCGAATTTTTATTGAGATTAATTTTTTCCACGATGTTGAAGTTTGCATCGTTAAAATGCATCTCAATTCTTTGGTTTGTTGCACGAAAAAAACAGTTACTCGTAGCGTTTGTCTATATTTATTATAATGAAACAATCAGTTTTCGAGACTAAAAAACTACAAATTTCCTAGAAACATTGAGACATTAAAAAAAAAAAAAAAATAAAGACATTTCTCGTTGTATATCAAAGATACAAAGTCCAATACAATTTTGTTTACGTTTCACAAATATATCAACTGCTCTTAAAATTGGTATTTATCGTTGGAAAAACAAATTGTAATTTTCGTTGCATAGAGTGGGGGCTGTTGAAGTAATTAATGGGCGTTGAAAACTACAAGGAAAATGAGAGAAACGAAGTCATTTGAGGCAATTCAACGCAGCTGTTGACCGAGCTCAATTCCATTCTTCCGACAAGATAAGAGCCTAATGTGTTTATTTTTTATTTTTCTGACAGATCACGGAATATTATCGAGAAGAAACCGAGTGACACTGCGGATAGCAGAAAAACGATATAAAACGAAAGTTCGTCAGTTCGAGGCGAGAATTTTGCTGATTAACGAGCGTGGTTTTAGCCACGAGTGAACCAACGAGTATCAACGACTGTAGTCTATAAAAAGAGAATTGTTTTTTTTTTTTTAATATCTTCTTTACCAAAGTGATAAAGTTGCCAAGTTTGTAATTTTTTAAATAAACTTTATTTTATACTGAAACTAAAAATTCAAGACTAAAAATAATAACTATAAGCATCAGTGGTTAACGAACTTGAAGACAAACTGCGATAGCTCAAAGTAAATGTATTTTATTCAGTGCCTGACACACTCGTTTCAAATGCAACGTGTACTTGAGAAATGTTTGGCTACTTAATTATAATAAATATTGAAAAAAATCTACGTACTTATTTGATCTATTCAACGATAAAAATCTCTGTACTGAAAACCACTCGAAGAATCGATCAACCCAATTTGCGATTTGTTCATCTTTCGTGATTTTTGAGACGATTTGACATTTCAAAATTTACCTCTACCAAAGTGAAAGTTTCATGTCGATGCCCCGAACATCATGGAGATGTCTAAAACGAAGGGTAATCCCAATCCAAAGGAAAAGGCTGGAATTATATCGGTGCTAACTTGGTGGTAAATATTATTTATTAATTAATTATTTAGTTTAGTTTTAAACAGAACAAAATTTGACATTCAACATTCTTTGGGTTTCTTTTTGAAGCCATTGCTTCATTAAATAATTTAATTTTTCATTATTTCCTTTCAGTCATATTTGAATTCGTATTTAAGAATCGTATTCTACATTTTAGACGTTTTTTTAAATATAATAATAATAATTGGATATTTATTTATTGTTTTTATTGACAAACACTTTTATTTTGCAAGTAATATTTGATTTTCTGACTCTTCGTTCATCTTTTACATTCTACGTGTACTCAAAATTCCCATTAAGATTATCGTCACATTTTATTGCCTAGGTGGACAATAGGAATATTTAAACTTGGATATGGAAAGGAATTAGCCCTCGAGGACCTCTATGACCCACTAAAGACTGATCGGTCCGACGTGCTGGCTGATAGATTGGAAAAGTAAGAAATTTTGTATACAAACGATAACGATTTCAATTTAAAAAATCATACTTTAGTAATGGCGTTCAATAAAATAGCTATGTTTACAATATTTTTAATCATTTCGTTACAGACAATGGATGAAAGAACTCGAAAACTCAAGAAAATCAAACCGTCGACCGAGTCTATTAAAAACCATATTTCGTACATTCAGATGGGAATATTTCCTGCTTGCTCTAATCCAGGTACTCAACGAATTCGTCATAAGGTAATTGTTTTAGTTTTTAGAGACTGCTTTTAATGCTTGTGGAAGATCATCGGTATTGAAAATCAACATATTTTTATACAGTCATAATTACGAAATATTTCCCTTGGATTTTGCTTTTCAAACTAGTGATAAAATAATGTATTTTTTTGTTTTATTTTTTATTTTGTAAAGTCCTCAAGGCATCGTTATTTTTTATCCAATATTTGAATCCATTTAAATCTTTCTACTGATAATTAATTGATTGCCATTCAGCCATTCAATTATTATCAAGTTTAAAAGTTAATTGATAAAATGTTATCTTTCCACTCTTATTTCATACCGTCGAGTCATCAAGTTCTTTTCAATGAATTGCCCTTGATACATTCACGAAATATTACATGATTCCAAGGTCTCGATGCTTTATTTATCGTCTAACGCGATTAAATTTCTTATCGCTTTGAAAAACTCGCAATTTGATAAAGTACATTTCTCATATGCACGTCTGGTAAACACTTTCATTTTTTTTTTATTTTCACTAACGGTATGTCTATTTCGTAGAGATCTGCAAAAAAGAATGATTATTCTTCTTTTTCTTATTGTAGAAAGAAATATAAAAATATTACTGAATACATTTGCAACTACTTGAAAAATGATAAATTATTGAAATATTATTTGTAATCATCTATCATCATTATCATTAGAAAAAAAAATTCTCCTAATCTTGTACTCCCTGTGAAATTAAGAAATATTAATTTTTTGAGGTTTATGAAAAGACTTTTCTCTAATTTTTTGTTGATGGCTAATTAGGGAATTATTCTCCTTAGTATGTGCATTTTTCCAAATTGAGAATCATTTTTCTACAAGTATTTAGAAATACAGTATTAAAAAATTTTCATTTTACGATCGATTTAACATTTTTTGAGTAATGAAAATTTGTGTTTTTCCAATAATTTATTTCCTGAAAAATAACTAATATTGCCCGAAATTATTCTTAAAAACATTATTTTTTTCTAGTAGATTGATGATATTTAAATAATTGATTATTATTATTATTTATTACATTCACAAAAATGTAATTGAGCATATAATAAATATTACTTGATAATTTACAGATTGGGCACGCCGATACTTCTTGGTGGCCTACTTCGTTACTTCAGGACCGGTGATGAAACGCATCGAAGCGAAGGATTCCAAACAGCAATATTGTATGCAACTGGGATTTGTGTGGCAACTGCGATAAACGTAATCACAATAAATCAGGCAATTTTCGGTGCTTTTCACATCGGCGGACGTATCAGAATAGCTGTTTGCTCCGTAGTTTATCGGAAGGTAATTCCATTAAGAAATTAATAAGAAATATCTAGAAAAAGGAAACGATATTCTTGAAGACAATATTTATCACTGTGTTTTATGTTCGAAGGGCTTGCGACTGAGTACTACTGCTTTGGGTGAAACGGCTCCAGGAAAAGTTGTAAACCTTGTAGCCAATGACGTAAATAGATTTGATTTGGTATCGGTGTTCATTAATCACATGTGGTCGGCTCCCCTGTCGGCTATCATAATTGGTTATTTTTTGTGGGTTGAAGCCGGTTATGCTGGACTTATCGGTATTGCTGCTGTTTTTATCGTCGTTCCCGTACAATGTAAGTAATTGTGATTAATAACGTAATTGACGACGAAATTATGAAAAAAGAAAAGCAGTGCATGAGCTGAAGGCGACAAAAGCTTATTCCTTGAAACAGAGAAATAGTTGACAATGTCACGTTTATTTTTTCTGTTCCTTGAAATGTTACAAAACTAAAAAAAGAGAGGCTGCCTCTCAGAATAGGAAAAAGTACCATTAGAATGTACCATTAAAATGGAATATGAGTTCGGGGGTTAAAAAAAAGAATTGTTACTCGATTTTTACTTTACGTCCGATGTATCTTGAAATTAATTTCTTTTTGTTTTCATCCTTTCAGCTTATACGGGAAAGCTTTCATCAAAATTCCGACTGCAAACGGCAATAAAAACTGACGAGCGTGTTCGATTAATGGACGAAATAATATCAGGTGTACAAGTAATAAAAATGTACGCTTGGGAGAAGCCATTTTGTGGTATGGTCGAGTTAGCAAGACAGCTCGAGCTCCGGGTCGTACGGAAGAGTTCATACATTCGTGGTATATACATGACCTTTAATCTGTTTACGACGCGAGTAGCGTTATACTGTACACTCATCACAATGTTGATATTTCACGAGGATTTGACGGCCGAAAAAGTTTTTGTTTTCTCGTCGTATTTCAATATTCTTGCACACACAATGTCAGGAATGTTTGTAAGAGGATTTGCTGAGATTGCCGAGTGCATGGTGGCGGTTAATAGATTACAGAATTTCATGATGTACGACGAAGTTGAGTTTGGAAATACCGCGTCAGCGACAATGTTCGCTGCATCTACCGATACTATGGATTCGTGCGACTCGCGGCCATCCTCCAGGCGATTTTCTAAACGAGAATTGCCTTATATCGACGACGACGATGATGCGACAGAAAAAAAACCAAACGGTTTGGCCGTTGTTGCCAGTGATGTCATGAGATATTCCACTAATTCTCATTATGGTAATTACTGTGATACTATTTTTTCTGTTCATTCAATAAATCAGGAAAAAAGTGCAGTTGTAAGCACCAGGTTTTTTCTTGCGGAAACCACTTTGTGTTTTTTTTTTTTCATATCTCTAACGTAAAGTCACAAATAAAAACCTTGAACAATCTTTTTTACAACCTTATCCAAACATTTTTTATTCGCGATGCCACATTTTTTGAGCACAATGCTCGCAGAAAGAATGTTAAATACAGAACGGAGAGACTTTATCCATTCGTGTCGCGTGTACAGTGAATTTTTGGTAAAGATCAAACCCTTTTATAAAAATCGAACAAACTGTTGAATAAAGAAGACAAAAAAAAACCGCGTGGAAGAAAAAAAATGTTAATATTGTTGTCCAGTTTTTAAATTGTTAAAATTTTTTCATTTCAGATCAAAAAGATGGAGTTTACGAGGGCAAATGGGCTCTGAAGTTAACGAACGTAACAGCCAAATGGGAATTTAGTCAGCCGGAAAATATTCTCGACAGATTAAATGTGACCGTAGGCAAAGGAAAATTGTACGTAGTGATCGGTGCTGTCGGTTCAGGAAAAAGTTCATTGCTCAAAGCCATCCTCGGTGAGATGACATTGTCCGAAGGACACGTGTCGAGCGTCGGTAGTAGAAGTTATGCCAGTCAAGAAGCCTGGGTTTATGGCGGTACAGTCAGAGAAAATATACTTTTCAATTCCCTGTACAATCGTCAACGATATCAACGCGTTGTTAAAGCTTGCGCTCTGTTGAGAGACTTCAAGCAATTCCCTCAAGGCGATCAGACGATTGTTGGTGATCGTGGAACATCGTTGTCCGGTGGTCAAAAAGCCAGAATTAATCTCGCACGTGCTGTATACAGACAAGCTGATATTTATCTACTCGATGACCCTCTGAGCGCAGTGAGTGAAATTTCTAATAATACGTATCCATCCCTGACCTATGATGATGATAATAAAATATAATTATCAAAGTTAGTCCGATTGCTCAAATATCAATTAATTTTTAGATTGCCTTCAGTCAACATATTTATTGTATGGCAAATAAGTGACAAAATTTCGATAATAATGAGTTTTGGATTTGAAATTTTTTTTGGGAATTGTACGAAGAAGAAAGAATTTACGGTTCAATGAAGTTTGTTTTTAAAAACATGATCTTTTATTTGTTAGTAATGTTGCAAGTACACAAAATATCACAGTTTGACAGTTCGTTTTAGGCGTTGGATTGAGCCATTAGAATGAAATATTTGCGAAATTTGGTGTGTTTCATGTATATTTTGAATGGAATGTACAGGTGGACACGCACGTAAGCAAACATCTTTTCGAGGAATGCATCCAGCGTTTCTTGGTCGGAAAAACGAGAATTCTGGCGACTCATCAGTTGCAATATATCAAAGGAGTCGATGGTATATTGTTGTTCGAGCGAGGAAAAATGCGATTATTTTCAAATTATCACGATCTCTTAGCCGAGCGTCCAGATTACGCGGTTCTTCTGGCGTCCGAAGGAACGAGCGAGACTGCCGATGATTCTTCGTTCGAAAAAGCAGGAAAAATGCGTCGTCAATTTTCTACTTCGAGCACGAGGGTAATTAATCCTCGAACATCATTTATTTCGAATCAGAGTAAAATATTTTCATTTATTTAACATGATTTTTCCTAATGATTCATCCAATTTATTTCTATGCCGTAATTGTAGAGCAGAACTCCAGACGTGAGTGGCGGCGATACAGACGCCGAGGAAGATGAAATGGATCCAGGAACGGCTCATGGCATGGTTGAGGGAACTTCACGCGGTGTTGTTCAGGGCTCGATATTTATGAAGTACCTCAGATCTGGAGGAAATTTGTGTCACGTCCTTACCGTTGGAACATTGTTTGTCATCACTCAAGTGAATGTCAGCTTGACGGATTATTTCGTACCGTTATTGTGAGTTTTATCAACACTACATCATCAGTATACGATTAAATAATACAGATTTGTATAAATCTCATAAAAACTATTCTGTAGTCATTACACAGGACAACGGAACACATCATCACGAAATATAAATAAATACGCACAATAATTAACACAACATTTGATTAATTTACAGAGTCGACGAGGAGGAAAAACGTCACGCAAATATCGATAAAGCTAAAAACGACAGCATGCTATCGAACGATGTTTACGACGATGCGAACGAATTTGAGCCAGTTATGATTTACCTTTACGTTTACACTGGTCTCGTCGCCGGTATATTTGTCATCGGGATAACGAGATCGTTGCTTTTTTACAATCTGGCAATGCGCTGCAGTCAACGTCTGCACGATTTTGCTTTTGGCTCACTAATTAAAACGACAATGAGGTTTTTCGACACTAATCCAAGCGGCAGGATACTTAATCGTTTCTCTAAGGACTTGGGAGCTCTTGATGAATTATTACCTAAGGCGACGCTTGATGCTGGACAAATAATAATGGTTATGGTTGGAACACTCGTCGTTGTTTGCGTCGTTCGTCCTATTTTCATCATTCCAATCGTCGTTAATTCTTTCATTTTCTACTGGATACGAAAAGTTTATTTGAAAACGAGTAAAAACATCAAACGTTTGGAAGGAATGAGTGAGTATAATAATTCATTCAATTTTCATTGATTTACATATTGTTGTTTACATTATTAAATAAAACGGATGAAAAAAAATGTTTTATTATATTGTCTTTGCAGAAAAATTTAGTAAGTTTATAATTGGCATTGAAGTAATCATTGTTTTAACTTTTATCTTACAGCTCGTTCTCCAGTCTTCACTCTGCTCAACGCGACCCTCAATGGCTTGGCAACTATTCGAGCTTACGGTGCACAAGAAATGCTCAAACGACAATTCGATGATTCTCAAAATCTTCACACCTCCGCATGGTATTTGTTCATCGTTACCAGCACTGCTTTTGGTTTCTCGTTGGATCTTTTCTGCTTTATTTTCACCACGATAGTCACCTACAGTTTTCTTCTACTCGCTGAATGTACGTGTACATTTTAATTTCTTGTATTCAAGATTTTAAAAAAACGTTAGTTTTTTTTCAACCGATTCATTTGTTTACATTTCCTGAAGGTGCATCAAATCTTTCTATTTCGATCGTTTAATTTTCAGAGTTTAATAATGAAAAAATAAAATAAAATACAGTCAATTTTTTTTAGTTACACGGAATTTGCAGCCCTTGTAAAATTTTTTTTGACATCACATCATTGAATGGATTCAAGCGTTTATTTAACACGCATCATAAAAACCGTAATTTTTCAAGTATTGTAAACGTTTGGAAAATAATACTCCTGGCTCATGGAACTTTTGTACATTGGTGTCACTTATTTCTTGAATAAATACTCAAATGATTGATTTCTTTTTCTCAGCGTTTTCGGGCGGAGCTGTTGGACTTGCAATAACTCAAGTAATGGCCTTGACGGGAATAATTCAATGGGGAATGCGTCAAAGTGCCGAAGTCACCAACCAATTAATGGCAGTTGAAAGAGTGTTGGAATACACGGCTTTGACACCAGAAGAAAATTTGCGAGACGTTGGTTTCGGCACGAAGAAAAACATTAAAAACAAGGAACTCAGTGCGCCTGCGCCCCTGGCACCACCAAATTGGCCGACCGAGGGTTGTGTCAGATTTTCTGACGTTTACATGCGTTATTCCGAGGAGGATGAGCCCGTATTGAAAGGCTTGAGTTTCGTACTACCGCCGCAGTACAAAGTTGGCATCGTTGGCAGAACTGGAGCAGGAAAATCTTCTCTGATCGCGGCACTTTTCCGACTTGCCAAGGTCGAAGGAGTCATCGAGATTGATGGAATTGACACGGGATCTATTTGCCTCGAAGATTTACGTCGACACATATCTATCATACCGCAAGATCCTGTTTTGTTTTCTGGCACTATGAGAAGAAATCTTGATCCGTTCAATGAATTCACTGACGATGCACTTTGGGCAGTTCTTGAAGAGGTAATTTATCTATTAAAGGCTACAGTTTTTAAGCAGAGAACCAAGTAAAAGAAACATCCACTGAAAACAAAATCTATTTTTTCTTCAATTTTGGTCCCGCTTATACTTTTTTCTCAGACCGTGCAAAATTCTATAAATTTATGAAATTACTATTTATTTATTCACCGTGATTGGCAAAAAGGTTGAATACTTGAATTCCGTTGGAATTTTTTCTCAAATCAGACAATTTTTAGAGGTTGAATGATTAAAATTATTATTAAAACGGTAAATAGTTATGTTAACTGTTGTAACATCGTTGAAAAAACTTTTCCTTATAACAACAGGTCGAGCTGAAAGATTCCAGTATCGCTGGTGGAAATGGATTGGAGAGTAGAGTTCACGATCGTGGCAGTAATTACAGCGCCGGTCAACGGCAATTGATCTGTTTGGCACGTGCGATATTGAAAAATAACAAGATTCTTATGCTCGATGAAGCAACTGCAAATGTAGATCCTCAAACGGATGCTTTGATTCAAAGAACGATACGAACGAAATTTGCACGGTGTACAGTCCTCACTGTTGCTCACAGGCTCAATACGATTATGGACAGTGACAAAGTACTGTTGATGGATAAAGGTCGTTTAAAGGTGAGTTTGTATGGAAAACTGTTAGAAGATATAGCGGATTCTTTTATTTTCGATGATAATGTCAAATTTGACTGTTTTTGAAGAGTTTTTCATTCGTGAGAATATGAAATTTTGTGAAGGAAAGCTTGAAAATTGTTTGCTGATAATGGTCCACCGTTTTCAGTTTCGAGAGTCCCCGCAGCCAGTCGAATCCTTTTGTTTTATGAGAAAGGCTGTAGCGACTCAAAGAATACGAATTTTGCGACTAAATTTGTTCAGATTTTTAAACTTTCGCATTGGGAGGTCCCCACGAAAGAATTTTTCGCAATATTTTTCACATATGTTTCGTAATAACGAACTCTTTATTTGTAACTCAATGAAACGACGTAATTCCAGGAATACGATCATCCACACATACTGCTGCAAAATCCACAAAGTCAATTTAGTTCAATGGTGAGAGAAACCGGACGCGCAATGACGGAACAACTGATGAGGGTAGCGAAGCAAGCTTACGTAACTAAATATGGTGAACGCTTGTGAAAACGTCGTATTTTTTCATAAAAGTACGACTGAAGTACTGCCAGTGGATAGAAACAAAAAAAAACAGGTGAAAATTATAATTATATTTTTCTATTACGCCGAGCGTGCCAAAGAAACGATGCCGCAAGGACTCTCTGGTCGATGGACCTTCGAGCAAAACTTATTGCAAGGCTCTGAACATTGCCAATTGATAAAAAAAAAAAGCTAAACAAGCGTTTTACTATTAATATCGTCCGCATACGGATGCACGTGTAGATTTTTTTTTTTTAACTACGAACAACAAAGATGTCCATAATCCAATAAAAGGATTGCCTTCGATTGAAAGTACAAGTCAGTAGTTTTGCTTGACTCAATCAACGAATTTATTCGCGTTGCCTTATCGGTGATTTTACTCTGAAGGTGTAACATAGAAATGTCAATTATTATATTTTTATTAAAAAATATACCGTCTGCAGGATACAATTGGTAAAAGGAAAAACGAGTCTTTTCGTTTTTTCTTTGATACGAACGATTTGTTTACCTCCGGGATAAAGATTAGCTGACCAGATCGTAGTTACAAATGATTTCTGGAGAGAAAGTATTACATTGTGTGAAAGAGAGAATATTTGGTTATCTAATAGTTCGAATGAATAATCGAGTGATGAAAAAATAAACAATAATCAACAGGACGGTATGAGGCAGGCTCACGAAAAACTGATAGAAGGATGGACAAAAATGTACATACTTACTGTAATGTTAACAAATGAGATGTATTTACGTATTTACGAGAATTATTGGATAGAGAACCTTCCGGGACAGTTGGACTGTCAAGTTCTTGTGATTGAGGCTAATAACCTTCGACGTGTATAGCCAGAGCCTAAAATATGCTATTTATACACCATACATTATTACACGATCTGAGAAGACTGTAGAAAATGAGAGAAACAGAAATAGAACAACGAATCTGTTGTGATTGGCGATGGGCATGTTTATATTTTCTATGTAAGCCATTTTTTAAACTAATTATACATAAAGTTACTAATTACTTTTACTTCTTCTCAACCCTAAAGTAAACAAACTTAACTTCGGTGCTTATCTTCGTCTTCGTATTTAATGGCTAAATATTTATACGATGTACAGAAATATTATGGGAACTTACTATTAAGAATGAAAAGTGATGATGCAATTATTTTGCCTTAACAAAGAAAATAATACTTCCAAATACTTAAAACTATTTTTTTAGACACTTAGGTTCAATTATTTCTTTACGAATAATCCCAATCTCTGCGTCACTCTTATTCGTTCAAACTTTTATATGGAGTAGAATTCACGAATTGAAAAATACCGAAGAAAAAATAAACGTACTTATTTATAACTTTTCAATGTCTCATTTAGCAGAATTTTTAGTTACTTAACAAATTTATTCATCAGGGAGTTATTTGCTGAAGCTCAGAAAATATAGATTGGTTATTAATTAATCCATTTAAATTAAAACAAATCACTCGCCAAATATATTTTCAAGGTTCACTTGTACTCAAATTGATAGTATTTGCCTTTATGCCAAACTATATTTCATTTATGTTCTCAAATGATTTATATATTCGAAAGTAAGTTTAAATGACGGTTTCAAATATTTCAAAAATATACTGAAACCCCAGTTTTCCAAAGGGAAAATGAAAACTATAGATTGTCACTTAATGTATGATGTTTGTTTATTTTTTAAGAGATTTAAGTTACGATATAAAGGAAAATACAATTGTATAGTACCAGAAAGATAAAATAATAACGAAAAAATTATTTCGAATATTTGTTTCTTTTCACTCACTGCCTTTTACTTATAACACATAAGTCTTCCGGATCGCAGCTTTTTCGGGTCTTTTCTTTTTTCTTTATATGATTCTTCGTTCAAATATTTTAAAAATACATAAAATCGGAGATCGAATAGATCAACAGAAGTCCAGATCGTAACGTAATGAATAAAAAGAATAGCGACAAATCAATTGATAATAGTGAGAGATTGAACATCGGGTACCGATTTATGACTCGTTCCAAATTTTTGCTATTCTATTTTTCTTTAATGGTTGAGCTTCCATATTATTATTTGAATATTGGTTCAACGAAGTATTCGCGTATATTGCAGGTTGATTTGAAAATCTAGCTCTCGTAATCGTTAATGAAATTCCTTTCCAACAGTCACTGTTTTTTTTCTCGTTAAAACGGATCTCCGCATAAAAATACTGGAAAAATTTTGTGTTACATTTTGTTTAGGTTTGCTGTAGGTGATGAAGCATTTTTGAAAAAAATTGTCCATGGACTGGCCTTTGTTATCAGTTTTCTCATATCGCATAATTCCACCTTTGCAGAAAAATTAGTCAGTCGTAGTAGAAGCAATGTCTCATTTTGAACACAGTGCTACGCAAGTTTTTTTAAACAAAATTTTGTTCTTTTTTTTTTTTTTTTTTAATAAAAATGACGTTTACTGCTGTCAGAATAATTTGATAAAAATGTAATTAATACTAAAGAATATTCGACCGTAAAAACTGACGTTTAAAATGGACGAATTTATGAAAAAACCTAAAGGAAAATGTCCAGAGGAAAAGGCGAATTTTTTTAACAAATTATTCTTCTGGTGGATGAAAAGGATTTTTGTGATTGGTGCTCACAGGGATTTCAAGGTAGAGGACATGTTCTATCCACTGGAGAGCGATCGAGCTGAAACGATGAGCAATAAATTGGAGAAGTAAAAATAATTTTATTATTATTGTAACAAATGTTTATACATTTGTACTCTTCATTGAGACGTTCATTATAATTACGAATTATAAATTAACAGTTTTTGCATTCAAAGTATTTTTCAAACATTTTTCATTCTACTAAATTCAAATTTTGATTGAACCTTAATTGAGATGGAGTTAATTTTAATTAAATGACAATTAACGAATTGGATTGCTCGATGTAATGGAGTTTGGGATTTTTTTTTTAAATACAGAGCCTGGGATAGAGAATTAGAGAGGAAATTCGAATACTGGCCAGGCGTGAAAAGGAATAAACATTTGAAATCGGTAGAACCAAATCTCTGCTGTGCTATGTGTTCTGTTTTTTGGTGGGATTATTTGAAATGTGGCTTGCAAATTTTTTTCACAAACGTAGTGTTGCGAAGTATTCAGCCAATTTTCCAAGCAGGAATAATCGATTATTTCAAAGTGAGTGACTCGGAAAGACTGATTTCTGAAAATGGTGCTTTTTCTTACGCGGCTGGTCTTGTATTAACGACCCTATTTATTATATGGTTCAATCATCACACGTACCTGACATGTTGTCGTGTAGGCATGAGGATGAGAGTCGCGTGCAGTTCTCTCATGTACAGAAAAGTAAATATTCATTTTTTAATAATTAACGTTCAGTAACTTTGTACCTCGAAAAAAAATGTTATCGTACATTTATTTTTCGACAGATATTACGATTGAACAAATCTGCCCTCAATCATATGACACCTGCAGATATTGTTAATCTGTTCAGTGACGATCTTACTCGTTTCGATGTTCTTGGCTCGTTGTTTCATAGATTGTGGTTTTTTCCAATCCAGGTGAACTCGCATTTTCAATTATTCACTCTTCCGAATATTTGACATTCTTTTTACACAATAACATTAATTAAACAACCAAAACAAATATGTTTTTTTTTTCACTTTCACTATGTGAAATGCCTCGTTCAATTTTTCTGCGATTGATATATAAATATTTACTGTACATAAAAAAAGCAAATATCTCTTTGTGGAAATAGTGAATTTGGTAACTCATACAATTTTTTTTTAAAAATATTCATTTCGAACTGTTATGAATTCACATAAAATAGTGATTATGGATTATCTTAATTATTTCATAACAGGTAATCGTAATGGGAAGTTGTTTATATGTAACAGTGGGTCCAGTTTCTTTTGTGGGTATAGGAATTCTTCTTATACTCATAGTACCGATTCAATTTGTCACAAATCGACAAATCATGCGACTGTTAAGACATACAAAAATTTTCTCGAATCGAAGGATTGAATTGATGGGAGAACTTGTAACTGGAATTCAGGCAAGTTTTTCTATAACGTTTTAAACCAGAAAAAATATCTGCAAATTCTAAAATCGTGTGGATTTCTTTTCAGCTTGTAAAAATGTACGCTTGGGAAAGCACTTTTGCAAAAGTGATATCGAAAACTCGAAGTTCTGAGATGCAGACAATCAGCAGTGCAAATTATTTAAAAACATTAACTGTGGTCATAACAATGTTCTCGGACAAAATAATCTTATTTGCAACCTTATTGACTTACGTTCTTATGGGAAATACTTTGACTGCCAAAATGACCTTCACCACAGCCCTTTACTACAGTTTTATCCTGTCAGATACAGCTCTTGGGTTTCCATTGGCAATTTTGCAAACAGGTCAAATTGCTACGTCACTCAAAAAATTACAGGTTATTACTTTTTTATTTAACTAATGAAAAACTTGTATTTCTTATTGAATTTAAAAAATGTTAAA
Organism: Campoletis raptor; assembly: GCA_948107755.1. NCBI lineage: Eukaryota > Metazoa > Arthropoda > Insecta > Hymenoptera > Ichneumonidae > Campoletis > Campoletis raptor. Next base: position 7,024,792 of record OX403630.1, on the reverse strand, counting down.
TAAAAAGCCAAAGATCGAACAATTTGACAACAGTTTTTGAATATTTATATCAATCAAGTGATAATAACTGTTTTTAATTTCATACAAATATAAGTTCATTTTCCTTAAAAATTATCAATGCTTTTGGAATAAATTACAAACGAAAATGAGGATATAAAAATGAATACTGAAATTAACTATAAATTGAGAAAATATATTTTACAAATGATTCCAGAATTTTTTGATGCTCGATGAACTAACGGTGGTAAATTTCATCATGGAAGAAAAAACGAAGAGAAATTCATTGAACGAGAGTCACAGTAGCATGTTAACCAGCTGTTGCATAGATCGTTTGCCACAAATCAAAGAAACGATGGAGATCGAAGAAGAGTCTTCAAAAATTGTTGAAAAAGATTTAGACTCGGAAAAAGTATTTTTGGAAATGAATAAATTGTCAGCCAATTGGGAAAAGGGTGAATTGCCATTGACCCTTTGTGACGTTTCGTTCAAGGTTCACAAGGGTGAACTTTGCGCTCTTGTGGGTCAATCTGGCTCCGGTAAAACAGCTTTAATTAACGTTGTTCTTGGGGAATTGCCATTAGAAGAAGGAAATTTATACATTGGTACAAAAATCACAGAGAATTTAAATAATTTTGAAAATAAACATAAATACATTTACGACACTCGGGATATAATCGTTTCTTATGCAAGTCAAAAGCCCTGGTTATTCACCGGTACAATACGCGACAATATTATTTTTGGCCAACCATGGGATCTGCAAAAATTTCAAAAGGTCACTAAAGCCTGTGCTCTTTGGAGAGACATGCGACAATGGCCACACGGTTATTCCACTATTGTCGGTGACCGTGGAATTTCACTCTCCGATTCACAAAAAGCTCGCATCAATTTGGCAAGATCTGTTTATAAAAATGCCGATTTATATCTTCTTGATGATCCTTTAAGCAGTGTCGATACTCGAGTCCAACAACATTTATTCGAACACTGCATCAGTGGCTATCTCAAAGGAAAAACACGAATTTTTGTCACTCACCAACATCAACATCTCAAATCTGCTGATACCATCGTTCTGCTTGATCGCGTGAGTGATATTTTCCACGTTAAACCTGCATCTTACGAAATGTCAAAAGCTGCTGATTTACTGCAATTTTTTCGATTTGTTGTCATTAAATTATAATCATCTTTATTGTGAGAAAAGTTATTCAACATTTGAAAAATCGTCAATCGTGTTACCAATTTAATTTAAAAAACTGATCGATTTTAAAAACATTTTCGAAATTTGTTTTTCTGAAGGTTTTTTCAAGTTAAATCGACGCCTTAGTGGCTATTTTTCAACTATTTTTTTGTTAAATCCATTTTAATCAAAGTATGATCGATTAAAATATAGTCTGCGATCATTATTGACAAAATAAAACTTTGTTTCTCATAAGAATTTATTCGTATTCATAGGGCTCAGTTAGAGCACGAGGAAATTTCACGGTCCTCAGCGAATCGAATTCCGACTTCATCCGGCTGTTGAAAACCCTTAAAAATTCAGATAACGATGAAAAAAATCATTCGTTGAACAACTTGGCAAATGAAACGAGAACGGAAGAAATGGAATTAGAAGAATCTGAGTGTTTGGAATCCATTCCATCGATTAACAGTTTGGTACGTGCATCATGTGAATTGTTGAGAGACTTTTTATTGAAAATGTCAAACCAAAATCAAAAGGCAAACGTTCAGAATTTTTCAAAGTAACAATTAAAACGTAAAATCTATTTACACTGTTGTAAATAATTTAGTATTGTTACTTTTTGGCTTAGCTCGATATTATTTCGATTTTATTGAAAATTTTTCTCGTTTTTTCGCAGAGTATCGATTGGACTTGTGAAAACAGTTTAGATTCACGTACAAGTGGCAAAAATGTGGTAATGGAAAATATATCATGGGAAGTTTGGTCTTATTTCTTCGGTGCCGGAAGTTCATTCATTGGAATAACGATGTTAATAATTTTATTGATAATAGCACAAATATTATTGACCGCAACGGATTTTTGGATAAGTTACTGGAGCAATTTGGAAACTGCTCGAAGAAGTTTGGCCGAAAATGCAAGCAAACTGGCGAACAACAAATATCGTGTATTCGTGAATGACACGATATTTTCATATTTTTCGTTACTCGACGAAGAGGGATTGCTGCCAAAAGAAATGGCCGTTCACCTTTACACTTTTCTCGTTTTTTCTTGCCTTGTTTTTTATCTTGCTCGAAATTTTACTTTTATGTCAATTTGTGTGAGGGCCAGCAATAAAATTCACGACACCATGTTCGAGAAAATTCTTCGAGCAACCACGAAATTTTTTAATGTCAATCAATCGGAGCAGATAATTCATAGATTTTCTAAGGATGTTAGTACGATGGACAAATTATTGCCAAATGCTTTGCTCGATGTCAGCCGAGTTGGACTCCTTACGATCGGAACTTTTGTCACTATAGCTGTCACCAATCCTTGGATGATTTTACCCATGATCGTACTTTTTCCTGCTTTTTACTGGCTCATGAAATATTATTTAAGAACTGTCAATGGCATTAAGAAACTCGAGAGCATTTGTAAGTACACAACATTTTTCTAGTTTTTTTTTTTTTTTTTACTGTGTCCACGGGCTGTCTTGGGTGGAATGATTGGGATTAAAAACTTGTGTTCTGGATCGATCTTCAAATTGAAAAGAGGCTGGTACTGTTTCTCCATGAGAATCCTCGCTGCTGGTTACTTCTTAATTATTGAATTAGTGACATCTTGTTCTTTTATTGCTCATACTAGTCAAACGGTGAGAAATAGAGTAAAATAGCATAGGACCAATTTTGTAGAGCATGAAATTTCCTACAAAAAAGTTCCAGACTATACTTTTGTAAGTTCAGTAATTTAGTCTTGAGAGTGGATCACAACTTCAAAATGTTTGTCTTATCCGAAAAACCTTAATATTCGGTTTGTCATTCAAACTGCTGTCAAGCCTCGGTTATAGAATATAAAGAAATTCGGTCAAGGACTTTTTTTCAGAATATTTAAAGCTCTTGAAGGTTGGTGGTATGCATTTTGACTCTATCTGCAGCCGTTTCGACCCCGTGCGCATGATAAGAGAGTGCGAATTATCCGATTTTGATAATGAATAATTCAACACGAGGGAAGTGTGATGAAAAAGAGTTTCCGCCTGAAAATTCGGTCTAGAATTCAAGTTCACAGTCTATTTATTCATCCTGCAACTTTTCAGTGACTCCCAAGAATTTTCATCATGAAGTCAGGCCTAAAATTTGGTTGAAATTCTTCTCGTGCAGGTGAAAGTCCAATTTTGATTCAAGTAGATGCAACCGTTCGAGGAATAACAACGATACGAAACAGCGGTCCTGCCATTAATGAAATCTTGAAAAGACAGTTCCACAGTCATCTGGACATTCACTCAGCCACGTGGTTTTTGAAGTCTGCTGCTGTAGCGGCATTCAGTTTGTGGCTGGATTTCTGTGTATGCGCTTTTATAGCTTGTGTTTGCTTCATACCCATTTTCCTCGATAATGGTACGTCACAATATGTTCGTTAAAGAAAACAAACAACTACGAGCTAGACTAGAAACTAGTAAAACTAGAAATTTCGAAGAATTTGCAAAAATTGTGCTTGACTAATGCTTTGAATTAAAATGATTATTATCGGGGAACAATATTCATTTTGGAAATGACCCAACAACGAATGAATTGGTGATTTTTCATAAGAAAAAAACATTACCAACTAATTTGAACAGCTTGAACAAACTCTTGGAACTCTTTTAACGATATTTATTCACTTTTTAAATATTGAATGTACGAGATTTTTTCTGTCGCCTTCGGAAGATAAATAAATTCATGTGGAAATCAATTTTTCTTCCTAAGGAGACATTTTTGATGGAACCGTTGGTCTCGCAATTTGGCAATCGATGCAATTGACCGGTTTGCTTCAAAACGGAGTAAAACAGTGGGCAGATATGTGTACATATGTGACAGCGGTTAGAAGAATTGTTGAATACAGCGATGTGGAGGCTGAAGGTTCTCCAGCCTCGGATGATCCACTACCTTCGAATTGGCCATCGAAAGGACGGATATCTATGAAAAATGTTTTCCTAAAGTACAATGAAGAGACTTTGCCAATTCTCAAAGTGAGTTTCATCATTAAAAGTATAAAAAATACCATAAAGGGTAATATTTTCATTAGACACTAAAAAAAGTCATTTTGGCCAATTTTCAAATTCTTTGGTTGCCATGCATTGAAAAAAAGAGTTTCGTAAACTTCGACGAAAAATGAAGAACGACTTAAATTACAACTTTGTTCCAGGACGTGAATATATCGATTCAAGCAGAATGGAAAGTCGGTGTAATTGGTCGAACGGAAGCTGATAAAAGTGCTCTGATATCAGCTATTTTTCGTTTGGAAAACGAAGGTTTAAAAGGAGAGATAAAGATCGATGGAAGAGACACATCGGATATTGGACTCGAGGAATTACGTTCAAGGATTTCCCTGATACCTCACGATCCGATTTTATTCTCAGGCACGTTACGTTACAATCTTGATCCTTTCGATCGTTATGGAAACACTGCTCTTTGGAATGCTCTTCGAGAGGTCGAGTTAGGACATTTAAACCTTAAACATCCAGTTTCTGAGGGTGGTGGAAATTTCACTGTTGGTCAACGGCAATTGATCTGTTTAGCACGTGCCATTCTCATCAATAACCGCATTTTAGTCTTCCATGAAGCCACTGCCAATGTCGACGTAAGGTAAGAGTTTGAAAAATATAATTCCGTCGAAATCGATTCAGTACTTTTTATTTATTTTATTTTATTAACAGTCGAGCGTACAGACTGACAAATGAACTTAATTTTCCCTTCGAAATTAATAACCAAAGTATAGTTGCCTATGATACAAGATTACGTTTGAAAATTGACCCAGGTTTGAATTTCTTAGGACTGATGCCATTATCCAAAGAACCTTGAAAAGAAGATTCGTTCGACACACTGTTATCACGGTAGCTCATCGGCTTAAAACGATTATTGAAAGCGATCGTATTCTGGTCATGGACGGTGGTAAAATTTCTGTACGTATATTATTTTGTAAATTTTCTTTTCTAATCGATACATATATTTTTTTTCTTATCTCTCGAGCCAGTGATCGAGTTATTGAAAAACTTAAAAATAAAAGAACAACGTCGTGGAAGATCTCGTAGAACGAGTGACGAAAAACGATTTTGTGAAATTTATTATTGGCTACTTTTTCATTATTGGAGTTTTTGGTAAAATTATTCTTAATTCTTCTCTCGCTTTTATCATCGATTAAAAATCCATTTTTTCCTTATTCCAGTTTTTTAAATATTTTCATAACGTCCCTGTGTTTCGCGCAATGTTTTTTTTTTCAACTTCAAAGACTTTTATCTCGCTCGCATTTTAATGAATCTTTTAATCATCAAGGAGTTTGGTTGCCCGCACGAACTTATATGCAACAATCCTAATGGCCCTTTTGCTGAAATGATTCAACAAACTGGACCAACCATGGCACAAAATTTAATGAGACGAGCCGAAGCTGCTTGCCTTGAAGTACCAGCTCAGCACAGTCTAGATCTTAACAGTGTGAATTCTGAGGAAGAAGCACCAATCAATTTTCATAAAAAATGAAATTTTTCACTTCACAACACTGCTGCGTGAATAGTAAACTTTTTTTTGTTACCCAATACATTTTTCGTTGTGGGTCGAGTAGATTTACGATCGTAGAAGCGAAAGGTCTATTATTAGACAAAGGTATCGACAACTCGATGTAAAATATTGTAATTTAAGTGCAAAAATTAGTGATTGCAAAGTTTTAAGTCCAAAATCCCCAGTCTACGTAGTTCTTGTTAATTAGAAAATAGTTTTTATGTGACGAGAAAATTGTGTTGAGCATTATTATTTCCCTGATTTCATTCTAATATGTAAATAAATATAATAATATATATTTTTTAATTACTTTTTAACACGAATTACCGTATCCTAATATCGCAGTAGTTTCGTTGAAGTGATTTCCACAGAGTGCAAAAAACAGAAATTTCAACAAAACGAGTGCACTGTTTAGAAACTACATTCAAAATTTTTACTCGAGATATTGGAAATCAAAGATTGTACGGTTTTACACGCTTGCTCATGAGGAGCAGTACAAAAATTCACATCTCACTGAATAACTCTGAAACATTTCTGCATATTGTTTTTTATTTTGAATTCTCGATGAAAACGAGTGAAGCAGAGTAAAAAAAACATTTCTCGCGTTTGAAATAAAGTCATTGGAAAACAAAATAAACAAATGAAAGTCGACAAAGACGTTTCTGAAAGTTAAGCAACTGAACGCGTTTCTTTTTTCCTTTTATCAGTATCGTTATTTCATTTCAGCATACAAAAAAAACTCTGGTCGCAGTGTATAAAAAAAAAAAAAAAACGAATCTGTACGTTTGCAAAAATATATAAATTAAAGTGAGGTGAGTCACCTGTAAAAAGTGAGCAATTGAGTTCATTTTTCAACAGAATTTGTATATTATCAATATCTACAGAATAGAGAAGTGGGAACGAGATTAAAAAAAAAAAAATCATGCCTTCAATCGGAATCAATAAAAGTTTACAAAAATCGATAAAATATCAAGGATCATCTTCTTTTTTAAACAAAATTTTTCGTTCATGAATACTCCTATTCGCTTTTCTTTTAAGTGAAAGAAAAACGAGTAGGAGCACGAAAATAAAAATAAAAAACGTTCATTTGCATCAGTCTACTGAAAATTCATGACTTGTAGAATTCAACGAGTATTATCTTAGAAACGCCTTGAGCAATCATACTCAACTTTTCGACGTAGGTTTTCGACACAAATACCCGAACATTTTGCTTTAGTTTTCTCATGAACTGCTGAATACTATTGTTTTTTAGTATTTTTGTTTTTTTTTTAGCTGTTAAAAGCCTTTTCTGGTCAAAACTGTGAAAACTAATTCTTTTTCTTTGAGAGGAATGATTAAAGCAACAGTAATATTTATCGAACGTAAGATCGGGTGTAAAATTAAATTTAATGCGAATTATGTTTTTTTTTTTTCGGATTCAAGAATTGTCAATATTTAAGTCGAGTAAAGTTTAAATTAAAAACTGATGTTTTGCATTCAAGATTAAAACTTCTTTCAACGACAGAATTTTCAAGTTTTTTTAAACTTTTTCATAACCGTAGTGAGTTGCACTAGAAGTAGACAAAATTAAAAGTAAAAATAATGGAATTTTGAAACTTCGAAAGTTTAACACGAAGGAACCAGGAAAAACAAATTAAAAATAATAAATTAATATATCGCAAAAATAATAAACTGAGTGATAGGGTTTCTCATTTAATTTCGACATATTTACTGAGACATGAAAATTCAGTAGTTAATCCAGTTGAAATTAGAATTAACTTGAAAAAAAATGCTATTACATTTGATGTTTTCTTTTCGTTCCTATGATTTTCACAATAACTTTTCAGGCATCGTTTTTTTTTCATACTGTCTCTGCCATTCTTAACTGCATATTCTTATTTTATCAAAATTTATTGAACGTCGACTGCTTTCATTTTGAATATAGAAAAGCTTGAGGTATTATCTCGAAATAATATTGTCCCGCGAGTGCAAAAACATATCTGAACCGTTTGTATCAACGAGTTTAAGAAATCTCTGCCAGAAATTTTGATTTTCATCGAATATTAATATGGATTTTCATCATTTAGTAATTATTAAAAAGCCTTTTAACATTCGTGACAAACTGACAGTTCTTTTAATTTATATTTATTTATATTTTATGAAAATGAATAAAATCGTTTTTTAAATGAAAAAAATAAAATATTTAATCAATTATTTTTTAATATAAAAAAACATTACATTTTTATTACGAGAAAAAGTTTTTTCAATACAAACAAACTTTCATGAATCAGCGGATCGATACTCATTACACAAACGCTGAGACGTACCTCAGCCATGAAAAGTCAGGTTTCTTTATCGCTCCACTGAGCTTTTTGCATTTAAGGAACTTGAATATTCACACCTGGTGTCAGTATTCTTGAAACTGTGACATCGAGTGGACTGGGAGCGTTGTTTTTTCTTCTCAGAGCGAAAAAGTTTGAATCCTTTTATTTGTTATTAACGAATATGAAAAATAAAATAATATGAAAAATAAAATAATTTTCTCGTGAATGAGAGTGTGTGGTTGTGACATAATTTCCTTCGACTTAGTAATTTCAACTTGAAAACAAAATCTTCAATTATGGATACGATGGAGAGAGAAAAGAAAAAAAGTCCTCAGGAATCGGCTAATCCACTCAGCCGATTATTCTTCTGGTTTGTATATTCCCTTTTCCCACTGAAAACTCTTTTTTTTTCAACTCACGACTATTGGCGTATGAAATTCAGATGTAAATTTGAAATTTTTCCGAGAATTTTCGAAGTCACTGTAATTAAAGCTTCGTAAGCATTTCTTATCAGTTGCGTGACATTGAATAATCTAAAGACTTTTTCTTTCATTGAATCACTTTCGATAGTATTATAAAAGTTCGAAAACTATCTAGTGGAATGGAAAATCTTTGATCTGATATTTTTTGGTGGCATTATCAATGTTATTATCTCTTAAATAATTGGAGTTTTTTTTTTCGAAAAACAAACTTAATGAAAACCGATGTATTTGGACGAGGACGAATAACATTGTCGTCACGTTTACCTTAAGTCAATATATGCACAGACGATTTCGTTCCAATTTATCGTCGTCGACATTCTGAGATGAATAAAAATGCTGCGAATATAATTTTTCAAATCCCCACGCTACCATTTTTTTCACCAGGTGGACAATGAAACTTTTTTGGGTTGGCGCTAAAAAGAGTTTAGAAATGGAAGATATTTATGATCCTTTGAAAGACGATGAATCTGAACGTCTTGGAAATAGACTCGAAAGGTGATTTAAAAAAAAAATGACTTTTTTTTTCAATAAGTCGTCGATTTCGATGCTGATTATTTTTTAGTACAAAAATAATGTTACAATATTTTCTAAGTTGAGTCAAAACCAGTCAAACATTTGTTATACTTACTTATTAAGAAAAATAACAATAAATAAAAGTAATTAAAGTTTCATCACATCAAAACAACACCGCCATTTCGAAAATAGTATTTTTCGAAAATTCCAAACCATTGAGGCAATTTTTTTTTCATTTTCAAATAACGTATCAATCAAAAAGTGAATTCGTATCTACGAAGATTGATATTATTTTTTAATAAAAAGAGAAACGTCAAAATGAAGAAATGAAGAAAAAAACGATGCATATTTAAAGTTATCAATAATTTTTTTGGCGATGGCAAAGCGAAAGTTTGCGGAGTGATATATTAAAATGTAAAAACAATCGGTCGAATGGGTTTTCTGTACGAAAAATACGCTTTTTGAGTCTGAAGCAGAATTTTGAAAAAAAAAAAAAATGTAGTTCATCTCAAAATCAGATTGATGTGAAAATTTTGCGAGCGAATTTAAAGTCATGTGTCATACCGACAAGCCGCCATGAGTGCGTAAGACATAGCAGTAAATTTCGAAGGTGAAATTTGTCGACAGGGTTCGCCCAAGAATAATAAAAAACTTTCAACTCCTGTTTGCTTTTTGTTTTTTCATTTTGATCGGACGAACGGTGTAGAAAAATGTGTAACTTGCGAAAATTTGAAAGGGTTGGATCCACAACCTTTTTGTTTGAAATTTCGTTTGAAAAGAAAAAAAAATGTTATCATCCAACAGAGAATGGAACATAGAGCTTGAAAAAATGAAAAATATGGAGTACTTGCTAAACGATGATGGGGAAAAGGTAGAGGCTCAACGTCCCAGTTTAATGCGAGCAATATTCCGAGCTTTTTGGATTAAATATTTGAAAGTTGGACTTTTGTTGATGGTGCAAGCTCTCGTTTTGCGTACGTTGCAACCGATTCTTCAAGGCTTAGTGATCATGTACTTTAGTGGCGACGATACAAAAGAAGTACCGACTCGAAATGAAGTACTTTGTTACGCAGCTGGTCTTGTATTGACAACACTGGGCGTTACATTTATCATGCATCACACGAATCTCGGTGCCCAACAGATCGGTATGAGAATAAGAGTCGCGTGCTGTTCCCTCGTCTATCGAAAGGTTAGTGAGAAATGTTTAATTTTTCCAATAAAACCCAAAACCATGAAAATTACTTGCAATTTTATGTTTATCATTTAAAAATAATTTTATGTTTATTTTTCATTTTTATGTTTATTTTTTATTTTTATATTTATTGATTGAAAAAATAATTTTTGATCTGTCAACTGTCGCGCTCGTAAGGGTTCGTTTCGTCTCTAAGAGAGTTCGGAAAACCCAAAAAGTAGTTTAAAGGAGAATCCAAAGATTTCCGCAATTTTTGCAAATACTCGATGAAAACAGTCGATGATAACGATGCTCGGGAGCTGCTTGAAATTCTAATCGTTTAAGCACCAGAAACTATCTTTTTCGTCACAAGTCGACATAGTGATGTTTAGATAGAGTGAAAAATGAACCTGTCCCGAGACTCTATACCGAGTCTCCTTTGATAAGAATCCGCCTGTGTCGTCGTTTCTTCCGATATTTTCTACTTTTTCAGTCTATAAAGGCTTCTGACGTATTCTAGAAACACGTGATGAAGATAAATAGGCACCGGATGTATAATTTATCATCATTTTTCAACCTTCAGAAGACTTCAAACCCAAAATATACTTGTCAATCACCTTTTTAATAACGAAATCAATTTTTTTAAAAGGCTAATTTCGTTCCTATCAAAATTTAATTCCAGCATATAACTATTTCAGAAATGAAGAGGGAGCAATTTATTTTAAGTAAATTTTTCAGTGATAATTCATTAAGCTTTTATGATCCAAAAAAATTTCAATGACGTGCCTCTTGATGCACGAAACGAAAACAATTATTTCCATCACTGTCATCTCGGTTCAGAAAATACATTCGAAACTTTTTTGACCGTAAACCCGATACGACTTTTCGTTTAGAATTAAAATAACGAAAAGAAATGAAAAATGAAGCAATCAGGAAAACTACAGGAGCGTTTAAATTTGTTGTTTTTTCTCTTGCTCTATTTGTAGTCACTGCGACTTAGCAAAACATCACTGGATCAAACTGCAGCCGGACAAGTAGTTAATCTACTCAGCAATGACGTTAATCGTTTTGACATACTTCCCATGTACCTCCATTACGTATGGATTATGCCGATACAAGTACGTAAGAGGAAAATGTTTTATCGTGCACCAATTACTAAAAGATTGTTGCAGCCATTATTTGAGATTTTTTTTTCCGATTTAAGCCCGATGTTCTTTTTTAATTAAAAAAAAAGTTTTTATTATTCCCGTTCAAGAAAATTGCCATTTTTTGCCTTCTTATAAAATGGTTTCATTTTGTCATTTCAATTGAAAAAAAAAAAAAAAAAAAATTGAAAGCACTCGTACATCGTATATATTCTTACGATTTTTTCAGCTGATTGTTGTGGGTTACGTCATGTGGGATAGTGTTGCTGTAAGCGCTTTAATCGGTATCGGAGCTCTTCTTTTATTGGCTATTCCGGTTCAGGGCTACCTCACAAAAATCAGCAGTAAGCTAAGATCGACGACAGCAAAGCTAACCGATCGACGAGTACAATTGATGAGTGAACTCATTGCTGGAATCCAGGTACGATCGTAAAAACAAGACACATATTTATTTCGGTATTTTTCGTTCCATGCAATTTTAAATCGATCTTGTCTTTTCAACAGGTGGTGAAAATGTACGCATGGGAAAAACCTTTTGAGATAATCGTATCACGTACAAGAGCACGTGAAATTGGAGTTATTAGAAAATCTTCAAACATTCGAGGTCTTTATCTCAGTATAATGGTCTTCACCGAGAGAACAACGCTCTTCCTGACTGTGGTATCGTTCATTTTGATGGGCAACACACTCACAGCTCATGTTTCATTTGCTCTTGCAACTTATTTTAACATTTTGCAAATGACGACTGCTATATATTTCCCACAAGCTCTGATAATGTCCGGCGAGGCTCTCATTTCGATTAGGAGATTAGAGGCAAGCATTAAACTTCTTTGACGAAAGATTTATCATCCTATTTGTTAAAGATCATTCTTGAGAGAAGTAAACAGTGCAACTAAATTTTTTTTCCTTCTGTTTTCATATGTTTTTGATTTTCACTGTCGTTATTAAGACGATTTAAACTTTTTTTTTAATTCTCAGGCTCATTATTTATGATCATGATTTATTACTGCTTCACAGACTCTCATCAGAAATTGTCTTTCACGTTCATGTCATTGTAGAAAATCAAATTATGACTAATGAGTCAGAGAATTGGTATTTTAATGTATCATCAAAAGGAAGTGTAAATTCCCTTTATCCCTCGTTGACACACTGGGTCATTTTGACCCGGGCTCATTTTTTCGTGTCACTTATCCCTCCCAAAAATATTTTCAAGGACTTTCACCAAAATTAACCATTTTTTCATTTTTGAAATAAGCTAAATTCTCCTATTCAACTAAAATTTCATTTTTGGATATGTCACGCGTTTAAAAAAAATTCACGGAATGAAAAAAAAATTCAAGTATTGCTACAGGAACTTGCGATTCTCTTTGATCACGTGATAAAAAATTAAAAAAAAATGTTTAAAATCGAGTTTTTCTATTTTGTTGAATAGAAATGTCTTTTTGAGTAAATTCGCAACAAAGTGATTGTGAAAAAATGTATATTTTTTAAATTTTACATTGGTTTGATCGTGAATGTCGATGTTTTCAGAAATTTTTGCTCCTCGACGAGGTATCAACAATTGAGAGCGTAAAAGCTTTGCCTCGACAGATCGTGGCACCCAAAGCTCAGGCGACGACTGTATCGAAACCGGTGGAGATAGAGTTTCACAGAGTTTCAGCAAATTGGATATCGGGCATTTTGCCACCAACCATTTGTGACGTTTCGATGAAGATTTCGCGTGGTGAATTATGCGCTTTGATTGGTCCAGTTGGTTCAGGAAAATCGTCGATTTTGAATATTTTACTTCGGGAATTACCACTCGGGGCTGGAACAGTGAAAATTCTTCAGGACGATGAAGATAAGCTCGCAGAGATGAAATGGATACGAGGATTTATCATGGACAATCCGAACTTAAGCGTGTCGTACGCGAGCCAAGACGCTTGGCTGTTCGTTGGAACAGTTCGTGAAAATATACTTTTTGGTCAGACTTATGACAAAACACGTTATCAAGAAGTAACCAAAGTTTGTTCTTTGCTGCGAGATTTTCGACAATTCCCCGAGGGCGATATGACCATCGTGGGCGAACGTGGAGCCGCCCTTTCCGGTGGTCAGAGAGCTCGAATTAACCTCGCAAGGGCTATTTATCGCAAAGCCGATTTGTATCTGCTCGATGATCCATTGAGCGCCGTTGACGCTCGTGTTGCTAGACAGCTCTTCAAAAATTGCATTCTCAATTATCTTAATGGCAAAACACGTATTCTTGTGACTCATCAACTACAATTCCTCAAACAAGCGGATACGATCGTCGTCATGAATCGAGTGAGTAATAAATAAACTATTTTATTCCATTTTTTATCTGTTTCAATGTGTTTTTTGTATAAATTGTCAAGTAATTTACATTGTCGTGAATCTGTAGTGACGTGCAACATAATCAACGAACTGGAAAGAGAAGCATTTCCCCACAGAGATAACTTTTTAGCAGGTTTACCCATTTGAATGGAACTTTTTTGTTGTTGCAGTGAAGAAACTCTCGATAACTTTGTTATTTTTCTAAGAGATTCATGCCTCGTTAAAGTTTCATTGTTTTTTAGACCACGATCTTCCCGAATATAAATCTTTAAGGGAAAAGAAAGTTTGTCCGTTCATCTGTACGCTCGAGTGGTTATTACTTGAGAATTACTGAACCATTTTCAATGAAACTTTCACAAAATGATGATTTCTAGTCCGCAAGACGATTCAAGCCATTGACACTTCTTTGCGTCGCTTATTACCAAGTAGAAATTTCATACAAACGGCAAAATCTCGACTTCGTGGTTCAAACGTCTGTCTTTTGCCTAAAAATCGATTTTTAAAAATTGAACATTGACAAAAAAAGACAAAGATTAATATTTTAATTTATTTGCTCGTTTTGTAATTTTTTCTCTTTTTTTTTTTTAGGGTGCAGTAGAGCACCAAGGCTCTTGGGACGAGATCTCGAAATCCAGTTGGGATATCAAGCAGCTATTAAATCGCAAAGAAGAAGAGAAAAATGAAATATCAGAAGTGGAGGACGCGATACCGGAAGAGAGTGGAAAGATTGAAGATATAAAAGAAAAACCGAATTCATCGTCTGTCGAAAAATGCGTGAGTTTTCGCAGTTCACAAAGAATGGCAAATGATTCGCAACCTAATGGAGTGGTGGATGACAGAAAATTCGTTCCTCCTTCTGTGTCACAATTTCAATCGACTGCTGTTTCACGAACATCTTCCGTTCGTTCGCAAGACAGTTTTTCTTTCGTGAGTATTATTTGTTATTTCATTTCCCAACAAGTCCGATGTCTTCGGATTGAAAAAAAAAAAAAAAAAACGTTCAAAATTCACTGTTTCCAATGATTTGGAAAGAAAATTGTAACAGACAAAGTTTTCCAATGACAATTATGACGAGGACACGTACATCAGTGGGTTTTCTTTCTCCATTGTATTGAATTTTTTTCGATGTTCTTTTCATTGAATTGTTTGAAATGATAAAAAAAAACGTAATCACGATTTTATGACAATGTGCTTTTTTACTTTATGTTTATTAAGCCATACGACGAAGATGATTTTGCATATAAAGCCGGAAATGGTGACCAAGAGTCAATGGCAATAGGACGAATGTCAGCTCGAGTTTACGGTTCATATTTTCGTGCCGGAGCTGGATCTTTTCTCCTGACACTTTTGATCTTGAATATGATTCTTGCTCAAATATCAACGAGTGGTGCTGACTATTGGCTGAGTTATTGGACTAATTTGGAAGCTGTTAGAACGAGTCTTCATAGTCCTGATGAAAAAATTTCTTTGAAGTTGTATCAATCAGTTGTGAACGATACGGTTTTCTCGTATTTTAATCTTCTGGACGACGATGGCCTTCTTCCCACAAACTATGCCATTTATGTTTACACTTTTTGCATCGTTGCTTGTATCGTTCTGACGCTTACGCGGAGCTTTCTCTACATGAGTATTTGCATGAGTGCAGGACGTTCCCTTCACAATACTATGTTCGCAAATATTATTCAAGCTACGATGAGATTCTTCAACGCCAATCCATCGGGTGAGTGAGCGATGAAAGAAAGAAAATGAATCAAAACTCTTTAGCAAGAACGATTATTTTTTAGAGTGATTTTAAGAAATTGTCCATTAACCAGAAACCCCTCCATTGAGATCAAAAACTACCACAAGTTTTTTTTTTTAGCGAAAAACGTGTTTTTTTTTACAATTTTTCAATCGTGTAGAGTTTTCATCATTAAATGTTGATCAATCACGAGTTTATTATACATCATTATATTCGTTGTGAAAAAACGAAGAGAATGGTGTACGCGAAACTTCATTTTCTCATGTGTGAGACTTTTTATGATGGAGAGAATATTGAGGTCGATTTCAATACCAATTGCCCATGATATCGTTTTTGGAAAGAGTGGATTCTGCAGTGGACTCTCCGACTGATTTATATATTGTTTTTACCTTGTTATTTATCGTTATTTTTGCGTGTGTCTTTTTTTTAAAAACACAAAATTGTTATTCAGGAAGAATCCTCAACAGATTTTCCAAAGATATTGGTGCAATGGATGAATTATTGCCAAAAGCTATGCTCGAAGCTCTTCAAATATTTCTCGTTATGCTGGGAATTCTTGTGATGGTTGCTGTCGTTAATCACTGGATGGTGGTGCCCATGATCATAATCGCCATTATTTTTTACGTCACGAGACTTTATTATCTCAATGCGGCACAGGATATCAAACGTCTTGAAGGAATCGGTGAGTGTTATAGAAAACACACATCTTTCGTCCGCATCTTTAACTTTAAATCAATTCCGAATGGCTGATCAGTTAATAATTCATGAAAATGGAAATTACATGATCTTTGATTGCACATACAGCCCAACGGGCTAGAGATAGAGCAAAAGGTCATAGGACTAAATTTGTAGAAAATCAAATTCTCTACAAAAAAGTTCTCGGTGGCACTTTTCTATCTTAAGAACTTTAGTCACGAGAGCTGATTGAAAAAAAATCTAGCGAACAGGCCAGACTTTTTTCAATTATTATTTTGATACTATCGTCAGAGGATAATTCTGTTTGAAAGGTTTTCTAAAATGCTCATAACAAAACCTTTGTAACAGTAAATTGAGAATAGCTCTGGTAAAAACTCAAATCGAAAGTTTATTTCTTTATCAAAAGAAGTACTGAGGCTCATTATTATATTTGGATCGAAAAAATGGTTTTCATTATAAGAGATTCGTTGTTGCAGCTAAAAGTCCGGTATTTTCTCATGTAAGCGCGACCTTGAATGGAATAACGACGATAAGAAGTAGTGGAAAAGAGATTCAAGGGATGTTACGAAAGGAATTTGATCGTTGTCAGGACCGTCACACAGGAGCGTGGTATTTGTACATCGCAACATCGTGTGCGTTCGGTTTAGCTCTCGATCTCGTTTCCTGTATGTTCGTCACGTGCGTCTGTTACTCGTTTATCCTCATTAATCCAGGTTCGTAAAAATGAATAATAAGAAAACGAAATAATCCTCGAGAAATCACGACGAAATTGCACTCCTGTCGTTTAACAGGTGACACTTTCAGCGGATATGTTGGATTGGCTATTACACAGTCATTGATTCTTACCGGAATGCTTCAGTATGGCATAAAACAATCCACCGAAGTACAATCACAAATGACTTCGGTTGAGAGAGTTTTACAGTACACAGATTTGCCGAAGGAAGGACCAATGACCTCCGTTCATCCTCCTCCACCCACGTGGCCTCAAAGTGGACGAATTGAAATGAAAAATGTTTTCTTGAAATACAATCCTGAGGATTCGCCGGTCTTGAAGGTAAGCAATGTTTGCAAATCGACCTACGAAAATAATGAATTCATTACGTACAAGAATTTCGCTCTCGAAGCACTATCGCTCCTGTTTTAGAAAATAAAAAAAGACTTGATTTTGTGAGAAAAGGAAGGTGGGCTTTTGTTTTTCAAGTTTTTCAACGACTCACAGTCATTTTCGAGAAATTCAATTTTTCAATAACGTTGCAAGAGCTTTCATATATTTAGCGAGATCGAAAAATCGAATGTTCAAAAATTTGTTCATTTCATAGTGTCACCGTTTGTATATTATTGCTTAAAAAATTTCCTTGTAATCGATGACATATTGCAGCGACAAGCTGAAAATTTCAAATCAGTTATTTATATGTCTAAATATCAAAATGCTGTTTTAAAAACGGTAAATATTTTATCGAGAGAACTATACAACTGATTGGAAGAAAATTTTTTACAGAGGCACTTCTAGGTTTCTATAAGCAAGAGAAGCTTGAGAAGTGATGATTCATTAAAAAATCCTGATTTTTATTACCCATTTAGAATTTGAACGTGATAATAGAACCGGGCTGGAAAGTTGGAGTCATCGGAAGAACAGGAGCTGGAAAATCTTCCTTAATATCAGCCTTGTTCAGATTGGCTGGGGATGGTATAGAGGGAGAGATAATAATCGACGAACGTGACACGGGCAGCATTGGTCTTCAAGAATTACGTTCTTGCATATCGATTATTCCACAGGAGCCAGTTCTTTTCTCAGAAAGTTTACGTTACAATCTCGATCCATTCAACAAATATCCAGACTCGGCATTGTGGGATGCGTTGCGTGAGGTCGAGCTCGGCGATGCTGCCTTGGATCAAAAGGTGACCGAGGGTGGAACGAATTTCAGTGTTGGACAAAGACAGCTTATTTGTCTGGCTCGTGCTGTTTTGCGGAATAATCGAGTACTCGTCCTTGACGAAGCCACGGCCAATATCGATGCTCGGTAAGATTTTTTTAAATTCACTACTTCATAGAGACATGAGAAATCTTTGGTAATTAGATACTTCCAGTGAACTCGAAGGATAAATTGACAAAAAACCTCATCAAATATTTGACTCTCTTCCTTTTTGAAGAGAATCAAAATAAAAATTTCGTGCATCACTCCAAAATGGGATTTTTTACAAAACGAGGTCAACCTTCAAGCCAAACATTTATTCATTTTGTCAATTTTTTCGTTGCATAAGTTTCCCTTCATGTTATTTAGAATTTTTAAAATCTTTTCCGCCTCTCTACATCCGCAATTTACTAGGAAGTTGAACAAAATTACGATAATTAGAGAATAATCAAAAAGGGTTTTCAGAAGTTGAGCATGAACATGAGTTTTGTTTGCAGAACCGACGCGTTGATACAGAGAACGATAAGATCAAAATTCGCGGAATGCACCGTCGTCACGATAGCGCATCGGCTAAACACGATAATCGACAGCGACCGTGTAATCGTGATGGATGATGGAAAAATAATGGTAAGTGAATGAAGTTGAATTTAGTCATGAAGTTCAAGGGTGTTAAAACATATTCAACTTATGTTTTTTGTTTTATTCAACAGGAATTTGGAACACCTTACGAGCTTCTTTTCGGAAAACAGAATTCGCTATTCTCACAAATGATACACCAAACGGGCGAGGCAATGACGAGAAGCTTGATGAACGTTGTTCAGAAAATGCATCAGCGAAACAATTCTCAAAGTCAAGTATCCTCTTTATAAATCTTAAATGTAAATAAAAATTTGAAATTCTAAAGCGTGTTGGGATTTTGAAGATTTAAACCTCCTCACGAATGATTAGAGTAGAAAATGCTCGATAGAACTTTTCAATTGTTCAGAACAGAACGAAGGGACACTCTCGGCTTAGCCAATCATTTAATATCGATTGATTTAAATTATGTTGTACAAAATGTATTTATTGTACTATACTTAAGTCTACAAACTTACATATGAAATTTCTTTTACCTATACCGAAGGAACGTGAGAGTTCAGCTTTTTTCCAAGCCAACTTCCATTATTTATATCTTTGTTAGTTTTTACAGTTGATCATTTTAGATCATAAAAAGGTGTGCTCGTCCACAGGACTTAGCGATCTCTCGACACTCGGCGGCTGAGTTACGAATATACTTTGTGGCTTCATGCTTGAGTTTGCCTGGCGAAAGAAAAATAAGATAAAAACGTTATAAGCGATTGATTTCTTTTTGAGTTCTGTCAAAACCGTAAGTTGAATCAAATGTTAAGGAGGAGAAATAATTTTAAGTAAGAAATGAGTCGACGGAAATCGTCAAACGCATTGAGATCGAAACGAAGATGAAGAGAAAATGATTGAACAATTCAACGCTATTTTTCACTTCAAATTCGTCGAAAACACACATTTTCATGAATTGGAACAAACGATTTTATAAAATTTATTAATTTTGAAGCTTGGAAGCGAATGTGAACACGGGGATTCGTTGAATAAAGATTTTGGAATGACAATTGAATAAATTTGGCGAATTACCTGAGTCACGATCGCGGTGTTCGCGTGACTATTGTTGGCGACGCAAACAACGACTCTTTTTGGAATTGCTGTAGTCTGTTGTTGGGCGAGATGCGGTTTCGGTTGTTGAACAGCGGTTGTTTGAGCGACTTTGATCTGTTGTTGCGGTTGGGGATTAGTCAAAGTCTGCAAGTTCTGCGTTTGTGGCGGTTGTATCGAATTGTTCGATATTCCTGAGCCCGTTGGAGTTTGCGAACGGGATTGAAGGATTACGAATTTTTGTCCACCTGCTGTTGGCGTCACAGCGGAAGTTCTTCCTGTGCCGAGCATTATTGGCCGCCCAGTGTGTTGTTGCGACGGACTCGGAGTCGAAACTGCAATGTTATCTAATCAGAAAGTCTTAGTACAACGATTTCTAGTTCCTCACGAAATTTCATCGACAATGAAGTTGTCTGTATAATAAAATAAAAGGCTGTGAGTACGGAGATTTTTACAGAGGGAAACTTAATGTTTTCATTGAAAACATTAACTATTTATTTTGGTTTGCGCAATTTCAATTTCAGATTGGTAGTCAGAGAGCTCGAAAATTCACGAGATCCAATTGCAAGTCAATTGTATGTTAGGAATATTTTATGATTCGGAAAGTTGAGAAAAAAATTTATACGATTTTGTAGAGATGAATATTTGAAAAGAATTTCACAGTCCAGTTTTGAGGCAAAGTTATAAGATCGTTTCTCACCAGCTTGAACGATACTTTTAGCCGTCGTAGTCGTCGGACCTTGTTGACTCGTTGTCAGAGTCGTCGTGGTCGATGGTGTCGTTGTCAAGGCAGTTGGTTGCGTTCGGGCTTTGGCGACCGCTGTACAAAGCATCGGTCCTATATATCCGTATTCCTGTTTATACTCCTCGACGAAATCCGGCGGTGACCTGATCGTTCTTAACACAGGAGCAACGCATTTCTGAAATAATTTCATCAATTTATTACTCTGACACGTATTTCGCATGAACGTTGATTCCTCGTGAGTTCATGAAAATGTTAGTTTTCCAAGTCTTTGCCAAAAGTTGGTTATAAATAGTTAGAGGTATGAGTTCGTACCAATAAAAGATTTCTAATGTGTCCAGCGGCATTTTTATCAGCATTCGACAGCGTGGCACCCTCGATGGAACTTTCCATTCGTTCGGAAATAATTTTGATTTTTGGTATAACCAAAGCCTTGATAACTTCGGGTCCTAGTTCGCATAAGCCAGCGATCGCGCCATACAGCGAGGCCGGTGGCGTCTGTGATTGAGAGTGAAATCTTATTACGAAGAATCTTAAAATACCTTAATTTTTAAGTCAAATTTACGATTAAATTTTTATTCTGATAGCAAATAGTTAATGAAACTTTTCTCTGCTTCGATAACACTCACTTGGCTATTTTTCGCTAGAGCTTGACTGTACATTCTAGTCACTCTGGTTTGCACATTATTCGTAGACGTATTGAAATTGCGACATATTTGGCCCATCAGTCGTGAGGCGAAATCGCGAAGGGCCCAGTGATTATCGAGCTCGGGTCTCATGCACAATTGTCGTGAAACTATGCACGTGGCTACGGACGGTATGAGCTCGTGGAGCTGTAAAGAAATAATAATTTATCAAAAAAAAAAAATTAATTATTCTTTTCCACACTCGTTGAAACGGAAATTCGAAAAAATGATCAAGTTTTTGAGCTTGTAGTCTCTCCAAGACGTGGTCTTACAGAATTGTTCAAAAAAATCCACATTTTATGAAATAACACTTATTTAAAAGAATTAAGAAATTTGACGTTTTAGTTCCGGGTATATTATCTGATAAATATGGGAAAAGATATCTCAAACTCTGAACTTCATGTTGAACTTTTTTCCCGAAACATGTTTTAACATTCCTGTGTAAGATTTGACAATCAATATTATTAGATTATTCTGCAAGCAAGATCCAAGAGTTCGAAAATTGACTGTAGAGCAAACTTTTGAACATGACTGTGGAGAGACTATTTCCTTAATCATATGGTAATGAAAATTTGAATGAGACTCACATATTTTTCCAAATAGAGGCTGGGATTATCGAGCAGGGCTTTGACCATTCTCATAAGATAAATGAGAAGAGCAAGATTGTTTTGTACAACGTTGACACGAACTCCTTCAGCAATAAATGTACACATTCTCGCGAGCATTTCGTGTAAACCGGGATCAGCTGAGAGGGACTGCAAAGCCTCCGCTCTTCGAGCTTCATCCGCACCCACGCATGCTTCCGTTATTTCTTTATAATATAATTGTTGTTCGACGCTCAATTCGTGGGTCGCTAATTGTTTGACATGAACAGTTTCAACGTTTCGAAGTTTTTGACTCTTTCCCCCACCGCCTGGCTTGCCAACACCCATATTCTGATTCTTTGCTGAAAGTTTTGTTGTGGGATCAACACTCTCCAATTTTTGTGCATCTGTAAGTAATGAAAAATACAATTACCGACCGGGACAAATTATAAATAAACATATTGCGACAAAAATCAGTAGTCAGTTCATAATTATTTACCCTTTGACACCGGAGGTGGATTTTCTGGAATCGTAGGCTGAACTCCATCTATGCAAAGCCAATGAGCTCTCAGAGTTATTTCTAGTGGCAATTTTGGACAGTTCTGACCGCCAGCCATTGACAACATCTCATTGAGATCAATCTCTTTCTCTTCAACAAAATGTAATTCTCTACCACCTCCAGAGGCGAAACGAAAGGGTATATGATCTTTTGAAAAGAAGCCATAAGTGGGCTCGATATTTTTTATTTTAAGAGCATGATCGATATCATGAGTCGTCATGCGTTGACGCTTTCCGTGCCTCATGAATTTCGCAGCATCCTACGGATAATAAAAAGAAAGAAAATACATTTTTTTACCATATTTCCAAAATGTTTTTGAAAATTCTGGTCTTTGAACATGTTTTTCACAAAGAAATTTGGAAAATAATTAACCAATTTGTCCAAGCCTCAATATTTCTTACGTTTATAGAAGGTTTGATGGAATAGAGATCATATGGTACTTAATTTTTATTTCATTACTAAAATTTAGTACGAAAAATTTGAAAATATTGACCTAACCTCACTTTTCATTTGTTTGTCTGTTTCGTCGTGATTATAATTGTATGAGTTACATGTAATTTCATAGAAATGGAAATTCTTCAGTGTCGATTGGTAAAAATTGAAGAATGAGCATTATCGGGGTTGGAAAACTCATTACTTGTGAAGATAACAAATCGTTGGTTGGTCAATACTTTTGCAATGTTCTAAAAGCCCATAAAGCGTGGAGGAAATAGGGGGTCAGAGGAAGTTGAATAGCAAACGATGCGTACAGTGTGTATAAAGTTTGAAAATGATTGTCAAAATCCCCATAATCCTATTGTTGAGAATAATAAACGAACCTGAATTATTTCCTTCAGCCTGTAACTCACGTCTTCGGCAAGATCTTTGGCAGCCTCGTCCGGCAAATTACCAACGCCAATACTTTCGGCAATAACTTTCATAGACTCCTGGGACAGAGTCGTCCCGTAAATAGAATCACCGTCATTCATATTGTACGCACTATTGCCGTTGCAACCCATATGTCACGAAAAATATCACTCCACAACCCACCTTTGCACTTACATTTGTTATTATTGCATCTATCGGTATTAAGGTGCCTTCTCAAGGTACCTTTTCATACTAATGCTGGACGCTAGCTTCAAGCCACGCTTCAAGCGTCAAATCGCGTCACGTGACTTCCTCCTCCAGAAAACGAGCGTCAAAAAAAATGGTCACGTGACCGTGTGGAGCGCAAAAGCTGAGCTGTCGATCATGACATTGGCTAGTCAGTAAGCGACCTGTCTTATTGGCGGAGCAGCATAGGCACACAATAAGATGGAGCTTGATGTCCTTGAATAAAAAAAATAATAACAAATATAAGAAAACAGATCATCGAACGGCATAAAAATTAAACTATCGCGAAGTAAACAAAAAAATCCAACAATGTAGTGCTATCTTGCATCGGCTCGGAATTCGCGATTTGTTATACATCCAACCATCTTATGCAAATATTATTGTTACTTCCCAAAATTCACTGTTTCTATTCGAGTTTAAAGTGAAAGTTCGTAGTTCCGTGTATAAAATGAAATCTCTGCATACAGAGAAGAATTGATAAACAGTAATATATAAAAATTATTGGATCGCGCAAGCGCCGCTAACCTCAATACTTTACATGTTATATGGGCAAGAAACCACATATAAAAATCTCATAGAATATTATAATAAAGATTTGTCAGTTTGTAAATACGTGTTAAATCTTGTGGAAAAACAATCACATCGTAACAAAAATAACGTACCGAATAAATCATCGATTGATCGTCACGTACCAACGAATTGTTGACATTCTTTGACGACAATTCGATAATGAATCATCGATCTTGTGCTCGATTTCCACCGTTGGAATAATAACGAAAAATAACGCGATCGTAGCAACAAACAACCCTTATGAGATGACAGAAAAATCAAGAAAAATCATCACCAGGTTCCATCCTAGTCATGGCGAAAATATTATACTTTCTGACGAAAATACTGTCGCGTTTAGGAAAACAAGCTTCGCCAATGCTCTCACTTTTAGTGAAAATCCATTGCAACCGGGTGAAATTTTCTTACTGGAAATAGAAAAACACGAACTCGGATGGAGCGGACACATGAGACTTGGCCTCACACAAATTAATCCTGCTACCGCCGATCGTAACGGTCTACCAGAATATGCTTTACCAAATCTTCTCACAATGGGTTCCAGCTGGGTTTTCACCATCACGCAAAGTCCTCATACAGTATTTTCGAGTTTTGAAGGCATCAATGGATATGGTAAGTGCTTTTGTACAGAATTTTTAAACCGTGCTTTTCTATAAAACTCAGATACATGTTTTGCAACGGATATTATGTTCCGGTCAAGTGAATCTCTTCAATATTTTCCCTGTCCTTCATATCCCCTACAAATAATATCTTGAGCCAAGAATTAAGACAATTTTCCCTACAAGAATAGATTTTACCAAAAAATTTTAATAAGATATCAAATGCATGATCAGATTCGAGATAAAATTGCAGAAATACGAAAAAAATGTTCAACTATTTGAGAATATTTTGAAAAGACAGAGATATTCAGGAAAAAAAAAATGCAATATTTCTAGAAAAAGGGGTTTCACAAATTTGAAGAATCTTGCTGAACAACAAAAAAAAATCAGGAAAATTGCAAAACCATGAATGGTGCTAAGAATTTCTAGAAATTTTTTGTTTCCTCTGACCGAAGCAGACTTTTTGCAATTTAGGTGAATTGAATATATGTATTTTCAAAAATATAGCGGTTTTTTATATTCTGGAAAATATTCTCTAAGTTTAATGAATTATTTGTCTTCAATTCATTCCAATTTTGCTTCCTTTCACCAAAGTTCTCAAGACTGATTAAAGAAATCAGTGTAAAAAGCTTAACAAACGCAGTAGATGACTTGTGACAATGTTGAATATGTTTTACTTACTTTTATTTGATACCTGATTGTTTTGCGATTTATCAGCTCAAGAATTGGATTATCTTTATAAAATATTGGTTTTTGTAGGCAAAGGAATCCCGAGTCGAGAGAAAAAGCTCATGACTGATGGAGTAAGCGTACACACCCCACGAGGAGTAATTCCCTTTGCTGCATTGAGACCAAACACGGTTGGTTCTTCGCAAAATTTATTGCCCACCGAGACTGGATCTCGAATCGGCGTAATGTACGTTCCTCAAGCTGGCTCGGACAAAGCGGATATGCATTTTATCGTAAACGGTGAAGATCAGGGTGTTTGCGGCACGGACATACCTTATAAAGCTGGACCTTTATACGCGGTGGTCGACGTTTATGGTACCACGAAGCAAGTTAGGATAATTCAGTTGTACGAAGGTGAGTACAACGCACAAAAAAAATCCAAGATTTACTTTCAAAAAACAAGAATTTTGCAAGAAATTATAAGAGAATTTCGTTTTTTTTTTTTTAGTTTTGAGTTTACAGAGCGCTTGTCGAAACGCGATTCTCCAATACACGAAGCGAAACACCGTGAATTCATTGCCATTGCCACAAATGTTGAAGGATTATCTCCTCTGTCCGATGTAGTAAGGTGGCACAAAAAAAAGTGAGAAAAATATGGAAAAAACGAGGAAAACTCAGAGATGAAAAGGAGCAAGGAAATTGAAACAGGAATTGTCGAATGCCGGCTTGTTCGTTGTCCACAGAAATTCATTAAGGCTGCGCCTTTATTTCAAAACAATTCATTTTTATTATTTAGGATCAAAAGCATTTTTCTTTTTATTCATTAAACAGTTACATCGAACAAATGCAAACGCAGAATAGTCCGAAGTTTTGTTATTTAAGTTGAATTTTATGAAAGACTTGATGAAGAATGCAAAAAATTCAAGTCGAATTGACATTGTTTGCTTTTTTCAAAACAAATTTCCACAATTATCATCAAAAGCGTTTATTTTTGAACGAA
The DNA here is from genome assembly GCA_948107755.1 of Campoletis raptor. Classification (NCBI taxonomy): domain Eukaryota; kingdom Metazoa; phylum Arthropoda; class Insecta; order Hymenoptera; family Ichneumonidae; genus Campoletis; species Campoletis raptor. The sequence continues at coordinate 6,998,655 of OX403630.1, read as the reverse complement.
ATATTTTTTAAATCGTAAAAATATTGCCAACTTTTTGAATAAACGAAAATACGTTTATTTCATTTATAAAACTTTTGTACATTCTCGAAAACGGAAATCCATGCAAATTTTAAGAGGGTGGGTTACCCTTGAGAGGCTAAGAAATGAGCACGTTTACAAAATGACTTTGTACTCCAAAAAATAATGGTGAAGAGATGATTTTTTTCAGTTTTGATAATTTTTATCAAAAGCTTCAGTATGGAAATGAAAACTTGGGTATAATATGATTACCCATTAACTATTTAGTGCGCAAAATGCGATTTCACTTTTTTTGCACACTAAATAGGCGTTAACGTTTTTGTTGTTGTTCAATATCAAAGATCGGTTCGAGCAAACTGCAGATAACCGATGACTGCATCTCTTTTCAAATTTCCATTAATTCGATGTTTTCGAGATTTCATGTCCACAGTTTCGAAGACTAAGCTCCATAATTTATGCGATAACTTAGTTGCTGATGGAGTTATTTGTTTCCAAATACAAGCTGATAACAAAAACAATCAAAATTAACGAAATATCATATTTATACCTCGATTTGTTGGTCCGCGAATGAATTGTATAATCAAGCTTGTTTCTCAACCGTTCAAGGATAGTTTACTTCCTTAATAATTCAGTGGAATGCCTCGTACAGCCATACACTATTAAGATTTAAGGAAATCACAGTTGTATGTTCGCAAGAGCTTTTACTGTAGCTCTCGTCAAACAGAGAAAAGAAAGAAAAAATCTTTATTTAGTACACGCTCATATCGTGCGGTACAAAAATTGAATGAACGAATGAATGAGAGAGTGACAGAGAAAGATAAAGACAAAGAGACGGAGAAAGAATGAGTCACATCATTCGCCCTACGTACATGTGATTCGTTATGTATGTATAACCCAATCAGACTAATGGTGTAAACAATTAAAGTTATGCATTTTTGAAAATAAATCTATTTGTAATAAGAAAAAAAAAATTCTTTCCAGAATATTACAATTATTCGTCCAGTGAGGATCCTTTAAATAATATATAATAATAATAATAACAGCAATAATAATAATATTTTGAGCTCAATAATTGTTTTCGATGTAAAAATGGCTTTTACTTATGACGAAAAATCCTTAAATCAAGCCAATGACAATGACATATCAAAAATCCTTTGAAAATTTCAAAAACACTTAATGTTTGTATTTCGAACGAAAAGGAAAAGGTTACAAAATATACGATTCCATTATTACTGAAATAAAGCAGGAATATTTAATAGGAAAAATGTTCGGAATACAGAAAACTATAACTTTTTCATGTATGATTAAAAAATCAGTGACTGACGTTGACAATTGGTGTTTTCATAGAGGGATTCGGAACGAGAATGGTCCATATTACGACGTAAATGAAGAAATAACTGAAAAAAGTTATCCAGTTTAAAATAAGAACGACGTATTTCCAGCTACTTTCTTCGTGCTCAAAATCAACGAGATTGTCATCATGTTCAACGTCACGTTTTTCGATACTCGAACATGCTCGTCGATCACGCATACCCAGAAGTACTATTTGCCCAATTCTGTATCTCAACAATAACGATATTGTCGAGGAAATCCATTTTGGTACAGAATTTGTGGACTTGCGAAGACTTGCCAGAAATATCGTGAGGAGAAGAGCAACGATTGCCAGACCGAAAGAGTTCATGTAGATGAGCACTGAGAAAACATTAAAAACAAAGTAATTCTTTCATTTGACACATAAAAATAGGTTGAAAATGATTAAATAGGAAAAAATTTTATTCGTTCAAAACTGTTGGAACAATTGGGAACAAGTTTTTCGTGGCGTACAACAAATATTTTGTAAACGACTTGAAATTCTTTTTTTTTCCATTGAAAAAAAATGCAAATTCTTCGAAATGTCATTTTTTAAGCACGAAAAACTCGTTTTACTAGTCCAATTAAAATTTTAATTCAAATTTATTAGTTCAAATAAATTCATTTTTTTAAATTTAATTATTTGATTTTATTTCAATTTAATTATTTCTAGTTTGCATTTAAATTTTATAAATTTAAATGTATGTAGGTTAACGAAACAAATTTTATTACCTATGTTCGGCAGTGTGTTTATATTTTGAGGTAAAATGCTATTAAGATCGTCGATAGATAACATGTGAATTATTGGATTCAAACATGCAAGTGCAAGACGTTCCTTGGATTCAGGATCAAGACCTACAGTCATCAGGGTTATGATCGTTATAACTGAAAAGTAAATTCCACCTTGTGAGTAGATGACCATTTTTTTTCTATTGACACAGCATTTTTAACAAAATATATATAGCAGTGAGTTTTTGACAAAAAAATTCTGTTCAAGTGAACATTTTCTTCTCAGAATTTTGAAAACGCTGCAAATAACAAAAAAAATAAAAAAAAAAACACTATCAAACAACGTGTTACGTTTTATTAGAAAATTAATCGAATAACTTCAATAACTTCTTACGTATTCCAGGCACAATGCATCTTTTTGACAGTTGAGGATTAATTCTGTCGACTATGAAATCTACCGAAACTTTTGACAGTCTTAACGTTTGCCAATACTTCGATGGAAAGTGTTCGAAAGCTACACGAGAAACCGTGATTTCCCAATGACCACGTATGTTGAGTATATGCGTAAAGGCCTATACGAAAAAAAAGACTCGATTAAAGAGATTGTTAATAAGGACTCATAGCAGTGACTACCCTAGTTAAATGGGTCTTGACATTTCCCAACAGTTGTTTGCAACGTTCAACACATAATTTAATTAATCGACGCTGGATTCGTCGTGCAGTATGTTTTGTTAACGTAGAAAAATATTTATAACTAAAGATTTGTTTAACCATTAACTGATAAATGCAAAATTCCATCAAGTCTTATGTCAACCGATATTTTCAGAAGAATAATTTGTATTTTCCAAGCGATTTTGACGTATGAACGCTTATTTTCTTCCTCAAGAAATTCTCTACAAAAGAACTGTGTCAATTTTTTTTTCAACTTCGCCGTTTCAATGTTACAGTCGATCACAAGAAAACTGTCTCATAAACTAATAGTTTTTATTTAAAAATGGACAAGTTTTCAAAAAAAAAATCGACACAGTGAATTTGTAGAGAATTTCTTAAGGAACAGAATGAGCCTTCGTGCGTTGAAATCGTTTAAAAAACACGGATTATTCTTCCAAAAATATCGATAAAAATATGACTTTGTAGAATTTTGTATTTATTATTTGATGATCAAACATATCTATAGTTATCAACATTTTTCTAAGTTTACAAAACATCCTGCAAGACGAAATCAACGTCGATTAATTAATTTATGTGTTAAACGTTGCACACAACTCTTTTGAAAAATTAACACATGTTTGACTAGGGAAATCACTGCTATAAATCCTTCAACAAAATATACCGAAATTTACTTATTTAAAAAGAAAACAAAAGAAAAAAAAATACTCTCTTAAATTTGATAGATCAAACATTGTTGGAAAACCGTACCGCTTCATTCATTTCCGGTGGTTTAAACACTATAAGATTTCTCGTTTGTGTCCACGCTGTTAAAATAAATGTGCAATTATGTCGATCGTAAGGCCAAAGCGTGAAATCATTTTCACAGGTGATTGTATTCCGTAGTCTTGGATTACACATGATGGTGCCCTTGTGATCAACGCCGCACAGTGTTTTACGATTCAGAATATCTTCATCGGAATGCTCATGAGTTCTGAATAATCAGCGAACAATATTTTATAAAAAAATAAAAAAATGTAACAAAATTAATATATTAATTGAAATATAATTAATTATGAATTAATGTTATTATTAGTGAATCATTGAAAAAAAACTAACAGACTTTTCACTGCAATTATTGGTGTCAAAATGCTGGAAGAGGGAATTTCGAGATAATAAATATTGTCAAACTGAGCAGGATCCCACGTTAAATGTTTGTCGATCCAAGTCTTGAAAATAAAATTTCCATTCATAATAAAAATGAGCTTAAAAAATAAAATAAAATAAAAAAACAACAACAAGTAAATAAAAACACAGAAAACAGTTTTTTGAGCTTACTAGGTACATCGAAGAGTCGAGTTCCAAATGATATTCGTGCTCGTTCTGCGAAGGAAAGGTCAAAATAATAATGTAAGTGAAAATTATAGAAAGCAACGAAACAAATAAGGAAAATAATTAAAATTTTAGACAAAATCTAAAAAAGGGACTGTACAATGTAGTCCAAAGTTGCAACTAATTCTCGTAGTCGTTTTTACGAAAAAAGAAAACAACAGTTAACATTGAAAAGCAGAAAAAATGGATAAAAACAAAATATTCAAAAATCTTGTAAAGAAATCTATCGTTAGCATCAAAGTGTTGAATTCCGAATATATTTCGAGTTTGTTCTCAGACGAAAGGGTACCAAAGATAAAAATTGAAAAGCTTAGAATTCATTGAATCGAAAAGTTGACAACGCGTGAAAAAATCGAAAACAAAACAAAAAGTGAATAAGATTAATTACGGAGAAAACATACCATGCCTGCGAATGTTGGCAAAATTTCAAAACCGACAGCCGTCGAATTACTTTTAGGAGCATCCGCGCTCGAAGGATAACGACAAAACAAATAATTTCTCAAGCGAATAACCGGCGATTTCGTACGGAAAACTTTGCACTCCTCGGTCGTTTCGGCAGCAAGCGTTAGTGCAAATATTGAAGATTTACCAATAAAAACAAAGAGGCAAAAGAAGGTGATGGATTTTTTCATTGTAAACTGTTGGGAAGTTTCGTACGACTAACACTCGACGGTAACATCGGACCTCGACTGACCTGTGATGGATGGCCTTTTAGTAGTTAAAAAAATGCTTATCAAACGCCCCGCGAAACTCGATACTTCAAATGATCTCGCGAACGTCGTTACACCCCCTTAGCCCGCGGATTAACACGCACTTCCTGATTAACATCCCTTTGCTGACCTTCCATTAAATTATCCATATGAGTGCGTTTATTAAATATATCAAGAATCCGGTCCACGCGAAGTGGTCAGAGGAATATTATTACTGATAACAAAATAAATATTAAAAATATAGCAAAAAAAAGGAAACAAAAACCAAAAAATCTTCGTAACTGGCGAATCTTTAGTTGAGGTTTAATTTGGTAGATCGACGACCTGTCAAATAAATGTTAAATCTTCACAACAATTGTATGTATAAGTTTGATACAATACTGAAAAAAAATTGAAAAGATTAAGGGGAGAAACCACATTAGGAAGCTTATTTTCGTTGATTCTTTAAGATTTTTTTTTCGTGTGTAAAATCAATTAGAATTCAATAAAGTTCCGACATTATTTCAATCATGTTTCGATGAACTGTAATGTATTTTTTAAAATAATTTCAATCGAAAATGGAAGAGTTACGCCCTAAAGTCCGCTGATGGGCGTAGTCCAGAGTTTTCCGATTTCGAAACGTGTAGCCATCCCAATTTTTATCTGACATTAAAAAATGATTTATTTTCCATTGATAACTTATTTTCTAAAAATACGAACTAACTTTTGAGACGATATCATGATTTTGAAGGTGCCTTTAGTTGCTTAATTAATAAAAAAATATTGCGAAAAGTGAAGAAAATTTTTCCAAAGCTTACTAAACTTTTAATTTACATTATTTGAGATTCATCTTTTATAAAATAAGTTATCAATGTAAAATAAAAAGTTTTTAAATATCAGATCGAAATTCGAATGGCTACACGTGTCGCAATCGAAAAACTCTGGACTATGACCGTCAGCGGACTTCAGGGCGTAACTCTTTCATTTTTGGTTGAAATTATTTTAAAAAATTCACTACAGTTTATCGAAATATGATTAAAACGATGTCAAAACTTAATTGAATTTTAATTAATTTCACTCAACCAAAAAAATTCTCAAATATCACCGAAAATGAGCTTCCTCACCCCCACCCCCTTGATAACGAAATATTTACGGAACCATAAACCGATAAATGCAAAATTCCACCGTCGCATTTTTATCGACATTTTTGGACGAAAAATCCATATTTCTCGAGCGATTTTAATGAACCACCGCTTATTTAGTTCCTCGAAAGATTCTCTACAAATTCATTGGGTCGATTTTTTTTCTGAGCTTGTTAACTTGAGAAAAAAGAGCAATTTGCTTACGCGATATTTTGTTTGTGGTTATTTGTCGATGCAACGGTATAAAATCGTGAATAAATCGAAACCTTTATAAATGGCGCGTCGACTCGAAGTCAGAACGTAACGGAAAAGACGGAAATCTCCAGTAAAGTTTTGTCTTGCTTGGCTCTTTTTTATACTCAACGTGACGACGCTGCTGCCGCGTCTCTCAATAAAAATAAGTAAATAAATAAATGATAGACCGAAGGATTTATTTTTGGATAAAAACAAATTTATTTTCGTGTACATACAATTATGAATTAGACGATTTTTATTTCGTCATGAACTTATTCTAAAAAGGAAAAAAAAATCAAGAATAATAATGATTCTCGATGACTTTGGACCTAACGGAACCAGTAGTTCGAAGGAAGTTCTTTCGGGCTGCTTGGTGGCAAAACGATCATTAACATAATGAGATAAATGAGAAAAGAGATAGTGAAAGTGAACCACTCAAGAATCGTTGCAAATTCTTGCCAAGTACGATCTTTTGGAGTCTCAGAAATTGTTGGATTACTCTCGTCCTCCAGTATCGAAGCATCCCTTTTTCGCTCCAAAATATTCACCTTCAGTAACGTACCAATAGGCGAATTTAAAATGAAATTAGTAAATGACATCAACCACATTGGTGCTGGCACATTGATTTCTCGTAATTTACGAAGCAAACACGTGACTATTAATGCTGTGGCTGCCAGTCCGATTGAAACCTCGTAAAAAGTCACTGCAACATTAATTAATGACCAATTTTTTATTGCAATTAAACAAATAATCGATATAAAAATGTGAATATGATGAAAAAAAATTTACGTATTTTGGGCGTTGTCTCAGAACCGGAAGATGGAAAGTACCAATGCAAATCAAAGAGTCCAAGTATGTGGCAAATGAAATTGATACAAGCAGCAAGAATCCTTTCGAGCGATTGCGAATCAAGCCACAGGACTATAAGTGTCAATACCATAAAAACTGAAATTCAGAAAAACGAACGAAGCTTTGTAAAAAAATGATTTAAGTTCAAATCGGTGAATAAAATACATACAAGTGGATAATATCCATTAAACAAAGAACTGTAAAATTGTGTAAACGTAATTTTGCTGACATTTTTTTCTTCATTTAATTTATGAATGTGGATTAATTCCAAATTTCAACGAATGCTAGTTCTTAAAAAACGATTTTCACATAGAATTTTGTAAACATTAATATAAATGAATATTATTTAATTTCTTATGAATTATAGAATTTTTCGTATTAACCTTTCGTTTAAAAATTACAATCGTTAAGACTTTTTTGAACTTTTGTCCGCAAACTTTTCGGCAGTAGTCAATGTGTCAGCAAATAAATGACAGCATTTTTAATTGGGTGAACAACATCATTTGCCAGTTATAAACATAAAAAAAACTTGAATCCTCCATTTTTGATGCAAAAAAATGGATTTAAATTCATGAAGAAATATTTTTTTTTCGTATGTTGAATTTTTGGTTTTGAAATAATAATTATATTGGTGATTATTACCGAATGCAGGCAAAATGTAAACAATGGCGAGTCTGGTGCTGTGTCTTCGGAGTACAACGGTGATCAATACGCTTAATTCACCTTCGTCTTTCTCTGCTCGAAAATATTTGGGTGCTCCACGTGCGATGTGGATGTCCCATTGTTTATTAGGAACGAATGACTCCATAGAGATCTACCAGTAAAATGAAAAAAAAAAAAAAAAAAAAAAAAAACAAAAAACAACAAAAAACATACGTGGCATCACTAAATATCTTGATTCACTATGAAACAACAAAATAATTTAAAAATAAATAGAATTTTGAACAGAAAACTTTGATTTGGTAATCGTACAGCTTCCGGTGGAAAATGCAAAAGCATCTCGTTGTGATAAAACGTCCAAGCACCCAATTGGAGCGTGCAGTTGTGTCTGTCATAAGGCCATTCGCTATAATCAGTTGGACAGTGGCTCGAATATTTCGTTGGTATGACGCACACGATTGTACCATCAAATTTTGCTATGCAATCGGTGTATGCCATCCCCCAGTCATGTTCAGGCAATTCTCCACTGAATTAAAAGCAAACAAACAAACAAAAAATCAAATTATTCGAAAAATCTTCATCTTTCGAGATTCAATTAAAGTCTGTGTAGTTAAAAATCAGGAAAAAATTGTGATTAAGCATCATAAATGATAAAAATAGGTAGGAAAACAAATGATAAGTTTCCGGGGAAAAATTTGTATTTTTGATGATTTCATTGAAATGAAATATTAATTGGAATATTACGATGTTTTTGGTTACCAAAAAATTGCCAAATTGCAACATTTACGTGACAGTTTCTTCAGATTTGTTTTTATTTCTCGCTTTGACAATTTTTTTTTTTTATTTTACAAAATTTAATGTTGTTATTGCTGTTTTTTTACCCACCCATTGAAAACTGTCAAGTCTGGTTTCCACACTTCGTAACTCCAAACGTGCACGTCTTTTATGTTGTCCCATTTAGAAGGTTCCCACGTGAGATGAGCGTCTTTCCAGCTCTAACACAAATAAACCATTTTATTAATCATAGAAATTATATCTGTCGGATTTTAGGAAAAGGAAGATGTAAAAGGGGGAGAAAAAGAAATGTGGGCCAGAATAAGATCCGGAAATATAGAAAGAGCAGGAAAGAAAGAAGAGAAGAAGTGGAAGTGCGTAGAAAATGTGAGGAACAAGACGAGACATTAGAACAAGAAGGGCAGAGAGTCGGTAACAGAAAATATAAGAAAAAATTTGGAAAAATGGATTAAAGAAATCGATGTAGGAAATATTAGGGGGGAAAGTGATAAGATTACTAAGAAGGAGGATCCATAAGGGAATTCGTGCTTTTCTTAGAGAAGTGGAGGAAGAATGGATAAAGAAAGATTTTAGAAACAATGAACGAGAAAACAGAGGAATAAAGGAGAATGGGAAAGAAGAATGGTTAGATATAAGATGTAAATAAAAAGTAGCAATGAAGTTTTTATAAGCTTTGTAAAAGACTTTTTAAAGTTGTGCCAATAAAACTCAATTATTATTATTATTCGTATAAATATAAAAATTTACACCCATGACGTTCCCATCCAATATTTATTTTCAGTCAGAAATTTCAATTTCGCCGAATGAAAAAGTCGAATTTTCCAAATTGAGTTATCGTTGATTGAGATTAATTAGAGCAGTAAGAAAAGGCAGTTGGGCACCACACAGACATGTTAACTCAAACTTGTTGAAGCTGATAATTTTTTGTTTTGTTTTTGTTTTATGGTCAACGAGTATTATTCAACTCACCAATGACGTCCACGTGAACAAGGTAAGAATATTATCCTCCTCTGACTGAAAATCGAAAAGCCATACAATTAGAATCTTCGTAGTTCTATTTATGACGATATGATTTGACAATTCCGGATTCTTGGGTTTTCGAAAATTGGATTTACAGGGGTCCGGGGCAAGATCTGTTTTATTTTCGATCTTAAAAATGTTGTAGTGTTTTTTTTTTAATATATAGATATATGGATAAATAATTTATAGGGACTTTCTTCATCATTGTTGATGAGTTTTATTTTTTTATTTTTTATTTTCATACGGCGACGTTTATGGCCATTTTCTGAAAGACACCTCCATCGAATGTCTGAACGATTGTTTTTTGTTGAGTTGTAATAAAATCAAATTTTTTATCTTCAAAAATCGAATCTCCGGGTTTTCGGCAACTGGAGGAGGGGAGGAGTATCAAACGTGGTATAATTTTTGAATAAAAAATCGGGTAAATCGAGACGTAAAAAAAACTTGATTCATGATATTTTCGTCATCTTTTGAGAAATTTTTTTAAACATCATCGAAATCATTCCAGAACGAAGTTTTATTTTGGTTTTGTTTCTCTTCAATCAGAATTTCAATGTCAAAATGAGCGGCGTTTCCAGTTTTAATGGATCGAAAATACATTGAAATGTTTTTTTTTTTTTTTAATATGAATACGAAAAGAAAATCTTAGAAAATAAATACATAATGAAAAAAATGAAACAATTAGTAAACTTACGAAGTCAACGTACTGAGGAACCATTTTAATATCGATGTTAGTTGATTCGCTATCCCCCAAAATGGGCCTGACGAACGAGTCATATTCACAAAAAAGATGATCCTTGAGGCGTTTCGCAGTCGATTTTGGTGCAACATTCTTACAATCAAGTTTTTCTGATCCCTCACATCGAATATCATAAATTGCGAGGGCGAATAATAAAATTATGAAGAATGATCGCATAGTGCTTGAAATTTTGGATAATACTTTAGATCGCTATGAACTAGTAGGCAGTCCGATTGAAACTGTTCAAAGGAAAAGAGAACAATTTGAAAACTAACGCCCACCGTGAAAGGGGATACTCCAGACTCCCCACGTGGCCCTCTCTGCTTCAATTAATATATTTGTAGATATACAGATATGTTTCATAACATGAAAAATGAAAGAGCGTGCTTATGTGATTTTTACGTTTTTTTTTTACAATTAACGCCCTTTTTGTTGCCTTCAATTCCATAATCTCGTTTCTCCAATTACTTATGATTATAATTATTCTAGGCTTCACTATAGTCAAATGAGTGTTCAATTTTTACAATAGTTTTTTTCAAAGTTTAATTTAAAAAATTAAATATATTGACGGTGAGCTTGGAATGGAGTCTGTGTTATGAACCTAGAAAAATATTAATAACGATAGATTTGCTGAAGTATTAAAACTGATTAATGCATAACTTCGTCATGTCACATTTTCATTGACACTTTTAGAAGTTAATTCTGTCATTTTTAAACGATTTTCATCGCTGGTTTTTTTTACTCAACTGTTCCATTCCATCCATTAAAAAAATCAATACGAAAAAAAAATTGAATTGAAAATAAAAGAAAAGAAAAATTTGGCCAAAGCAATTGGCGAATTCGGAACCATGAGTAAGGCGTTATCGAACTCGAGTATTAAATAATCTTTTTGGCTACATTAAAAATTGGTTCGATATTTCTTTTCTTTTTTGAATTCATTAACTGCTTTTCAATAATGAACCAAAGAAAATCCTGCAGCACAAACTTCCGGTGATTTTATGTGCAGAATATGTTTCTGTGGTACTAAAATTGTCACTTATTTCGGTCGAAATTGCATTTTTCTTGAAATCATTCCATTTTATCGATACAACTCGCGCGATCAACTTTTCCAAACTTATCAAATGTGACGAAAGATGGCAGTGAACGGAAATGGAAGTGTTATTGTAGTCAGACGGTCGCCAGCTGTCAAATAATAAACAAAACGTGTCGGGTCCCAGCGAAATTTGTGAAAAAATCGATTGAACGTTTTTGAAAATATTTTGAAGTGATCCCATTTTTGGGTTTAATAGTTTCATTCGCTGTATCTTTTTGATGAGATCTTTTTTATAAACGAATCTTCTAATTGAGGTTATCTTTTCATTTCCCTGTGTTATCGTGTTTTTTGATACTTTTTTTTTTATGCGCATGATACTTTCATGTGTACATTCCTGTGGAAAAAATTTGGCAGCATGGCACTGATGAGCAATATGTGAGACAAAATGGAAAGAACGAACGACAAAGAGATTATAAATCTTTTAGATTCACTATCAAACAGCGAAAGTGACGTCTCGGGTTTGGTTCTCACACCACGAAAAAAAATCATCAAAAGGTTTGTCATCGAAGTTTTACGTATTTACAAGGTTTCCACTATTTTTCCAACTTACAAACCAGTTTTTTCACGAATTGTATTCCAAAGAAATCAAATTGTAATTTTATTATTTTCTATCGTGTATTCAACAGTCTCTGTGTCATCCCTTTTGTTAGCAACATTTCAACAGCTTTTTTTCATTTCGTATAAAAAATTGATGCAAAATTTCCAATGATCCAACATGAATTGACACGAAAAGGCAAAACCTTTTCAAAAACTCAATTGTGGGCGTCTCAAAATTTTAGAATGATAGAAAAAAGAAAACCAGTTTTTATAAATGAAAGTTTGTTCAAAAATTGGGAAAAATTGTACAAATGTATTTGTATCAATAAGAAAAACAATTAAAATCTTGCAGGAGACCTCGACTTGGTGTGACAACAAAACAGAACAATTCCTGCAGTTGCAGTCGTTCACAGAGTAAAAAAGTGTCTCTTTGGCTTGCAGCAGTCTTGATAAGTTGTTGGTTGATAGCGTTATCCTGGTTGGCCGCCGTCTTCTACAAAGAAATTGGACGAATAGACATTTCCATACGTTCTGGTAAGAAAGTGTTTATGAAATAAATTAAAAGTGAGCATCATTAATGTTTTCAAAACTTGCATCGTTCGAACGCAAAGAAACGCAAATTGCTTGTATTCTGATACATGAAAATAATGAATAAAAATAAACAGCAAACTTATTTCAACAAAAGTACAATATTAATTAAGGGGTCATGTCCAGCTAGAATCCTAAAAAATACGTGTCTTTGAATTTTTTTTTCATAAAAGTGACGATTTTATATGTAGTAATTATCAAGCAGAATTTTTTCAAAACAAAATTTGTTGAAATAACAATCTTATTGCTATTTTGATAAGAGCCCTGTCAAAAACTGCTTTTGCGGTGACCATGATTTTTCAAATTTGTCTTTTTCAGATTTAATAAAAATCAAAAAGGTTCAGGTAATTTGTCAAGACACCCAGTCTTTGACCAATTCATTAAAGAAAATTTGCATACATTTCAAGTTTATCGACGAAGTAATTTCCATTGAAAATAGTACTTTTTACTTCAGATGTCCACTATTTTTTATTTATTTGATATTTCTGAAAATCCTTTGTTCGAAGACTGGGTCTGTGGATATGTGAAATGAATATTTTCGATTTTTTCATTATACGTAAGCCAAATTTAAGAAATCTTAGTCAGCGCAGAAGGATTTTTGTTTTCAGGACCCCCATCGGCATAGCTATAACTCTGTTATTTCAAAATATATTATTTCGAAAAAATAATGCAACATTTTTCAAAATATCCTCCACAAATTACGTCACTAATTGTTCAATATAAAAACCATCGTTTTCAGAAATGAAAAATCAAAGAATCCTTTTTTTTTCGATCCCAACAAGACCCGACCTCTTTACATAGAAATGAAATAATTACGCTTTTTCTACCGGTGTATACAATTATACCTTTTTACTTCAAACTAATGTCCGAGCCAAAGAATTTTAAACGCGTGTTTGAAAGCTCAATATTTCTCCGGATCTGTATTTTTGTTTGTTCAATTTTTATATTCGTAATAAATATAAAGAATTATATTTGGACAAATTTGAGGTACGAGTATTTGATAAGCCTCACATATTCTATCACCGCATCTGTGGATCAATGATTAAAGAGGCGCGCGTTGGCCAACTCGCCCCCCTCCCCCCCCGGCCTCTGGTCCGTTCCAACTTCAACAATACTCGTCGTTGGCACTTTAACTGCCCCGGTTGCCTCCGGGTCCACATGTACGGACGAATGCAAAGATTTTTATTTTTCCCAATTAAAAAAAAAAAAATAGAATAAAAAAAAGTAAGACACACATCTGCATACATTTGGACGAGCCAAAAAATAGGGTCGAATGAAAAAAAATATATATATCCATTCACACGATTCTGTTTATTTGGAAAGACATTATGTTGTCAATGAAAGTAGAAAATTTCATTACGAAGAATAATCAGATTTGTTGTGAATTTCAACTGTACCTTTCAACCCATATATGTAACACCATTTTTTTTCTTAACGTTGACAAAAATACGAGTCGCTGTCGAGGCCTTTTTATGCAATTTTCACAAAATGGCAGAGGTTGGGATCGTCAAGTTGAGATTTTACCATTTTCTTTTTTTGTTAACAACACTACGATGTATTAATTAAAACAAAAAAAAAGTGCCAGACAAGAACTAAACAATTGTGTGAAAATCACTCTGTACTAAATTTTATCCAAATCGGTTGTTGAGTTGTCGAGATAAAACGTTTTCCGAAACGCCATTTTGAAAAGAATTATTTTGATGTCTAATGTTTATGTTATACGAAGCTACAAAATTTTATTGATTGCTGGTAATTAAAAAGAAATTAAATACAAAGGATGACGCTTTCGAATAAAAATATCATTGAAAATTCGATGTTTTTTTTTACCGCTCTAAGTGTATGAAAGTCTGTAAACAAATAGCAAATTGGAAACAGTATTGTAGGTGAGATGTTTTCGTCTTATTATTTTATTTTTGTTTGGGAATAGTTTTCAAATGATCAAAGTAATGGACGTAGGTCAAAGTTGGCACGTTCCCTGTTGGCGAAAAAAAAAACCTTTATCCATTGACTCGGGCACGAGCTAGCGCCTTGACGCCCACGAGCGCCTCCTCGTCGACGTCGTCGTCGTCGAGCTTTGCCCACCGACAGTGAAACCCTCTTTAGTCGATATCTCGCTGGTTCTGACAGGGAACATAGCCAAAGGCAGAAAGAAAGAGAAAGAAAGAGAGAGAAGGAAGAGAGAAAAAGATAGAAACAGTGAAGAATAGTGGTGGGGGTTTAAGTGGAAGGAAGAGATCGAGAGAGCGAGGGACAGAGAAAGAGAGAGAGAGAGAAAGACTACATGCTCGGAACGAGCGGCGCAAACACAAGTCTGTATCTTTTGCTACCCAGTCGCAATCACGAGTCGCGTGGAGGCGGTGGCCTCCGTTATAAGTGTCGAAACGTGTGTGTCTATACATCGTACAAATAAAAATAAAAAAAGAAACAAAATCAATCATATATTGACACAAATTCTGTACGAAGAAAGAAGGAAAATACATCGACGATAAAATAAAATTCAAACGCACGTGTCAGTGTCTGTGAATCCAAGTGTATTTCGTGGATCAATAATTAAAATAATAATCGTAGAAAGAAAGAATAAGGTATAATCACAAAAGTTTAACGTAAGGCAAAAGCAACCGGCGTTGTTGCAATAAGTTCAACGAGTGTCAAGGCTTTTGGGAGGGACGATTGAACTTTTACGATCGTTCGAAATACGCATCTCCTGAATTATTTTCTTTCTCTTATCACTTTCCGCTTTGTTTGATTCCTATAGCTCGTGACACGATACAAATATCGATTTACCTTGACTCTGGAAATATTTCTCGATCGAATTTAAGGTCCTTATGAGTGAGGAAAAACAAAGACTGTCAGTTTCGACAAAAAATAAAAAGTGTAGAGGCTATTTTGAAAGTAAACAAATGTTACGAAACTAGACCAGTACAATCAATAAATTTGGTAAATATTCATTTATTTTTTCGATTTATTCGTGAGGCCTCGAATATATACATATTTCAACGTCTCGCACGTACAACCCTCCGAGCGATTTGTCCGAGGGATGATCGCGAAAGGGGCGTAGCTTGAAAAGCGAATACACAGAGAAACGAAAAGGATATAAATTCTAGACGAACTAAATTGTGTCATGGTACGTGGGTTCTCTCTGAAACGAGACGAAAAAAATTATTCCTTTGCTTTTTCTAAGGAGCTCACGTCACATGAGTTTATGCAAATACATGTTCTCGTGTACACACGTCGTCTACTGTCACTTGAAACTATAGTTGTGTCAATAAAACAACTACATTTCTATAAATACGTGGTAATTGAATGTAGGAATAAATTTATCGTAAAACAAGAGATTAATTCATTCAATACAACAATCTTTCACATTTAATTTCTCATTTATGAATAATCCCTCAAAAGTAAACAACTTTATATTCATTAACTGTAAATTCGTTTTTATAAGACAAAATCACAAATAATTGTATCGTAATTATTTTTAAAAAATAGAACAAAAAATCGAATTCGATCTTTTTAAATAATGGAACAATTTTGTATCGATCTAAGTTTCTCCAACAAATTCAACTTTTTTTCATTCTTTTGTCTTAAATTCATAACAGAAATTGAACATTAATCAACAAACAAAGAATTCTATTGTAAACAATTCGTAGCACTCGAATTAAATTATATTCAGATATTCACAACGAAACCACTTTAAACAACATAATAATTAAGCAAACCATACTCTATTAAGAAAAATAAGAGTTTCACGTCAGTCTAATGAGTGTAAAACTTTTCACAACGGTTTTATGGTTTTCACAACGGTTTTAATACAACAATTAAATGAATTGACGATAATTTCGTAATGCACGTCTTATTAATCTGAAAAAATATTACTAACGATATATTTGCGAAACCATCAACTGATAAATGTAAAATTTCACGTCATATTTTGATGGACATTTATAGAAAAATTATACTATGAAATCGGGTTTTTAATTTTTTTAAAGAATTAAAGTTTACTTGCGAAAAAAATTCTTTGAGTTATTCTTCTATGAAAACTGCATATAACCTCTCAATGAATTCATTCTAAATCAATAAACCGAATTATAGAAATTTTTCAATGTACAAAATATACGGAGAAGCAATAGTGAACCTTTGGCTATTAGTTCAAGTGTTTTCTTGGCTTGTTTCGTTATATCCATAGATACTGACATCCATAAATATGTCTAATGTATTTTTCAAGGCGATGCGACTCACAGTAATTTATTTGAGACTCCTGTAGCAAAGATAAAAAGTATATACTTAAATGAAAGTGTCTATAGCAATGACCGAATTGACAAATTAGGTGTATCTGTGGAAATAAAAATGCTAAATATATAACAAATCAAAAAGTCTGTATTTAATTGTCGTCAAGTAGATCGTGAAATACGGAATTCTTTTAAAATTGATTAGATAAGAATATTGGACGATAAGCGATAAGTCAAGTGGAAAAAAAAAAATAATTTTGAAAAATAACCAAACCAATAATCGTGTTTGTGGAACGTTTGAAAAATTCTATATCACAAAAATCGATAAATTACAAAGGAAAATGTTACACGATTTTATTTTTATTTTATGGCGGACAATTTTTTTATTTATCTGGGTCAATGTGGCTGTATAATTCTTCAGTTACCTGATACCTAAAAGCATGAGTAATCGAAAGGAAACGTATATATGTATATATTTATTTTATACATACAGGTATATGTAGGAATTAAACAACCCATACACGTATATGAGCGAATCTGGACCCATCGTTGTGGCACAACGATCATGTTCTTTTCATGTCCGTATCTTATCGGAGTCAGGGCCATACAGAAAGTCTCGCAAATAAAAACAACAGTCTTACTCACAATATTTCTTTTTTTCGTTTACGCGTACGCTGCAAAAAAATATTTTTGTACGACACGTTCTCCACTAAACATTTTTGTACGTGTCTTTTTTTCTTTTCAATATTTAATCAACGCTTCCTTGACATACTTTTATTCAACCAGTTCATTAACACACTGGGTCAATTTGACCCGGAACGTTATTCATCCACCGGCAGCCCATCGATCGGTTTTTATTGCAAAAAATCAGAAATACATTTACAACATTCGTCAATAAATGTACATCATAAAAATTCGCCAATTATCCATTTGAATCAGTTTGAAAAATTATTGAAAATTTTGACTATTCGAAAAATGGACATTTTACTTAAAGAATTATCATTTTTTTTTCATTTTTCATTATTTTTGAGATCAATTACTTAAGAAAAAAAGTTTTTTCTTTTCGAGAAAAAATACTGTGATATCACTAGATTTCTAAAAATGTACGAATGAAATTGACTTTTTTTTTTAATGGAAAAAAAATCGTTAGAATTAGTCCAGGACGAAATGACCCAGTGTGTCGTTGGAGAGCTGGACGAATTAATTAAGCAATAATAATAATATAATTTTTAAATCATTTGAAAACTGAATTCTCGTTTTTTTTTAACGCCAATTAAATTAATTGAGAATAAAATTGAAATTTCGTAATTTATGCTCCTGTTCAGAGTGAATCGTTCGAATCTATCATTCGGGGGGACATCGAACCGATATATTTTCAAAAATGTTTGCAATACGTTTGCTGTCATACATCTGACAAATTTAATCTCAAGATAATTTTCACGCCAGTTCAACGTCCGCGGCGGGTTTCACAGACGGGAGTGAGCAATTGTTTGATTTAATGAGATTTGTGTTTCGAAATTTATCGACTTTTAATAACAAGTTGAAACAGTATTTTTTTCGTGCAAAAAGAATAGTTGAATATTTACCATTTTTAAAATTTCAATGACGATGAAATAATAAAAATAAATAATTTGTTGTTTTTTATTGAATTTGCTTGTTCAATAATATCCTAACGTTTCTTTGTTTCTAAGTTTTCTTGGCCTTTCAATTATATGTAATCTCGAAAAACGCCACATACGTCGATTACACTTATTACTGTGCGAAACTCGTGACGTTACATATTTTCGTTGGCACGTAGATTGGTAAGAATAAAAAGGTGCAAGGACTTTGGTCGTCCCAAGCAATACACTCGTTACAACAGGCTTTTATGAGCTTATCAGGTATAGGCTTAGTTGATAAGCAACTCGAGGGGGACACATCAGAATTCATAGCCTGTGAATTGTTGCCACGAATGAAATTCTAGCGATTATAATTCTGTTGATAAATGAACGTACTCGTCGAGGTGTTTCTAAATTAGAAAACAAAATTAGCTGTCCATTTATCTACGTTGGAATGACATTATTTTTATTTTTAGAATTCTAACACACAAATATCGAACAAAGGGCTTATGGTCACCTAGAGATGCAAAAAACAGGATTAATTATAATCGTTTTTTTCAAGGACAAGAAAGTTGTCGAACATTGGATCAATTTCAATAGTTTTTTTATGTTGAATAAATGTATCGATTGAAAAAACTTTCTATGCATTCGAAAAGTTATGTTGGTGTCAATGACAGTGAAAATTTCATAAAAATCAAAAGCTTAGGTAAAACGAAGTTGTAGTTTTCGTAAAACAGTTTTTTGTAAAGTAAAAAGCAAACCTAAGTTTGGTTTTCTCAGAAAAATTCCCAGACTTAATGATTTTGACACTCGTTGAGCTTCGAAAGTGAAAAAAAAATTATTATCAAAAAGTCCCCACCGTATGGTTTCCAGAAACCGTAAGAGTCATAGGAGTGGTAACAGCTGTAAAACAAGTTAACACACGAAGACGAGACACGACATGGTAATGGAGTCTCGTTCGAGGGGCTACTTGATCATCAAAATTTAAGCACAAATTAGGAAAAACAAAAAAAAATCGTTTAGTGACAGAATAAATCGCGATAATTTGAACGATTCGATAAGCAGGAAACAAAAATGAGATAAACGAGTCGCGATCAAATTGTGTGTGTGTGTATTCTTGTGATAAAGTTCGAAAACGGTTTGAAATTCTTTTTCAAATGTAATCAAAAGTGGAAAACAAAAAAAAGACTATTATTTCGTCGTCTAAATAAAAAAAAAAACCCGAAGTGATCGTTGCTCACGATAAAGGAAACAAAAAGTTTTACAGTTGAAAAAACACAAAGAATATATCGTGTCTAATGATGAACGAAAGTGTAAACACAAAGGGTCGAGAATATCGAAGATAGAAATTGAGAGAAAGGCTGAGACGTGAAAAGTTTTGCCAGTCACGTGAGCTTCGAGTAAACCGCCCACGTTTCCGGTTCGTTTTTTCCGTTTCTTTTATTATTTGTTTGATTAATTTCGGATTGAAGTGCGTGTGTGAGTTTGTTGTAAAACAAAAGCAAACAAGCTGGTGCTTCTTGAAATGGACTCGGTCGCGGTGACAGTGCCGCTCCGTCCACCGACGAAGAAAATGAAGAAACGAAAAGAACTCGACGCCCTCGCACCCTCCCACGTTGTTTCGCGCAGGAGTTCCGGCAAGCGAAGCTCTCAGGTAATATTTTATAAGATTATACTTCCTCGCCATTAAACTTCATACAAAGGAAATATTATTTTTCCAACAGAATTTTTCATTGGATATATTTTCGTTGTTATTTTCCATTATATTCTATTTTGACTCATTCCAAGGTCACATTCTCGATAAACTTGATAATGGACGTCAAAATAAAATATAATCACGAAAATCTCTCTTACGAAAGATTTAGAATGAAATAAAAATCAATTTCTTGGAATTTACACAATAACAATCCAAATGATTTCTCTAAATTGCTTTTATTTCAAAAAACAACAAGTCAAGGTCATTAAAATTGAGATTTTTTCAAACTATTTTAAGGAATTATTAACGGACAGTAGTGACGAGCGTTCGGAATATTGGAATTTAACGACACGTGTCAACCGAAAATGCAGAAGTCGAAGAGGACGAACGTGCCCTGGTCTGTTGAGGGCGTGCGGTGCTTTTTTCGCGTGTGCCTCGGTTCTTGCCACAGCCAGTCTAATATGGCTGTTTATCGATGTTCGTCAACAATTAACAGCACTTAGAACCGAGGTTGACAAAGGTATCGACGATCGACACATATTTTGTTTTTTTTTTTTTTTTTCGATACATTTCGTTCCCTTTGTTCTGTACTTACATGTTGAAAAATGATAAATAAACTTGTGTTTCGTTTGCCAATCGATTTTTGTCTCATTTGTAGTAATTTCTTTGTCTCGGTTTTTGATCAAATTGAGCCTCTAGATTGAAAAACTTGAAAAAAAACGACTTTTTTCATTTTTCATGAATTTTCTTCAACTGGGAGCTCAATTTATCCTGCAAACTCCACTTTTTTTCCTTGGACATTTTTTTTACATTGTTATTCGTTTTTTTTTTAAATGAAAAATCAATTTTTACATATTCGAAAATGACATTAATGAATTACAGTTAAAGCTGAAAGCGAGGCTGTTCCTGATACGCTTCACAAGTGTCATACCTTATTTCGAGATCTTCAAAAAAATCAAACGAAAATATTTAGTCAATTATCCGGGCTGGATGGTCAGCTCAATAATTTTACGGTTCAGGTATGTAAACAAATAAAAAAGATGATTATTTTTGTATTCAAAATTAAATTACGTTCGCAAACTTCATTGAAGTAAAGAAAAATAACTGGAAAAAAAATAATTGCTGTGTTGTTTCGACTATTTCTATTATTTTGATCGAATTCTTATTTTTTATATTACATTTACAGCTTTCAAGTATTCAGCAAGGTCTGCACGAAGTTCAAGAATCGTTGCAAGGTGCCCCAGAACTTACGGACGTTCCGAAAAACATAAAAACACTTTTCACCAACACCGCCTCGTTTGGCAGTCAAATACGTGACCTTGGCGCGACTGTAAATATTCTCAAGGAAGCTAACACTAAACTTCACGACGTTCAGATGGTACTGCAGAGAAATTTAACTGATGTACAGGTAAATATCGATTTGGGATTAAAAAAAAAAAACTATAAAATATCACTCAAAAAAGTCGGAAATTTGAAAAATCGGAAGCTAAAAATTCGAATTGGAAAATATTTTTTTATTTGATAGTGTTCCACTTGGAATATAATTTTTTACACATTTACCAGAAATCGATAAAATATTGCAGCTATGAGAACAAAAAATATCTCTACTTGACAGATGCTTAAACGTCAAATTGCTTTTTTTTTTTTTTCAAAATCGTGTTCTTCTAAACGGTTATCATTCTAACTCGAAAATTAAACGACGGAATTTGATGAAATTCCGTACAAAGGATCTTTACACAATTATCTAGTCTTTGTCGATGAATTTTTTGAGTTAGAGGATAAAAAGCTAAATGGCTAATTAAACAGACAATCTAAATTCTTTAAAGAAAACATTGTAATATTTTTACGTCATATTACTGTATTTTAATAATTATTGATTAATATTTCCACTTTTGTTTTTCGTACTCAAAATTGATTTTTTAAACGAACTTTTCTCTAGCGCTCTTTGCTGGATCTTTTGAATACAACCTTAAGACCACAGTCGCCAACAAACGAGTCAAGAATTAAGGACGAAGCTCTCAGTAATGCAATTGCCCAATTGGCGAGCAATTTGACGCACATCGACGAAACCCTTTCCCGAAATATAACGTGGATCGCTGAGGATCAAGCCAAAGATCACGTAAGTCAAAGTGATCGTTAAAATAAAAAAATGGATACATGAATAAAAAGATCTCATTTTAAACAATCTAACGATTTAAATTGCTGCACTGGAGTCATATTTTCAAGAACAAATCAATATTTACTTTTTAGTCGATCATAAGATTTTGTAATAATAGAATAACAAGAAAAAGTTTAAATTCCCTTCCAAATTTCTTGATTCAATAGATTTCAGTAGAGGATTTTATCAAAAATTGCTATTGCACATTATTTTAAATGAACAATTGTTTGTTCCTACTTAAATATTTAATCAATCGTTGGCATCATTTTTCATCAAAGTTTTGATTTAAAAACACTAACTAAAATAAATGTAATTTAATCTTTCGTCCTTTTTTGCAGACGACGTTGGTGACCTTGCAAGACACGATGCAAAACGCTAGTGGAAAGGTGATGACGCTTCAGGAGCAATGTGCCAAAGCGAGTGAACAAACAGTTCTAGTCGAGTCGGTTAAAAAACTAACCGATCAGGTAAAAAAACAAAAAAAAAACAAAAAAAAATTAATTCTTCCTCGCTCAGTACTTTGGATTTTGATCTAATGATGTTGACATTATACATCAACCAATACAAAAACTGACGTTCGTGTCAGTCTGATGAAAACATTATTCAAGATTTACATCCTTTCTTTTTTAAGGCAGTAGCCTCGCCAAAGCCTTTTTATACAGAATTTTTATTTCATTTTCAAGACACATTCTGATCGCTCTTATGAAACTACTTACATTCGAGGTATTGGCAAACAAAGATTGCACAGTTTTACACGCTTTCTTATGGCGAACAGTACAAAAATTCACATTCACTAAATAACTCCGAAACTTGTCTACAGATTTTCTTTCTTTTCTTCTCAATTATTAAAAAAACATTCGAAAAAGTTTGAATTTGAAAAAAATCAAGAATTTTGATCGTTGAGTTTTCGAGATACAGTTCTTTGTATTAAATATGGAAAAAGTGGTTATTTCTGAAATAGTAAACGTCATGTTAGACATTTTTGTTGAAAATTTATTAGTTTTTATATTTCCATAAGATATAAAAATTATTACATTATTTTTCAAGCCATGTAAAAGTTTTTGACAATTAACGGTAGATTTAACTTTTCTTGGTGACGGTGGCGGGACCACTCGATTGAAGTAAAATTGCTGTTTTGCACTAGTCAAACGAGTGTTGAACTTTTGGAATAATTATATGGAAAATTGGATAAATTCATTGAATAAATCGATAGTGGATTCGTATTTTGACAATCTTTGAAATCTTTGAAATCTTTCTTTACCACTATTTCGAATTCTCAAATTCTTTTGAAATTTTGTATATACGTTTTTTTTTCCATAACAGTGAGCTAAATGTGTTTTCAAAAATGATAATAGTTCTGTAGAAAAAGGCTTTGGCGCGAGACTATTATCAAATTAATTTATGATTAATTTATTTATTTATTTATTTGACCAAATATGATAGAAATTTATAAATTTATAAATGGATAAAAATTTTTGCAGATGAATGATGTTCATACGATGGATAAAAATTTGTTAAAACAATTGGAACAATTGGAGCAATCGTACAACGCTTTAAAAAGTTCGGCAAGTACGATGCAGGCGTCGTTAACAGATTGGAGAAAACAGCAGGGAGGGAAAATGAGCGATGACACATCGTTGCCATTGCAAATGCGAGTATCTCACGAGACTGAGACATCAACGAAGATGCCAATCGATTCAGCAGGTTAATTCTAAAAAATCTTCCGAGTGTTCGTGAATTGATGAATTTTCAAACATACTTTTTTTTCCCAAACCAACATTTTCAAAGATTTTCTTTCCGTCGAAGACGAATATTGGTAAAGAAAGTCGCATTGGAACGCGTTAACTCTGCGATTATCGTTGTCTGCGTTTTTTTTCTCGTATTTGCAGAACCGAGGCACAACATTACGAAGAAAATTGTTCACGAGCAAACCAAAGTGTTTGAGCGTCAACGCTAATTGACGGAGGGTACAGAAAAAAAAATGAAACACAAAACGTCCTCGCGTACGACAGAGTCAAACTCACGTGTACATGATAGAAAAAAGCAAAGGAAAAATAAGGACAAACACCCTAACGCTTAGAAGTACGAAGAGAATTGCGTTTATTTGTAAATAATAATTAATTAAGTTTCATAGGATTATGGATTTTCCTAATAAAATATTTAAAAAATGAAAAAAAAAAAAAAGTAACAATAACATCGATTTTTAGCTCGATCAAACAACAAAACGAAATAATATAAATAATAATCATGAGTCACGAGATGATATTGAACGAAATAACGTTTTCAATTGAATTTCTTATCCCTTAGCGTCGATAACAACCAGAGGGAAAAAATTCACTGTCACAATACACATAAACTGTCGTTTAAAAATTTGAAACCACGATAAATAATTCTTATTTGTTTGATTCTTCTGATTTTTTATCATGAAAAATTTAATAAGTTTTTAATTGTATGAAATCGAATTGTTTCGATGAAATTAATTGCTCGATACTTTAAACTTTAATTAACGAAACAATTTCAATTAATAAATAGCAGGATTTTGAGTTATTTGCAAATTTATAACTCGATTAACATTTTTTCATTAAAATGTGACTTTTCTGAAATTTTTAAACGATCGTGTATACGATGTGTATATGGTTACTCGGCCAAACCCGATTTCAGGACGAACTAGTTTTGTCCTCATCCAAAGATAATTTAGTCTGAACAAAACCAGTTTGTCCTAAAATCGGGTTTGGCCGAAATATATATATCGCTGATGAAAACCGAATTTATTATTTATTATTTAAATGAACATTCCTTCAATTAGAATTAGCATTCTAATTAGCATGTAGAAAAAAAAACGATATTTGGAGCTTTCAGAATTTCCAAAGGAGACACTTTAAAAAGTACAAAAGTCCAAAATTCTTCGGGCGTCTCCTCTCTTCTGTTTCTGTCAACATCACATTTTTTCACCTATCCACAATTTGTCGTATGATTTTTTGTTTATAGTCGATATTGTGAAACGCTGAACAATCAAAGTATTTGAAATATTCTTATACTTTATACAGACGAAACGATCGCACATTTGTCTATAATAATATTTAGAATTTCGTAAAATGATAAAATAATGGCGGCGAATGTGCGTTGCAATATCTGTACACGATTTTTACAGAAAAACAAATTCTTCTAGCAATATTTCATTAATTTCATATTTTTTCCAACAATCTCGCTTTTCGAACAATTGTAAAAATATTGTTGCTCAAATCATCATGGCGTCGAAATAGAAAAATGATCGTTTACCTAAATTTGTTGAAAAATCACTTTTACGAATTTTTGCAATAATTGACGAAAGAAAAATCAGGTTTTGATCGTTTTGCAATCGGTAGTCATCAAAATTTCGGCCAAATGAACTTTTTTCTTGCGGCAAAGGTTTAGTGGTAAAATATAAAAGATCAAGAATTCGAAAACTCGAAGAAAATTGCATCATCACTATTTTTCTTCACGTTTGAATAATTTTACGTAAATTTTAGACAGTATTAATGTAAAATAATTTGTTATTATAACATTTTATTCAAACGATATCGAATTATTTTCAAGGGTTAAGATTTTTTCACAATAAACAACACGTTTCGCCATTACGCTTTGCGACTGTAGCGCGTTTATCGGCCATTACTGTAACTAATGTCCGTGATTCTCAATTGCAGAATAATAAACACGAACGAAGCTCACTGAAAGATTTTTCATGAAAATTATTGAAAAAAATTCACGTCCGATTACAGATTCTCAGTTTTTATTTTTTCTTAAGAAACGAGCAAAAAGATCGAAATACATATAAAAACGTCGATGAAATGAAAAATTTCATTTCGCTTCCAAAAAGACGTTATTTCTGATGAGAAGTTAGAAAATGCAATAAAATTTGTCGAGAGTCAAATTGAGGGAGTAGTGCGATAAGTTATCAATATAGTAAAAAGCACGAAAGATTGTTATTGTCGGCCATATTGTGCGGACGAAAAAAAACAGAAACTCTTAATCTACAAGGTATGATTGTGTGCGAATGGAGAAAATAAATGATATTACGTCGTTTAAAAACTGTTAATAAAAGCATAAAAGAAGCAAAACCTGGAGCTTGAAAAGAAATTGGTCAAATAATATCTTTGTCTCATTTTTCCACTCATTTGAAACCAACGGAAATTATACCGGAACGATTATGCCACGTTTTTCGCGGTTTTACGTGTACGATCGATTTTGCGACCTCGCATTGACACCTATATATACATATACGTGTGTTTTAATATACGAAGAGAAACAAAAAGATCTTATCGTTACACCGTTTTTCTGCGCAGTATCGAGTACTACTATGGTTACTTTTTTTAATTTTTTTTCTTTTCACGCGAAGTTTTGAGCATTGCGAGTATCGAACCATGAAAAAAATCGTTTGCACATATGTTTTCTCCACACATTATTTTTGTTTCAGCACAAGAATTATTTTTTCATACACTTTAATTTCCTTGTTTTTGCATCGATGGAAATACGATTTTGTGATTTATACAGGCACAGGGCACAAAATATCGATTACATTGAATGATCGCAAATATAATTTACGAAAAACTTCTAATTGTTTGTATTTTGGAACAAAAATAGAAAAACTCGTCAAATAGAAAGATAAATGATTATCGTAGTTATTATCTTGAGAAAAAAAACTGAGTAAACAATGCTGCATCAGGTAAAATCAACGTAGGTAATCTTGACATAAGTCTACTGATAAATCAAGTTGAGCAAACATCACGGAACAAAAATAAAACACGAAGAGAGGAAAGAGAATCATTAATGAAGCCAGCTGTTTTTGTCGCGAAAGAATTTCTCGTCAAAATCGTCAATTTTCCTGCTACAAACGTAGACAAAAGCACGTTCGATTTCCCCTTCTCGTTTCGTAACAGAAACAAGTGACGTGGTAAAATGTAGATCTGTTTAAACCTTCTTACACAAGCGCACAAGGGCACATAAATAAAAACGTTAAATTGTCAGGAGGATAAAATTCCAGGAAACAAGGCAGGAAATCGGTGCGAGGTAGGAGCGAAGCGGTGAACTGCGTGACATGTTGGTCATCGCGATCCTGATTCGATCACAAATCTCAAATGATCGTTGAGTACGAAGGAGAGACGGAAAAACAATAAGGAATCTAGAAGGAAGAAGTAAATAGTGTTAAGTTTGAAAATCAGGCTTGCAGTTTCTCCAGAGAGATACGGGCTTGAACAGGAAAAGAGGGGAGAGAGGGGTGTGGAGAGCGAAGAAAGGAAAAACATCGAATATTGAAGGCCGCAGAGAGGCAGTGAAGTGGGGAGGGGTAGAGTTAAGTCTGGGGTGGGAGAAAGCCCGAGGGCCCATGGGGAGGAATCCTGGGTCAAAACGTGCATACTGCGTCTCTTTAACTTTAGTACGTTGCGAGTTTTCATTGCTGTTCGAAGTGCCACAGCTGGGTGTATTTTTTTTCCATCGCGAAATAAATCTTTTCCTTTCCGTCACCTTATTCTTCTTTTTCTGGCATTCCATTCGAATAGCATTGATTTGAAAGGGTAGGAAGATATATCGTCGAAGTTTCATTCATAAAAAAGGTGTATTTGATTTTTTTGACACGTGATACAAAGGAGTGACGAAAGTTGGCGGGTGGGAGGGAACAAAAGGAAGTAGGGTTCGCGTAACAGAGAGAATATTGCGTCGTTAGCTGTCACGAAATATACACGCGCTCGCGGTGCACAGCTGAGGTGTAAACGTCATTTGCCCTCTCGTGGCGGTTCTGTCAAGCTCCCGTTGCAACTTCTATACGTATATATAGTTATATTCGACACGTTTCGTCTCGTCTAAATATACTCATACGTATACACATATTTATAAACGTACGAAACGTGTGCTGCAGCAATAGCTTCGCGCCTGCGCGCGCCCACGCGCTCTCCGTGCGAGCGAGAGAAAACGAAAACACACGCGCGTGCACTCTTCCCTCTCCCCTCCACGCCCCTTAACACACTCACACACATACATACTCGTCGTGTATACACATATATCTATCTGCCTCTGTAACGACGAGGAAAAATCAAAACAATCAAAATGGCCGATCCAAGTAACGAGGCTGCCTCGTCAAGCGGTATTACCGAGACAAATGTTAATCAACCAACAATACGCGACGATATTGAAAAGATCGAGGACTTTATCGAGCCCGACAAGAAACGTAGAAAAGTACTTAAGGCCGATGGAAAGACCGAACAGAAGTTGGAACATCGCCTGGGCGGTATTCTGTGCTGTGCCGTTTGCCTCGATCTGCCCAGGGCTGCTGTTTACCAGGTAAGGCCTCCTGTCGTCCCAGTCATCGTACTCGCTCCCTCTTCTCCTCCCAATGCCCCCCGCCTCTGTCAAAGTCTAGGTGCAATTCGAACTCTTCATTTTTCATCCATTTTTTTATGACGTTGCATAGTTATTATCAAATTTACCTTCGCCCCTATTTCCTCCATCAAATTCAACATTTTCTTTCTAGCCTCGAGGCAAAAAATGTTCCTCGTAAATGATATCGTCGTTTTTGACAAGTGTCGACGTCGTCGACTTGTGGATTGAATTATTTTACAATGTCATGTTTAATTTTACCATTTATTCTTTTATTTTTCGTAAACGATATAATATGGTAATCGTAATTTACGTTATTTGGGATCATTTCAACGAATCCACAAATAAAATGCATATTACACGACCTGAGGACGTTTTTACATGACCTATTAAATATTCTACGCTTCGATGTCACGACTTTGATTAATAAAAACTGTAAAATAGGTCGACTTTTAATGTTTTTATTCAAAATGTATCCAAAATATGACAATATCGTATTTTTGTGGGTTATTCTCTTTTCTTGCTACAATATCTCGGTCGCCTTTGTCTACGAAAAACTTTCTATTCAAACACACATAACTATAGACATATGCCGCATATGCATTCTCACAGGGCTTTGTGCTTCGTCGATGTAACAACCTCAGCGCAAGAACCAGATTTTTTTTGTTGTAAGCGAAACTTCTGCGTTGCATAGTTGCATCAATTTTCTTTTTTTTCATCCTTGAAAAACAATTACTTGGAAAACACGATCAATTCTTTTGTTCAAAAGTGTTCAAATTCAAACTGTCAAAATATTTGATATTTTCTTGCATTTTTTGTATGCTTGAACGAAATTCCTTGATTAGATTTTGTCTTGTTATTGTTACTTGAATTTTTGTTATTTAACTTTCGTACATTTTTCTGTTTTCTGTTTCCTGTGTCTCGTTGAATGTGACGAGCCGTACATTCTTTGCCCTTGTGTAAGCTCCACATGGTCTATTCATAGACGCTATTTGTGGACTGTGCGCCCCTCCCTCTCGGGTCCCTACCTCTCCCCTTTCCTTCTCGTCACTTTGTGATTCCTCCGTTTCTCTTTCCCTTTGTCTTTCTCTTCGCCCCTTCAAAATTTCTCGACTGTGCCCTTCACACGTGTCTTTCTTCCGTGCCAAAGTTATTGTTATTGTTGTTGTGGTTTTTCTTTTCACTAGTAACGTGTAATTGTTGATTCAAGTAATTGGTGTTTTGTGGAATTTGCTTATGATGTTGGAGGAAAGGGAAAAAGTTTTTTTTCCGACTTTCAATTAATGAAAAATGGTATCCGAACTCATCGTAAATCGTTATGAATTTTGTTGCTTTTGTCAAACATCGAAAATTGTAGATTGTAAAGTTAAAATTGATATTTTTTTTTATTTCAATTGAATTATATTTATTTTCTTATGGGCGTGTCAAAAGGGCATTCGATTTAACGTAAATTGTTAGGATTTTTTTTCCAAACTACGAAAACAATTGTAAATCATTATTAATTTTTTTTATTTTCGTTTCTAAATCTCATTATTTTAATTTTTTCATAGCGTTGAAATATAGTGAATCGTTTTGTTGACATTTGTAAGAATTTTTGACTAAATGAAATGGGGCAATAATTGCAATTCAATTATTTACTATTCTTCAAATTTTTTTTTCTTTTTTTATTCGGGGTTTTCAGGGTTATATATATCTCGACGTTTTAATGCAAGGTAGGTATGCCATTGCACGTTCTCCTAGAATAAAAGAATAAAAATAAAAATAAACATGGAAAAAGAGACATCAAAAGATACGAAACAAGAGATAAAAACGAATAACGTGTTAGAACTGAAAATGAAAAAGTGTTGTACATTATTTATTATCGAAAACGTGACGAATCTGTGATCAATTGTTGGAGGTTTATCATTTTTTCTATTCATCATATTTTAAAAACAAATATTTCACACGATTGAGAACAAAATGTGACGAAAAAAGGAGATGAAAAGAAAAAAAAACAATTGTGTTTAGTGCTTCGAAAGTGAGAAAAACATGTCTCGAAAAGGAAAACAAATAAAAACCTAATTATAAACGTTTATACAATTTGAAAAGTATATATTCTAAAAGATAAATAAAATAAAAACATTTAAAAAATAGAAAAACATTTTATACAATTGTATCAATTCAATAAAATATTTATTTCTTTTATCACTATACTTATGACGTGTAACGTGCGATTACGCCACCTTTCCATATTTCAGGATAAACGATCGTGAAATAGCTCCTGAATGATTTTGTTATAGTTACGAACAAAAAAAAAAACAAAATAGTTAAAAGTAACAATAAAATTTTGAAATAGTTGATATTTTTGTGTAGTCAGCGTAACAATTAAAAAAATTCTGCTAATAAAAAAGAATAATTATAATCCCATATTTAATTTAGGTGTTTAATCATTTTTACACAAAAAAAAAAAAAATTCTCACCTCATTAACATAGAAATAACGATCAACATTTTTTCATCCTCGTCTTTATCCTCAATCATCATATAAAATATATAAAAATAATTTTGTAAGCGGAAAAAAATGCACATATTTATAATAATGAAAAAATGGATAAAAAATTTGTTCACGAAACTTCGTAGTTCGTTGCCTGGAATTGTAATGCGAGTCTGTACGTTAGCAACGAAGAAATGTGATGGCTGCTTGTTTTTCAGAGTGGTGACAAAATTATTTTTCAAATAAAAACTTTAATTGAAATAATGGAAAAGGACAAAAGTTCTTGTGCTGTAAAAACAATATCGTGATATTTATTTTTATTTTTCAAAATGGCGAATTAATTTTCGTAATTATTGTTCGTGAGCATGAGAGTGAGAGAGAACGTCGAAGATCCAGCAAACTCCAATCAATATATGTACATATACATATATCTGCGTTAAATGTAGAAGTTACCGAAACAACAACGACAACAAACATCAACACTCGTATATATATCTATATATACATATATATCTATACTAGTTTTTTGGATCAAATAAACGAGATTGAAGTCAACGAGATTTATTGAATCTGTACCCTGACCCATAATGCCCCACATTTTTGTATCTCCCTTACCCCCTTAAAAACGTACCTGTGCGACGACGAATAGAAAACAAATCAATTAACCATATGATCGATTTTGACACTTGTATTATTCAATAATATTAATAGTCCCCAAACTATTTTGTGTTTCAGATAAATAAAAAAAACATCGAATCATGGTAATGAGTATAACTCTATATATAGTTTGGATATCGTACTGCGATTATTTTTGAATCCGAAAACAAAAACAGATTTTTATCTTCGTAAATAGAGATTTTTTTTTCTTTTCACAATTACGTTTAATACGGGCTCTCGATTATTTATTCGAATAAAAAGTTATCAGTGGAATCTTCTTTCGCTTTTTTGTTTTTATAAAGCCCAAAATTTTCAAACGCGACTGTTTACAACGATTACTTGTTCTTTTTTTTTTCTTCATTGTTTTGGTTCATTGAGGAAATATGTTTTAAAAACAATTGCCACGAATGGGTGTTCACAGTGTACCAATGGGCACTTGATGTGCGCCGGTTGCTTCACTCACGTACTGGCTGACGCGAGATTACGAGACGAACAAGCAACATGCCCAAACTGCAGAATCGAGATCAGCAAAACTTCGGCCTCAAGGAATCTTGCCGTCGAGAAAGCCGTCTCTGAATTACCTGCTGAATGCCAATTTTGCGCCAAGGAATTTCCTCGCAATTCACTCGAACGACATGAGGACTCTATGTGCGATGAGAGGTAATTTAAATCATTAATTATTCAACCATTTTTTACCATGCAAAAATTTTCCCCCTTCTTTTTCAATCTATTATTTAATTTTTGAAGCAAAATCGTAAAGAACAGAGAAAAATAACAGAAAAACAAAGAAATCCAAACCAAACTTTATATATTTATTATTTTGATTTCCATTTGCCATTTTTTTTTATTGGAAATAACAAATGAAAAATAAACATAATGAGTTGGTTGTTATTTGAAGATTTATCTTTGTTTCTACAATGATCCTGTAAACGAGTAATTGAGAGAATAAAAATGAAATAAATTTTATAATTCAGAATATCCAGCTGCAAATACAGCCGGATTGGATGCCCATGGCGAGGACCAAATCACGAAGGTCCCGAGCACGAAGCACATTGTGTCCATCCTCATCGTACTGGTGCAGACGTCATGGAAGCACTACGAGACATTGATGCAAGAACTCTCGAGGAACGCAGACTTTATGACAACGTTTTTGATCTTTTGTCATACGAAAAGATTACTTTTAACGGTACCCTATAAATTATACAAAGCAACTATGAATGAATTCAAATTTACAGAAAATAACAAAATAATTCATGAGTTCTTGACATTTTAAAAATTTCACACATTTCATTGAGGCCGTATTGTTGTTTAAAATTCTGTTCTTAAAGAACGTTTTTACAATGAATTAGATTCGAAACTGTTCAATTTTTTTTTTTTTTTTTTCAAATCTTCCACAAATATTATTAATTATCAGTTTTTATTAAATCACAGTTTGATTAAATCATAAAAAACAGTGAGATGAAAATTTTGATAGATTTTTCAATGAAACAAAAATCACGGGTGCAAAATAAAAATGGAAAACAAAAAAGAACATTTTAGAAAACAATGCGACCTTGATTTTAGTGATTTTCTGTAAGTGTTAAAGTTTCTACGTTTTCAAAACTAATGAAAGTATTAAATATTCTATTTTCTCTAAATTGCTTCATTTTAATTTTTTTTGTCTCTCTCATCATAGACTTGCAGATGAAACCTTATCGAACCGACGAGTTCGTTCATAAGATATTTTATGAGACATCGCGTTTCACTGCATTCAATAATCAATGGGTTGTTAAAGCACGGATCAACAACAGCCAACGAGATCCGACTCAGAGCTCGGAACGTGATATGACTTATCAGGCAAGCATTTTATTTATGTCCAAATATTTTTATGTTCGAAAAATAAATAACGAGTATTAAAATTTAAGAGTCTAAATAATGTACATTCAAAATAATAATCGCAAAGTTTCATTTAGTTTTAAACTTTTTTTTCAAACTCATGTAACTTCAAAGCAAAAATTTCTACGTCAAAATTGCTACGATCAAAAATCCCTCTCAGGAACATAAAAATTGAAAGAAAACAAAAACGATGTCTATATAATTCATTGTTTTGATAAAAAACAACATTGTATTTTTCACAGTTGATACTGAAGACAAAAACGACTTATCCTCTGCCTCTTCATTACTTGATACTGAAAGGACCGTTCGGTGACATGAAGGTACAGCCCCGAATTCACCGTTTCGATTTTACCGAGCAGGAGAACGAGAGCTCTTATTTACCTCTACCTCTGCCCGACACCGCCGAGTGCAACAGACTCTTAGCAGCAAAAGCCATCAGTTTCCGGTTCGTCTAAAAAACAAATAACTAAGCACCACTCTTTTAAAATTATTTAAAAAAATTATTTTATCTCTGTTCTGCATTATTATTTTGTAAAAAAATCTAAACTTGTCATTATATTTACATTTTTGGCTTATTTTTTCATCAAATTTGTCCAAAAGTATAAAAATTTTACCAAAACGAAAAAAAAAATGTCAAGAATAAACAGAATATAAAAAAACAACAATCAAATTCAAGAAAATGTTGTAGAAATATATATACATATAAAAATTTGTCATTTTTTTGTTCCAGATTGATTATGTTTTTGGCGTCCAAGTAGTCCGATTCTCGTATTATCATAATCGACATTTTGGCGAAGTGATGAATCATCAACATGACACCTTAATTTTAACGTTTCTAAATTCTTAAGTAAAAATATATATAAATATAAATATATATATATATAAATATGAAGATATAGATATATATGTATATATTATATACATATATATATCGTGGTGGCTACTCGAGTGGAGTCTCGAGTCAAGTGGCACCATAAATCGTGCTTTAAAAAATAATTGCAATCTTAAAAAACAAAAAGACATTTTTCATCGACAAAATTCGCACGCAGTGAGTGATAAACAAAAAATTGAAGATAAATCGATATGAAAAAGAAGATAAAAAAAAAAAAAATATTGATGCAAGAAACATTCAATTGTTCAAATATCCAAGATTGGAAATGTTTTTTTTTCTCCAGATACGAAATTCTAGTTAATTTCTTTCCATTGGGAAAATGGATAAACAATTTTTCATTTCATCATTACAGATTTTGTTTTATTTTTTTTTGTATTTAATATTAAGAAAAACAACAAATTTAAGTAACTTAAGAAATTATTGATAAATACGCGAGAGAAAATTCGGCAATAATGAGTAAAATGAGCGGGAAAAGGTTGTGGAACGTAGATGAATGATAAAATTGAAATTTTGAGTTTTTTTTTGCTTTATGGGTACGACAATTGCAAGTCGTTTTGCTCAGTTCTTTCCCATGAAATCGAGAATCTCTGAATGACGTTGCCAGTCGACAAATTTTATTTTTTAAACTTAGTGATAAATTTATAAAAATTATGATAAATGATAAATTTCAAAATTTAATAAGGTTCTTTATTTTATTTTTTAATGAGGGTTAAAAAGACACGACTGCCAACGCCTTTCGGATTATCTTTAGTACGCCTTGGAGCCTATTATACTATAATTATGAAATCTCACCTACCCACGTGTTAGGTGTTTTGCAATAGATTCGAATTCAGTATGTCGATGATTGTAATCGCCTAGATATAAATAAAGATTAATCCTCTATTCAACGTGTTTGTTAATTTTTATATGGTTTCTTTCCTTGGATAAAAAAATCGAACCTGATATTACAATCAATTGAGTTTATGAAGAGATAAATTTCAATTTATTCAAAAAAAATGACAATTTATACATTTAGAGTTAGGATTTTGATGAATGTCCTTCTCTTTTTTTGATTTGTAAAAGTAAAACTCATGTTTAATACAAAAATCTCTCGATAAAGACTAGATATTTGAATGAGATTCTGTGTGTCAAACTACATCAAAAACGGCCGTTTAGTTTTCAAGACAAAATGACAACAGTTTTCAAAGACACTTTTTATGAATGAAATAATTTTGATGTTTAAAGATCTGTCAAATTGAGATAAAATTTGGCCTCATTGCTGCAACATGTTATTGATTGCGGAAACTTTTCATAAATTATTTATGAACGATGAAACTGTTGAATGAATTCTTTTTTTTTAATCGATATTTCTCAACCACGTGTGAGCCCGCAAGGTGTGACTTCTACAAGAATACAAGAATAATAGTCTTGCGGTCGGTAAGAACGTAGAGACACACGTTTTTCTTGGAAACCCTGAGTTGCATTTTGTTCTTTGATGAAACAAGAACAACGTGTCTATCAATTGCGTGAGCACGAGAGAGATAACTGAAAAGTATAGAAACACGTTGTTCTCGAACATTCTTCTGAAAATATCAAGGATGCCCGAGAACAACGTGTATTTGTATTTTTACCGATCGTACGACTGGTTGATGACATTTCAAGGTTATGAATCAGTTGGTACGCGTCGGCCATAAGTATTAGAGTGATAGCTATAAATTCTGAAAGTGACATTTTCTCACACCGTTCGTTTGATCGAAAAAAAGGGGTATTAAAAAGTAGAGACAAAATCACAATTTGGACGTCTTGCAACAAAAAAAAATAGCAAACTTGATAGTTTTTATTGTTGATTAGTATCCTGAACTTACAATATCTAGGTTTTCATTACACAGACACTTGAATGAAAAAGTAAACGGGAATATGAACAGATGAACTTCTTTTTTGTAGCGATGTTGTTTTTATGTTTAAATACAGAAAAAACACAAGTTTTTTGAACTTCATTTCAGGATTTTTTTTGAAGAGCCTCACGTATTCTGAAGGACATCTAAACAAACTCCGTTTTCGACAGATGGAATGTTTTCTTTAGTCAAAGAAATCGTGGTCATAAAGGTCTCGGTCATCCTCGAAGTTTGAAGATGTAAAACTGCATGTACGTACACGAATGCGAGGTACGACTGGTGCGGTAAAGGGTTTTTTACCGCGTGATATTGCGAGATGAACGACTTGTCGGCCGATTAAACGCCCATTCATTTCGGCGATTGCTTTTTTCGCGTCATTTTCGTGAACAAAAGTAACGAAAGCGAATCCTTTGCTTTTGAGAACGCGATTTTCTTGACACATGATGATTTTCACCTCCCGTAGTTGCCCGAAACCTTCGAAGACCGCTCTTAGTTCATTGCGATCAATCTTTGGATCCAAATTTCTCACGTAAACACCAAATCCATGTTTTTCGGACCAACCGAGCGAATCCACCGGCGGTTTTGCGTCGACGTTTGAAGCACCGGCTACGTCGTTCAACACCCCCGCGACGTCGTTGTTTATTAGAACTCCTTTCCCGCTCCAACTGGTCGGTTTACTGCGTTTTTCATTTCTTCGCTTTCTTCGCACTTTCAGTCGTCTATGGTCGTCAATGAGTTGGCCATTGAGCTCAATTATAGCTTCGTCAGCTGCGTCCGAATCTTCAAAAGCAACATACGCGAAACGGCGCCATGGCTCATTGTCGTTCATTATTCCGTAACTCGAGATTGCACCGTATTTTTCAAACATCTTTTTCAGTCTCTCGTTTGTCATGTTAACACCGAAATTCGTTACGTTTACCAACGTGTTGTTTTCTCGTTCGATGTTTTCTGCCATTTTCTGACACTCGTAATTTTTCTTCAAAATATCGACCAATAAAGCGTCGTACAAACGATAAATGATCCTTTTGCGTTTTGCCTGCTGAGTCTAAACACTGACAGCGCGAGGCGCGACAATGAACAATGACACATTGGTATAGATATTTTTGAGATAACGCCATTTCTTTCCCGCTTACCAGAGGGCGCCAGTCTCCGAGAATTCGCTGGCTTTGGTAGATACCGGTTTCCATCAAAGTTGAATCACTATCAACCAAAATACCTATTTATCTTTATCAGAATTATAATAAATATCCGGTTGATAGTCTATTATTCGAATTTTGATGATAAAGAACAAAAAACGAGACTTGAATGCAAATTTTTTCTTCACAAGTTTTACAAATAGTTTTCAGATATTCAGATAATCATCAGGCGCACTAATATGTACAAGATATTGACACGGTACTACTACCGTGATGCGACACGTACTCCTAGTGTGGTAATTAAAAATGATTATCGTTCTATTTATTCGTGAATCTTACGGTCGTTATTAATCTTACCGCTTTGATTGTTTAAATAGTAACTGATGAGCGATGGCAAACTTAATTTTGAATTGATTATAATTCACTTGATTCACATTGATTAAATGAATGAATTTGCATTTTTTTATCCTTCATCGAATTTATTATAATTATAATTGTATGTATAATTTGAATCTGATTAGGCTTTTAAATACAATTTTACTATCAGGTATTTTTGCCGAATAATGAAATGAAAATTATTGTTCGATGAATTTATTTTTCGGTATATTACAAAAATAAACCAAAGAGTTCGATGTAAACTTGTGTGATGTGCGTTTGGTTTGTTTACGTTCTACGCGCTCCTGTGAGTCCCGTGTGCTTGCTGCATAGTGGGGGACCGTTCGCCGTGCCGGTGCGCCGCGAGAGGAGAAGCGGCGAAGCGCAACTGGTGGGGCGGGCGCGGGGCAGTAGGGTGAGCGGGAGAGCGGGATAAGGCTATCGAGCGTATCGCGTCATTCAGTAGCCGGGTGCCGGCCGGCGCAGAGAGAGCAGTACGAGCGTCATTCGGTCGCGCGATGCTACGCTCCTTCGTTCGTCGATATTTCTAACTTTAAGTGAACGAAAATCTAACAGGACAAGTAGATTTCTTCTTTAACATCAATAAATAAATATTACTATACAACTACGTTTGAATTTTTTAAAGTCAAATTACAATGAAACAAAATTAATAAACAAAGAATAATCTTGCTCAATAAAATAAGTAAATGAAATAAATTTTTGTTTTTATAAATTATACGCAATAATAATTCATTATAGTACATATATAATTTTTTTGGTATAGTAGAATTTTCAATTGTATTAATCGCGTTGACAAACAAATGAATAAGTTATTGATCCGTCCGTAAGTCGTAAGATTTGTTCGAATTTGTTCACGCAAAAAGGACGAATAGGCCGATAGTTTGTGACAGACAGTCTAGTGACCTTTCTAACATAACTTTGAGATTCGCGCGAACGCTCGCGCGCCCCGTGCGTACTGTAGCAAGTCTGGGTTCGCCCACTACGCTGCCGAAAGTAAGCAATGCCGTTAATGCGATCCGACTGGCATTCAAGTCGTCATGTGCCTCGGCGGTATTCATAAAGCGCGGTACATACAGGTTTGGCTTTCTAAGCATGAAGCAGTATGTGTGTATATCTGTTTCCAGTATGGCACATACTCGCCTGGTGCCGAACGTTACTTGACGCGGTACTATACCTAGCGACTCATGACAAGTACTTGTTTGTTGTGACGCCGGACAGCTAGCGAGCGGCGCGAGACCAGTACGCAACTATGCACAATGTTTAGCAATATACGGTTTTTGAACTCGCTTTTGCTTAACAATTGAAAAGGCGAGCACGCACGCACGCGTGGCACTATCGTGAGCATGCTCGGGTCTCCACGAAGATGTGTTAGAGCTGTCGTTACACTGTCTTTCACTTAGTATTGGTCTACATTCATTCAATTTTGTATGCAACAAAAAACTATTCAATTTCAATTGTTTTTTCATTCAATTTCGAAATTCTTTCAACCGCGCGACAGTTTGTTTGTCAACGTAGTTATTCTAACCAATAATGGAACTAACCAATAATGTTCTAACACTTTCGGTAATAATTAAAATCGAAGCTATACATTTTTTTGGATTTTTGGATAATTCGTTTTGGATTAAAAATTACTTTTGTGATTAAACACTAATGTCAGGTGTGAAAATTTTTGAAATCAAAGTTCATAGTGCGTGGATTGTGATAAATTCGAGTGTTTGTTAGACAAAGGAGTGTCAATAAATAACTAATGCGTGAGATCAATTAAATCATTTGTGCGGGATTGACATTGATAAATATTGAACAATCGTTATTATAAAATACAACTTCATTAAATGGAAAGTAACAAGTGAAACAAGATTGAGTGAGAGTGTCGTGCAATGGATTTCAACTATGGGATATCCAAGGGGCTTTACCACACGTGGCGACTGGATGACGAGTCCCCGAGAGTTGGAACGAGACATCGAACGGTGAGTAAATCAATCATTTCAATAGCATAAAATAGCCGGTATAAAATTGAAAAAAAAATTGAAGTATACTTTAAGGTATTTTCAATGTTAATTTTATCTCTCATATACTACTAGCAATGCTTACCAAAGTTATCAATACAATGAAAGCTACTTCGTCATAGAATATTTTTTCTGCAATCGGCCGCCAGATAAAGTTTTTAAAAAATTAACACAGTGAATTTGTAGAGAATTTCTTGAGGAACTAAATAAGGGTTCGTGCGTTAGAATCGCTCATAGAATTTGAATTATTTTTCGGCGCATGTCGATCAAAACATGAATTCGTGGAATTTCGTATTTATCGAATGATGGTTGAGGAAATCAATGGTTATGAGTTGTTCCCTTGTTGTTGAAAAGACAGGTTAGGCTACATTTTATAATTAATTTTTTGAAAAAAAATGGTTTTTCACTGAACGATCCAATTGCGCCACCACGAATCACTCTACGACCACCAATGATTTACATTTTAAAAAATTAATTTATTTAACTTGAGAGGGCTAACCGGCGGCCGGTCGGAATGCCGGATCGAACCCTGCGCCGTCGGTATTGTAGAGGTACCGTAGTAGTACCACGCTAGTAAAACGTATTAACCAATTAAAGATCAAGTACGTTATCCATACGAGAGACGAACTATAATATAACTGTATGAATATTGTGTGCTGACATAATCAGGATAGGCCTACATATATTTACGTTATACTTTAAATACACACTGTATTAACAGCTGTACTAAACACACTGTACGAAATGTCAACATCGTACGGTTTTGACCGACCGTGAACACACTTATAGTTTCGAAGATGGCGAACAGGAGGCGCCACAGCCTAGAGAGCTTTTCCGGTACAGTGTTGAGATGAAATGTGATTCGGACATTGTTTTAGAGTATATTCTGCCAACGAAAGTAAAAAAGTAACGATTCTACGAAAATAGAAAACGATAAAATGGGAAGATAACTGGAACATTGTTTTTCATACACTACTGGTATGTTGAAAAATCCGAATGTAATGTTTTTCATTTACGAATTCAAAGATCCACGAATGTTTTTGTTTTTGCTCGAGAATGCAGAGCTGAAGAATCGTTGGCTAACCCCATACAAGTTGAAACGACAGTTTGATTTTTAAAGCGGTCTTTTTTTTTCAATTCCCGTAATTTCGTACTAGACATTTTTGTAATTATCGGTATTTATCAGTTTTTTAAAACTTCGTTTAATCCTTGAAACTCTTAAAAAGATGAAAAAATCCACCATCTTCGATTCCGAGAAGTTTCGTGTTTTTCATTTTTATGATTCTCTTCACGGTTCCGAAACTTCGCTCCTTCAAAAATTTGACCGATTCTAACAGATAAACAGTAGTTTATAGGAAATTAAGTCAGTTTTCGAATGTGACTTTTTTGCATTAAAGTTTTTGTAGCTGTAAAATAAACCAACGTGTTCCACTCGCTTCTGTCGATATCCGTGAAGTGTAGAATAATAAAATTTTGAAGTCAAATATTTGCATGTACTTACTTCACACTGTTGAAAGTTTTGACATGTTTTCTTTTTTTGCTTTTTCACTTCAATTATTCTTGCATACGATCATCTCAGCGTTGTTATTCAATTTATTGGAAAGCTTTTATTTTTTCATTTTATTTACTGATGATATATAATATGATGAATATATATAAATAGTCTGAACTAAGAACACTAAACTTTCGAAAAACATGAGGTAGCCATCACGGTCGTACGCAACTTTCTCAATGATATTTCTTTCCTCAGTTGTTTAAACAGTTAGAAAATTTGAAATTCTTCATACCGACTAATTATTACAGTTCAGCGATGTCAGTAAAAAAATTTCGACCACTTGAAAACATTTTTTATGCTTTTTCTACGCATACAAAGTTGCTAGAGTTCGACTACTGGTTGGGGAGACTCGAGATTGGGTTTTTAGCCTATGTATGCACAGACGTTTGACATATATTTCGTATCAGTAATCATAAATGTACTATTACGATCGAGGGCAGCTTAATACAGTCTTCCTAAGACGCTCTTCCCATCTTTAATAATCTCAAAAAATCTCTGTGTATCATATACCTTTCCTTAGCGATATATAGGAATATATGTAGAGGGATGGCCTTGCCCTACTAAGGAAGTCTGCTCTGCTTGTTGCTCGTCACTGTGGACCACAGCATTTTGGCCTCCAACCTCTCTCTCTCTCGCTCTCTCTCTCTCGCTCTCTTTCGCTCTCTCTCTCTCTCTTTATCTCGCTTACTCTGAAGCCTCTCATTCGCGGTTTTACTTCCCTGGGTGGTGTTGGCGGCGAGATTTCTATTGGAGGGAGGCCGCATACAGCCCTCCGGCTTTATTCTTGTTAGAGGCTTGTTTCCGGTGTACCGAGAAGTTACTTTCAACTCTCGTACTAACTACTCATGGGGCTTTTAGCTATACATTAAATGTTTTTTTTCTTTAACTCATGCTGATTCTTTTTTTACGCAATTTTTAAAGTCACTTCCAATTTTTATGGTAGCGTTAGTCATGGAACAATAATTTAATAATAATTGTTGTCGAAATATTTTGTTGGATCAATTTTCATTCGATTAATATGAGAACATTGAACATTAATATATTTTTTTTAATAATTTTAAATCACTTGTTTTCATTATTTGGTTTAATCTTTTAAAAAATATATTATTACTCATTATAAATTGAACAAATACATTTTTGCTGGAAATTATAAGGACGTGGTGGGTGTGTGGCTTTAGTGATTTATCCACTTAAGCTACTTTGCGAGATAGACTAATGTATGTGCTCGTAGAAACCGAAATATAAACGAACTCAGGTACATTATAAATATTATTTCTTCAATGTTACAATTTAAATGAAAAAAAAAAAATGAAATGTAGTCGTTAATTAAATTTCAATGTAAAATATAAGCAGTGAGTTATTTTTTATTTTGTTTTATGAGTTGCAAAAAATAATATTGTCACAAAAAAGCAAACCAAGAGCAAAGGGTTCACATGGTCAGTGTGTGGCTCGAGCGATAACCGAAATTAAGCAACCTCGGGCAAGGTCAATACTGGGTTGGGTGACTGCTTAGCGGCTCGCGTATCAATCGCCCACCAGGACGCAGTTTTTCAGAGTTTCACTGCGTTTTTCGGGGTTGGATTTTCAAAAAGTGACTTTGAGGCCGTATCGTTTTTTAGAATCCTGTTCTCGGAGAACAATGTCAAGACAAACATATTTTTTCTTATTTTACACTCGTAGATAAATAAGCAGGAACATGTCGAATAAAAAAAAAAAAAAAAAAACAAAAATACCTGTCAAATTTAACGTATACTCGAGTCAGCTGTTCGTCCAACGTTTTTGGGTCGATGTGAAATAATAAATCATTTACAAATATCATCAATTAATTGCAATTTATTAACGAAGTGCGGTGTTTATTTTTCAATTTGATTGATTATTCGAATCATCGATAAAGTACATATTTTTATGTTTTTCTTCAACACGCAAGTGAGAACGCAGGAAATTATACAGAGACGTACAAAACACATGTAACATGATGATTTTTTTTTTTCTGTTGCTCCAAAAGTTTGTCCGATCAGCAATTTTTCATGTAACAAATCTCATTATAAAACGGTGAAAATTTGCTACAAACTGGTATTTTTTTTAAATTGTTTTATTGAAATCGATTAAATTTTTCAAGCAATGAAAAATGTTGATATATATTTTTTTTTACTTATTTTGTACGTCACGGCATGACGACAACGTGAAATTATATTCACAGTCTTTCCACACTTCTTTTATTTCCTTTTCCGTCACCCACGTATATTCATTTGCATGAAAAAATCGTTGACTTTTGTATATGAGCGTGTACTCCAAAGAAAATATGTTTGTCATGCTTTATTTTCATCCACAAATCCCTCAGGATCATGTACACATGTAGAATATCCCTTTTCATCGCCTAGCTCTTCGTTTTTCTATTTTTCACCTTGCAACAGCTCCTCTTTTATTCGGTTTTTTTTTATTTTTTTTTTTATCTATGCCTCACGATTTTCTCAAGGGAACAAAATGTT
The DNA here is from genome assembly GCA_948107755.1 of Campoletis raptor. Classification (NCBI taxonomy): domain Eukaryota; kingdom Metazoa; phylum Arthropoda; class Insecta; order Hymenoptera; family Ichneumonidae; genus Campoletis; species Campoletis raptor. The sequence continues at coordinate 6,954,792 of OX403630.1, read as the reverse complement.
TGCGGCCTCTCGCCATATTTGGACAGAGCTTAACCCTTGGGACCGATAGTAAACGTCATGAATAAATATTCTTACCTAAATGCGAATGCTACCAGTTACCAAAACGACACCTTTTCCAAAATCATTTTTACCTGGCCGTTGTATAAGTACTAATATTTGTTTTCCTGTCATACCATCAGAATTTTTTATTCTTCAACGAAAATATACCGTTTATACATGCAAATATTGCGATAAAAAAAAAATTAAAAAAAAAAAAAAGCACCGAATATTAAGAATTTCATTATTATTAAATCTGATAAAAAAAAAAAACAAAGTGATTAGAGATTTTTATACATTCACCAGATGTTCCCACGGCTTGACTAGTAATTATAGAAAAGTGTCGTTGTTTATGGGACTGTTATATTATTAATTATTATGCAGAAAATTATGAAAATTATGAAAAATTTATCGTCATATGAATTTGCAAAAAAAAAATAACAAAAAAGATTTTTCATCGCGTTTTCTCACGATGTATACGATGTTTTCTTCTGCTATGCTCGCTGTTTTCTCAACAGCTAGACAGCAACGGGAATTTCTTCTCTTATATACGCGATTGTTACACGTCCGATTGTCGTCATGGTCGTCGTGGGAAATAAATTTTCCTCAACGCGACGTAAGATTTTTCGTCTTCAACCACAGGTGCGAAAACATTGGAATTTAGAGGGTTTTGTCTTGTCAGAAAGCCAAACAAGGTGTTTTATTTCGAATTATAAAACAAAGTAAAAAAATTTTACATTCATATATTTATTTTACTAATAATTGTGCGTTTGAAAAAAATGTATTTTGAAACATAGAACGTCCATTTTTCGAGGAAAAATTAATGTTGAAAAAAAAAAAAAATTATCAAAATTGAAATCGTAATATCGGAAAACAAAAATGCTGATCAGTTTCACGTTCGCGAGAACAAACATATTTTTTTCCAAATTCTTTAGTTAAAGTTAAACAAGAGAAACAGTTAATAGAGGTGAGGGAAAAAAATGGCTCATTAAGACGATAACGAAGAAGCGTAGAGCGAAGGGTTGAAAAAAGGAAGGACCGAGAGCGATAGACACGGTGGAGGATAAACAAAAAAAACTAACCGGTAAAAATTACACAGGAATTTACTCGCGATTTTTTTTCCTTCTTTTTTCCTTTCTCATTTCTCCTGATTCACCTTGTAACCTGCGATGGTATTTCGTGGAGAGGGGGATGAAAAGAACACACGAGAAAAATCCTCCCCTGCAGCGCGCGCTTTTATATTTTTTATCCTTTTTTTTTCTCGTACGTTTTTTCCTTTTCATTCTTAACCTCGTCTCTGTGTGTCGAGCTTGCGCGATTTTGACTAACCTGCGCCACGCAGAATCGCACAAGGAATGACGTTACATGCCAGGTGAGCTGCCTTGGAGAGAAATAAAGTCAAAGAAAGAGAGAAAAAGAAAAAGAGAAAAGGATTTTAAAAAACTGCAAAATATGTTAATACAAACGAGAGGAAGACGATGAAATGAAATTTTGAAAAAAATAAGAACAAATTTTTATGCATTTTTTTAAATAAATATTTATACAAATATGGATGTTTATTTTTATAAAGTACATTTACGATTGAAATATTAATTGGAAACAGTTTAATGTATTTTAATAGTTTATTTAGTGATTTACATATTTAATCTAAATAAAAGTTTATTTGAAGAGAATGGTTAAAATTGATTGATATTTGAAATATTTTAATAATTAACAAAAGTATTTAATAAAAATTAATTTAATAGTTTTACACTCGTTTGATTCAGTCAATTTGTGTGTCAAAACGGTACGAAAATTCCCCCAGTAAATATGAATGAATGCATTTTAATTAACTGGGAAATTGATCAACTTCGTGAAATTGAGGAGGTTATTGATCGATTTTCTTACGATATTTAAAGCCGGTAATTAAAAATCAATGATAAAATTTGTCGATTAGCGTACGTAATCGAAATGAAAAAATGTAAACAAAATTTGCTAATGTTAAAATTCAACTCAGTCTAATTTTTAATTGATTTATTTTTATTATATAAATATGCTTATGATCATGATACGAGTTTATTTTCAAATTTCATGAATCATGAAATTAACGTGTGAAATTTGTTTTTGTAGAAATCAAAATTATTCAGTTGAAAATACATCAAATATTATTACGATCGAAACTCAAAGCATGAGCATATTCGGTCGCGGAGTCACTTCCTTATAGAAAACTATTAATGAGCACTAATAGACCCTATTAATATAATTTATCAGTGCTGGTCCGGTATTCATGAGTTTCACAAGTGTTGGAATATATCTCATAAATACCCCAAACTAGTGTTATTATTAGTCAGTGTTAGTTTAAAAACTTCTGATACTTATCACTAATGAAAACTGGTTCAAGAAGGCACGCTATTAAAAAGAACAAAAATTAGTGATTTTTTAAGTATTTTTCTTCAAATAGAAAAGCAATAACGTTTAGTTGAAACATTGTTTTTAAATTTATTCACAATTGTTCACGTTTTCTAATAGTCAAACAATTTTTAATGTATGAAAATATTTTTATTTTCATTTTCAATTGAAATTGACAGTTGTTCAGGCTGATGTTTGTCAAATGGAGTTGTCAAACTATTTGCATCGTCGCTGCTGCACTCCTAAGTTTCTGAAACAGATAAATCGAACATTTTTTCAAAAGCTTACATCCGTCAAAAATGTGGTCAATTGGAGGATCAAATTTTTACAGTTATGGTTAACACTTTATGAATGTTGCGCAATATACTGATAATTATAAAAAAAGCTATTGATTGACGAAAATTAGTGCTGTGACGAGTTTTACAAAAAAAAAAAACGTGTTTATTTCAATACTTGATACGATGAAAATCGTTAATTGTGGTGTAGAAACGCTGGCAATAATTGAAAATATTTTTGGTGTAAGGTTTATTAACGCCAAAAAATTATTTCGGGTCAAAATGACCCAGTGTGTCTAAGAAAGCTTAAACTCCTGTATATGCTGGCGGAGGGTTGCACATAAGTGTAGTTTTAAAATTCTTTTATAATATTATTGTGACGATTATATATTTCGCTGGTATCCAAGATTTTTTTTTTTTTTTGGTTTTCGTAATGCATGAAAATAGCAAATTTTTGTACACTTTCATTGAAACATTTGCGATTATATGTGCATTAGGATATAGGCACACAGTTATATGTAAATAGACAACGGTGTATATTATAAAAATATATATAAATATTGATAAATGGAGGAGAACAAGAGAGAGAAGATTTTTGGTTTATTTTTGGTTGTGAGAAGAGGGAAGCTGGAATTTAGTACTGTCGAGGATTGGAGAAATGAGAGGGGTTGGATAGTGCGGTAAGGGATGGAAGTAGCGACGGCGCGTACTCCCTCGACATAAGGCAAGTGGTGGGAGAATCAGGAGACCCGGGCAGTGCAAGCCGGGCAGCCTGTCCGACGATACGGCCCGCTCCGTGTGTCCTAAATTACGTAATTCGAAATTCGTTTTAATTCAAAAAATTAAAGATAAACAGTAGAAAAAAAAATTGAAAAGGAAAGAAAAAAAAAGAATCACGTGGCTGAAAAAAAATTCTACAAATATAAATGTGAGTAAAAAATATTTGAAGCCTGTCGAATCGACGCGATTGTGAAACACGAAACAAAAATTATCCAATTTTTTTTTTTTTTTTTTTTCAAAATAAATTACGAAAAATATTTTTTTTTTCATAAAATAATTTTGGTGTAGAGGTTTTTTTAAAAAAAAAAATTGGATTATTTTTTCGATCTTTTCTTATGTAGAAATTTTTGTTCAATCTTTGTACAAACAATTACATTTCGGCGGGAAAAATATAACGAAAAAACTGACATAAGAAAGAGGAGAATCCTTTACATTCTGGTACTGAATGCCAAACAAAATCAGGGCTTTCTTCTCATTCTCTCTCTCTCTCTCTCTCTCTCGACACTATATTCTATCTGTTCTCCGCTGTTAGTGCCTCGAGCCAAGTAACAGGTTGGTGATTTCGATCCCACTGGATTTTACACTGATCTCTCATCCCTCTTCTCTTTTCTTGTTTCTTTTTTCCTCTTTTTTTCGTATCACTATTGTTCAACCAATCATGTACAGATTTTTGTCTTTTTCTAATGGTTGTAAGGTTACGAATTCGTTGTTCAATATTTCGACACACAAATAAAACTAAGAAATTACTTGAATTTGTTATTTTCGTCTCTAGAGCCAATCGTTGAAAACCAAAAAGAGAAAAGACCAAAAAGAGATGTTTTTTTTTTTAAACAGATTTGTTATTTGCATTGCAGTTCTTTGCACATAAAAATACTTTGGAAAAAAAATATCGATACGTTATTTTCGTGTTTATCGTTACTTTGCAGAAGCCCAAAAAACAAGGTTACTATTTTTTTTTTTTTTTTTTTCAAAAAATGAAAAGAACAAGTTTCTCATATAAATTGTGTGATTTGTTAATACTTTGTCAATTTAATTCATCTTCTAGTTACGAAAGTTTTTTATTCGATCCATTAAATGGGAGCAAACGTTGAGCAATGCAAGGAAAAAAAAATGTCCACGTTTGACCTCTAATGATAATTTTTCCGATACGTTTAATACGGAAGTAGAAAAAACAAAAAAAAACCCTAAAAAAAATAGCCCTGCTCACAGCAGTTTGGCTGCGCAATTAGGAGGGAAAGAAAATGAGAGGAAAAGGGAGGTCTTGGGGTGTAGAAATTTATAGTGTTGATTTAGTGTGCGTTGGGGATATTCCGATTGCAAAAGTTCGTGTCAAAACTTAGTTGTGACAGGAAAAAACTTTTTTTCTGCTTTACATTCTTATACGAATATCTCTTAAACTGTTGCTCGTACGAATTTACCCGAACAGTTAACTTTGCGACTGTGTAAAATAGGAAAAAGACCAAAAGCTCTGTATATAAGAAGTACATAAAGGTTTTTATATACGTACGTACATACATATATATTCATTTATATACATGTATATCCGTAGTTAACTATAACCTCTTTTTCTTGGTTGGTCGTGCTCGTGAAAGCATGTCCCGTGACGAACGACCGTATAAACTGTTGCGCTTCCCACTCCGAGAACATTTTCCATATATCCCCCTCAGCGAGCATGACAAATTTTTATTGTTTGCTCACTTATTCCAAAACTTATTTGACCGCGTAAAAGTTGAGGTCGCCCTTATTGAGACAAATACGTTTCAGGACGCAAAACATCGTAACATTTCTTTTTTTTTTTTCTTCTTTTTTTCATATTAATTAACTCGAAGAGAAAATGAACTCAATTTAATTTGAACAGTAAATCCTCATTTTAATTAAATTCAATCTTAATTGCACTTTGTTTTAAACTAGGAAAATCGAGACCCTATTTCGCGATTTATTTTTCAGTCAATTTTACTTTACGAGCAAATTTTCATTTTTCATTTTCTTTATTTACTGATTATTTATATGAAAATTCGTATCCTAAAAATGGACCTTGTAATTGAACGTTGGACAATATTTTTTTTTTTTTTTTTTTTTTATCATCCCGATAATTTTCTCTTCAGAGCATCAAAAGAACTTGTTTTTTTCTTCTGTTTTCAAAAGAACGTGCATTCGACAAGCTTTCGTCTACCTACAAAGTCAAATAATCGGCCCCCGATCTTGTTTTTTTTCGTTTTTTTTTTTATATTTGTTTTTTTATTCAACGTTTTTTTTTATGCATCTCTCAAATCCCTTCGGAGTTCCGTAGAAAGCCTACACATCACGTTTCGTTGTATGGTCCCTTTGAAAAATAAATAAACGTAAATTGTATGGCATAAAGTGAGATTTCTCAATGTTTCTGTGTGTGTGTGTTTTCTTTTTCATGGGTGGACGTGGCCAGAGCTATCGTACTTCAGAAATATTCACTTTAAATTTACGTATGCGTTATCAAAAATAGGGCTCGAATGTCCTACACATTACTTTATCTTTTTTATGAAGTCTCTCAAAGTCGTTTTTACGGTGTTGTGAATTTTTATGATTATTTTCGCCTCACATTGAATATTTACTTTTTCAATCAATAATCCATTTCGTAAGTAAATGGAATTTGAGATGTAAATAGTGTTCAATTTGCTATTTAAAATGAATTAGTGCATTTTTTATGTTTGAGATAAATTTTTTGTAATGAAACAAGACTGGAATGGGGTAATAGAAATTATTTTTACGTTCCTTTACTTCGAAGTCACATAAAAAGTCACTATTCGCGTAGTTTGAAAAAGACAAGAAATAAAAAGTTGTCTAACGCTAAGACATATCGTAAATTGTTTTATTCCCAATAATAAGAATCTCGGCGTTTACACTCGATTGACGTCGACGAAACCGTAAAGCAATAAAAACAAGCACGATAGTGAACATAAAAAAATAGCAGTGAAACGACCTCGTGTTCGCTTCTCTTAGACGTACGATTTTTTTTTCTTTTTTTTTTTTTTACATCTGCCACAATGTTGACGCTGGAGTAAAAAAAAAACTCTTGTAAACATTTGGTTATTGCGACAAACAAGAAAAAATTATGTCAATCAATCGTTACAAACTTGTCAATAATAATTTGCCATTTCTTGCCTATCGATTTTAAAGGCTTTTCGAGAAATTCGAATAATTCAATTTGACAGTTGTAATTTTTTTTTTTTTCGTCACGACAAAGTGCATTTTATTTTCGATCAAAATTTATAGATTTTTTCAAAAGTAATCCGACTAACTCTAACTTTTTGAAAAAAAGTTTGATTAATAAAAAAAAAACATGAGCCCTCGACCAATTGCTCTTGGTAATGAGAAAGACTCGTATATATACATTTCGTAATTGACGATACCTTGACCACGAAGATCAAATGTAATGGACCAGTGCGCAGAGCTATCACACGGAGGGCTAAATGGGAAGGGAAAGAGATATAGAGAGAAATAGAGAAGGAGGAGAGAAAGAGAGAGAGCATGAAGGTTGAAGGTAGGCCGGGGTTACAGTGACAGGGTCACCCGTTGACCGACTTTCCTGTTCACTCCATCTCTCTTTCTCTCTCACTTCCTCTCCCTCAATTCCTGCCAGTTCTGGGAGGAGAGAAGTGGGCCACGAGCAACGACTAGACTCGCGACGTCAACACGCCATTATTCCCTATATGCACCCTGTTCCCAACATCAGAACAAATACCCATAAACATTGTGTGTACGTCTTTTACATGACGTTGAGAAGCAACGACGTCTACCATAGACGAAGCTCTTTCTTCTCCGAGCCAAATTGCCCTGCGGTTCTGCCCCGCATTGTTCTATTTTCAAGCACACATTTTTATTCGTAATACGAAATGACAGTGTGTCACAGTCGTCGAAATTTTGCTCTGACAGAGGCGTTAATTTTTCTCATTTTTCTTTTTTTTTCGTATTTTTAATTAGATTTTTAAGATTTAACTGAAAATTTAATGCGATCCACTGAATTAATAAATTAAATCATTTGAATGAAGAAATATTTAATGATTGATATATTCTTAATTCGTAGATTTTTCTTGAATTCTTTTACGACGGGATTGCTTAGTCGTTTTATTTGTAATTTATTTAATTATTGTTAGTTTTCCAAAACAAGGGCCTCACAAAGTAATTACAGTTTAATTTTTATTCACGTGTGTTTTTCTTTTATTTTATTTTTTCTGTTTCTCTTTAAACCACAATTCATAAAAGGCTTGGAGGCAAAAGCATTATTTCAAAATTACCAATGTCCTCGCGTTCATATTTTTTCGTAGAGCAGCGAACCCTGTAACGGCTGGTGAACAACTGCGACCACGCCATTTCTACTGCACACGTGTACACGCGGTTTTGTAATTTCAAATTACGCGAATCTCGACTTTTCCGCGTTTATTTTTCACTTTTTTTTTTTTTTTTTTTAGTACTTCACGAGCGGAGTGTAACTTTTTCCACTATTTTATGACCTATATCGTGGTTCGTATGGTAATATTCTTTTTTTTTTTTTTTAATATTTGTTCGAATGGAGTTTCGGGATTATTTTTAACATTTTTTCTTTCTTTTTATATTTAATGACAAAAATAAATCTTCATACATTTTTTTCAATATTTTCCTTTTTTTCTTCTTCTTTCCTTTTATGTTTCAACGAATAATTGATGAATTTTTAGACTTTTTTGTTTCAGATTTTTTATCGGAAATATTGATTTTGGACAATTTAATTATATTTCTGAACATTGAACATTGGACATTTTGATATCCATAAAAAGTAACGTTCCTGATTTTTAAACAACTTGAATTTTTTTTCATTTCATGTAGAAACCAATTTTTCGTTAACCAAGGAGTCACTAATGAGTTTGCATTTATTTCAAAAAATGTGCCTGTAAAATCCGTTGATTTTTCACATCCCCATAAAATTCTCCGAATATTTATTTATTTATTCTTTCATTCGTTCATTTTGAAAAATTTATTATTATTTTATTTGTAATTAAGAACAAGTGTCGCATAAATACGTGAGAAATTTTTTAAAAATTTATCCTACAATTTTAATCCAAGTCTAATGTATTGCTGTGGTAATATAAAAATTCTCGAATACAAAAACATTATTTCTTTTCTTCGTTCAGTCGCATTATATTTCGTTATAAGAGACTTAAAAGTTGTACACGAAAAAAAAAAGAAAAAAAAAACCATCAATATGCGTATAAAGTTTGAAGGGAAAATTTTTAGATTCTCGTTGAAAGTTTTTAGCGTCGAAGCGTACGATTTTGCCGTTGACGAAGATAAAAAGAGTGATAGGATCGGCGAAGGTGACACGTGCGAGTCCACAGCGTTTGTTGTATATATTTATATATGGCAAGAGATTTTTTGTTGTTGTATTTTTATGTATCAAGTACTTTCCCTTAAGGGTGTATAAGAGCAACAGAAAAGCGAACGTGGGAAAAATTATATTTGTCCAGCACAGGATAGCGAACTGTATTTCCGTTGGGGTTGTAAAAAAAAAAAAAAACAACTTTTAATCCCGGATTATTGCTGATGGACGTGGAACAAGTTAAAACGTAACGAGTAAAATCGTCCGCGTTCTCTCGTACGAATGAAACACGCCACCGAGTTCAAGTTCGCTTGTAATATTATTTCGAACAAAATAAAACAAAAAGTGTTGTGATGAAGCTGAAAAAATAGTTGTTATTACACTTTTTGTCAAATATGTCGAAAAAAATTAATTAATTTAATACATGGTTCAGTAGAATTTAAATTGATGACTGAGTCTACAAATGAGTAACCAAATGTTTCATTAGTAACTAATACCTTCGAGTCTTAGTATAGTTTAGAATTTCGTTGGAGAAATAAGTCATTTCTTTATGGCGAGAAATAACCTTGAATAACCTTTGCAGTAATTTGGCCATAAAATTTCATTCACGTACAACAAATTGAATTAATTTATTCGATCCGATGGTTCGAGAGGTGTGAAAAACTTTGGGAGACCTTAGTAAGGGTTGGACAAGAATTATAGGTTTGTGAAATTGAGCAAGAAGCGAAAAAAAGACGAACAAAAAAAAAACACACGCACACACACATAACGAAACGAAGTTCAATAACGTACTTATCGATTTTCGCACGTCCGACTATCGACGTCGGTTAAAAATAAAAATGATCTCTTTTATTCGCGGATTCCGTCGACTTTTGGACGAAAAACGAAGGGAGGGGTCGATTAGGGGATCAAGAAGAATGGGAGAATGAAAGATAAAAAAAAAAAAAAACGAAATAAGGGAAGGGGGTTGAATGTTCCAGAGCCTCGGGGGTTATAGAGGATGATCGTGCTCTGTTGAAGAATTCGAGCAACCCACGCACGTATCTTTACCTCCTCTTTCTTATGTTTTTTTCTTTCTTTTTCTTCTCTTTTCTTGTTTCTATCGCGCGAAAAACTAAAGTTTCCCGATGTAACCCTTGTGAAAACTCATTGCTCTTTCTCTCCTTTTCTCACTCGTACGTCAATTGGTTTCGAATCGTTCGGAAGACTATTTCGAAGAATTTGGACGATATATCAGAAGCTTTTTTGCTTCTTTTTTTTTTCTTAAATGTATTTTTCCGTCTCGACGATCCTCTGCGATTTTTTTTTTTTTTCTTACTCAGAAAGATGTGTAGGCTGGGGCAAAATGGGACACTTGGCAAACTCGAACATTACTGTAGTAAAACATCTGCTTCACTGCATGCTCGTCAAGTGTGTCTTTTTAGACTGCAATATTTGAGGTGGTTCATTTTCCCCCATTTAATTCGATATACATGTTGACGTGCAGTCAAGAAGCACTGCCCGATCTATCTTTTCTATTTTCACGCTACAAATTCGACCCTCAACCTCCACCTTCACCGCTTTGCGTCAATGAAAAAGACAAGGAAGAAAAAAAAAGCTCTCACGCCATTTTCATCTTCGATGCAGAAAGCTCCTTTCCTTCAATCCTCCGAAGACGTTGTGTACGTCACCCTTTTTCACCGAGCAATCTTTCTTCGACGAATTTTATTCCATCCTCGTCTCGCCTCCCTTCCCTTATCGCATTCTCAATTTTCTTAGCTTTTATGCCGATACAGCTCCCCTTTTCGATACATGTATATATATGTGCATATAGTACATAAGAAATCCTCGCTTATATGTCGTATTTTCATATATATTGAGTCATCAATTTTGTCTCCGTAGAATTTTGTGGTGAAAAAAAGCCTCATCTGTATATCCATGCAATTTCTTTTTTTTTTCATTCTTTCTTTTTTTTTTTTTTTCATTTCAAGGGTGAGTCTCAACCGAGGTACAGATTCGATCGATCTAGTTATAGACACTGATTAGACAGGAAAAAGAAAGAACATTTTCTACTGTGAATATTTCCCACTGTAGATTAATGTTCACCGCAAATATCAAGATTGTTGAAAACTTTGATATTCTAGTTAATAAATAAAATAATATTATCACGTTTGGGTTCATTATATTATCGGTTTAAGGGCTTACTTATATCTGGAGAACTCGAAATATTTAATTTTTCAAAATTTTATTTTTTTGTCGTGTCATTCTTCACATGTAATTTATCTTAAAATTTCCAAGAGGTTATCAATAACATCTGGTACGTGTGAGAAATGAAAATTTATCTTAATTTGACATATACGTAAAGATCGAAATACTGCTTTTTACCAATGGTAACTATTTTATGTCAAAAAAGATAAACGACTGATTTGGATGAAATTTTTTTAACGTATAGACATATCTCTGTAGAAAAAAGTAATTTTTCATTTGTGGTTTTTATGCGAACGGTGAAGACGATTGTTTTATAATTCGGAAGACACATTGAAACTAAAAAAAAAAGTTGTAAAAAAAAAAAATTGGGAATCCGTTCACGCAAAGATTGTTTCTTACTCGAATTCGAAGTTTTAGCTGATTCCTCAAATTCAGAAAAAAAACTACTAAGCTACGTTCTTTTAAAAAATGTCCGAGAGGTCCTCGACCGTGAATAATTATCAGAAAAACAGGGAAAAGAAAGAGAGACGGGGAAAAAAGATTCGACGAAATGGTAGAAAATGATGAAAGGAGATATGGAATCGCGTGTTTGGTTATTTTGGACACCTGTAGCTGTACATCGATTAGACTGTACAACAAAGATGGCAAATCCTTCAAGAACATATCCATGTTTATGGGTATAATGTGCTCGCGATTTTGAGGGTCTGCCAAAAGTGTCCCACGAGGAATACTCAATCCAACTTACTTTTTTATTTTCCAACTGAGAATTTGCCAAAAATCATCCTTCGTGCTTTTTCCATCTGTTTTCTTGCTTTTGCCTCGTGTGCTATTTCGTTCATCAATTTTTTTTCTTTCCACCGAATCCTTTATAAACGTAAGTCATCGAATTATATTGGATCAGAATTTTCAAGAAATTGAGTAAAAATTAAGCAAACAATTAATTTGAAAAAAATGATGGAATTACTGTTGTTTTTTTTTCGATAATTAAAAATTTTTTAAAACACACAATTTTTGAAACGAAAAATAAAATTTTTTGCATATTTGAATTCCAATGGTTTTCGTTGTAGTTTTTTCTTTAAAAAATTGATACCAACTTTATTTCAAGGACGAAAATAACAAGAGCTCTTGATCTCGATATGTTTGAGATGAGGTGAAGTTTATACTCAAGGACGAAGCTTCAAAGGATCTCTATTCTGTTGAAATATTCTTTTTTCGTGAGGAACTCCAAGGCAAAGCTCACTCTTGTTGAAAATCTTGGCTTTTCTCGACTCGTGTGGTTCGATGTATCGCTTTATTGTTTCTTCGAAACACTGGCTTCGTCTCTCTTATGTCATCTGAGTATATGTATCGCGTTGAGATGTAACTTTCTTCGTATTTATTCCATATGTTGGTATCAACCATCGTGACGGAGTACGCACGGCTCGATGGTGCATAAACTTGCGAGTCGATCGACTGAATAAAGTATGAGAAGTTTCGGAACGGCCCACCTTCGCATATTATCCCTTGCTCTTGGAGCGCTCAATTGACCTCAGAGTCGCAAAATTCTTCCGCTAGCTTTCGCTTATGCTCATCGGTCCGAAAAAATCATTTTTCAAGACTTTCCAGATTACTTAAGAGATAAAAATATATTTTCAAGAGCCGTTGTAAATAATTCCATTTTTTTTCTCCATTACTATCATTTCTAATCGACAGATAGGTTTTTGATCATCCGAAAATAATACGTCAGAAATTTTGATATATGTTTATGCTGAAAATTATGGAGACCTCATCCGCTTGGTGAAAATCCTCTTGTTTACTTTTCCTCGTCACAGTTGAGTTTTCGTAAAAATCGAAAGTTTCACGTCATTCTTTTTTCATTAAAAGATAAAACGTATTTTATATTTTTCTTCAAATATATCATGAGTATATGAGAAAAATTGGAAATCTGCTATCTCTCTTGCACTTATACAGCTGATAATACTAAAAAAAATCAGATTATTATGAACTCTATTAGAATAAATTTGAGATATATTTTCAGATTTTTTCCTCCATGCGCGGCTGTTTTGGTTATTGAGACTTCATTGTCATGTCATTATTCATTGTAAAGCTGTAGAATGAATTTTCAGAGGAAGGGAAATAGCTGGAAAATTACCCGTGAACTTCATAATGAAACGCGAGGCGCGTGCTATAGATAAAAAGAGAAAGAGAGTGAAGGAAGAGAAGAAAGTAGAAGGTTGGAACATGCGAAGGAAAGCTGTTACAAAATGGGACAAAGACCGAAATGAGCCACTTGTTAAAAAAATATGAATTTTCGTTCTTGCCATTGCGAATATTGATTTAAGGTTGTAGTCTTGCCGTAGACACGTTCAAAATTTAACTTTTTTGTTTAATTTCGAAAACTCGTGAATTAATCTGATAACGTTTGTTGTTTTAATTTATAGAAATATAAAACCATATTAACTTTCGAGAAAAACGTCTTTTGTGAGAAATTTAGAAGCTTTTACTTCATATCGCTGTATCTCCAAAAATAAACGGTCGAAATTCTTGATTTTCATAAACAAACTCCCTTGAATGTTTCTCTGTGATTGAAAAAAAAAAAAAATTATTAAGATCCGTAAAAAAGATTCGAAGTTATTGCTTAAAATGTAAATTTTTTCTAATGCTTCATTGATTGCCAAAATCTCGAATACAAGACAGTTGATATTTTTACAACTTTGCACACGGATTCATACTAGTTCCTTGGACTAGTAAATCAACTATTTTTGAAACATATTATCACATATTTGACTAAAACATTATTGTTTGTTATATTTTCGATTTTGAACATATTTCAATCTCGCATGGTCCATTTTGTCCCATTTTCCACTACGATGAGTCGTCATGTTTCTCATCGTATGCGAGATTACAATGTAACGCATTGGAGGTCGTACATCATACACAACATCACATGCTACCGTAGGGAAAGAGATATAATATTAAACTGTCCCCCCTCCCCCCCTGGCTCTTTTATATGGTGGCCTTGTCCTCTTCGTCTTTTTGTTTTTTTTCAAGACAGTACACGGTGAAATTGGATTTGTTTTTCCTTTTTTCGAAATCTATGGTATAGCGGAGAGAATTCTTATTGTAAAGACATTCAATTTTAATTGTCGTAGAGAATTTTCCAATAACATTATTTATTTATTTGTTTCGATACGACAATATTAAGGGCTTACATGCACATAGAGAGATGAAAAAATCGATTTTTCAAAAATATTTATAAGCGATAGTGTCATCCTTCACATATCAGATTAAAATTTTTTTTTAGATATCAATAACTTGGTGCAACACAATGAAAATAAAATTTGATATCAATTCGGAAAATCCTTGAACATCGAAATGCTTTTATGTTTTTGAAAACGGTAACCATTCTATCTCGAAATCTCAATGATTAATTTCCCCATTTCACTATATTCTGTCTTCCTGTGAGATTTCCTAGAGCGTTGGTTCACGCATTTGCCTGGGGACCAAAAAAACAAAACTGTAAAAAATTTGGCTGATATATGCGGCTATTCATCAGAAACTCATAAAAACTGGTGCCCACTGAGCGATTGATGCGTAAACCAGTGCATGGCTAAGCGATTATCCAACCAAGTATTGACCTCGCCCGGGGCTGCTAAACTTTAGGCATCGCCGCAGAGCCACACACTTATCGCACAATATTGTTCATACAAAATAGTGATTTGTCGTTGTGTTTTTATTAACGTGTTTCGTTTAAAATTCATATTCTTATCTTTCGGGCACTGAATCTACAAACAGTGTATTCCTCCGACAAGTAAATGATACTAAATATTAAAAAATCATTTGTTAAGTCATCATTTCGTTGAAATTTTAAAAATTATTCTCCAAATCATTTATCTCAATTGATATCCACATTTTCGTTTTTATTTTCCAATAAATTAATAAACTACGTTAATTATTTGTTCAAATAATCCTGGTTCTTTAACAATAAATTGAGATTTATTGGTTGAATTGATAAATGCTTGACACTGTGAAAAATAAAGACAAATTGTGGATCGTCAGGACTTACATATATGTATGGATATATATTTATTTATATTTTATGGATACTTGGTCTCGTTGTAATACGAAAAAGCAATTTTCTTCCTCGATCCCAGCATTCTCTCCTTTCCACCCTTTCGTACATCGCATTTCTTGTTCCCTTCTCTCTCTCTCCCTCTCTCTCTCTCAATTTCTTTCCATTTTTTCATATATTATAAAACGATGGATAATATGAATATATTCAGTACCATGTGCTTTGTGAAAAGCAGTTATATTTCATGAGCATACAAACCTGAAGCCACGTTGACTCCAAGTTTTGAATTGCTGCGGGGCATAATGTGATACATGAACATATATATGGATATTTATATTTGGATGTGAAGTTGAGTTCAAGTCTTGCGTGGATATTATATATATCATATATTCATATAATCATGTGCATATGTATCTATGCCTCATACGCTTCAGAAAGTTTTCCCTATATTGGCATGTAAGGATTTACAAGAAAATTTCTTGATTACTTTTACAAAGGTTTTACGTATTTTGAATTACATTATTTTTCAAATAACAATAGATGAAGCTATTTTTTTTTTTATAATAATGTTTTATTGCACACGATTATCTTCGTTTTTTGATAACGAAAGAAATGATGTAAAATAAATATTTATATTTGAATTATTTGAACACTGAATGTTCGTTAGTTATTACTTGATACAGAAAACATGAAGAAATATTGAATTCTGTAAAAATGTCAATTTAAATTGTCATTAATTGTAAATTGAATTAGAGATATATCGATCTGGAATAAAAAATGTTTTATAAGACTTCGGGTGGTCGATAATATTGATGAAAAGAGTCGATAAAGACACACATTTAAGCATTAGATAGAATCCTCGATTGATTTATATGCGTTTAATGAATGTATAAGGCTTGCATCAAGTTATATACATTGTGTAATTAAGTTACTGTCCTAATTAACTGATCGAACCGATGACGAGTGTATGAGACGAGAAGAGAGGGAAAGAGAGTGAGAGAGGGATAAAGAGATGAAGGACGAGTAAACTGGGTGGCTGACGAGCTTCTACCCCATAAACTCTCTTCCTTCCTCTCTCTCTCTCTCTCTCTCTCTCTCTCCCTCTCTCTGTCTCTGTCTCTTTTTCTCTTTGGCTCTGTCTCTCTTTTGTTAGTCTCGTTGCTCTGTACGTTGAGACTCCAAGAGAAACGAGAGTTTGTGGCACGAGTGGGCATACAGTGTGAGGGGTGTGTGTAACAGGCTAGAGGAAAATACATTCGACTTCGCCCTGCCGATCAATAGCTACAGGTGGCAGCCATTTCCTAACCGACCCTGGCTCCAACCGTTTTGCTCCTCTTTCTCTCTCTCTCTCCCTCTTTCTTTCCCTTTTTTTTTTTTATTTCCTCTTTCTCTCAACATTTGTTTCTCTTTTTTAAAATAATCTGTATTTACATGGCTTTTTCAATACTCCAGCACCACTTCCTATCATCCAAATACCTTCAGAGATAATGTGTCGAAACCTCATCGTTAGGAATTACAAAATAAGTTAATTCTTTTTAAGTCAAGTAAGAATTGTTAAACAGTATTATTCGTTTGGTCAGTAATCCATGAGACTCACAAGTGTTTTCATCAATGATGATTAGTTATAGTTTCTCGTACTTGGAATCATTAAATCTTATTAAATGGGATCAGTGCACAAATTGTACTAATATGTGGTGCAGTAATTATGTTATATAATGAAATGATTAACAAAATAAACTAGTGAGATTACGAAATTGCTAATAAAATCACTAGAAATACTTAGTCATTAGTACTTGATATCACGTTGTCATTAGTCTACCTCCAATGTTCTTATGCTTAGTACTCAAACGTAATTTTCCATGAAGTATACACGATTTTATTGTTTTGATTCATATAAAACGTAATTAATTACATTTATTTCTTTTTTCCAAACAATTTACAACAAAAATATATTTTTTTGACGTATTTATGATTACAAGAAGACGAAAAAACTCGTAATTCCATCTAGTCTTTTCATCTAGTAATTTATTATTATTTTTCTAGTGCTAGTAATATTTCATTACGTTGGAATTTTCATCAGACTAATTGTCGGATACTCTGGAATCTCGCTTATTTATGGAATTCTTGGGAATTCATTAATTTTAAAGTCAAAGGAATTCGAGTGATTTTACCTTCACCTTCAAAATTTATGTCCGCAAAATTAAAAGAAAAACAAAAAGTTTTTTTGGTGATGGAAATACTTATGAAATTTTTGCTTCATTTACCCACAATTAATCATCTCATTCAAAATCATTTACAACCTCAACATATTTCTTACTCTTTTTCAATGATTTTTAAGTGTGTTTTTTTATTTGAAATTATCTCGAAAATACTTGAGAGCTTATTTACACTGATTCCTTAAACTTTTTTATGAATACGAGCAGTTTTCGTGAAGCTTCTCTCGTACTATATGTGGTTGAAAGCGAGTTGTCCGAGATCTATTTCCGGCATGAATCGACATCCCGATTGCGGCTGAAAGCTGTGCAATCGTTTTTGTGAGCTTTTTCATGCATATATATATATATATATATGTAAAGGGAAAGTTAATATAGATGGTGCATTAGTAGACACTTGTATAAAACGTTCATGTGTGCGTTTGTTATGGAGTCCTTCAGCGTGTGGACAGTTTTAATCGAATCGATGATGGGAGAACTACTGCGTCTTTCCTTTTACTATTTTTTTTATCTATGGCATTTCATATGGACTTTATAGAATTTCTGTGTCCTACTTATCAATCTTTCATTTGGAATGAAAATATTAAAAAAAAAAAATCTTTTCCAGATTGAAATAAAATACTGAAATACTTTCATTTTTTCATTGGAACACAAAATAAGGAAATGGACAATTTTATACAGATTTAGAAAAGATTACAGACGAATTGTCAAATCTCCTCGATCATTATTCGAAGGAACAAATCTCATTAATAGAGCAACACACATATAAATATAATTGATAAAAAAATTTGGTTGAACGAACAAAGTTAATTTTGTTGGTGAACGAAAAAATGGTGAATTCAACAACAACAAATAGTTGAATTCACCATTTTTTTTTTTCGTCCTTCAAAACGAATTTTGTTTTTTCATCCAAAGTTTTTTCTCAGCGTACTATTCGTGCAATGTTACCTCTCAAACAGTTTACATTAATGATTATAGGTCGAAGAAGTTATTATTAATTATTACTGATAATGATCCTTGTGGGACTCTTGGATAGAAGTTATTACGAATTATCACTTAAATAACGACACTTGTGGGACTCGGGAATACCTGACCAGCACTAATCAATTACTTACGTTTCTATCAGTGCTCATTAGTTTATTTCTGAAAGGTATGGTGCGAGTAAAACTGTGTGAGCACAGCAATGATTTCCAAACAAGATTTACATTCACTTTAATTATATGAAATAATTTATTTTTCAACGAAACCATAATAAAAATACTTCGAAGATTGCAGAAGTTGGATATTTTGTACTTCTTCGATGCAAATTTTCTTGGCCCTCTTTCGCTCTTTCGTTTTGTACAAAAGTTTTTACAACCATGTTTTTCTTCTGGTGCATGTCGTTTAGCTCACTTCGTGGCTACTCGACCCCTTCAGGAATCGATCGGACTTTGCTTCTAACACTTTGACACTACAGTTAAAGTGCTAGAAATACTGAAGTAGGAGAGAGAGAAAGAGGAGAGAGAGAGAGAGAGAGAAAGATCATGCACCAAGATATTTTTCTTGTTCGACACTTTGCAATACTTTTCTGACGCAGTCGAACCGAGAGACATGAGGAACTTGCCTTTTTATTATTTGCTCGTTTCATTGAGAAAGAAATCCAGTGGAGTGACAAATAATGGGATTAAGCTTATAATTCATTTTGATTGGAAGATTTACGCAAAGATCATCGAAATGTCATCCAATTATATTAACCCTATTGAATCAATCATTTCTTTTTTCTCAATGATATTTTTGCCCCAGAGATGAAAGAATCCCTGATCAAATCTCGAATTTCATTCGTCAACGAGAATTTTGTTCTGTCACTAGTTGGCAAACGTTTTCAATTTAACGCTCGCCACTCTTCGTGTCCTGAATTCAAATTTAATTAGAACGAACCGAACGAGAATTCGTCAACATCGATATTGATACAGGACACTAAAAATAATTCATGCACCACTACGCATTTCAATATATTTTTCACATTTCATGTCATCAATGCATTCACATAATGTTTTCGTTACTTGCTCACCGTTATCTATGATTGTGTTCAATTTCGTTTATATTGATGAATCGACGATCAAAGTAATTAAACGAATATTTGGAGGCTATTAGACGAAATACGTTAATTATGATCGATCAGCGCGAATCTACAAACGAATTCGAGAGTTTGAGTTCATTGACTATTTCGTCGATATTAGCTCATTGGCGGAAAGAATTCAAGATATTTCTTCCCCAACTCGAATGTTTTACGAATAATATATCAGTTTCTTCTTTCGACGGTTTTTTTTTCGATCTTTATTTTTATTTTTCTATTATTTTCAATCTTTATTTACCGTTGGAAACTGATGATTGCTAAGTTTTTTTATTTTGTTTTTCCGAGATCCAGTCTAATTCTTGGATAATGGCAGTGGGCCTTGCTCATGAACTTAAAAAGCATAATCCTCCGCTAAAGAAATACTTTAATTACTCCTCAACTTTGCTCAATCGGATTGAGTTTTATAAAAAATTGCTTCCTTTGAAGTGTTTAAAAATTTACTATGTTTCCCACTGTGGTAAATGGTGCTTGAACAAAGCTCAAAATATTTGACCTCGAGACACGTCACCCCCATCTACCCCCATCTGCGTTTATCGTTGGTACACTTTATTAAAATATTCTTCCATTGTTTTTTGTATCTTCAGAAAAAGCTTGGAAGTTAATCGATGCTTCATATTTTTTCAAACATTATTTTTTTTTTTTTTTTTTTCAATACATTTTTTGTTCGGAACTCGGCGCGTGGAAACAAAGGTGTGGGTGGAAAAGTATATGTACAGGGGGTTTTGGATAGCTGTCGTAAAAGGAGCCTTCTGGACATCAGTCCAGTCAAAAGTTCGTATTTTAGCCACAGTTTGCCTCGAGGTTAATTCAATTTTATTCTGGCCACACCCAGCATTCACGAGAAAGAGAAAACTTTGTTGGCAAGGCTCAAATATTAAGCCACCAAAAAAAACTTTGAAACATTTGTTATTTCTCTTTAAAATTTAAGTCAATTCTCATATTCTGTCATTTCGAAGTTTCCATCTTTGTGATTTTTTTTTCCATTTTTAAATTGCCCACTTAAAAAAAAACAAAAAGAAACGAAGTAACGCTGTAAGACGACGAGAACAGATTGAAAAAATGTAAAAATTTTATGACTTTTTGTTTTCATTTGCAAGCTTAATGAATATTTATTTTCTATTCATAGAATTCTTGGACTCGAATGTTCATAATTGATCGTGAGAAGATTGCAAAGACTTGGGGGGAAAAAATATAATTGTAGAATTTATGCGCTCCAGACATGAGGCTGTTTTTTTGGTAATTCCCTTCAGGCTATTCATTTCTTCAACGTTAAATTTCATGTATACATACATTAATGTATATACAGTCATATATACACCAACAGACTGTAGGATGGAGTAAATTCGACAAGATTAATTCACTTTCTTTCGGTGGGGATAATTAGAGGGCTCATTACACCTTCTACCGACTATTTTCTTCGAGGAGACGATTTTTCAAGCGCTCATAAATCCGTTTGTTATACGCCTCGTTTCCAGTGATAGATTAAAATGAAACTTAAAAGAAGAGAAAAAAGACCTAAGATAAAAAACACCGGGAAAGAAAAAAAAGACATAAAATTAGAAAAAAAAAACTAAAATTTAGTATTGAGTCGAAAATAAGTTGCGAATGAAATATTTGGTATAAAAAAAAAATACATGTATATATTTACGAGATAAATGTCAAATTTAGCGTGCACATGACATCGGTTTGTGGAAGTTAATATTTCATACAAATTGAGTGATTAGGGACGCTAGTTGAACAGGCTTGATAAATTGGCTCGAAGCTTTGAACGAAAAAGCTGTTATCGAGCTTATATATAAATTAAGCAAAACTATGGGGAAATACTTATTGTTAGAATCCTTCATTATTAATTAAATACATTTATTATTAAACACAAATTGTACGAGTTAAAAATAGATCTCTGTGCTTTCTTGGTTGGTTGATATTTAACGAGTAAACGTAATAAAATTGCCATGTATCCGTAACTAAATGCTGCTATTGGTGCCATGTTTATGGGGTTTTATTTGATGACACATGGTCGCCATAGAGACTCGACCATTGTTCAAATGGGGGTGTGTTACACTTCTTGGCTAAACTTCCAATCGATCGAGTATGTTGCTTTGTCATTCCGCGGGGGGGAAAAAAAACGACATATTAACACGAATCTGGGGGCTGGGCTGAAAAATAATAACCTCGTGTAAATATTTCTGGCAACAGCAATTAACGAACATAGGGAAAATAAAGCGTGAAATATTTTTTAAAATTTATATTCAAACGTTTATCAATATTTTGCTAAGGGCTTATTTACACCTGAAGAAGTAAAAAAAATTGATTAAAAAAAAAATCATTTCTATTCTATAGTGTAGTGATTTATTTGAAATTTCTTAATATTTATCAGGAACCTGTTACATTTAGCAGGTGTGAGTTAAAAAATTTTATCTTAATGTGACAGATCATTCAATATGAAAATACGTTTTTATCTGACATAATAAACGGAAATGATCTTGAGATAATAACGGATTAGGTGTCCGAACGAGAACATTTTCACAGTTTACGTAGATATGAACTTTATTCACGTACTTAAAAGCTCGAAGAGCCCTTCAGACGCATAAACTGGCAGTAGTGTTGTACTATCTATGATCAGACGCGGCAACAAGTAGTCACGGCGTGAATTTTCCAGCCAGGCAGTCCACGAGTTTCTCTGCAAACTTTTGTCCTCTTCTTTCCAGAAATTGCTGTCACGCCTGACAATTCATGATAGTTACGAAAGACCGTAAAAAAAATCAGTATTTTCTTGAAGAAAAGGATAATCGTTGGATATCGTTATTTCCAAATTTTTAACAGTATTTTTTTTCTTTACTTTACTTTCAATAGAAAATTTTTCGGCTCTTTAAAAATCATGAAAAATAGTACGATTGATATATAAAAAATAAAAATAAAATGTATTTCTACACTTACTAATAACATAAAAGTTTTTATTGGAATTTGATATAAAATTATTCGAGCGAAAAATCGTTAAAAGGCAATACAATCATTATCCTGAAACATGATAGAACAACATCGATGTTAATTTGTTTTTCCAACTGGATAAAAACACAGTGTTCCGGACGAGCAGCACTAGAGTCCGGATGGGCGATCGATTAAATCGTATTCGATTTCCCATCGCAGCTTTTTATATCATCGGATGCTCGGTTCATGGTCAATTTGCAAGGAAACGAAGCTTCAGATAGACCGGCTACAAATCCCTATCCTTCATTCCCCTTTCCTTCGTATTGCAATTCACTATGCTCTAAAATTGAAAAACTAAATAGATAAATAATTGTCAGTCCGGTTTTTTTAAATTTTCTTCGAATTTACATCAATATCTGTCAAATTCATGAAATCGTTTTTATTTTTATTTCTTTATTGACAAACGTGCTATTGTGTATGATGGATAAAATGGGCATTACACAAGTTTTCTCTTCTATTTACATTTCCGAAAACACTCATTTTTGTGGGGGAGACTAGAAAAGAAAAGAAAAACTAGAAATATAATTTTTACAGCTTCCATGTGTTCACCATCAAAAGTACATAAAAAATTGCGTAAAATTGCCATCAGTTATTTTTCTTTTCAGAACCATAGTTTCTGTCTTATCGCAGCTGGAATTCAGAGGTTTTTAAAAATAGTAGTAAAATTCGACCGGCTATTAAAATTTGAAAAAATGGCAAAATCGGAAAATCCTGATATACGTGTCCACTTATTTCTTGTATAAAAGAATTTATAAAAAAATTGACAGGCCTCAAAGTCATAAATTTTTCGAGAATTTACGAAAATGACTTGGAATGTCCCATATAAACGTTCTATCGCTTTACGAGTAATCCGTATCCATCGATTTGCTCGCAGAGACTCAACGGTGCATCCATTTATTATGTGTGTTGTATATATATTTCTCAGTAGAAAGTAGTTATCACGCGCAATATATGTTGCGAGTGCATTCGATGAGCACTAGAGCAGACAATCGTACAAAATCATAGGCTTTTGTATCTAGGAAATAAATTTTGGACAGTGTTTAATCCACGTGCATCCGTATAGAGATAGTTAGGAAAAAAACCGTAAAAATAGAACCACGAACAATAATAGTATTGAAAGTTTACACGGAAAGAAATAAAATGTTAAATTATTTATTTTTTAAAATACTTCATGTTTTTGTTTTTCAATTCACTCAGGCATGGTTTTTTAATGTTTGTTTATGTTGTTTTTTATTTTTTGTCGTTTTCAATTTTTTGATAAACTTTTTGTTTTAACTGGGGAGTCATGTCCACGAGGGAAAAAAGCTCAAGAGCTTTACTGCGAACGTGAAGAGAAATAGCCCACCACGAGATATCGATTTCCGGCTCGCCAGTTTAGCTCGTTCTCTCAGTTCCTTCTTCTTTCTTCGTCTTCGTGACAGAATGCTCCTTCTCATTCTGTATCCCTCTCTCTCTCTCTCTCTCTCACTCAGTCACTTGCTCACTCTCTCTCTCTTTGTGTCCCTTTCTATTTTGTCATGTTCGGAAAATATTTTTCTTCGGTGTAAAACCCTCGAACGATCTTTGCTCTCTTATTCCTCCCCGCTCCATTCATTTTTTCTCTTTCTCTCTCCCTCTCTCTTTTGCTCTATCTATTCCACTGGTTTGTAGGTACAAGTGCACCATATGGTCACGTCAAGTGTCCTGCTTCGGCGATAAAAAGAAAAGCCCATATTTCTTTCTTATATACTGTAAAAACTTTGTGGAATCGAAGCATCGAAATGGCTATTGTCGACGTGTTTTTGTTCTTTCAATTTTTTTTCAATCCTATCGGAAGTGTTGACATTTCGTTACACATGAAATATTTGTACTGTCATCGACAAAAGAATACTCATTAAAATTTCTTTCGGAATTTCAAGCTACAAGGTTTCCACAACGATTTTGTTTACTCCTTTCGTGAAACTACTTAACTACATACTGGTCAAATACTCAAATGACTGATAAATTTTCATATTTTTTTAATGCTCAGTTTAATAGAGCAATTATCCGAAATGAGGGTCAATTCTCGTGGCAGCAAGTCATTCAACAGAAAGAAATTTCAGGAACGATAGATTTGAGAAATTATCTATTGATAAATCCAAATTTTCATGATGGACCAATTAAATCGACTTTTTTTCGAAAAATAATCTCCATTTTTCAACAGACTTTAATGCACCACGTTTTATTTAGTTTTTGGGAGTTCCTCTACAAAATTACCAGGTGAATTTCTTTTGAGCTTGTTTGTTTGGTAATTACAGCAATTTATTTATTGAAGATTTTTTCATTGATTAAACAAAATTGGCTCCGACAGTGAAGGGATGAAGTTTAGAAGGAATCTACACAGTAAATACTTAAAGCATTTATTAAGAAACACAACGATCGATGGTACATTATAATCGGTTAAAAATTGCGGATTATTCTTTGAAAAATCTCGAAGGAAATGTGAAATTTGGATTGTTCCATCAGTTTAGACGGTTACACAAATCTATAATTATTAATATTTTTCTAGGTTAATAAAAGACATTATTGCAAGGAAATTTCACTGAACAACGTACATTAAACTTGGCATAAAAAGACTGTATCAATTAAGCATATATTTGTAAACAATAATAAAAAAGTTAGTTAATGATTCGAGCAATGGAGTGAAAAACAAATTTTCGAATTTCTCGTTTACTCAATAAATATGAAATAATTTGACCTCGAAATTTTCTGCTGAATTGAAATTTTTATGAAAAAAAAATAATAAATGAGATAAAAAGTTTGAAATAATAATTTGATTTTTAACCGGATTGTCACAATGTCTGAAAATGTGATGCCGCATATTATTTTGTACTCGTGTACCAATAGCATCTGCGAAACTTGAATTGTGTTCCACTGTCGATGGATTATTCATAAAGGTCGAAAAAAATAACAAGGAATTTATGTATGAGCGTTGTACGTGACAAAAGCTCACACTTTGATGAGCATTTTACGTTTTTTTTTAAATTTTTATTTTTATATTATTCAAACATTTTATATGTCGAACTATTTGAATTAGCATTCCTTTAAAGTTTTCCCAAGCACACACAATATCGCCATTTTTCACAGATCGTAAAAAATCAATAGCTCTAAGAATCGAGAGCTCGATTAATCATATGTTCGATTGAATAATTAATCAAATAATTGCAATAAATTTGTTTAACGTAACATGCGATTCCCATAATTTATGAAATTTTTCTTTTTTCCTTTTCCAGATATAAAATCAGAGGCTGAAAGGCGAAAAAACAACTTTGGAGCTAAAGGATGTTTCGTGCTGTGGAGAAAAGTAAAAAAAAAATTATTACCGTGAGGGATGTTGCAATTCCAGATAATTGAGCCCGGTGGCTCGAGTCTTCGGAATTTGCAAATCCATCAAATCGTCGAAGCGATGTGAACGAGATACAAAAACGAGAAAACGCAAGAAAAAAAAAAGAAACAAAAAAACAAGATTGAACACCCTTCAATTAACGTAATTACAAGACTAGCGAAAAAAATCATCGGTTTGGGAGTTTGGCGAGTGTCGCCAAAAAGCTCAGCATTTATGCGACTCGTAAGGGACGGTGGCCACAAGGACGAGAGAGCGTCTCGTCGCTGTCTTCGTACACGATTCAAAATTGCACAATAAATAATAGAAAGGAAAATAAAAAGAAAAAGAGAAAAAAAACCAAAGAAAATAAATATTGCAGTCCAATTCCGTTTAGTTTTTTGTAAGAAAAAAAAAAAGAAAAAGAACAAACAAGAGAACGAGGGTGGCAACGAGAAAGAAAAAAGTGAGAAAAAATCGTACATCAAGGTCGACGAGACGACAATTGAACAGAAAAAAAAGGAAGTACAAAGGAAAAGCGTCAGTTTAAAACTGTGAAAATCGAAAAGAAACAACGTTTAACAGTAGAGAGAGAGAGAGAGAGGGAGAGAGAGAAGAGAGAGAAAGAAAAAAAGGAAAAAATAACGAAGAACAAAACGGCAAAGGTTACGATAAAAAGAAGAAAAAATAAATAAAAAATAAACAAACAAAAAGTCACGTGCGTGAGTGTGTGTTGAAAAGAGACAGAGAAAGAAAAAATGTTGCCTACCAACATGATGTCCTTCATGAAAAAGGTAAGTGTAAAAAACCGAAAAAACCAGTTCGTATCTTTTCGTTTTTTTTGCTATGTTTGCAGAATATAGGGGCACATTATTTTCGCTCCGTTGTTTCGTCGCTTTGTCCTCATAATGTACTCGCTCACAATGTGCTGAGTTCACAGTTTTCGTCGATGGCTAAAAAGATTTCTGGCTGCTTTCCCGAGATCAGGGGTTCTATTTTTTTTTTTTTTTTTTTTTTTTTTTTTTTTTTTTAAATTTCATGTGACCTCCTTTGACCTCCTTGTGACGATTTTCAAAAAGCAAAAAGTAGAAAAATTATCAGGAAACAGTAATTGTTCGTGATTCATTTGGAATTTTAACTTTTTATTCAGTTTTCCAAATAATTTATGAAGTAAGGAAAAAAATTGTTCGATGATTTTCTTGGAATCTTCATTTTTATGAAACTTTGACATTTGGTGATTACCAGCGAAGCCTTTACATGCTGTTTTCTAAAATCTAAAAACAACAGAATTTCCAATCGTCTCAAAACGAAGAAACATCATTTTCGTGAAAATCGATAGAAATCTTAATAATTTCATCAAAAATGAAATAAAGACATTACGAAAAATTATACGCTATTATTGTGATCGGAATTCGATCGGAATCAATTTAGTACCATTCGAAGTCTCAAATTTAAACGAAAAAGTGCTGCTGCTTAATTTTCAAGGGACTTATAGCATTGTAAAAGTTTATGAATTCTGGTGAATTGTGTGAAGTACTTGAAACAAGAGGAGTCGATATATGACTCGTCCGTACAGACTTAGATTTGTTACTCGAACACTGGTGTATATTTGAGACGGAATACGATCGCGAACGCGCGGTCTTTGCTGTTACTTTCGTTGCCGTTACTTTGAATTAAATCGTCCGACCGATTGATTTACAACGACGGACGGTTTCTCGGTCGCTTCGGTTAGACACGCGAGACCGATAAATTAACTTGACTATCCAGTTTCTGTGCCCCAGGGTCTACGCTGGCCCTTCGTCCTCGAATGAAGTACAACCCCGTACATTTTTTTAGCTGTGAATATTTCACAGCACAGAGTCAAATATTTGAAGATTTAAAAGCATTTATTATCGAAAAAAGATTCTCTGTTAGTTTGCAATAATGGAATTTTTCTTTTTAGAGTATTTTTCAATCGAATAAGTTTACAACAAACGTAACGAATTCGATCATTTAATCGATCAAATTTTTATTAAATAATTGGCTATAAAAATCTACGTAAATTTCAGTCTGTTTCCTTTTTTCAAAAACTGTTTTTTTTTTTTTTTTTTTTTTTTTTTTTATTAGGGGATTATCTCAGTGTTGAATTAAAAAAATCTAGAATCTCATAAATCTTTCATTTAATTTTGGTCACGGAATTCGAATTCGTTGGGTAGCTACAGCATTCGTTATAAAAAAACATTCGACCAGCTCTCTGGTAATCTTTGTTTAATCATTCTTCGAGACAACCCTGAGAGGGCTATGGAAGACTTTTTTTTCTCATGTCTAAATATCATGTTTCATTGAATGTAATGCTGTTGGGAAAATATGCCTGATTTGATATTTAATTTTGAAATAGTCGACATGTTGTTAATTTTTATTTAAAAAAATTCTCCATAGCTCTCTAAAAGTTTTCACACTCTGGTTTAATAATGTTTTCGGATTTTTTATTTCGAACAATTTTTAAAGGAGCGTTTACCGATAGGCGGGAATTTCTCTTTACACCATTTTGCAGTCGCCCAATATTTTATTTAAAAAAATAAAAGTGAAGCGTTCGAAAAATTCTTCATGTACTGCATTATCGATTCGAGCGAATGAAGAAAATTTCACTGGGTATCAAATTTTGTTGACAGAGAAACAAAAAATCATGAAAATCAGAAATTTTTATATTCGTTATACTGAGAAGGAGAAGCTACCTTAATTGAGGCCAACACGAATTTATCACTTTCGAAAATCTGATGTTCCAGAAACCTGGATAAATTTTTTACTCACGTAGTAAAGACGCGTGGCTTAAATTTATGTGACAAAGTTCACATTATTCCTCTTATCCTTTTTCTCTTTTCCCTTATCGTTTATCTTTTTTTTTCTCTTTTTTTTTTATTCTTCAAGAAGCTCTTTCACTGGTACTTTTATTTCTGGATTTTCTTTTCACTCGAATGTTTATATATATCGTGAAATATATTTATAGCCATAGTGCAAAAGTAAAAGAGAGAGGAGATGGTCGGAGTTTCCGAGCAATGTCACAGCGTTCTCGTTTCATTGTGCCAACGCGTTGTGGTAATTCCACTGGTGTACCGACCACGAATCTAGTTTTCCGAGGTATGCCACTCGCAAGTATTCTCTACTTTATAAAGAGTCTAGAAAAACTCTCATCTCCTTCCCTTCTTCACAGTATCACATTTCTTTTTTGTTACAATGTTGTTTCCTCTGTTCTTCCTTTTGTTTGTTTTTCGCATACATTTTCCTTTTCAATAACTCATTCCAAAGCCTCTTCAGCACGAAGACTTAGTCATTAACACTGTCGCGTTCTACTTATTCCATTATAATCTCGAGCAGCTCTTCATCAAATCATTTTCATTGTTACTTTTTATCTTTTTCACATCTATATTTTTTATATTCTTTCTTCATTATTTCACGATTTGAGAGATTCAACTCCAGAACTCGATCGTTTTCCATTTTCTTCACTTTCTAATGCAATTACAATGCCATTACAAACTCCATGGTTTTTTTTAGCCGTAAAACCATTTTTTTTTTACCATATATTTGGTTTTTTAATAATTTTTTACGCGAACATCAAGCCCATACACTTGAAAATGAAAACTTATTAATGGGGAATAGTTTTTGTGGCTGATTATAAGTAAGAGAAGTTTACACTGATTCGTAGTGAAAGGAACACATTCGTGGAGTCTGGGCTCTCTTTGTCGGTTTATATTGGTAACTAATTGTTAATAGTGTGTATACGTGCTCTTAGTATTTTTTTATAAAAGGTTCTCAATCACCATATTTTGCTCTTTAGTTACGACCATGCATACAGAAATATTAGTGGAATCCGAATTTTTTTTTTTTCACTTTTATGTTGAATTGTACTTTCTGATCATCCTTAAAACCACAGGGAAAAGGGGGTAGTTATTTTTTTCATAAATATTTAATTTGTACTTTCGAATATGTTAAAAGTTTAGTTATTATAAACATCCATGTAATAATGGATTTTTAAACCTTGATATAAAACGTTAAAATGCAATGTTTTGATAATTAGAGTTTCAGTAGAGGTTTGACCTCCAAAAATAATGAGTTACAAGGTTGATATGTGTACTGATACAATTGATATAATTGATCAGGAATTAAGAGTAGCTCATCTCAAAATCGACATCTCCTTTCTCTCATTTTTTCCTCCTTTTTGATCTCTTATACTCTTCTTTTTCGTTCTCATTCCTCTTTTACGTTTAACACTCTTCTATACTCTTTAAAAACGATACTCAACTCGCCTTTGGAGCGTCAAAGACGCGCGTCGATTCCTTTTTCCTCCAGCTCATCTATATATATCTGCTCTTTGTTATTTTTCGTGCATATTTTTCCTCCTTTCATGATGTTTTTTTTCATCGTCGTTTCTATCACGGTTTAACATCCCAGTTTGGAAGTCTCCCTCGCTATGAGATCTTTCTAACGGTTTGATATTGACTTCCTCCTTTTTTATTCCGTGATCCTCTTCACCTTGAAAAAACATCCCCTCGCTGTCTAAGGTCAGCTTTTGGAAAGGCGTGAAAGGCGCCAGTTACGTATCACCTTCGCACTGGATTTCGAAACAATCTTCGTTCTTTTTCACTCCCTCGATTGTCGTCTCTCAAGAGCTTTCCAAGCTCGTAATCGAACAGATTTGCTTCAAATACATTTTTTTTTTTTAAATCGATTTCCTTTGCTCGTGATGTATTTCAAATTCAAGCAATATGTCATTGAAATCGATCGCTTCAAGGAGATGAAAATGATTATGGCAAATCTTTTCATTATTTTCCAGTTTTAGGCAACAAAAAAAAAATTATTTATAGGTCTTTCCATTTCTATATAATTCTTTCATATTCTTTCATATAATAATTTTAATCACATTTTGCTTGTCACACATTTCATTGAAATATTCTTACGAAAGTTTATATCATTCGAACGCTCCGAGACATATGAAGAACGAAAAAGTTGTTTTTTCGATACACAGAAAGTCCAATAAAGGAGAGAAGTCTTAAAAACACTTTAAAACGTCTTATAGGCATCTGCTACGAGTTCTCCGTTTCTACTCAAGCTCGAAGCCAAGAGGTTCTCCGGACGGAGGATTCTCTGCTCGTAATATATATCCAGCGGGGCTTTTTTTCGTCTCTCCTTGCTACTCTTACTTCATTTTCTTCGAACCAATGATATCTCGTCTCTCGCCTCGAAACTCTCGTTTATCTATTTTTTGCTTGGAGCTAAGAGGTTGAACGAAAGGGTTTTCTGTATTTGAGAGGGAGAAATAAAAGTAGGAATGAGAAACAGCGAGAAGAATTTATTAAAAAGAGAGAGAGAGAGAGAGAGAGAGTACAAGAAACCTGAAAGAGTTGGAGAATATTAAGACGTTGGCAAAAAAATATACAAGGAGATCGAGAGGAACGACGAAATAATTCTCTTTCGTGATAAAAAAAGGGGTTTCAATTAATGTCCGTGATATTTTTACCGTCGAGTGTCAGAGCGCGAGATAAAAATTTAGGCAGAATTTTTGTTTTTGATTGCTTTTTAGCAATCACAGTTTTATTCACTTTTTTTTTTCTTTCATCAGTTTTTTACTGCACGTAACCCATTTCTCTCTGTTCTCCATGTTTCCTTGAACAATCACTTTTCCTCACCTAATTTTCAACATTACGCCGAGTCACGTAATTAAAAGCTTCTTCAAAGGTGTATGTGTCCGTGGAAGGGAGAGAGTTGTGATTAAACGTGTAAACAAAATTGAATTTTCATGAATTGAGTACTCGGTACAAGGGAGGATGGAGGTAAAACGGAACGGTACCATTGAAACGATAAAAAGATCTATTTGTCACATAAATTCATTTAATCACCAATTACAGTAAATTGTAATAAACGAACGTATTCGAGTGCAAAAAAATATTTTTATTTATTTATAAAAATAGTTTCACATCTTCATCTTGCACTTTGATGTTCTTCAGGTGTTCCATTTAACCTCGGTGTTCCATTTTTCCTCATTCTCTCCTTCATACATTTGTAGATCTTCTGTCTCTTAATTCCAGTCCCTTAGTGTCCAACGAGTATAACTAACGGAGAAGGAAACTCGTGAAAGTGGAAAAGACAATTATGAAATAAGGATTGCCAAATTAAATGTCTCCAGTGATTAAAACGTTCTCTGCATTCTCTGCTGACTTACTTACTCTCGACTTATTGCATTTTTTCTTTGATTACTATTTTATAAAAAAAAAAAAAAAAATTTCGAAAATGTCATGCTTTGTCTAGTAGAGCAGTTTATTCGTAATAATTTATTCAAAATTAATTGGACCAATTAAAAATATGTTTTTATTTGATTTTTTTTTGTCTTGATTTGTTTTTTGTATTTCTGTCTAATCGTCGTTTTAAAAGATAAGTATGTGTAAACACAGATGAGAAATAATCGGTTGGATCACCGAGAAATTGATGTGTCAATAATGAAGAATAGGCCAGGCAAAATTCCACTACTTATCCTGCTGTTGGGGTGATGGATAAATTTTTTACGAGGTATATATTCCTCACTAAAGCTTCTACTTGGATGTTCCGGTGGAAATCGATAGAACCACCATATGAACCTCTAAATGTTCACCTTCACCTCCTTCTGAGCCCCTTTTCCTTCGAGACCTTTTCCTCTTGTATATATAAATGATATATATATACACGAGTGTAAAACAGTGCACGTATTTTGTCGAACACAGAAGTAGAGTCGATTCATCATTCACTGCATTCTCTCCCGGGAGTTTAGTTCTTCTCAATTTTTTTTTCCACGCGCGCATGTACGTGTGGACGTGAATCAAAATATATATACACCTTGCTAACATCTGCTACTGAACGCAAATCTGATTCCCTTATATTTTTATATATTTTTCCCCAACTCACAGATACGATGTCGCAGGAGATACGATACTTTGAAATAAATTGGAATAAAATTCTCTTCCCATTTCCAAAGTACAAGTTCTCCAACAAATATTGTGGTGATTTTATTTAAAAAATTTCTTTGTTTATGAATTGTCAATAGTAATTATTTTACATTATTAGAGATTATTTTGGAATTCTACTTTATATTTTATTATTAAAAATGATAATGAAAATTGAATTATAACCAAAATCACAAAACGTCATGGTTCGCGTATATTTTGGCATTTGTTGAAGCCCAAAATTTGGAACGTTGTGGAATAGGTGTTTGTATTTTATTCAGAGTTTAAAAAAATTCTTTTTTTTATGTCGTTTTTTCGTGAAACAAAACGTGTTCATCGAAATTCGAGTATGAGTGGAGGGAGATTATAATTTTATCTCGGGTTGGCATATACCATGCTCGGAGGCGAACGTAAAATGTTAATCGACGAGAAGCTGGGGATACCCTATCGGCCACAGGCGTTGCACACACCTACCGCATTGTTCATCGATCCATCTATATATACATTTACCTACATATATATGTACATTTGTATACAGATTCATACACACATGCATATATGTATAGGAGTATATATGAATATTGTAGTAGGTACAGTGAGTGCATACACGGTCTCGGTTGGCGTTTCTCTACCGAATAGAGGAGCCCATCAATCGGCTCACCGGGGTACCGGTCCGCCACTCAATATTGCCAAGAGAGCGATCCTCATTCTCGCGAGCCAAGTCACTTCGATATTCCATCATTAAATGGAAATTCAGATTGTCAGGCCTTATCAATGCTCAGCAATTTTCGTTCTCAATTCGATCGAACAATACTTTTGATAAATAAACGATATTGTTATTAAACAACGAAAGTTTGGCGTTAAAATTTATTATATAGACTTTGAGTTTATGACATCAAAAGAAAGATGGTGTTAGTAGAAAACTTCTAGCATCACTAGCTTGTGGGAAACTAGTTTTTTTTTTTTTTTAATTAAACAGATGAGATATTTGAAATGATCTACAGTCGAAAGATGTTCCGCCTCCTGCTCAATGATTGATGCATGAACCGGAAAATGGCTAAGCGGTAATCGAAACAAGATCTAGCTCGAGGCTGCTTAACTTGCAAGATCACCGGAGCCGACTGATCACAATTAATTATATCGGTTGATAATTCAATTTGAATTTTATCTAATAGTGATGTTGATTTTCGTTGACTCGATATTCAAAAAATCCCTCAGTTGCATTCGATCGAAAACTATACTGGGTCATGAATCAATGGAAGTGCTGAAATTTGATATTTCCAAATAATAATCATTTGTAAAAAGACACAAAAACTAATGTTCATAATTGAAGGGAAGTTAAATCTTCAGAGTCAAATATGAGAGCTCGTTTTCGCGATCTATTCAATAATATCCACATGCCAGCTCTTGTCGTTCTGCCTTATTCTCCCCGGCAATAAGAACCCACCGAGGGCTTATCGATGCTGCAGACGCGAGAGAATTTCGCGATTGAAAAGTGAAGTATGGATCGCATCTACGGGGTTATGTCGAACGCAAGAAACCTTATATACATATATAAGTATATAAATGTGTATAAAAGAGTTTTCTTACATTCCTGCCCCTGTAGAAGTGAAAGAGAATATGAACGAGAAGAAGAGTATACTTGGAGCGATCGAGTGAGAGGGTTGGAAAAAGCTGATAGCGTCAGGCAGTCGGATCACGATCTCGTTGAGAAAACGTGATCTTGGTCCCCGTGGTGTCCAACACGCTTTCCAAACTACCCCTTTATGTGGCCAACTTAAGGTTATACACACGAGTCAACCGCGAAAAAAAAAGACGAACGTAACCAACCAAACTTTGCCGAGGATCTAAGAGCACAGGTTTTTATCTGTTTGCAAGAAATCGGTCTCATCTTCACACAAAACGTACCTTTCACCGATCTGGAACGAACTGCAAATCTATTTTCTACTGATTTGACTTCAACTTCCGGCTCTTTGCCTGCAGGCTATTCTTTTCTCTTGCGGGTCTTTGCTTTTGTATTATTCAATACCATTCGGAGGTCATTTGAAAATTCCTTGGCTCTCTGTCTCGTTGAAACTTTTTGAAAACATTATTCATAACCTTTCAGGGTTAAATATTGTTCAAACATTAATTGCAGTGCATGTGCCATGAATCTTCGTATTGTTCTGAATGAAGCACTAAGGCTTTTGAGCAGGTGCCCTGAGAATATCATAAACTAGGGTACACAGGTGTTAACTGTACGACACTCGAATTTTATGTCCACAAATTTTGCACACGTCACGTACACGAGTCGCGAAGCCAGTTGAAAGACCCTCGAGTCCACGCATGAATAATGCCAACTACGGGCTGTGTCTATATACATATATGTATAACCCTTTTAGCTTTCGATACAGAAATACACTCCAGTTCGTACACGCATTGAACAACCTTTCGTGGTATTCCATAATGAAACTTACGATACTTTGTACGTGCCTTGAAATCGCAGGTAACTTGGAACGTTTTCCTGTACAAATATATAGTGTTTCAAGGCGATATCGTTGAATCGGAGGAAATTGCGGAGCAGCCTTTCTCCTGTTAGGCTCTTTGGTTCAATCTCTACGAGCTTATTACACTTATATTATACGAGGAAGGGTAATGGATTGTGTACACCTTGAAAATTGAGGCCCATTTGATTCGAGCGGTTTCTATGCTAGTAGGAAAACGTCCTTCTACAAACGTTCATAAAACTTACTCCTACAAAGAAACAATCTGCCAATGTTCTTGCTACGTTCAAAGTTTACCTAATGTTGGTGTTTTTATCAGCAAATGTCTCTAGTAAATAAATAAATGACCTGATGTCAATGAGAAGAAAAATTAATTTGGCTTGGATCCTATGAGTTGAATAAAAGAAGTTGGCAGTAAGAAGTTTTTTGAACCCTTTGAAATTGAGGGACAGTATCAAAGTTGTCGTCCTATTATTCTCAAAATTGGACCTTAATAAATAATGAAATTCCTATATACCATATGGTAGACATACGGTCGTCATATTATTCTAAGGCCTTTGTGCCTCACATGAATACGACAAAAGAGATTAGCAAAGCGAATTGTTGGATCTGTAAAATTGAAAGAAGCTTTCGTGTGTTTGCCAGAGTCTGGCGGACGACGAGTTATATGTTCAAGAGTTGGGTTTGCAAGAACTGAATTTAGTGCCTGGAGCTAGGAACGAATGTGCTTTCATGGTGTAAGATAAACGTTTCACTCAGGGTTCCAGATGGTTGAAGATCGAAGAGAGAAAAGGAGAATTCTATAGTGAATACCTACAGAGAATCAGAATTAGAATTAGAATTACTTCATTATGTCGATGCATAGCTTGATTCGTGGAACAGAAGCAGATGATACCAAAGTATATAGAATAAAAAATATAAAATACAACTTTCAATATAAAGCTGAAGAAATAATGAACATAAAATAATAATAATTGAAATCATGTTAAATTAGCTGAAACCATAAACTTGCAAGAAATAACTGAGGACAGAAATAAAATAGGGAGAGGTAGATTGGGGAGTAGAGGCAGAGAGAGAGAGAGAGAGAAAGAAGTCGTTGCAAATCTGAATTGAAACGAATGTGGGTGACGAATAAAAATGTATTATCATCAGGGTTGGTCAGCTGGTTAATGATAGTCAATTTAATGGGAGACCACAAATAACTTGTTTGCATCGATCCTCTTTTTTGGTTATATTCCAGTAGCTTTTAAATGCTTCTTCGTTGCTTGGCAAGCAGCCAAATCCTGGGAAATTTACGTTGTGGTCGTTATACCAAATTGCCCAGCTCGTTGTATCCTCTAGCCCAATCGGTTAGTCACTTTTGTAGGATTTGTTGCGATAGTTATTCAACAGCTGACGAATGTTTGGGATTCCCAAAAACCTTTAACCCACACAACCCTTTAAACTTTGGCTCTTCGGATCTTTGAGACGGCAGCTGGTTCACTCCACCTCTTCCCACACCTTCAAGAGACTCTGCTTTTGTACATGTTTCTAATGAATACACAGCCACCTCTGTGTCAGTCAAATGAACTGACCTTTTATAACATACACTCAACTCTTCGTACCTTTTGATCTGTGAGTACCAGCTGTGAGATTACTGTGACCTTGAACTTTATCGTGGACTTTGTACAAGCCTGGAAATCCAATAGGGTTGTCTTTGACACATGAACGTAGTTTTTGGCTTCATGAAAAACAAAATCATCGATAGCGACATTTTGACTACATTGACATGAATTTTGAAAAAAATAAACTTAATTCGTTTTTTTTTTTTTTTGGTTTTTCGTATTCTAGACTTCGAAAACCCAATCAAATTGGCTGCGTACTAAAAAATGTTATTTATTTTTTGTTGCAAAATCAACTAGATGGTGACACAAACGGAACAGTCAAGCAATTCCGGATCCGTGACACCCGACGACGGAGGTACAACCTTCAGCAAATTACGACAACTAGGCAGCGGATTAATGAATGCCACCGGAAATGGTAAGTCCTGTTTATGTACCGCGAATCAAAAAAAAAATATTCAAATTCAGTTTCTCTAAATAGTATGACACGGACACTAACTATTTTAGGAGCTGAACGAATATTTCTCGATACATTTTTATGCGTCAAAGCCAGTAGATTTGACTTTAAGTTTTCAACACATTTTGCAAGCTCGGTCGTTGCTACTGTGGGTTTTGACGACCCAGACAAGGCCCCCTCCTGTTAACTGTTTTGAAAAATTGTTCTTATTGAAAAGATTTTTTTTTTTAACTATAAAAGGACTCCCAAATAATACAGGGCTCAGTACGATAACAATATTTATTCGACTACAGCGAAAGTTTACAAAAGTGTAACTCAATTTCGTCAAAAATTACAATATTGGCTTGGGTAGTAACTTATGAGTCAGGAATGATTTAGGTTTTTCAATGAACAAGTAAACATAAAAAAGTTTGCTAAACGTTCACTGATCAAATTTCCTGATAGAATGGCGTTTCGTTGAAAAAACGAGATTATTCAAAACAGAGACGAGTTCGATAATACGTATATTAAAAAAAAAAAAAAAAAAAAAACGAATGGTGGAGTAAAACTAACTTGGAAACTCGGGGGCGTGTTAGTTGGCTCGGCTTTTCGATACTCAATATTCTGCAAATATTACTGATCGAGAGCAATGCATAAAAAAATATCTGAACATACGGGGAGTGTTCATAGGCTTTGGATCTTTTATTCGTGGGTAGAACGAGCTCTTTTTTTTCAGTGAAAGTGATCACAGCCCGGATACAGTGATTGTGAGTGAGAGGAAAAAAAATCTGAACGATTGGGATCGCAGATATTTTGCAAATAGATCGCGTGTATTCCATTCACATTTTCTCATCTCTCTCTCTCTCTCTCTCCTCTCTCTCTCTCTCTTTCTCTTTGATCGTGATGCATCTCTATGTGGGTCCATTAACTCGTACGGGATTCCACTTTGACCCTCGATATATTTATTTCCTAGAACGATATGAGGAAGTTCTATCGGTGTCTCTTTAGTTTTTTCTCTTTCGTAGAAAAAACGCACTTCCCCTTCTTTCTCTCGCTTTATTAAGGCTTCACACGTACAGGAAAACAGTTTAAAAAAAATCTAATTCCAAAAACGTTCCAAGCTGTAAATTAGAAATATTGAATTTTCATTAAAATTTCAATTTTGCTTCATGAACAATTTACAAAATTTCGGATTGTCTCTTTGTCCTTGGGATTTTCACAGTAGCTTTCAAATACGATCCTTTCATTGCAGTTGATAAAAGACTAAGTTCCTATTTTTTAGTTCTCGTCACTTTTCATTTCTCTTTCTCTCTCACTTCTTTTTTTCACGAACACCAATAGATTTTCCAATTTAGATTCTATCTTTTATTCGACGAGCTTACCCGAGGATCGAGCGAAGCTACTGCGACGTCGTTGCATCCTGACCTACGTATTCGTGCCAAGCTCGACGACCTTGGAACACATTTCTCTCCGCATTTTCTTCCTTGCATTCTCGGATATTCTCCATTCTCAACGCTCTTGTCTATAACTTTCTCGGGTTGCTCGTCTTTTAC
This sequence comes from Campoletis raptor, assembly GCA_948107755.1. NCBI lineage: Eukaryota > Metazoa > Arthropoda > Insecta > Hymenoptera > Ichneumonidae > Campoletis > Campoletis raptor. The sequence goes on along the minus strand of OX403630.1, from coordinate 6,916,069 downwards.
AATTATCTCGTGAATATCCGATTCAATTACAATTCATTTATTCGCATTTTATTGAGTGAGCATACGATTATTTTAAGAGAAAAATGTACATTTGTAGAATTTTCAAAAGATTTTCAATATAACGAATTCTCTCATTTTGGTATTTATAATCCTTTTTTCATCGTTATTTATTATTGATCTCTGTTTTTATTTTTCTCTGAATTATCAGTCTTTTTACTGAGCAGGATAAATGAAGAAAAAATAATTATTTCAGTCATGATTAATCACTAACGATAAATCTGATGGGTACAAAGATTCATGATTTATTATTGAGCATGACGCAGTGTGGAATATCAGCTGAATATCCTAAAACGTTACGAAACACTAGCTAACCAGCATCCATTCCTTCATTCGAGTTAAGAAAACGTCGAATCGCCAGTAGTCGCGAATCTTTAATCAAAAGGAAAAAAATAAATAAATCTTCCTCCCTATTATTCGGTCTATTGTACCTGAGGGATTAGAAGGGCGTGCCTATAAATGGTGAAATTCTCACCCTTGATCCCATGACCCCACAAAATAACCGTTATTCCCGTAGCCAAAAAAGAAAACGGGGCGAGAAACGAAAATGTGGAAATCTCCTTTTTCCGGATCGTGATGGATAATGACAACCCTTAGTTTCTCGAAGAATTTCATTATCCAAATCAATATCAAACGTCATAAAACATTTATCATCAATTTTTTTTTTACCGACGTATGGCAACTATTGATTGGAAAATTTGTCATTATATTGAATTGATGAGATAACAATTGATTCATTAAAAACGGTTGAAAATTTGGAGTATAAACGTGAGTCCAAAGTTCATCGTCCATGACAAAAACCATCAATTGATGATTGACCGTAGTTTTCTTGCCCAATTTCAAGGATCATTTGTAAAAATAATTATATCACTCCGTAGATATTTTTTCAATTAAAAAATTGATTGCAGTGGCACACGATCGCAATTAGTTACTGGAAATAAAATCAATACGAGAAATATGTGAAATGAGAAATTGAATAACGACACAAAGGTATCGTAGGTACAACCACAAAAAAGCGACAATTTCAGGTCAATCGTGACTTATTGTTCTTTCGAGGCATCCAGACGGAATACACATTTTTACGTCCTTTAGGTACAGAGGAGAAGTGCGGGGTAAAATGAAGCACTGAGATAAAAAATGAACCAAAACTCTGAAATTTTCAACAATGATTTACTACAAAAAAAAAAAATTTACTAAATTTTTATTTTATTCGGTTATGTGATTTCGTAAAATTCGGATTGTTTGAAAATTCATTTTTTGACATAAAATTTATTTAATTCAATATGGAGTTTTGACAACTGTCACCATATTCTATTCCTGAATTTGACAAATTTTTGACATTTTTCGTTTTACGTAAGCCCCCTTTATTACCAAAATTGTAAAAACATTTTGTTTGAAGTGATAAAAAAAAAATTATATTGTTTGAGAAATTGAGACTCATTGTTTTTTTCGTGCTATAGTTCATGTCCCAATTAGCAGCTCTATATTGTACCCTCGAGTTATGCCATATTTCCGCCCTTCTTGTTCCATCGTAGCTGGGATAATGGTCCCGAGGAGAGAGAAAAAAGATGAGAAAACCTCGTTGTGTACGTCAAAAAAGGACCCCAGGGTCTCCCAAACACACGCTCGCAGACCAATATCTAATTCTTTCTTGTCTTCTTGTTCTTTGTTCTTCCAACCCCACTTTTTTTGTCCCCATAAATAGGCTTTTTTTCTTCCCTAACCTGCAATATTATTGGTCCCTTTTTTTGTAAACTGTTCACGCATTTCCCGTGCAAAGAATCCCACTGTCCGAAATTTACCATTTCTTTTCAATCCGCGTCCTAATAGTGAATTAATTTTTTTTTTTTTTTTTTGGGAACAGAAATGAACTATAAAAAATAATTAATTCAACCAAATTTCTTATCACGAATTGAAATTAATCGAATCAATAACGAATACTCACTGGAAACGATTTGTTCACTTTTTTTTTCCATTACAGCAAATAGATTTGTTAAAAATATAAATATTATTCGCTGGAATCTGTGAATAATGTAGTAAAAACATTGTTGGAAGTAAGAAAATTCAACGTTACGACTTGCTTTGTGTTTTTTGAACGTTAAAATTTATGGAAATCGGCTTGAACAGTTAGACGAATAATTTTGAATATCGAACAGAACACTTTAGAGAACATCAAGTATTTTCACAGCTGTGTCACATATTTTTTCGTTGAGCAAAGTCGAGAGAATACTTTGGGATTGGAGGGAAAAACGCGAGGGCAAAAAAAATCGTGAAAGGAAAAAGAAGCAACAGCTAGTGAAGGAAAAAAAGTGTCTCGACGTTATATTGGACGAGAAAGTGTCTCCAAATCTATATGATGCTCCCTTTTTCGAAAATCAATTTCTTCAACGACCAATTATTTCAAATCCTATTATTGAATAAATATTGTAAATTTTTATCGCTCACGGAATCTTGGATTACGTACGGAAATGTAATTGCATTCATTATTCAAAAGCACTCAGTTACTGTGTTGAGACATTTTTTTAAATTATTATTATTTTTTTCATATAACTTTCAATTATTTCCTGGCTCATATTGAATAATAAATTTGTGATAATTAAACTCGTTAGCTCTATTATACAATCGTCAGCGGTTGAAGGTTTATCATTGTACGTGCTTTGGATCAACTTTTCTCTCCTTATTCCTCTCTCTCTCTTTCTCTCATTTATTTTCTGATAATCTGTTTCTATTGCTCTACCTTTCTCGGATCCTTTGAATATTCCTTTATAATTATACGTTTCAATTTTCATCATCCCGCACCTTCATTTTTTTCCATTCTTTTTTTTTTTCATGGTTCTTTGTCACTATTTTCTCTTCCTATCTCAATTGCCCTCGCGAATAGTTGTCTCGTTTGCACGTAAAAACTTTTCTTCAGTAAAACTTTCGGCTTGTCCGAAATAATACTAACGTAGAAGAAAGACCCTCAGAGTATGACAGACTTAAGAAAACTGTTTCGCCCTTTATTTTATTTTATTGAGCTTATGCAAGTAGAGAGAATTCAATAATATAATTAGTCTGTACACCGATAGCGATAGGTGCGCGCTCGGTGTATGGCTCCGGCGATCACAAAGTTAAGCAGCCTCGAGTGAGGTCAGTACTTGGTTGGGTGACCGCTTAGCCATGCATCGGCTCGCGTATTAATCGCTGAGCGGGAGGCAGTTTTTTCTGAGTTTTTGATGGTGTTCACCAACTTAAACTCAATTAAAATATAGCCGACTGTATTGGCCAGGGTGTTCCACAGTTTTCCTTGGCCCTCGTGCAAATGCGATACAGTAGCGTATTAGGGAAGAGTGGCTGTGGGCAAAACTCTGGGGGGCACTCACAGGAACAGCAACAGTAACAGTAAAGTGGGGAAAAAAGTAGGGTTGAAGTGATGGGATGGAGTCGTAAAAACCCGCGAGGGTATACACAGGAATAATGAAAAAAAAAAGAAAAAAAAAAAAATTAGTCTGTACCAATCGAAGAATTATAAAAATATTATTCTTCTCTCGTATTAAATCGTTTTTATATCTCTGTAAATACAAAAGAGGACAAAGTTCCGGAAAAAAAGCAGCTAAATGTCTCATACTCGTGAAGAAAAGTCCGGAATAATGTCTGACAATGCGTAGGTTTCACTACTGTCTGTTTTGCACGTCTCTTGAAACCCGAGACACTGAATACGAATGTAGCACTGAAAATCATTAATTTGCAAGGTTTCGTGCTTTACGCTCCTCACTGAATTCTCAATCACAATCTGTGTTATTAGTGCTTCCATAGTACAAATGCCTTTGAACCATTACAAATACCTTCACTTTGGTATCGCGATCTCCAACTCTATTAACCCAAAATTGAGATAGGATTCTCGGTCTGATACGGTCAAACAAAATATGGAATTAATTTGTTCTCCCATTCATTCTTGATTACTTTTATTTGTTTATCTTGTTTTCTCATATTTTATTAGATAAATAAATTCAATAATATCTTATTTTTTTTTTGTTTCAACACAGCTCAATTAACATAGAAATAAATTTTTATCAAACCGTTTTATTTTCATGTTTATTTTATCATTTAATATTTTAATGAATACTTTTTGCAATGGTTATTTTTTGTTTTGGTTACGATGTTTGACTTTGTAAGTGTAGGAATTAAATAGTTTTGAATTTATTATGAAATTTGGATAACAATCGACATCCGAGACAATTTCGTGTCCCATTTTGGCCTATTTAGCCATCCTTCTCACTGGAATTGATTACAATGAGACGTCTCGTCCGATCAAAGCGAGCTTCTATCACTGCGTCTGAGCTCTCTATAACCACTGACAATTTCGTCTCGCCAATCTCCGAGTCGCACGGTTCGATCGTGTACCATATTGTATTACGGAATTACCATTCTATAGTTCCTCACATTATCCATACACGCCCCATTCAAAATCGATCTATTCATGTTGGGACTATCAAGTCAAGTGTTGCTATTTTTTTTCTTTGTTGTTGCAAAATTGAGATATTCTGATGAAGAATATGATAAAATATTTGATTTCGGGTCAAAATACATCAAAATGAATAAGTTGGAAAAAAGTATCAGAAAATCAATAAATTTTCATAATTTTGGATCATTTCACAAAAATACTCTTAGTACTTTTTCATATTTGAATTATCTTTTAAATGATTGATTAATCAAAATATCTTCATTTTTCGATTTTTGGTGACTCGTCTATTTTATTCGATTTTTGTCCATTTTTTCATGGGCCTCTACGTTTTTGGATCATTTTGAGACCGGTTTTTTGATTAATTGACTCGTTACAATAAATTCGATCGATTATTTCAATTGTATATCAAATACCTTATTTGCATAAACTTCGATTTGATGCTCTTTAGAATATTCTGTCGTCACGATTCGACGATTCGAACGTTTTTCTATGCGTCGAAAAAAATTATCAGTCTGTTTAAACAAACAATAAACACGTGTACAAAATTAGGAAAAATAACTCGAAAAGTTTGAAATTTATTCTGTCCAGAAAATAAGCTTTCAAAGGGATATCCTAGACAACAATACCGCCTTATAAATTCAGCACCATAAGGACCCGTCACCGGAGAATTTAAACAGAATTTCCTCGTGCATATACGCAACGCTCTCGCAATAAAAAGTCATTTATATTCAACGACTCAACCAAAATTTATTAAAACTTTGAGATGATGATTGTAGAGGACAAGAGAATTTCGAGGACGATAAGAATACTCAGAATTTGACATTGTTATAGTCGCTGAAATTTGAAACAATCGCTACATCCATAAGTTGATAGCGATCTTTAGCAAATTATTTTTTCATCGAGACATTTTATGAATTTTAATCGATATTGTGTCAAATATTATTTATGCATTTCCTTTGATTTATTACATTCCATAGATAACTGTTTTGTTATGGGGTTTCATTATTTTTAATCATATAAAACTAAAAGCAAGGAAAGAAACTGTTTCAAAAGCACATGTCAACGTTTCTTCTTACGCGTTGGAAAAGTTTCTAGTACTCCTTTCGTTCCTCTGCTTCGAAGGGAACGATCACGATAAAAGAAAAAAGAACGATCAAATTTATAGGAAGAAGAGTATGTATAAAAACGTGAACACCATAAAAGTATCGCAAGCCACCTGGGAAATGGTATCAGACGGCAATTTTGCAAAAAGTTTAATTGGATCCTACGGATAAGTGCGTTTCTCATCTCTTCTTTCTCTGTTAATCGTCGTTCGTCTCGTTCCCCTAGTTGTAGCAGTAGCTCCGATCTTAATCGAATTTTTACCTTATTTTTCACCGAGAATTGACAGTGTAAAAAGTTTTTTTGTTCCCTAAATACTTTTTTATATCTTTTTATCGGAGAGGACGTTAGAGAGAACGGTCCAAGAGTGGACGATTAATCGAGGAGAGCTTCTGAAATCACAATGCATAGATATTCGCTCAAGTATTCTTTTTTCAACATATTTCTCTTCGTCTTGAGAAGAAAATTACTTGATAATGTCCTTTTAATATTTGCTTACTCGTCTCGTTTCTTTTACACGAAGAAAATTCCACTTTTTAACCAATATCTTCATAGTATTTTTCTTTTTTTTTTTTTTAATATTCCTTTTTCTCTTTTATTACAGTTACGAAATTGTCGCCAGCAAAAATCACTCCGGTCGAGGATATTCAGCCAAAAGAAGAAATACTCGTTATCGAACCACCCAAACCGTGAGCTACATTTTTTATCCACTTTTTAATCATCATTCACGAAAAAGAGAATTAATTTTGTCACTGGCGAGGAAATTTCGTGTTCTATTTATTTGCATCAAAATATTTGCTCACAGCGAACAGAATTAATTAAAAGCAATAAAATTTCATTGAATTTATACGAATTTTGTCAATTTCGAGTGTAATTCACATTTGGACGAATTGCATATGAATAACTAATGGGGTTTTGAAAATTTACTATTCTCTCACGTAAATACTTGATTTCCTTTTATTTTCATTTTTAAATAAAGAGTTTTATGACAAACTGAAAGAATCTCATTCATTTTAGACAACGAAACTTTTCCTCGCCAATAAAACTCTCTCGAAAAAAACAATCTCTGTTCAGTTTATTATTTTTCATAATCCTGCCGATTTTTCTTTATCATAAATGTTGCACATAACTGACATCCAAATTAGTTGGTTATTTGGTCTTTTTTGTTCCTAATACCCCAAGAGGAATACTTGACATATTGGACGAATCCGCTAAAGCCTTCGGTTCGAGTATTTTATCGACTGTGACTGATTTTGTCGATTTCTCGCGCGATAAAATTGTTCTTTCCCTGTCAACACGACATGGGAAAGATTAAGTTTTTCTTCGACTTTTTATATTTCATTATCAGGAGACGAATTATTGGAAAAAACACTTGGAGAGCTCAAAAAATTCTTTTCAGTATAAAGAAATTATCAAAATTGACGCTAGTTGGGTGTCAGTCCTTAACGAACATAGAGAAATTATTTTTTTATTCGAATTTTGGTATAAACGTTTTGAAAAAGCTTCTGTTATATTTGAACGATGAACATTTTTCGAATGATATTATAAATAAACAAACGTAAAACATTAGAAATATTTTAAGAGATACTCGAAAGATGTGTAAATTTTTTTAAATGATTAATATTTTTCTTAACTTTTTTTTTTACTGCAGCATAAGATTTCAGTCTTGTTGTTTGTCGTCTTTGTAGTGGTCCATTTTACCCCAATGTCTCATTTTGCCTCGTTCCTCTCGTTCAACCCAACGTTAAATATTTTAACGACCACGTACTCCTGACTTGATTGAATAATTTCTTTTTCTCGTATTTTTCTTTATGTGTTTTTATTTTTTATTTTTATAACGTGTTTGAAAAGGAAACCCGAACCTGGGAAACCAGTGATTCGTGAGGGAGCCTGTAGGATATGTCGCAAGTCCTTTAAACCAGAGGATTTCTCGAGGACGTGCAACGAGTGCCATTTCAAGGTTTGCGAGGATTGCGGTTACTCGACGAAACCCGATTCCGATGACCCGGTGAGTCTTAACATTTAATTATATTGTAACGTCACGTGATCTAGTCGATTACAAACAGAATAATGTTTTGTTTGGATTTATTTATTGTAATAACGTTATAATTGATTTTTTAAAATCATATTTTCCATAAACATCGAAATTATAGTAATTGGAATTTAAGAAAAATTCTTCTTCAATGCAAATGTGCAAAAGTTCAATTATGACGTTTTTAATCACGAAAAAATTTCTCTGCGAATCATTTTTTCAAATATTCGTAGTTATTTTTTTTTTTTTTATCAAAAAAATGTATCAATTCAATCAATATACGAAGAGTAAATTTGATTTGATTAAATTAATTCAAATAAGTGTCTTAAATACATTTTTGCAAATTGGAATGGACGAGTGGTTGGAAAAAATTGAAAAATTGGTACTATGATTGAAAGTTGTATCAATGATTTGAAAAAAAAAACGCCAAAAAAGTATAAACGTCTATAAATGTATAGAAGTATATGAACTTGAGGGCTATTTTCCGTTCATCCGAGCAGCACAAGGTCTGATTAAAAATTCGCTCGGTTCTGTTTCCACTCTACGGATGAAAAGCTCAGCTTTTTTCTCAGTTACTCTTGGCTTCCTGGCCAACTGGAGTAACTGGGACACACACAAATATTACGAAGGAATGAACTAGGAGAGGGGATGAATAGAACGAAAAAAAAAATCTTTTGCGCACCCTAGACAGAGTTGAAAAGTTCGTTCGCCTCGTGGGGACTCGCTTAACGCGTTTACAGCGACTCTCCTCTTTCAACCCTCATTCTCAGTTCATCCTAGTTTTCTTGTAGCCTCTTTATCATGCCATTTTTTATCTCTCTCTCTCTCTTTCGTTCACTTTGCCTCCTTGCCTCTTATTCCTCTTGTTGTACACGCCTGAAGAGATATTTTAAAGTTTGCATTTAAGCCCATAAGAACACAAAGCAGCCTGGGGGTTCACTCTCATCTTGTACTTTTGCAATATACACGAAGAATTTATATCTCTACTATTTTGCATACTATCCGCGATTACATAATGCATCCTTGCTGCAAAATTTATCCAACATTTTCATAATTCCAACTATATAATCAAAAATTTCAACATTATCCTCCACCAAATTTATCATAAACGAATCTAATTATTTCAACGACGAAGAGCTGAAACTTATAAGTATCTTCTCATGTTTCATCACGAAAAATAGGGCAGTTTCAAATTTCGTACTTTTTTCAACCAGTCAAAAGGAGGCTGGTGATCGAAATCAATATAGTTATAATTTGATAAAATTTTTACGAATCATCAGAAATTTCGTCGAGATAAAAGATCTTTTTATTTCTTCAATTCTCGTCTGTCCAGTTTGCGAGTAAATAAATAAATAAAATTGGTTTTTTTATACATTGACTCGTAATGAGGATTTGGTCACCGGTAAAAGTTTAATATGGATCGTCAGGCTAAAAATTCAAACTTAAATAACAGTAAACTTTCTTTAAAAATATTATAATCATGAAGTTCTAATCTTAGTGAAGAAATATGTGAAAATTCATTAAATTTTAATGCAGAGTTTTGAAACAATAAATTAGATACCGTCCAAAAAAATGAGAACAATGTTTGTGTCGATGAATCCAATCGTAACAAACGTTCGGAGCACTACTGCTGCCAATGTGAGATTAGCTAAACTTTGCCGAACACTATGCTCTGTTGCAGGGAATTGAGCAATCATTCGATATTTTATTAAAATTATTGCAAGAATCATTAAAGAGTAACTTGAAGCAATATTTACGAGAAAAATCAAATATAGTCGAAAAGAGGAATAAATTAAATACAGTTTACAATAATAAATCCGCATTCTGACAACCTAAAAATTTTGTTCGTAGAAGTTGCTTGTGGCCCATGAATTCTATGCTTTGTCACGAAAGTTTCTTTTTGCTGCTTGCTCCTTGAAGACAGTTTCCAGCCTCCAAAAATTTCGATCGTAAAGTAAAGTTTAAAGGATTAACGAACCCTCATAATTTCACACAGGGTCATGAGTTGATTTTGTACTTTTTTAAGCTCTCGATCACAGAGCCCACTGTGAGACCCTAATCATTTTTCAAAAGTTCAATTCTTGATCATTTTACAGATTAGAATTGAAAAAAAAAAAATGAATCTTCTTTCTGTTATTACGTGATTTATCAATTGGACGCTTTCACGAGTTTTTTTTATTTTTTATTTCTCATCCTCGCTGCGTAGGCGATGTCTCAAAAGGGTCATTGTGTGTATTTTGATCCTTGCTCTATCTTTGTCACTCTCGATCCATTTATTTTATATCCACATTTATATATTAGATAACATATATATGTGTTTTTCGCTCTCTCTAATGCGTTTATCTCGCGTACCACGTTGATCCATCCCTTTTTAATCCTTCGCGTGGGCCGTTGCACGCCATGACGTTTTTTCTCCTCTCTTTTGTCACGCACCTAATCTCTATATCTCTCACAGTTCTGTCTAACCCTGCGAGTAGAAGATTCCCCGGAACGCAATAACAGAAATAACGCGAACCATCCAACTCCTTCCCTTTCTCATTCTCTCTCTCTCTCTCTCTCTCTCTCTCTCTCTCTCTTTCTCTGTTTCTTTTTTTCTCTTTTTTTCTAATTTTCTTCCTTTAACATGCCGAGAGGACGTTCGCGGACGATTCATCCCTTCTCGAAAAATTCTACGGAAAATGATGCTCTCTACGTGACATTTTTCGCGCACTTCTATTTTTATCGCGAAATTTCTACACCGCTTTCTTCGTTAGACACTCTCGACCCTATTGATCTTTATTTCATATACCAGATGATGCTGAACGGTTATGAAAAAATTGGATAAAAATAACGTTGTTTTTAGTATTTGAATAAAAATGTACGCACCATCGGAGAAAATATTATCGACAAATTTGCGAAAAAGTTTCTCAGCCATTTTATGGGTAGGGTACCCGAGGAAAATGATTTTTCATTTTTTTATATTCATCTTGAAAGCATGAGATCTTCTTCGAACAGTTTTTACGACTATTTTATTTCATAGATCAGAAAAAAATTTGGACAAAAATTTAAGAGGCTTCCAATGGGTTCAGAAATGAGAAACAAAACTTTTTTCCCTCTTGATATTTTAGGACTAACGCCATAGTACGATCTCGAATCGTTTCTTTTAATTGACAGTCACAAAATTCAACAAAGCTTGGAATAAAAAAAAAAGCTTGAGTGTTAAATCCCAATTTAAACTCGTGCATTATGACATCATCGTCAATGACCCAGACACGTTGTATATTTAATCCAAAATATATTACTTCGTTGTTTGCAGTCGACGTGGTGTTGCAGTGTTTGCAAGAGAAAAATGTCAAAAGGTCAACCACTGTTGAACGACGATTCAACAGAATCTCATCTCGATATACCGAGTCAGCCGATGAGGAGAAGACACAGTGACGTTAAATTGGACTCCCAGAATGACAGTCAAATGTGTGGTCTTGGACGTGGTCTTGCACCACCCAAGAATTCCGATGCTGGTAGAAGACATTCGGACGTGTCACCAGCAACACTCAAAGAACTTGAGAAGGTGAGTAACGAGAACTTGGAATTTTTTTTAATAAATGAGAATGAAATGTTTGTTATTCATGTGAAACAGTAAAATAGTGAAACAAAAGTAAGCATTCAAAGGAATTAAAATAGCACTACAACCTTATATTACAGTAAAACAAAAACTTAAGTTCTCTAAAAGTTTGTTAAAGAATTTCTTTTTTGTATTCAGTCACCAAATTATACCATAGCTTTTCGAAAAAAAAAGCAGGATTATGGACCATGTAATTAGAGTGACTTGAAGGAAACTCAAAACTGAGCATTTCACACGTCAATTCGTTTTAAATGTTATCAATTATTCAAGTCGAATGCGATCGAGAAATACACTTGCAATCGAATGTTCAGCTATGGAGAGGCTTTTGCTTGAATGTTCAATATCTATGAATACATTTACACACACTACTCATACACATGTATGAGAGAAACAGGGGCAAAATGAAGTGGTGGGGTAAAATGGACCACGTGGAAAAATTCTAAGGGACTTTCTCCGTGTGATAGGCCTCAAGATTGCTAATTTTCATGATTTTTCTTTCTCAATGATTGAATTACAATTTTCAGTCAAATTTTTACCGTTTATTCAAACGAATCACGTAGTATCTGAAGAATTTTTATCGAATATTTGACTTTATTACTATTTTTTTATAACATTTTTGGCCTGCTGTGGCATACGTTAGAAATCATGAATATTGATAAAGATTTTTGTGTCAGTGACGAAGAAATATCTTGATATCTTTTTACAAGTTGCAGCTCATTTTGCCTACTATCCCATTTTGCCCCAACTTTGTTTATGGATCCATGAATAACATGCAGTGAGTTATTGACTCGACTATTGGCACACATCCATAAATTCATACATTTCTCTGTTCATGCTCGATTGTGGCTCGTAACGGCACCTTTGTAGAGAGAAATACCGAGAGAGACAAAACTGTACTTTTCTATCCGACAATGTCAGTATTCATCCAATTGATCGCTCCCTTGTACCCCTCAATTTCGGTGCGTTTACGTTGTTTATGAAATCTTCCAATTTATCTAACGATCCTATTAGACGAAAAATAAAGAGGAATGAAAATGTCCGAAATACTCAGAGTTTTAGAAGAATTAAATTGAATTGTTGACGAAACTTTTTTGCATAAAAAAAGCTTATTACAAATTTATAAATTTGAATTAATTCTTAGTCGAAATTACAAACTTTACTGTTTTGAGATTCGGAATAATGAGGCACGATTATTTACACAGCGCTAAATTTATAATCAATATGTTTTTTTTACTCGATTTTTGAAAAATTAAAAAAAAAAAAATTGTAGCGATATAGAAACTGGGAAAAAAACATTTGAAAAACGAAAAATAACGAGGTCTAAGACCGGAAAAGTTGCGAAAAAAAATGAACAACTTCGTAGGAACAAAAAAAATTGAGCCAGAAAGAGAGAGAGAGAGAGGGAGAGAAGGATTTATACTTCACAGTGAACTTGAGAGAAAACCAAATGTAACGAACCGCCTCGTTAGCCAAACTACAAGGCTTGAGGACGTACAGCCCCTGAAAACGTGACTGGTGAGAACGCGGCAAAATCGTTGAACCTTCATAACTGTTCTCTCGACGTACTAACTGGATTTTCAAAATTAACTCTGTCTCCGTGCTTTCCCTTCTCTTTCTCTCTCTCCCTTTTCTTTTTTTTTTTTTTTTTTTTTGCTACCATGGCCATAATATACTCGCCGAGATAACTGGCTCAACCTTTGTTCTCCTCGTGCTTCCTGCTACGGATTTGTAGGTCCAACGAAACTCGTATCAGCCTTCCTCTTACAAGCTCTTGATAATTGTAACAAAAAACAATTCGAAAAAGAAGAAAAACTTATCTATCGTAAAAACGATAATTTCTATAAAAAAAAAAAAAAAATTGACGAACCATTTATGGAAGTTAGGGACATTAATTAAAAATGCTACCGAGGTTAATAAAAAACTTTCAAAACAAAACTTTCAAGACAATCTACTAAACCGTTCAAAAGTTATGAAAATAACTTTTATACGTAAATTACTTATAGAAAAATCATTTTACATGAGAATAAAAATTCACGTGTTCAAAGATATGTGCACGTTTTTAATTTATCTGGGAAAATCATTAAATTTTGACATATTATCACAATTATCTCAATAAATGAAAATTTCAATTAACACGAGCTTATAAAACGCGATTAATATATTTATGAATATTTTTATTTTGTCTTTTAATTACGGAAACTATTAACTGCTTCAGTCGAGCATTTTGAAGGCATTTGTCAACATACATATAAATATATTATTATTATTATTATTATTATTATTATTATTATTATTATTATTTTAATAAGTTGAAGAATAGTTGATTTCCACCGCGACTCTCGGTTTACAATTGTGGTGGAGGTACGAATTTCTCAATTCCATATGCAGTCCGTTTCCCGTAGTATTTCCATCCTCTCGAGTTCACGTTACAATATTACACACAGTCGCGAGAACCGAAAGTTTAAAATGTAGATAAGGACTCACCGTTTCCGCAATATAAATTCTGGCCTTTGCTTACAAATATATGGACACGTATATGTTATTACACAGCCTGCATGCAAGTCTAACGAAAACAAATCATACCAACAAATGAAATTTAGAAACTAACGTTGCAACTACGATCATTGCCCAATGTCTAGAGTTCGTTGTATATTTAGAACTGGATTACGTGTATGAACGAAGTTTCATGTACACAAGTAATCATTACATGTGAACGTTTGTGATTATTGTTATCGTTCATGACGTTAACGTAGAAGTCTCGCCACAGCCACGTTCGAAAGTTTCAGTCTTTGGTTAATGCTTGCAATATAATTTGTTGAATAATCTAATAACGTCAGTCGTTTTTATTTATACGAATGTAAAAACATATTAACTTTCGAAAATAATGTTTAATACGGAGATTTATATTTTTATATCGTTTTCGCAGTTATTTCATGAAATGTGCATTTTTCTACTGCTCTCCATCATAAGAGAGCGCGTAAAACTGTACAATCTTTGATTGCCAATATCTTGGAAATGAAACAGTCAATTTTTTTGAAATATTGCGTCTAATTTCATAATAGTGCTCTGAATGTGCTCTCAAATTTTTAAATAAATTTGGAGGAAAACCCTCTGGCGAGACTACTACCTCAATGTCCATCGTATATTTGTTCGTTTATTTATTTCAATGAATACACACACTTTTGATCAAACGTTTGAATAATCTATGGTATAAATAAATAAAATAATAATAAAAATTTTAAGAAAAAAAAACTTTAATTTTTGTAATGATACAGACATTTTTTTTTTTTTTAATGAATATTTGATTAGTAATTCGATCAATTAGTTGTTGTTTGAATTTCAGAAATTGGGTTGATTAAGAGTGATGAATAATACCATCGTCGATGTCGATTTACAAAATTACTTGAATTTCGAGATTTCTTCGTTGATTAAAAATTAAAATCTGCCTTTTTTATGCAAAATTTGTCGAAATCAAAAGATAAATTTATTTTAATCTTCGAATTATTATTATCATTGTTATTATTTTTTATTTTTTTCATGCTGCTTGATAAACTTTTGGTACATTAATGTGTGTATTTGGAATATTTCGTAAATTGTTAGGAGAGTAATTGGTATGTGAGGTGAAATTTGTGTACTAATGGCTGCTGTCTGCATTGGATTGTTATTCATCAGCGGATTAGAGGAGCCGAGCCAGTACATATACTGCTAATCCGCATATTCTATCTGTATTCGCATTATTTTGCTCATAAGCGTTTCAGCAACAAACACAATCCTCAGAAACAATGAAAAACAATTTTAACATCAGAAATTTTGATTTTTGTAAATTAAATTAATAAATATTCAATTATCAGGTGAAATGTTACGTACGAAAGACTTGAAATTGCTATTTCTCGTAGTTTGGATTGCTTATTTTTCTGGAGATACGAATCATGATATTTAAGTTCATTTTAGAAATTTTTTCGATACTTAAATTCACAATGTTTAAGTTTATAATTGAGAAAAAGATTGTTATGGTTTAAATAACAATTAAAAAGACAGTAATTATTAAAATGAACACTCTGACAACTCGACACGCGCACTCACTCGTTGCTGCTGTTATTGGATGCTCAGCTGATTGAGATGTGAACGTTGCCTTAGCCATAACTGTGGTGGAGTCCGTAGTTTCGAGCCCTAATGGCTCTCGTAATGTTGTAGTTTCGAAAGGTTGCAGGAGAGCGTCGAGGTACGGAGGAACTTGGTTGGGAGTGGAGAAGCAAATCACGAGGTGGTTCGCCCGATCGTCATCAGTCGGACAGACCAGAGAGAAGTGATAGAAATGACAGAGGCGAAAGAAAAGAGAGAGGAAGAACATCGAGTCCTCAGAGAAGCGGAAAAAATTCATCGGTGGCTGGTGAGTGCAGGGAAATTAAACAAAACTTTTCATTGTTTTTTTTCACTCAGAAAAAAGATCTACTTCAATTTATTAGGATCATTTATTTGATTTTTTTTTTTTTTCAATCTAATTGACAGAATTTATTTTTATTCTAACTGGAAAGCAGTATTTTGATTAAATTGATATTGTTGAAGCCTTCCATTGCGACCACTACGTGGCGCAGAGCGTCGAAACATTTCTCACATACAAATTGTGCCCTCGATGTGGAAAACGTCGTTCCAAGCGACCTTTTCCATTGATCAGGAAATATAAAAACATTTAGATCGAGGAAAATCATTTTGTAACGTCAAATAGATCTCTTTTGGGCTTTGAAACAAAGAAAAACAATAATCAATTTAAACAAGATTCCAATTTGAATCAACAAGATTTTTTTGTTGGATGCTATTGTTATTCCTAGCAGTGAATACAATTAATTTTTTTCATAATAACATTGATTACAAACTTTATTTCGTAGAACAAATAATGAAAATATCATCGAAACAAACAAACATTATCATAATCTGTCATTGTTCGCTCTCTTTCTCTCTCTCTCTCTCTCGATCTCTCGCTCTGTTATTATTATGAATTAAGTTGTTTAAAAATATTCAAAATTTGTGCAAAAAACATTGTCATTATCGTTGTTCTCTGTGTACGAAAACAAAACGAAATGTTATTATAGTTTTTTTTTGTTTTTAACTTTTCCATAAACATACGAAACATGCACGAAACGCATCCCCTTTTGTTCGTACATGTGAGGGTGGGAAATAAAGCGAGCGCGTAATGCATTCTCCAGGGATGAAGAGAATGGGGGGTTGGGGGAATAAACTGTTTATGCGTTGTGTATTCGCACATCGCTGAACTATCGCGATATTCCGTTTTGTGTTTTCCGCGGTGCATCGATTCTCCTCTACAGCATCGAGAGACTGATCTCTGTAAACTCGTCGAACAAGAGAACACGACTAACTTTATTTACGTCATAAACTTCGCGTTTCGATACTCTTTGCACTCTGTTTCGCGTACGGTTTATTTACGGAAATACGCGAAACATGGTTTGAAATTTCGTGAAATTTGTCGAGGACTGCCTCTCATTATATGTGATTCATACGAAATTTCGTTTTGTTTTCATCTACAATCGTTTGTGACAGATTTAAAAATACGAAACGATCGTTTTTTCGTAGTCATTAGTTCTCTTTCGTCTTCCGGTATTTTTCTGTCTATTGTTTTATACTTTTGTTTTCGGTTTCGTCCTCTTATCATCATTTCCGATTTCATTATTCTGATTTATTTATCGAAACAAGAAACAATTTTCAAGTTTATGCTATTTTGGAAATTTGTTTTCTTTTTTAATTTTCGTAAAAAAATCAGATCAGGACGCACAACTCGATCTCGATGACGAAGAAGAACGTCGCAGACGAGCCCGACGTGGCGGTGGAACGGTACGACGAAAATCTAGGGTCACAAGGCAACATTCGTACGACGATGAGATCAAAAGTTCAGGATCGATGGGAAGCACGGCTGGGGGTGGACCACCTTCCTCACACGGAGGCGAACCAGGGCTCGGTGTTACGTATCAGATAACCCGCAGATCATCAGCTTACGACGTTTACTCAGCGACCGGAAGTGGCGGCGGTGGTGGTCTCAACGCAATGGCGATAGCCGCGGCTCAGCAGCAAATGCAGTGCAGTCGAGATACCGACTCCATGTACACGAAAAGGAGTTCTATTTCTGCTCAGGGCAAGTGATTTTCTTTCATTATTCATGACCTTCGTTATGGTTTCAAAAAAATACAAAAATTTTAGAAAATACCTCAAAATGGACAATTTTTTGACGTATTTGCGAGAAAAAATACAAAAATTTTATTAATTACAATGTACAACGGAACGGTAAACACTTTTAATGAAATATTTAACATTCTTAAAGAAAATGTTAACAAAAAAATCCTCTAGGGAGAAGGAAAAAGAGAAAAATACATTTGTATTTTTTTTTTGGATCAATTTACTATTTTTTTCTATCTCCGTTAATCAATCGTCCGATGAAAATAGTCCGCGATCTCTATTTTCGTTAGCTCAATACTTCCTTCTGAAACAAATTGATGAGAGCAATTATCCAAGCTTGATCCTTAAACACATGCAAGGGTGACGATTCAAGCGTTTTAATTGATTCGTCGTTCGGTGGATTTGAGTTTGCTCTGTTTGACGTAAAATTCGGTGGAAAGTTTGAGACAAGTTGCCTGAGGCCACTTTGTGAAAATACGGATATAAAGTGGTGCACCCGCTGATGGTTAAGGTTTAAACATTTCCGTGTACGATTGGCAAACGATTCTAACCACCTCAGCATTATTCTCAGTACCAACACTCCGAGTTTACTTCGTCACGTACCAAGAGATTGATTTATGTTGAGAAGTTTGTTTTGTGAATGAAGTCGTTGTTCAACCACAGACATTTCAACGATCCCACCACAGACGCCCAAAAACCCTCTTCAAAATCATGTTTTCCATATGACAAGTCATTAAACATAAAATCCTTCGAAACCGGTTGAAAATAGAGTAAACATGGTTAAGATCAATCTTGAAGAGTATTAAATTTTCTACAAATAAGTTGTTGACGAAGTTTTTTTACAAGCCTTAGTTTAGATCTGATTAAGATTAGACTTTTAACGTTTGACGTACATCTGATTCTCAGAAATTCGATCGTTCTTCGAGCCACTCTGACGACTGAACTACTGAAGATAGAAAATAACCTCCAAAGACTTTTTTCTCGGGAATTTCATGCTCTACAAAATTGATCTGAAGTATTTTTGCTCTATTTCTAACAGTTTCGACGTTATAAGCGTTACCAGGTGGAGATGTCGTCAACTAAATTTTTATCCGGGTTTCATTTTTTCATTAATTCGCCTGGAACACCGTGTATAATACGATGATGGGAGGTTCGTTTTCGAAATACCAACAGGGGCAAGTTCATTAAGTACAAGTATGTTTGACGCAATCACACTTGCTGCCAGATTTTCTTCAGCCAATAATTTATCGTTTACTTCTCATTCTCGCCACCTGCTTCTTCTCTTCCTCTTCTTCTCTCGCTCTCTCGCTCTCTCTCTCTCTTCCTTCGCCAACTTCCAGGTCACACGTAAACGATTTTCCGCGCTCCACGGAAATTCACGTCTCACGATAATGTTGACGTTGGCATCGTTGCCATGCATCGAAATTTATTGTTTTTAATATTTTACACTCTTGGTTTTTTTTCCCCGCCCAGATTACAGTTTTTTTTTTTTTTTAATATTTTTATCACTTCTTTTTATCAGACTTTTACGAACTTTATTCAGTTATTTGAATCATCCGGGAAGCTTTTCTTTTCATTAAAATATAAACCATTCGCCGCTCTCTTCCTTTCTCTCGTATTCTCTATTCTCTTGCTTTGACCTGTGGTTCATAATCGAGTATAACTTTGACGTATGCTTCGACCTCCACAACTCCGTATACGACCAGACGAAAGGTTCAGGTCTCGGTATTGAGCGTTCCAGGCTTGCATGAGTTTGGATCGTCGAGTTCCAAGCGAGCAAATAAAATCATCGGGTATCCATAAATCGTTTGTTCAACGAATATTGCGAGTGTACATTTATTCACCGATTGTATGCATATACGGGTTTCTAATTTCTAGCAAATATCATGTTTGCTGCAGATAAATATTCAAAGTAAGCAATCGAAACGAAACTCTATTTCATATCAGACTCAGTAGAAAAAATGACGAAAAAAAAAAACGAAAATACAACGGAAACATACAGAAAAAAATATCAACATTATTCCGTTTTTTTTTTTCAAACATTGTGATATCGATGCTGAAGTAAAAATTCCTAAAATGAGACTGTCTTGCCAAAATAAACAAAGACTAAATAAATGGAGAATAGATGAAACGTTTTATTAATTCTAGTTGCCATTTTTTATGTTATGTTCCAACAGGAACACGGGAACCGGAAGAGGTAGTGAGACCTCCCGGTAGAAGACCATCGTTCCGAGCTGTTATACCAGTATTGCCATACGAAATGGCAGGAGACGATGAGAAAATAATTAATCTTGATGCTAATTCTTCACCGGATGTTATACCGCCGACTCAACCTCCAAGACGAAGGGGATCACAATTGTGAGTTTATTTTTATTACGATTTATCATTATCATCGCTATATTAATGTTTACGAGAGAAAATTCGTTCTGCATTACTTTACGATGTTTTTGACAGTATGAAATCAATGACAAAGTTACAAAACGATTTTTCGTTTTAAGAATGTTTAGGACATACGATGAAAATGTCACCAAGTTGATGAAATTTTTACAAATTGTTCTGTAAAATGGGTTTTTTTTCGTTTTATTATTATTATTATTTCATTATTCCTGCGTATACTCTTGCGGGTTTTTACGACCCCATCCCATCACTTCGACCCCACTTTTTCTCCCACTTTACTGTTCCTGTTCCTGTTCCTGTGAGTGCCCTCCAGAGTGTTGCCCACAGCCACTCTTTCCTGATGCACTACTGTATCGCATTTGCACAAGGGCCAAGGGAAATTGCGGAAAACCCTGGCCGATACAGGCGGCTATATTTTGACTGAGTTTAAGTTGGTGAACACCATCAGAAACTTAGAAAAAACTGCCTCCCGCTCAGCGATTGATACGCGAGCCGATGCATGGCTAAGCGGTTACCCAACCAAGTACTGACCTCACTCGAGGCTGCTTAACTTAGTGATCGCCGGAACCATACACCGAGCGCGCACCTATCGCTGTCGGTTTGTTCTGTAAAATAATGATTTTATTTATTTTTATATACTAATTGTATCCAAGCATCAGAATCTCACGGTACCCGCATGTCGAATTCGATTTCTGAGTACAATTGCGAAACCTCCAATTAAACTTAGCAACTATTTGCTCCTCGTTTTTTTTTTTTGGATTTTCGTTCTTTTGTTATATGTGCTTTTCGCGAGTCAGGTAAAATGGAAAAAAAAAGTAAAAATAATAATAAAAAGTACGAGAAACGACCGCGAACAACCGAGTAGTTGATCGCACTCGAGTGTTCTGCAAACTTTCACATACGTATTTATCTTGGAATAAAAGAGCAACTCTGACGATATTCGTTTCCTTACTATCATTAAAAAATAGAATGTAAAAAGTCTCCGGAACGTTTTTATGAATGAAACTTATGAATTTGTGATTAAAATGTTCTCATTAGAAATTTTGGTTTAATTAGTATCGCATTTTTATTCGTATTGCAAAGACTTTTTGAACTCATTTTGAATGAAAACGACATTAGAAATTCAATTTCCATCACTATTCAACATTCACTATTGTTAAAAAATTAACAAACAAAGTTTATACTTCATTAATAAAAATCGAATTATTTTATAAAATTGAATAAAATGCTGACTATTTATTGATCTTATGATTTTTCCAACTAATAAATTTACAACATGTTGCTAGCACTCGAGAATATTTCGATATTAGAAAAATGGCACATGAAAATCGTGATAAGAAAATTTTCCAAGCACTTCATCTTTCCCGTACGTTTATATACGGAATGTAATTTCCGGTAGACCTTGATTAAAAAGTGGAATTACCGCAGTAGGACAATAGAAAACTGTCTTGATGGTGAGAATTTCCACCGCGAGAACGATTTATTGCTTCAAATAGTCTCGGGCAACATTTCGAGGTTGAAAAAAAAAAGAAAGTAATTCATTAAAACACTAAAATCCAGGGAATTTTTAGCGATTTAAAAAAATGATTATAAATAATGAAAGACGTGAGATTAGTTTTTATACAGTTTGAAAATATTTTCGATAAAAAAAAAACAAGATATCGAAAATCCATTTTATAGAACGATAAAGAAAAAAATGAGATGATTTAAGAGAAAAAAAATCGATAAGAGTGATGGAAGATTTTGGCAAACGTGAGTTCATCCATGTGCGATATGGAAAGGATCGTATATGTATAAATCTGTTGGATCGATGGTTTGATGGAAAATGTGTCAAATCGTTGGCAGACAGATTGTTATGGCGTAACCAGGATATCGAAGGGAATGATAAATGGGTCCTAAGGTCGTGCAAGAGTCACAATAAGAAAGGCAAAGTGCTTGAGTGAGAAGCGGCTTGAAAAGACGAATAAAAAATAGACATATCACCGGATGTCCAACGTAAATCTTCCATCTTCGTTTTTATCCGAGTATGATGTATCACTCTGTGCCGAAATTGGCTTTTTCTTTCCATACACGTTTACACGCCAGGTTGACTACCTGGAGTTTTCTTCGTAACTGAGCAACGACATGTCCGGAATGGCCTTTTTCTTGAAGCCTGGAATGGCCTTTTCCTTGGAGCCCGGAAAAGTGTTAGGTCTTCGAGGAACAGGAAGTTAGATATTCATAACATAAAAATCATTCGAATTCTTTCAATTTTTTCAAATACAATTCTATATTATTTTTAACATTAAATATTCACGGATATTATCATTACAATTAATTTTTATTTCATTTAAAACAAAATTAAATTTATTCAACGCAAAAAAAAAAACAATAAATCGTTGGACGATGTGCACACATTTTTATAGTGTCGAGGAAATAAATAGTATTTTTTCAAATTTATCTTGCAACACAAAATGAATAATTTTAGTGGTGAAAGTTTTGTGAAAGACTCAGCACGGATATTAACTGAAGAGATTAATAAATATGATGAGTGATTTACTCGATAATACTGTGGATTACGAAATGTCCACTGTCCATGAGTCCAATGTGTGACAAGTAAATGAATTCCAACAATATACTGGTATCGAATAAATAAATAACGATTGAATAGAATTGAGGTCAAATTGAAGTACTCGAAGCTGATTTAATGGTAACACGAAATCTCAAAATAGTTAGTAGTTGGTTTGAGCTTCATGGGAATCTGTTTAGTGTTTGGTACATATGGAAGATCGAAGTGGTACGCGATCAAATTGAGAGTATATCTCGATAGTGAAATGCTTTTTCATTGAATTTCAAATGTTTGGACGTACATTGGACCCTCGTGGGATGGATAATTAAACGAGAAACGAGGCGTATAGGGATCGTGGGAAGGTCGAGGGCTCTCGTAAATTTGTGCTTGTGCGAGGAGTTATGCAATGCATATACATATTGATGTATACAGTATTATTTTCCTTGTGGTACTTGCAAATGTACATAAATATATGCACGATATAGATGTTACAGTGCTTCAGAAACATTGGATAAAACTGATGACATATATTTCAATATGAGAGTGAAAAGTTTGTCTCGTGTTGGAGAGGGTTCTGGTTTTCAGGCTAAACCCACAAACCCGTCCCTCCCATCCTCCGTCCCATCTCCATCGCCCCTTTTTTTTTTTTTTACTCTCTATTAAGAAGAACTTCCGTTTGACCTTTCCCAATTATTCCCACAACGCCTATTCATATCTATGTACATCATGTACATAAATGTTCCATCTTTTCATAGACGAGTATGAACTTTTTGAGCTATATAACCTTTCGCAAAAAAAAAATACTGCTGATAAGTTTGTTCTATTTTTGTTCAATAATGAGAAGAAAAAGAAAAATATCATAAATGTTTGAATGATGTTCCAAGACTTGAAAACGTTGTAACATTTCCAATGGCAAATAACATTGTCTGATGATTTAGAAAATCTAAATACATTGTAAAACTTCAAATAGTCACAATTCAATGCTCAGCTCTTCTTGCTCAGCAGGTAGAACACAATTGAAAGGGCTTTTGGGAATATAAAAAAAAACATATCCCGAGGAAACGGAAGAGATTTCTATACAATACATAAAAAGCCCCATAGTGTTTTTTTTTTTTTTTTTTGCTATTTAGATCCAACAAACATAAATACTTAAAACGTAAACTTTGCATACTGAAGAGGCAAAGAGCTTCGTAATATAAATTTCTAGAGCTTTGTCAAAATGTACGTGTTTTTGTACGCAGGAGAGAGAAGGTTGTGATCCTTTTGGGTTCTTTAGAGTAAATAAAAGAAAATAAGAACGAGTATTACAAAGAGAAAGAGAGAGAGAGAAAGAGAAAGAGAGATAAAACGTCACGAATTTCCATTTACATCGACAATTTCTCCCACAAGCAAGACAATCTTCTCTGTGGCTGATCGTTACGACCACAACATATTTCCCTCTTTCTTCTTTCTATTTCATCGCCCATGCGCCTTTAACCCCATTGCTCTCGTGGTACACATATTAGCCTTTTTTTTTCTGCCAGCCAGCCGTTTTTTTTTCTTTCGTCTTTTCTTTCCTCTACGACCCTCATCCGTTAGCAATCTCCACAAATATATTTTCTTTCGATCACTATCACACGATTATCGGTCGTTTCTCCCGATGTGTGGGCAATATAATCTCTTGCTTTTTCTCTTTTTTTCTTTTTTACTCTTGCCCTCGAGTCCAATTAAGGTCGATGGTTTAAAAGTAACGAAAAAACTGGTTACTTGCCTCTTTTTAACGACGATTAAGGCCTCCTTATTACAACATACTTGAGACTATAATATATGCTATGTAGGAATAATGCAAATACTTGAAAACAACTTTACACTGGGTGTATATGTTCGTGTGTGTGGGTGAAGATCGACAAGAAAAAGGGTCAATTTACGTGTTAAGCTTCGAGGATCCTGTCCCCTTTTCTTTACATACTATTCTTTATACATATATGTATAGATTTTTAGCTGTTGTTGAAGTATAAGTACAGAAGTACGTGGGGGAAAAAAACCCTTGAATATTTTCAGCACTACGTGTACCATATAACTCGAGAAGCTCGTTCGAACCTCTTGCAGCTTCGTTAAAAACTGTCACCTATATTTGGCCTGGAAATCCCCCCTAAAACCTTACACTGTACACTTCTTTTCACACAGTTTTTTTTTCTGCCTCCTCTTTCGTTCTTAGGTGGCTGACAATGCCAGCACGAGTATATATAAAAGCGACAGTCTCTTTATCTTCGTTCTATGTATTCGCCTCAATCTATTGCTTCTATTCATGACGACACCTCCTAAATTTTTCTATGCTATTTTTTTCTTTTTTTCAACGTCAACCATTATTTATTGCCGATCGTTCCTTTAGGCTTTCAGGGAACAAAAATCATTTGTAAATCAAATTGTGTTTCTAAACTACTTTTTTTTACTGTTTTTGAATTGTTTTATTGTACACTAAGGTTCTCCTTTAATCTCGAGTGTTACTTTATTTTGATTCACGTACCTCTCAGTATGATTGGAAATTAAGAAATAACACTGTAATCCAAATTCATTTTTTTATTTTATTTTTTTTCATTCAAATTTAACACGTATTGGAGCTGTTCACACCTTTCCTTCCTTCTCCTGTATACTAATGATGTCAAAAATCTGTCATTTGTAAGCAGGAAATATTTTTGAAATATTTAGTATGCTAGAGAAGAACAAAAAAGTTCAATCATCTCCAAAACCCATGTTATTTAAATGGGAAAATGCAAAGTTCAAGGGGATCAGCCATTGTTGAGATTGAAAAATAGCCTTTGGCACACATTGGAACATCCATTTTC
Organism: Campoletis raptor; assembly: GCA_948107755.1. Lineage (NCBI taxonomy): Eukaryota > Metazoa > Arthropoda > Insecta > Hymenoptera > Ichneumonidae > Campoletis > Campoletis raptor. The sequence goes on along the minus strand of OX403630.1, from coordinate 6,890,878 downwards.
AATCATACTGAGGAGCATATGAATCGAAATCCAAAAACATCTGCATCAAGGCCCACCCTCATGTACGAGAAATAATAATAATGTTTAAATATGAATTTACATAGAAAAATCTGTAATCCAATGACAAAGCTATTCGTATAACAAACATTTTTATATGAACGTTAACAACTGGAAGGTGAAGGGAAAGTTGATAAATTCAAGTTCCAATTCCCTGAAGTTAATCCCTTGGCTAAAGCATCGTTTGCCAACTTTTAGCATGTACCGAAAGTAAAGCAAAAGCTCTGGTTCATTATTCTCAATTCTCCGTTAATTCCATACTAACAAATAACGCTCGCGTTCGCGTTCTCTTTCTCTATTTCTCACAAATAGCCCAAGTTTTGTAAATCGTTGTCTGTGTGTTTTGTGGCTATGTAGTTTTCGCGAGTTTACCAGTTTTCGCTGCTACGAGGTCGAGCAAGACACGGTTACTTAAGCCCCAGAGCGTCGTACATTGCCTGCTTCGTTCTGTCCCTTTTTATACTCTTTTATTCAATAGGGGAACATTAAAATGAGAGAGAATATGAGAATATATGTTGGGTTAACGAGAACAAGAGAAAATAAGGCAACGATTACTTTTATAACGAGAGTCCTTACCGAGAGTCCCTAATTGTGAGCTTCTAATTCACGGGTCAAGTAGAATATGCAATTCCAAACACAAAAGTTATTAGCCATTTTTTAGTCCGATGCACCGTTGGTGAGATATTGCTTAATTAGTAACGAGCCAATCCGATGTGTCGTGCAGATGACGTTTGCCACTCCCTTTTCATCGTAGAGAAAAATGGCTAAGAACTTTTTTTTCTGGAATTTAGAGATCCAACTAGATTATCACACCTTTTATTATTCGATCGTGATTTTCGGAATAGCTTCAAAAGTTCACATCTAAGAAACTTTGAAAACTTTCATCCCAGCTGATTATGTTCATGGCCTAGCACATCGGATGTCGGACTTGTCGCAACCCTACGGTTGTATTTCTCACTTCGTCTCATCTTTCGCATCGTCGCTTCGCAATGTCGTGGCCTTTTTATCTCCCTCTCCCTCTCTCTCCCTCTCTCTTCGACTGTGTTTCTCTATGTCATACTTTTTGTGTCTTTAGCCATTCTGGAATGTTCGTTCTAGTTGAACTCATTTCGAAAATCACCAAAGACGACTACGACTACTAGGATGAAAGAGAAAATAACGAGTGAACGAATAGCCTCAGCCCTAATTTCAAAGTTAGTTTTACAAAGTCTTCCCCTCACCAAGAGCAAGCTTCTTGTATATGAGTTTCACTGCGAAAGCAACTTCCCAAGTTTCTTACTCTCTCTCTCTCTCTCTCTTGATAAAATACGACCTACCGAATTCTTTCGGTTTAATGTCCATCATTTTTAACGACACAAGGAAATGTCGTTATTCGATGTCGCTGTTGGTGCAAATAACGTTGCCGAATGAGGAAATATTGTCGTTCCGATATTAATTCGAAACTCAATGGACCTCACTTTTTTGTTTTTTTCTAATGCTTGATATCAAAAGACAACTTAATGACCATCAACATAAATAATTTCTTTATTCTTGTTGGTCATCAAGTTTACGCTCTGTAGAGACAGCAGCATCATGTGGTTTTGTTTGATCCCCATCATTGTGTTTTGTCAAACGTTTGTGACAGTAGAACTCACACACGTACACGATCATTTATGCACATGTAGGTTGCACATATTTGCTACGCGAAACTTGAATCTATCGATCGTCTTTCTTACCAAGAAATTAACATTTTTTAAATACTTTTTTGATATTTTTTTGACTATCCATTCGATCTCCAAATCCTTTTGGAACTTCTCATGTTCCTTATCCAATGCTTCAAAAAGCAATTCTTAGATTCTCATTCAATTCTTTCTGTTACTTCGGTATGAAATTTATTTATTGGTGTGCATGATGTCGAGATATAAATTTCCAATTAATCGAAAAGATGCTTATCAATTGATTAATAACTTCTGAATCATTCTCTTGAATGTCCTAAAATTTTGCTGGCTTATTTTTCGGAATTTCGGTGCTTGTAATAAATGTTAATTAAAATCTCTCGATTTTAATGCAACGACATAAGATTCTCTTAACGTAAAAATTGAATATAAAAATTTTTGAATATGTTGAAATTTTGAAAAAACTTTACAAAGATATACACTTCGATAAACTTGTTATTACCGTCTATGATAATAACAAATAAAATGAAATCAAAAGACCGTGTCGTATCTGATACCGCCGCTTCATAAAATTTCATGCACAATTATCTTGCATCTCTATCGCGCAGTAGAAGCGGCAGTAAAGCAAGAGTTTATAGGATATTTTTTCGAGTGTTTTTCAGCCCTTGGCGATAACATAAATCTTTCTTTTTCTCTCTACATCTTTGTCACCATTTATTTCGTTTCATAGAAAATATGCATGCGGTCTTTTGCGATCTTTCGTCTTTCACGAGCTAACTCCGAGAGTTTTTATCCCTCGAGCCATTATCTCTACTTGTTGGTGCGAAACAATCGTGCACTCTTGACAATGACATACCTCGAAGCATCTCATTAACAATATTTTTATATCACAACAAAATGAGAGATGAAGCATTAATAGAAACGACTATATATTGTCATCTCGATGGACAGTAATTCATCGATCTTTCCGGTGAATGAATCTTTCCTTCCAATGATATAATTTGCAAAGTAAATTAATGAAGAGACTAAAAATAATAATAAATCTCAAACATTTTCTTGGGTTCTGATTAATCTTCAATACTGAAGCCGTTTCTTGTCTTCAAAGAGAATAGCAATTTTCTTGACCGGAAATTGAATAATTTTTCGCCTTTGTAGATGGCAGCCTGGACCCACTTCCGTCCCCTTTATCTTAATCTTACCCCAGAGGTGAATAAGGGCCTTTGTACCATATATCTATCGAATCCACGATAAGATATCTTTAACCTTCGTGATATTCTCGATGTTTCACGCGACCCCCCTCAATCTACTCGAGTAATCTATCGTAATTGTTCGGTTTCAGAGTTTCGTAGTATTAGAAGCTTTATCTCTTTCCTGTTTTTGTAAATATATATATATATATATACGTAAAACATACGAGTATGTGTGTATATTCATCTGATAATCTTTGATTATGGGTCACCCTACTCACAAACGAGACGATCCGAACAACTTGCTCATCCTTCGAAGTTAAACCATAATACGAGGGAGTCAGGAAGCTATTTATCTATATAGATACACCACGACAAATATTTATTATTTCTAGAGAGCGAAGTTCGTTATTGGTGCGGTCGATATAATTCCCCTCTATCGTTCCCGTATTATCTATCAGATTCCTCGATTTTCCTCCCTCTTCGTCACGATTGCTTATCGTGGGAAATCCATCACATAATACTCCAGGGAAATTTCTTCAATCTCATTTCCATTCCTTTTCCACAATCCCGAATAACAACTCGTCTAAAAAAAAGGTTTCGAATATTTGCGGAAACTCAATATCGTATCAAAATACTGACCAATTATTTTTTATCGATGCATTGTTAATCGTCATTTCTGTTTTTACATCACGTGCCCATCTATTTGTCATTTCTTTGTAATTCGGGACTAAGTTCTAGGACCATTTGATCCGATCAACTTGGAAGCTTTTATTTTGTTTAGTTTTTTATAAATTATTCATCGACATCATCAAAGTTTCGTTCCAGTTTTTCGCAACATTATTTTTATTGTTCGACAATATTAATTTTTTAGCTTTTCGAATAATGAAGCATTTTTTTTCTGCTTTTTTTTTTACAGACCCGATATCAGTGCCCTCAGGGGATTGACATCATCCCCTGGATCAGTGAAGGCCACGCAGCCTGCTGTGACACGTGTAGCCGTACAGGACGATCGGGAATTGCCACGACAAGGCAGTCTAGTCGATGGTGAAGGAATTAAAATCGTCATTCATGACGTTGACAGTGAAATGAGTGAGTTACAAATATTTCATAAAATCCCGCATGACTTTGAAACGCAAAATTAATATTTTTAAACATATTTTTCGTTTATAAATTACTCGATATAATTTTTTACTCGAACCTAATGACTCTTAATCATTATTCAATTGAAATTCATTGATTTTTTTTGTGAAAAAATGAGAAACGATGATGGAAATATAGTGAAAATAGTGTTGAGGTTCTATTTCCAAATACCCTAGACTCAATAAAATTGATGGGAGTTTAAGTGCATATAAGGAATTCGCGAAGGTTCCTTTTTATCGAGGCTACAAAAACGGTTTTTCCTCAGTTCATCTCGAATAGATAAAACTTAGGTGAAAATCTTGTTCTTGTTTTCTCGCTTTTACCAATCGACGTTTCACTCTATACCACAGCCCTTCTGCGTCTGGGGATTTTATTACATCGTAAAGTTCAATGCTTCGTGGCGAGAGTCGAACGTTTGAGGAAAGCGAACAAATTTATACTCACACAATAAATTCGAAGCAAAATATTTCGAATTGTATATTTGGCAAGAAAGGTCAAAAAAAAATGTACAAAAAGGATTTAAAAAATAAAGGCTTTATTGACAATTATCGACCGAACAATATTTAGTGACAAAATGAACGACGTTTTTTTTTTAATTTCATTAAAAGCTGTTCAAAACCGTTTCGTTGTTTATAATTCTGTTTTCGTAGAATATTTTCACTTTAAAAATGGTTAGAATTTCATTTTTTTCACTCCTTTATTCGGTACTCAAGTTTATTGATTTTCTGTGAACGAGTAAAATTTTTTATAAGGAATAGAAAAAGTGATAAACACGTTCAGAGAGATTTTTACTAAAACATTCGTTTCAAATTAGCGACCACGATATCTTGGCAGCAGAAAAATATTTTTTATATAGTGAACAGGTGGATATGAATCATATGGTTTTGGCGATCTCTCAAGTTAAGTGGCTTCGGGTGAAGTCACTTCTACAGATCTAAGGGGTCAAATGGGTAACCCCTTAGAAATGCACCAGCTCGTGCATTGGTCCCTTATAACGAGAGGTAGTTATTCTGCGTTTCTGACAGTTTCAATCAACAAAAAAGCAGTAAAAATCTGTAACTGCCTGTATCGGTTGAGTTTTTCAGGGTTTCCGTAAGCCCTCGTGCAAGTACGATAAAGTAGTGCATTAGGATGAAACGGCTTTGAGGCAACACTCCAGGGAGTCTCGCAAAGCAACAACCGGAAGTTGGGCAAGTGGGGTTAGAATGAGGAAATGAGCTCGTAAAGCTCGTAGAGTTATACGCAAGACCATAAAAAAAAAAAAAAAATGACAATGAGATATTAAAAAAAACATATTAATTTTTTTTAAATGGTAAAAAAAAACACACTGTTCCGGTGTTGCAAATTGTCGCAAATTGTATGGGCACGATGATTTTTATTTTATTATTTTTATTTATACGAGTGCACCGGACGCTACTGAATTTTTTGTAAATTTTTGTTACATAACTCGATAAACATTTTGTCGATATTTGAAAGGAATTTTTGATGTAAAAAAATGAACTTTTTCAAAGTTTACCTTTTGGTTGTCCGGAACAAAAGACGATCGATATTTCGTCATTCTTTTAACCTCCTATATAAATTTTTTCAGCGGAACGACGAATAGATAGTAGTTTAGGCCTCTACGATAACATCTCGTATAACCAACGTCGAAAAAGCAGCGGTGCAAGTACGTCAAAAAAAGTAAAATCTACGGTTAGACCCGAAAGTATGAGGTTGCAAAAATAAATAATAAAAAAAATCGCCGATCGTTCGTATCGATCGGCGAATAATCGTGCTTTACGCTCGACCGAGTGTAAAAAATTGACGGGTATCTATGAAAATCTCGTGAAATTGTGCATGAAAAAAAAAAAAAAAAACAGAATTCTATATGTTCCTTTCTTCGCTCTCATAAATTCCGTCGACGTCTCTTATTTTTACACGAATATTTTCGTCTTCAGAGATCATTACGTAAAACGTCCATATTTATTATTGTTGTTGTCAGCAACGTTAGAAAAATATTGAAAAAAGATTAATTATAAGAAAAATCTAGTTTTGATTTCATGAAAAAATAATGGATCTCGTAATTCGAATGAAATGCATTATCAGGTACCGAAATATTTTTTTGTAAAACGACTTAAAAAATGGTTGCATAGAAACAGGTTCGATAATTCTAGCGAATATATCGAACGCGTCCATAATGAATTTTATCTCCTGAGTCTAGGGGTTCTCTCTAAAGCTCATTCACTGTTGAAAGTAGTGGCACTTTCGAATAAAGAGGAGAAAGAGAGCGAGAGAGCGAAAGAGAAAGAATGAGGGTAAGGATTTGCTCTGAGCGCACTCACGCTCAATCGGAGCAGAGGCTTTTCTCGTTAACGATCTCGATATGCTTCAAGGCTCGTGTGTACTATCGTGAAATGAAAGATCAAAGTTTTTTTACTTTTTTTTTCTCGTTCCAGCATCGAGGGTGAATCCAAAGCGAAGGGTCGTTCTTCGAAGGGATCCTCAGCTTCTCGATAAAGGACATAGGAGTGAGTAAATACATATAAATATAAATATTTATCAACATATATTTGCTGCGATTAACTTTTTTCCTATTAACCATTTAATTATCATAATAATAATTCATTTAGTCAACTTCTTAAAAAACCAAAAAATTTATTGAATTTTTTTTTTTCTTAAGTTATCAATAACAATATTAATATATAATTCATTATTTTTTATTTATCGTTTTATTAGAAATTTTCTGGTTCTTTAACTAGTTTTCAATCCTTCCACTGTATTTTGTTAACAAACAAAGTATTTTGTACTGAAAATAACAAATTTTGTCTACGAGATAAGGAAAAAAACATGAAAAAATTTCATCATATATTTTATTTTATTTTTCGTTCAATTTTACTCTCTATGAGCTTTTTCATCTCGTAGAATTTTCCAATTTTCCTCGGAGGTAGTCTTCTATAGTCCATTGTCGTTTAAAGTTTGTTTTACAACGAGTCGTAAGTTATAACCTCACACAATTATAACCTCCCTACACGAGCTTCTAACTTTCGTCCCATATATCTTCCAAGTTTTTTTTCCAACGGTGAGCACGCACTCGAGCAAACACACAAATAAGAACTCGCTGTACGTAGTTGCGAGTTACAAAAAGTGTAATTATGTCGTGTAATAAAGGGAAGGAGATTATTAGAAGTTTTGTCATCAATTAATCAAAACTCACCGAAAATAAGTTTTTACGTGAATTTGAAAATGATGAAGACCGAGCTTCTTGATCAGAATTTTCTTCTTCTTCTCGTTAATTCTTGTATTTTAACCACATTTTTAAATGGCAATGTCGCCACGAAGGATATAATGTTGCTGGGCAAAATTCAATAAAGCACAAATGGAGGACATAGCCGGAAGGTTCTATGTCGAACTTCAAAAGTTCCATCGAAGTTCCGACGTTGAACATTTTCGTAATCGATAATAACGATGAATTTGATGACCGTAAGGGATGTAAGGGGATTTGCGGTTTCTAGAGATTCACGAAAATGGCTCTAGGCGTTGTTGGTAAATTCACTTCTGGACGTTATGGCACACGAAATGACAAGTAAAACGATAGAAGAGATAAAGGGGATGAAGGAGATAAAAGCATTGATGGTTATTCGCTCGAATTAACTAATATTCACAAAAGCCCCTGCTGTGGCATGAAGGAACTTGTGTTACATCAATGTCGGTTACAGATCGACCCATTCGCTCCAATTGTCACAATCAAGCCAATGAATCTACTCCGTATTCACAGTCTGAATTATGCAATCTTCTTATAAGAGAATCATCCAAGCGAAAATAATAATCCCTTAAACTTGAGGAACTGTCATTTTCATGTTTCTCATACAGTCCAAAATAACAATCCTCAAATATTATTCGGCCATTATCCGAAACCGTACTTGCTTTTGTACACCTGTTTTTTCAATAAAATTTGAATAAAACTAATAAGCTCGTCATACAGAACACAATCAAAAGTTCACTCACCAGCCAGTCTCCAAAAACTTGGATAAACTTGCTGAATAATTTATAACTTCTAGGAACGTTAAAAGATATAAACTTTTCGAAAAAAAAAAAAAATGTTGGATTCAAAATTGAAAAATGGCCATTTACGAATTTCCTAGATTACTTTTCTCCCTGACAGCTTCGAAATAGATATAGTGATAGGTTAATTTATGTTTTCTAGAAAATGACGTGCGATTCTTTATTTTCCCAATCATTTGGTTTTGAGCAAGTGTAGAAATTTTGAATAATGGTTAACGTGTTTTTTCAAAGTTTATGATATTTTTGAGTTTCAAGAAACTTTTGAATGTTATTACATTCCTCATAAATAAGCGAATTTTCAACGAAACACTTCACAAAATTTACATTTCGAGTGTAAATTCTCGTGGATGTTGAAAGTTTGATGGTAAAGTTATGATTCAACTTTGGAAGTAACGACCGCGAAACTCGCATGCACAAGATTTTGATGTGTTTAAGATCGCACCTAACAAATGAGCAGAAGGAAGAGCGAAAGGAAAGAGAATTTATAATTCTGGATAACTGTTTTTCGCCACCTCACGATTCATACGGTTCTATCCACACACGTACGAATTCCTAGTGCAAAAGTATGGCTCTATATAACGTCCTTATTCTGGTTGCTCGATTTCGTGCAGCTTGCAGCAAACTGCACCTGGTGCATGCCTTCTATTCCTACGCTTCGTGCAGGACCCCTTTTGCCACAATTTCGATCTTCATAAATCAGTTCGAAGACACGTTGCTCGTGTTTTACACCCTAAAATTATCTCATCGTAAATTTAATCTGGGATAAAATCACGGTTCGTCTCTCTTCCCCTTTTCGTCTCTGCTTCTTTTTCTTCGGGCCGGTATTTACACAAATCTAGTCTAGTAAGAGGCAAATATTCCTCAGACGTTAAAAAAATGTACAAAATTTAAGTGCGTACAGAACTTTGAAACAATTTCTATCAAATAAGCACTTTCATGCTAATAAACCGGATACTTAAGCATATGTCAAAGCAATGAGCAACCGAGAGCCAGCAACGACGTGAGCTATGTAAAAATCTTTTTCGCTTCCCTTCATTTTAATATCAATGCAATGAAGCTGTTTTGAAAAAGAAGAAAAAGTAGAAAAATTTCATTCCGATGTGCTTTTTTTTTTTTATAAAATCGTCCCGAATCAAAGCAATTCAAAGATTCCAATGATTCTGATATTTTCGATGAAGTTTCAATGGTCAGACGTACGATATTGTTCCAGGATATTATTTCCAGACGCCATAGTAATTTTTTCGCATTAGTTTCCCATGTGCATGTAGCGATTTCAGCATTTCATTAATTAGAGATAATTATCTCGAATTATCTGATATCAAGGCGATACGAAAGGTAATTAAACGTCATATGGGATTGTTTGCCTGTGCTAAATGCAATATTAATTTAGTTGCACTTACGGTTAGCCGAATAGCGAAAATTTTAGTATAATTTGTGTTAATAAACGGTAATGCATATGAGGGGTATATATTGCTTTCGGAGTGTGTGCTTGACAGTCACTCTCGAGCTACATCTCCAGAGCTTTGCTTCCTTCTCGAGTCATTAACCTCGTTGCTTTGCATCGGGGTATCGTATCGTTGCTCTTAACTATACAGGGAATTGCATACTTGTCAGGAACACCCTACCACTTTATTTATATAAATGAATATGTCCATATCGGTATAAAATGTGAACAAGACCAGAAAATGAACGGATCCTTGGTGAATGTGCATCGCATAATTAAACGTCGCTCACATACCTCATTCTGGCTCACGTGCTTATTTCTCATACACCCATATGTTATATAACGTATGCAGATATTTTTTTCATTAACATCAAATCCTTACGTACGTCCATATGCAAAGTACATGTGGATTCCCTATTCTCCATATACCACTGACAACCGACGATGAAAACTCCGATTATAGAGAGACCTACATTGGCTTTCCTTGACGCCGCAGATATATACATATATATTATATATATTGCATATACGAAATATATGTAGAAGTACCTGAGGCAAAATGGACCTGAAAAACGACAGACTCTAGAGAGACAGAATAAGCAATGCGGGGCAAAATGTATTGTTCTAAGTTTCCTCGCAGCCTCTGGTTTTTTTGTAGTAGTCTAGCTCATAAAAGCGTTCTTTTACAGAATTTTTTGAAGCTATCTATCATTATGAAACTACTCACAAGGTTTAGAAAAGATTCATTGCCTCGTATTCGAGATATTGACAATCAAAGATTGTTTAGTTTTACACACGTTCTTATAGGGAGCAGTAGAAAAATTCACGTTTCATGGAATAGGCAGTGCTGCGTTTCTGTAGTCTTTACAAGTGTACTGTTAAATAACTGTATCGTAAAATGACTGTATTCTCATATATCTTCGTTTCCATACACATATACTCTTAATTCATGAAAGAAAAAACTTCTATTTTCATTTTTTTTTTAAATTCTTATATATAGTAATAATAATATAATATTTTATAAATCGTCATTGTTAATTGACTAGAAATGTTTTTATAGTTCTACAACCGTATTGTTTTTCAACCCTTTTCTTCTACAGCTCCACTTTGACAGATTTTTGTACTCTGATACAGATGTGTCGATTAGTTTAAAAGATACTGGGTGTTAAAACGTTTCGGAACATTGTAAAATTTGGATTTTTTGGAAAATCGTAACCTCCTGAAATACGTACGATAAATATTTGGAAATTAGTGTAAATATTCCGTCCATGGATACTGTTTTATGAAGAAAAAAAAAATCAAGAAAATTAAAAACGAACGAGGTCATTGCCGCACGAAATGACATATAATTCCTCGTATCTATAATTTAGTTTTTTTTCTGTACATATATCTCACGATAGCAATATACGGCGCCGTAGAAAGTATTAATGTAGAAAAAAATGTGGTGAGAAATATATTCCACGTGCCTTTACCGTACACCAGTTGGTCGAGGCCGGGGGGAATTGAGCAGATTTTCTCATTGTTCGAATCTCATTTCTCTTATGGCTTTGCCTCTATCCCTCCCTCCTAGCCACGCAATCTCTTCCCTTCCTGTTTAATTAATTTTCACAGACGGAAATTCCGGTATTAACGAGAGAAATGCTCGCTTTTTTTAATTTATTTCCTTCATTTTTTATTGTTTTGGTTTTGCTGTTCCTTCGTTGGGCTCTATTGCTTATTTTACGATCAGGAATCTCCTATTATATTTCAAGCTTAAGAGTTTTTCTGCCTCTGACAATGGTGAAGTAATTGAAGTAATGATTATTGAATAATCCTATTAAAACTATTATTAATATACTTAAATGATTATTTAATTAATTTAGTATTATGATTGAGGTTAATACTCTACGCAAGTATATAAAGATTTCATATAGAAGTTTTCTAAACTGTAATTATCTCTTCTGCAGAGTACTCACCTCAATATTTCACACTCTCTTTAGCAATTTCAGATTTTGCTTTTTTGGTTCCTTCATTTCCTCTCGTCGCCGAGGTATGTGTTAATGACGAGGCTATTTTGGCTCTCAGTAAATTCATAGCGCGTGTATGTTCCATTTAGTATTTTTATGTGTGTGTGACCGAGTATGATATTTCGCGAATGAGTGCGTGTCCTCGTAACCATGTTCAACAGGTAACATTGCCACCGAGGCTCTCATGTACAGCGTAGAACACCGGAACGATGTGCCATATTATACCAAATGGTGTAAAGCCAATGACCCCTAACCCCCTCGACCCAGACCTCTGTATTTACAAAATTACACACCCGCGAATTACTATAAAATAACTTTCAAAGTCATTCTTTGTGAATCTTCAAAAAATTGGCAAATTCAAACATGGGAGAATCGCCCAAAAGACTAAAAAATTTAGCGTCTTCTTTTAGGTCAAGAAAAAGTTGGTTGTGAACGGACAAAACTGTTCTTAGCATAATTGCCTAAAAAGGATGTGAATGATGTGAACTTCGTTTTTGGAATAACAAAGAGAACAGTGGGTTTTGGGATCATGTCAAAAAATCAGCCAAAGAATGGTAGAAAGAAAAACAGACAAAAAAAGAATGTGAAGAAGGAAAAAAAGGTCGCAAGGGACGTAGGTCAGAGGGCGGGGTTTTGATTCAATGAAAATGGTGGTTGAGACGACATGGTCACACGGCTCTAGTGTATGTAGTCATATATATATACATACATGAGGAGTATATAAAAAATATATACATGGATGTTTATATATATATATATTCATTGGGCAACAGGTCCTTCTATTTCATTTACGTTATATGTATACTTGAAGCACTATTTAAGTCCTTTCCGTCTCTCGAGAAGAGCTCACTATGGACGAGCAAAAAGAGAGGCTTTTCCTTCGACAGTATAAACCACCCTCGCAGTCAGGGTTTGGCTCCATTCCCTGGAATTACTTCCTACTCTATGTGTACATATACGTTAACATGTATACAGATACGTAGAAACACGTACCGGGAATTTTCTATGGAATTTTCCGAAAGGGATGGAAAGAAGCTCGTCAATCGTACTTACTCCCTTTGAATTTCTCCTAGTCTTGCGTCAAGGATATATCCACGATCATGAAACTTTCTTAATGATCCAGTGCTTTCTACTGATTTTTATTACTCTTTGAACGTTGAAAATGTATGAAATATGGGAATCAATTCATGAATATTAAAGTATTTAAAAAAAGGAGTTTGTCGTTTTTGGTAATCTAATTTTTTTATATGGAGTTTTTATCGCCTGAATGCCAGAGAGGCAGTGGCACAGTGGCAGCGTGTTCGGCTCGCAACCAGTGAGTCCGGGTTCGATTGCTCCCGATATTTTTTCGGTGCTCTTAGTCGTTCGAAACCTACGTTTTTTCATGGATTTATGTAGGTCCATGGTAAAGTCTTGGTTAGCGGTGGCTAAAATTAAGGATAAGATGTCTCTGGTGTGATTCTCCTGGTCGTTAGTCCCAACAGAAGGAAAAGCTCAATAGACTTGGGCGTGTAGCTCCTGATACAGGATGTGTGAACCACAATTGCATCTGTTCCGATGCTGACATCTTGCGGAAAGTGACAAGCTCTGGTCAGGAGAATCACACCAGAGACAAACGAGCGGGGGGAGTCGTGGTTAGGGAGGAAAGGAGTGATGAACACATAAGCCCTTGGGGCACACACCGACAGTAAAACTACCAATTATCGAGCTTCGTGGTAGCGACTCGAGATAAGAGTACATTTACCTACATCTGTCCGTCGATAACGAATTCGCTGCAAGGCTCTTTTACACCAAGGATCACATTTTCTAACTGTTTTCGAAAAAATTCAAATCTGGTTTTCGTACAGAAAATACGCTCGGAAAGTCGATTATATATCGACACACTCTTCACCTTTCGAACTCTCTGTTATTTTACTGATGAGCAAGTCAATAGATTATGAATTCTTACATTATTGGGAATTTTTGATAAATATTTATATAAATTGAATTATAGGATTTTCTGGATCAATGTTAGTAATTGGAAATTGGTAGAATACTATTATAATGGAAGATATTTCACATGAGTACATTATTGTATACCGATTTATGTACATGCACATTCATGTGGTATATAAAGTACATCGTATGGATTAAAGGATGGAGTAAGTGCTCGAGAAATTAATTCCTGTGTATCGGAATGATATTAAGTCCTCTTCCTCGCTCGAAACATCAATCTATTCCTGTTTTCGCGTTGTTATATCACTATACTATTCGCTTTACGTACAAAATAGTCCATTTTCCTTTTCTGTCTCTCTCCCTCTTTCTCTCACCCGCTTTCTCTCTGCCTCTCTCTCCTTCGCTTTCTATCTCTCTCCCAGGCCACGATAAGCGCTTAATTAAGCAGTCCTTCTGAACTGGCTGCTCTATGTGCTCGGATTTCTATACAACCCCTACTTTCATGAGGTTATCATGTGTCGTCGGAAAACTTGACGCACCTAGAAGGTCGAGAGGTTCATAAATGTTAATCACAAATGTCGTTTCAGCCTTGACATTATCATGAAACTATAATAAAAAAATATTAAAAAATGAAAAAAATTATGGTAACACGTGGGAAATTATAGAAAGCAACAAACTTTCCTATCAAACTTTGCCATATCATACTTCGAAACATTCGTCAAAGGGCTATGGGAGCTTTTTTTTTAATTACAAAATTTGATATTATTTCAAAAAGAGAAACTTTTGACAAGAGGCTCATATTAATGAATTAATTAAGTTAATTTTCATCTAAAAAAAAATCCTCCATAGCCCTCTAGAGTTTTCCATTTATTAATTGATCGTCTTTTTGAATTTCTTATTCCATACAATATTTAGAGGAGTAGAAGCGCCAGCGGTCGGGTACTTTTTTTTTTTAAGGCACCATTTTGGAGTAGCCATAAATATTATGAAAATATGAAAATTCCTTCAATTTCATTTTCGAATCGAATTGAGAACCAGAGATCAATTCAATTAAGTCAAAATATATTTACACAATAAATACGTCAAAATTCTTTAAATCCTATTCTAAAATATTGAAATATCGTTCAAAAATGCCAGCTGATTTACCTCTTGGCCGATGGGGAGAGTAAATTACGTTGTATCATTAGCGATATTCATACGTCTAGTAAATATCTAACTGCAGGCGTGGGTGCATATCGGAGACCCAGAATCCCTGAAATTTATCGATTGCAAAAGCGTGAATAGTGCAGGATTTCCCAGCCCGAATGAGAAGGAGGACAATGTTTTCCCTGTTCCACATAGTATGGTTCGTTTCTTTTGAGTTGAAAAAATCAATGGAAACCACTACGTTGTGAAAGTTGAAATAGTCAACGTCACCAAGAAAGAATGTGAATTATTATTATTATTATTATTATCGATGATAAGAATTACGACTAAAGAATAATATCGCGGATGATATATAAAAATAAGTCATAAGTCATTTATCTGATGTATTATTCAAACGCAGTTGATAATTGATTAGATTTTAATAACAACACCTATTGCATCGTAGAGAGTTTGATATCCTAGAACGATTAAATTGACGAGGTGATTATCGTAAATCTGCCAATCGATCCGAAACACGTTTTACCCGAATTAATAAGTTTGTCTGTCTGTGTGTGTGTGTACATGGCGGGTGGACATTTGGAATTATGGAAGCAAGGGGTTGTCCATGCGGTTCACCAAAACCCGTGTTTCATGACCTCCCGTGGTTTTCATTATCAGACTACGAAATTATATTGTTGAACAATTTCAAAACGTAGCATAATGTTAAGTGCTTACTTAATTGGCGTCATTCGACAACTTGACAGGGCTCGGCCATTGTATTGACTTTTTGACCTGCAAATTTGAGACGAGCTACGTGTTTCATTGATCAGTAGTTTTGGTCAATATTTGGTCAGAGGTAGAATTAGCTACAATTCATTCTGATTCCATATTTTTTCAAACAATGCAATTTTGTATATGAAACTATACATAAATGTATAATTTTCAATATTTCATTTGCAATAATATATTTAATCACTCCTTTTAAGTAGTCTTATTGGAATCTTATTCGTTGTAGTTGCCCTGGAGGTATGGTGGAAATAAAGAACCCATTAACGTTATAATAATCTTTCGAGTTAATTCGATTCGTAGGAAAATAAAATATCGTTATCAAGCCACTTACGGCTGCGTTGTCAACGCTAATAAATCATAATCCCCCCTGACCATCAGGCCAGCAACAGTTGACAAAGACTCATTTTTACCACCATAAAATAATAACGAGTATAATGACCTTGCGGAGAATTTTTCCATATTTATGGATGATCATGACGCATCATCACAATTCGTACGTAATCGAAAACATCGAGGGTCAAGAATCTCGAGGCTCTATTATTATATTCTACTGTGTTAAAATGAATTCCTTCTTTCTGTAGGTTTTTTTTATAGACACCCTACTCTCGTAAATCCTTATAACTCCCCAATATATGTAGGGAATTATCTTCGATCGCATATACATATACATTGATATAGTCTCCCTAGAAACCCCTAATAATCGCGTGTTGAACGTCGTTCAACTAGTGGCAACAACGAAATCGACGAAAAGGATAATTAATGTTCAACTAACTCTGAGAAGCCTGTTTGAAACGTAGACGTCAAGGCGGATTATAATTAGTAAATTTGCTTAAAGACAAAAGAATTTTCCTCAAACAGTGCAGCCTCGCAGTTACCTCTTTAGTTCTATTTTGCTAGGTTTCTCCTCTCCATATACATGTTGGAAAGATCGATCGGATGCTTTTGGAGTTTCAAAATGAAGAATCCGCGATAAACATTATCTTTTGAAAGATCAAAAGTGTGTCTTATTTTTGCGCGATACATCTATTTTGCAACGTCATCGAGGTTGGCGTGTCAAATCTGTTTTCGCTTTTACGCGAGAGTGAGTTTTGAGCCCGTAGACAGGTTTTCCTTTTGGGTTATCTGGTGACGCGTAAATTCGCCCACGCAGTATCTATTATTATGGATAGAAACATCCTGTCTATTGAATGAAGCTGAAGGGAGCTTCAAGTCCTACTTAGTTACGAATTTCATACGCCCTTCTGAGCTTCAACCTAATCCGTCTCTTCACAACCCCTCGCTGAGGACTTTGTGTTCGTGGCTAATAACAGGGCATCCATTGAATAGGTTGGTTAATGGACCGACGTTACTCCGAGTAAGGTTACCTATTCGATGTGATGGTCGAATAGAAATCGTAGGACCATGAAAATCAACGAACATGTACGTACGCATTATATACCACCTCGAACCAAGTCTTTGTTAGTTCCCACGTCAGCTCAATCTACGACCATATTAGTCTCAACTTTCATACTATTATTTAGGATTTCAGATCGATGCACGAAATGCTTGACTTTTGCACATACAAATTTTCAAGGGCCTAGGATTCCGTATCAACTTTTTTACACCCTTTGCTTTGCTTCACACAAACTTTCCTTGTTTCTTTCTCTTTTCGTCACATTTACTGAAGGACTCTTCTAAATGTAACATCAGAAATCTCATAATAATCAACATGTAAAATTATTAGAAAGTTCATTTCTGTATCCGTCACATCGAAGAGGTTTCCTTTGTTTTGGTAAGCAACGAGAGAACCGAGTGTTCGTAAGAGAGGCAGAGAGCAGAGAAAGCCACAGTTAGTTATGGACGAAACACACGAAACTGCGTATCGCTGAGGGGAAACGTGCTGGAGAAAAGCAAGGACTATTAGAGATGTTCCGTTGCCATGATTTGTATTACGCGAGAGAAGAGCGAATGTTCGCGACAGGTCTCAAGGCTTGCCAGAACGGTGGCGGTTTCATAGGGTTATCTCCCAACCACAATGCTCTTGGAGTATTGTGTTGAAACGCGCGGCAAGCAAATCCACTAGCTTTGTAGTTTACGTTCGAGAACGTTTTATTTATGCAGTCCGGACAGCGATCTAAATAAATAGTTCTCTTTATATCCAACTGTACTTAAATACATTTATCGTATTTTCTTCCTTTGCTAGGAGTTTACAAGAAAAAACTTGGTGTATATATTATATATCGTGCGCTCTTGGGAACTTGATTCCATTATATACTTTAGCGAAGATGTATTACAGATCAACCGAATGCTACTGAACCTTTTTCCCCCTTCTCTCTCTCTCTCTCGCTCTCTCTCTTTCTTTACATCGAATTTTCATTCTTCGTTGTAGCTCGATGGTAGAAGCAACGATAGCCGAGAGCTGTCGTCCTTCAATAATCCTCTTCCTCTTCGTACATTCAATATTGCATTGTAGAGTACACTCTTGTACTTTGAGCCGTTCGACTCGATAGATCAGTGAAAGATTAGTTCACTGGTAAAGTGATGTGGTTTTGACCACTTTTCTTCCTTTATCAATAAGAGATATATCTTTCGCATTAAGTGGAACATTTTTTTTTTTTTTTCAATGACAGGGACTTGTTACATTGACAATTTTTGCATATAATCCTCAATGACAAAAATATGTTTGGAAGGGAAGTTTCTCATTTCTCGAGGAACTTACGAATACTACATGCAATCGTCGGTTTCAGAATAAATAAATAAATCGGCCATCTTCGATTTAATGTGCCATTTGATTCGCGATAATAATGATTCAGGGGGGAATCATTTAATTAAAGTCTAGCAATCATTGAATTAAATTGAACTCGAACAGAAGTATAAATATAAAAATCATTCAACATGTGACATGCCTGAACGAATACCTTTCGTAAGACCTAATCACTCCCTTATGAACGTTTCCAGTTCAATACTATAAAAGAACGTGGAAAATCCAATCCGGGAACATCCGAAAATATATACAGTTCGATATTTATAGCCACATAATCGTGATCACTTGTTTATTTGTCAATGAACCTGTTGACAGGGTTGATACAATCCTGAAGAGTCATGCGACAGTGAAAAGTAAAACAAACAAAAAAACGTATAGATAAAAACTACGGTGTCTGATGTAGCTAATTCTGCTCGTGTTTATCGACCCTATTCGCCCCTGATTTTTATAATGCCGGCACAAGATACATGGATGCTCTGAGTGACAGGTCTAGTGAAGTGTATACATATGTGTATCAAGGCTCCGTTCTAGTGAACAAAGCATGTACAAATAACCTGAAATACGAAAGGGGGAAATGATTAATGGAAAAAAACACTTCTCGATATTCATCGACTCTTAAGTTTCTATATGTTTTGGTTTTTCCTTTTTTTCATTACAGCACGAGGATTCGGGATGCGTGTTGTTGGTGGCAAGAAAAGCATCGATGGACGAATGTACGCAGCGATCGTTTGCACTGTTCCCGGTGGACCAGCTGAGAAAGCTGGACTGCAAAAAGGCGATAAGGTAATGTCAACTACATTGCATAATATACCAACCTGTTAATATTTATGACCTGGATAAACTTGCAATCTACATTCGTTTTCATACATAAGGGATATACCAAAATGCTAGCTTGTATAAATAAATGCAAATGGAATATGAAACGGTTCGTCATGAAATCAACCTTCGTGTTTATGCTGATTGTTCTGAATCATTCTCTGTTTATGTACTTTCTAGTACAGTTTAAAAAAAAAAGAAAAAAAAAAACAATCCTATAAAATTTTCCGATTTTTCGAATTATATTGAAACATCGACTCTTTTGTAATCCTAGATAAAATGTATACAGTAGTATTTATAAAACAAAGCTATTCTAATGAAAAACAAAAAATCAATATTTCGCACGAAATTGATAAGCAAACGGAGCGAACAATTGCATTCCAAAAATTCATTCAATATTGACAATTCAGAGTATATTTTTATTTTCGCGCTGCATCGCATTGGAATATCTGAAAAAATATAGCTGTTATAATAAAAAAAAGTTATGAAAATGGATGAGAGAAACGAGACACAGAAAAGTCAGCCCAGGTGGTTTTGCGTCATTGCTATTTTATATAATGTATCGACAGGCAAAGTGTCATTTTACAAATACGTGTATACGACAGGTTTTAACAACATTTGCTATGACAAGTGGTCCATGGCATAAGAGAGAAAGAGAGGGTAAGGGAAAACGGAGATGTGAAAATATGTGACAGGTTCCGTGTACGATATTTCCACCCTCGGTCGAGAGATTGGAACGCGTGTATTGTTGGTTTCATAAACGGTGGGGTATGATGTCCTATATGTATACGGACATGATGTATATTTTGATCGGTCCAAAATCATTTCTCAATTATAAACTGACGTGAATGATGATGGTTTAATAGGAATTTGATCGAAAAGTATTCATAATCTCGAATTGGGTTTATAAAATAGCCAAAAAACAACAAAAAAACAAAACAGCCTAGTGTTTTTTCGTTAGACCCTATTTTGTTGGTATAAAATCGTTACACATCAACACTGTTTTCGACGATTCCGTTCCGTCTTCTTTTTTCGAGGCTTCCAAATTCCCTCCTGATTCCAATTATTCCGAGTCCCCTGTGCGGCTGCAGCCGTCTTATCCCCAACGGTATCGCATTTGCCGAGGGCGAGAGGAAACTGCAGAAAATCTTGCCGATACAGCCGGTAACCTGACTAATTTCTTGTGGTGGCAATGCAAATATGCTTAAGCACGGCCACCAGAGGCGCTAACTTAGCTAGGCACCTTCTCAGCTGTGATGCAATGAGCCAACCAGTAAATGGCTGGGGACCAACCATGCGTACAATGAGAACCGTCCATGAAAGACACCCAGAGCCATACACTGACCGCTCGTGGGACATTTATTTTATAAAGATGGAGTTCAAATCACTTGGGATTACAGTCGACCAACCGCTCTCCTGTATTCGAAGTTATTATTCATTACAATTTTAGTCAGAAGGAAATTGCAAGGAATAACAATTTCCTTTCAATTTCGTTTGGTAATTAGATCTTTACAATGATTTTCGTTCCTGTTTTTTTCCTTTTATTTTCTAAGTCATGTATGACTTTGTGGAAATTCCCAGGAATTACTTATAGAAGGTATGCAATCATCAGAGTACGTCAGAACAAGTATAAGATACTCGTTTTTCGAGAGCACTACTTGAAATCCAATTCCCCGGAGTCTTGCATTTCATTCTTGTCCTGCTCTTTTGCAGCCTATAATACTTGGTCTCTATTTGATTTTCATTTCGTGGCTTATTTGGTTATTTCGCTAGTGTGGAAGAATGCGCTCACATGTATATGCATACAAAGCTGCATGGAAAAGCATTGAATGCATGCCATCGTGTCTTGTCTCTACTCAACTGAAAATATTTTCTTCTTCCTTTTTCCTCGTTGCTTTCTCTTCACGTACTTTCTTTCAATATGTCTCGGATAAACAGCGAGCCAGGAGACGTTTCAGGAGACTATTGAAAGTACAACCGAGATATTCTAAGGAAAATGAAAAGTGAAGAGAAAAAGAAATGGAAGAAAGACAGTGATAATTCTATAAAGGAGCATCTATAAGTACGAGATAAGAGCTTATGAAAGAGTCAGCGAAAATTCCTCTCTCTCTCGTCGAGTTTTTCTTTTTTAATTCTTCTTCTTAAAAATATCGTGCAATACCCATGATCCATTCACTTTTCCACGTAATTTATGTTTAGCAATTAGCGATGAACCTGTCTATTCAATAATTTTGCTTAAATGGTTCCTCGCAAAATTCCTCATTTACGAATTCCAACAGATGAGTCTTTAAAAATTTCACTTTCAATCTCATTCAAAGAGCTTTAAAGTATTAAATTGTTAAAATTATTCAATGAAACGTAACTTCTCGTTTCATTTGACGCAAAATGTCACCATGTAACGATTCTCATTTGTTCCAAGTTATTTCGTGGGAAGATAGTTATATTCGTTGGGGGAAATTTCCTGAATGTGTCGAGTAGAATATTGCTCGTTACGTTTAACTCGTGAATTTGGTATTTTACGAGATATTCCACCAATCCTGGGACACTAATGCTCCAAAGATCTCTCACTGCTGTTCACCACTCGGTGGATGATTTTGGACACATTTCCTGACTTTCTCTCCCTTCCCTTTTCTCTCCACATTGTATTATATTCTGTAATTTATAGGGAAACAATACCTAACGAGAGTTATTTGATGGACAACACAGACGCGAGCTCAGATAATGCGTTGCACGAAATTCAACGAAGTCTGATGTAATTATTATCAAAGACTCATAAACGTCGCCACTTGCTTTCATAAATTCCATGAAATCATACAATTCCGTAACTGATTTCCTTGGGTTGCGAATAAGTCATCATGGGCACTAGCTCAAGAAACTTGTTTTTCAAAGGACTCCCTATACTTTGATTATAATTGCTTTCTTTTTACTGTCGTCAAAAATTTGAACAGTTAAAAAGTTATTAGATCCTGAAACCCAACTGAGGACACAAAATTCTAAGCGTCAGTCCGATCCTTTGACCATCACGCGGTCGATGATTATCACTTCTTTTAATCTTTTCATTCAATTGTTATTTGTGGTCCCATGTTTATTTCCAACCATTTACACTCGGTCTTCTGTTTTTGGAATCTCTATTAACGTATTTTCTCTCACTTCGCCCCAAATATCGATCGGTCTGCGCTGGATGGGGGAAGCTCCATGCCCAACTCGCTCTCGATCAGATGCGTAGAGACGGAAAGATGAAGCGTGTGCAACGGTCTAAATTAACAAGTGCAATGTGGAGCTGGTCCCGCCGCTGTTACGAAAATAGAGGCTACAGTGTATCTCCTAAATTTTTAATAATAAATCCAAACAATTTTCTTTAAAGTTTAGGATGAAATTAGATACAAATTGTAAAATACGTTTATGGAAGTACAAAAAATTGAGTGATTTCTCCCAAATTTTGTTTCGTTAAAACAATTATTTGTGCTCGATATTATACTTGAGTCTTGGTTGAGGAAAGAGTTGAACATTTGTAGAGGGTCGAATATATGTTGAGGCACGCGTTATAAATTCGTTTCGAGTTGCGTGACTGCGTGTTGTTTTCCCTTCGAAAGTGGCTTTTCGAGTAGAGGAGAAACGTTAAAGAAAGCTAAAGGTAGAATGCGAAAAAAAGGATAAAATAAAAGCGCGAGGCAGAGAGAAGAGTGAGACGGGAAGAAGTGGGAGGAGGAAGACATTTATTTTGAATAATGCGGGGTGGAAGTATGTATTCAAGAACGATGCGCTTGGGCGTCGTAAATACCGGAACAGCCTGCCATAAAGATAAGAGTCCATCCCCTTGGCTTTTTTTTGCGACTCGTCCGAAGTCAGAAAATTTTAGCAAAAAGCCACGTAATATAAAAAGCTCATACTTTCGTGTAAAAAATATGTTAACAGACCTTTCGTATCTGCGTTTGGATTTTTATTTTTTTTACATGAACCCAGAAATAAAGGAAATTAGTGAAATAAGCAGTATACCCACACTCAATGTAATTATATGCCAATGTCATACTAATTTGAAATTGGTTTTAAGTTTCTTAAAATTTCACATTTTGGAAAAACATTTGAAACCCACCAAACACTTTTCATGTAGAAAATCACCTAAAAATTAAACAATCCATCATTGTCCAAAAAATTGTATGAATTCCCAGTTTAACAAGTCAAATAGACGTGTCTTCCTAGAACCAGCCATTTTGGGAGATTAAGACGAACCGTCACTGAGTAAACCTAGAGAATAAATGTGCAAGTGACACTTGGGTTTTTTATTTTTTATTCTGTACATAAATAGAGCTGTTGGAATGTTATGTAAAATGGCACGTCGAGGTATTTGTGACGTGTTCCCTTATCGGATGTAGGTCGGTATAGGATTCGATGGATATATAACGGGTAGAAGTGTGTGCACACTTGGCCGATAGGGTATATGACGAAGGGATGGAAAATTGCGAAATGCTAATGCTACATGCACGAAGTATCGATGCTATACATTCCTCGACGAAACTGGGCTGTTATCGTGGTCCCACGATTTATTCGTGTTCCTCAATTAATTTGATATTACGGAAATGTTTTCATATATCGTTATATGGAGTGGTCCATTAGAACTTTGTCATTTTGATGTTTAAAAAGACTACTGATCTTCAAGGAAAATCTTTAAAAAGTCTTTACCTTCTGGTAGAAGTCGAAGCGTTCAAAGAGGGGCATCGAGTAGGGCCAACGTTTCAGACCTTCACTGGGTGCTTCGAAGTCATTTAGAGGTCAACTATGTTTTATTTTTTGTTAACGAAATCACATATTTTTTATTGCAGAATCGCATTTTCTCGTCAAACTATACCTATAACTTTTGTCGAAAAAACATTTTTTTTTTTTCAAAAAGCCCAACTTTGCATTGATCATTGACATTTCAAGTTTTGGAGAATAGTCACCCACTCGCTTGATAAGCAGATTTCCAATAATCGATTACTGTCTAGGATTGCACTGTTCATCATCGACATCGGCGATTTTGTACAACGAATTTTGTACAAAGCTTAGGCTTCAAAAGGGCTGTTTAGTTTTTTGGTTTTTATCTTTGTTTATCCTGATACATGTAATGTTCGAAATGGCTTTCATTATTCTGAGTACACAGGGGTTGAACCGTCCCCGGAAATTTCCAATAACCGATCGGATGGTGTTGGCATTAATTGCTATGCACGCTCTTTTCATTTGTTCCATCACATCCATAGTCGTAATCGGCGAATGGTCGTAGACACTATATATTTTTAAGGTAACTCTAAAGGAAATTGTCCAATAGACTGATAGCAGGTAGTCGCCGGGGGTCCTTATGTGCCGATCGAACGATTCGGGTATTGGAACTTCGCGAACTTCCCCATCTCATCTGTTTGTCTAGGTTAAGGCAATTGTGCGCTTAATCACAGATGACTTATTGGATTCGAAATATGGGGATCAACTGGAGATATTGAGCAAAAGAATTGATGGTAGGGAAAGTTTAAGGGGGGGGCGGGCTTTGATTCTGAATCCAGATGGGAATTATGAGACCGAAGAGATGCTGACTGATAAATGAGACGACGATTAGGGTGCTGCGTTTGCAATTGAGTGTAACGAAGAGTAGATAAGGGTCGATTACGATGGATGGGTTTCAGGTTTTAGATATGAGAAAAGATTTCAAGTTCCAGAGTGGTACCGTGACACATGATAAATTGAAAAGAGTGAGATGTCAAATATATTAAGCAAATGTTTATGAATGATTTTTCATTTGGCGTAGATAAGGATAGGTTTTGATAGATGGGTTTCAAGTGTTAGTATGATAAAAGGATTCTTCGTTCAAGCTGGTACCGTGACATGATAAATTGAATGGAGTGAAATGTAAAATATATTAAGCAAATGTTTATATAAGTGATTTTATTTATTTATTTTGCGTAGCGGGAGCTCATTCTACCCCAACGTCTCATTCTGCTTCAAATTCTCCCCCATTTCTAGACAAGAACAAGCTCGCAGCCTGGCGATAAACTACGTTTACTTATGACGTTTACTCTCGCTGTTGTTGTCGGCTTAGTTGCGATCTTGTACGCGATACTATGATCTCCCATTAGTTTACACTGCCACGTACAGCTTCGTCAAATTGCGTGGCGCTGATAAAACCACCTTGAGAATATCACTTGTTCGTTACAGTGTCCATCTAACAACCCTATACAGACTACAATATACAGGGTGATTCACAACTAGCTACGAACCCATGAGTGGCGTGTTCGGGACGCGATTTTAAACAAAACTGCCGAAGTGTTTTTTTTTTTCGGAGCAATAATTTTTAAATGGCAAGCAATAGAATTTGCGATTTCTCGGCCAATCAGAAGGCCACTCGCCGCCAAGTTTGACGACGCCTCAGTGCCGTGGAATTTGGGGGCCGAAGGGGTGAAGGCAAGGATCGAACAGACCGCAGCACCATCATTTGTTTTTCGGCCGATATCGCGCGAAAGACGGTTACGTTCCGAGTGACATTAGCCTCATTTGTTTATGCTGTCATTGATAGAATTTTTTTTGTATGATTATGAATCATAACCCCCACAATCGGCTAAGAGAAAAAGGAGTTTACCGATGGTACTACTACTCCTAGTAATACTACTAGTATTAAAGATTTACTAATTACTAATTAGTAAATTAATAAACTCTAATTAAAATCACTAATGACTAAATTAAAAACACTAATTACTAAAGAATAAACACTAATTAAAAACACTGAATACTAAGTTAAAAACACTAATTAAAAACACTAATCACTAAATTAATAAACATTCATTAAAAACAGTAATGACTAAATTACAAAACACTAATTACTAAAGAATAAACACTAATGACTAAAATAAAAACACTAATTAAAAACAGTAATGAAAAACACTAATGAAAAACACTAATGAACAAAATAAAAACACTAATTAAAAACACTAATGAAAAACACTAATGACCAAACTAAAAACACTAATGAAAAACACTAATGACCAAAATAAAAACACTAATTAAAAACACTAATGAAAACACTAATTACTAAATTAAAAACACTAATGAAAAACACTAATTACTAAATTAAAAACACTAATGAAAAACACTAATGACCAAAATAAAAACACTAATGAAAAACACTAATGAACAAAATAAAAACACTAATGAAAAACACTAATGACCAAAATAAAAACACTAATTACTAAAATAAAAACACTAATGAAAAACACTAATGACCAAAATAAAAACACTAATGAAAAACACTAATGACTAAAATAAAAACACTAATTAAAAACACTAATTACTAAATTAAAAACACTAATGAAAAACACTAATGAACAAAATAAAAACACTAATGAAAAACACTAATGACCAAAATAAAAACACTAATGAAAAACACTAATGAACAAAATAAAAACACTAATGAAAAACACTAATGACCAAAATAAAAACACTAATGACTAAAATAAAAACACTAATGAAAAACACTAATGACTTAAATAAAAACACTAATGAAAAACACTAATGACTAAAATAAAAACACTAATTAAAAACACTAATTACTAAATTAAAAACACTAATGAAAAACACTAATTACTAAATTAAAAACACTAATGAAAAACACTAATGACCAAAATAAAAACACTAATGAAAAACACTAATGGCTAAAATAAAAACACTAATGAAAAACACTAATGACCAAAATAAAAACACTAATTAAAAACACTAATGACTAAAATAAAAACACTAATTAAAAACACTAATGAAAACACTAATGACTAAAATAAAAACACTAATTACTAAATTAAAAACACTAATGAAAAACACTAATTACTAAATTAAAAACACTAATGAAAAACACTAATGACCAAAATAAAAACACTAATGAAAAACACTAATGACTAAAATTAAAACACTAATTACTAAATTAATAAACACTAATTAAAAACACTGAATACTAAATTAAAAACACTGAATACTAAATTAAAAACACTAATAACTAAATTAATAACCACTAATTTAAAACACTGAATACTAAATTAGTAATTAGTAATTAGTAATTAGTAATTAGTAATTAGTAATTAGTAATCCGTGTTTAAATTGGTATTTATTAATTTAGTAATCAGTGTTTTTATTTTAGTAATTATTGTTTTTAATTAGTGTTTATTAATTTAGTAATTAGTAATTAGTAATTCTTTAATACTAGTAGTATTACTAGGAGTAGTAGTACAATCGGTAAACTCCTTTTTCTCTTAGCCGATTGTGGGGGTTATGATTCATAATCATACAAAAAAAATTCTATCAATGACAGCATAAACAAATGAGGCTAATGTCACTCGGAACGTAACCGTCTTTCGCGCGATATCGGCCGAAAAACAAATGATGGTGCTGCGGTCTGTTCGATCCTTGCCTTCACCCCTTCGGCCCCCAAATTCCACAGCACTGAGGCGTCGTCAAACTTGGCGGCAAGTGGCCTTCTCATTGGCCGAGAAATCGCAAATTCTATTGCTTGCCATTTAAAAATTATTGCTCCGAAAAAAAAACACTTCGGCAGTTTTGTTTAAAATCGCGTTCCGAACACGCCACTCACGGGTTCGTAGCTACTTGTGAATTACCCTGTATACATGTGTCTTACACATATATACACGTTTTTTCATTATCTTCAGAAATCTGTGGTACATTTTGGCTGTCAGCCAATTCAAAAGCACGATGAATCTTTTTTCTTAAACTTTTTTCCTCATTCAAAGCTTTATTCACCCGGTTCGAGTTATTTGAAAACTCAACTAATGGGAGCAAACATAATCATTGAAATGCTAGCACAGTTAAATATTTTCTTCATCACAGAATTTTACTAAGAAATAGAGAATTTTGCGAAAGAACTTTTGACCCGTGTTGTATTCGAGAAATTCCTCAAAAGTTTTGTCTTAAACTTCCGGTTAAAATGCTACGTATTCAGCCTTGAATCTAGAACGAGCTTCATCTCTTCTCTCTCTCTCTTTCTCTTTCTCTCTTTCCATTCCGGCCCTTTTTACACCCACTCGCTATCCTCTTTCCTGTCCTAAGATTCATTGAAGTAATTAAAGTAATTAAGGGTCTTCGAGGTTGTGGCACGCACGAGTCATAAAAGAGAGGGAGGGAAAAGGGTGCAAATTTTGACGCGTTTATCATTCGTTAATCACAATCTTTCGCGAATCTTCTTTTTTTCGTCCCCTCCCTTGACTTCTCACCAAACATTAACAATTTCATGTAAAACAAAGAGTTTTATGCACTTTTCATTTTTTACACAATTTAATTGCACATTTTCTTTCTATTACAATTAATTTATATTTCAGGAAATATCAATACATTAGTTTTTAAATTCTTAATTAAAAAAGTTGATTTCGATGTATCCGATTCGAAATAATAATCGAATAATTTTTATTATGGATCCAATTATTTTCATTGCAATAATAATTATTGTTATGAGAATTTTTAATAAATTATAAAAAAGTGAATTTTGGGGTGAGCAGTTGATAAGGGAAAAAAGATATTTACGTTGATATAATATTACGACATGTCGTGAAAGAACGAATTTTTTTTTTTTTCTATGCTGAACCACGACTTCGATAAAACTAAGAGCCTACGCAATAACTCACTCGAGGCACGATATAACGACTATGCATGTATGCCCCGAAGATGAGTGATAGAGTACTCGCACACCCTCGACGTCGATATGCTCGCAGACCACACCTCAATCTCGCGCACCTGTCCACGATCTATAATACCCCATCGCTATCGTTATTATAAGAGCTACGTTATCTTTTTTTTTTCATTTTTTTACGCTCATCCCTCTTTGCCATTTTCTTAAATTTACCGATATACGTGTACCGTACTCCTTTCATTCCGAAACATCATTCTGGCAGCTCTGAGTTTGAATCACGATTAACATTTATCTGACATGCATTTCTTATAAAAGCTACCTATGTAACTGAGACAGGGAGTGTTCGAATTGACTTCACTTTCAAAACCTTCAAAAAGACACCGTTTTCTTACATTTATTTCAGTTGCTCACTTATTTTTGGAAATTTAGAAAAATCTTTAGGACAAAGTTTGGTTTGAAAATTCCGAGAGCTGTTTTTTGAATTAATTTTGAAGAATAACAATTAATCCGTAGTCGAATGCATTTTTGTTTTAAGATTCATACGCCAATAGCAATTCTACATCATTTTGAAGATAGTTTGGCAATATTTGTACCTTGATTTAAAATAATTGTCATGGGAAAGGTTATTAATCTTTGGTTCTCACAGTATATTTTCAGCCAAATTCATCCAGACCACTTTGTGAGCTCCTAACTCTTAATTAAATGGGTATTTTCTGAGATATTTTTTTTTTTAAACTAATCGAACGATTCCCGACTAAGGAATTGGAAAAATATTGAACATCGACGGACGATTCGTTGGCCTGTTGTTTAGAATTTCAAAAAAGTGTCCCTGTATCTTCGCTTCAAAAATAATTTGTGGCTTGGCTCCAATTGTTTGAGATACGAGTTTTGAAACCTAGCGTTAACTCATTAACTCATTTTCGCAGTGCACTATTGCTTATTCATTTTCCGGCTCTTTAAAAACGAAAAAAAGGAACGAATGCCAAAAACGCAAGAAGCTCTTTTACAATCTCGAAAAATCCATTGGTCTCGTTATATTTTCTCAGCAACCTCGTTCCTGTCACGTGTCAACGACCGAGTCGTTATAAAAATACACGTGATACGATTGATTTTTTTTTTTTTTTTTTTTTTTTCAGATTCTTGAATGGTCGGGTGTGCCTTTGATCGATCGAAGTTTCGAGGACGTAGCGCACATAATCGAACATACAGGAGATGTGGCAGAGCTCGTTGTGGAACACGCTACTGACATGTGAGTTATTTTCTATCTTTCTCTCTCTCCTCTCTCTCTCTTTCTCTATCCTTTCTGTTCCCCCGGTCCACCAACGAAGCTTGGGCATGTAATACGAACGAAAAAAAAAATCGAACATTGAAAACAATGAGAACAGTAGCGAGCTGCACGAGGAAACAATGCTCGAAACACTCGCCGCGTTTACACTCGAATCACTTCTTTTTTTTGTTTGTATTTTCTGTTTTTTTTTCTTCTCATCCTGTATCTCTTCGGAGGCTTTTTCATTTACTTCATGTTTCGTGCATTTTTGTTTCCTTCCTCACAGGATCGATCTGTTCGACGATCCGGGAATGCCGAACACTGGAAAAAATTCTGGCAACATGGGACTCCAATTAGGTGAGTCTGACATTTCAAATGAAATTTTATGTTCGAAGCGTATTCCTAGATTTTTATCATTTCATTCAATAAAATTGTCTATTCGAACATTTAATTTGGGGGACTTGTTTATTTGGCAACTAATCGTGTCGATGATTATTCCAAAGTAAAATTTGCACATTACTTGAGCCTCTAATTGAGCAACTTTAAAGAAGGAAAAACATGAATAGCGGACAATCTCTGACGGGAGTGATTTGCCTGAAAATTAAAGCGCCTACTTAAGAAATCTTTTGGATTCATTTTGCAGAATCCGAATCGGAGAAATCGCCATCATCGTCGAAAGGACGAAGGACCCTACCAAAGACGCCGGTATAACGAGTTCATAAATTGAGTCTACAAAGTGTGACCTCTCTTATCTCTTGCCTCTACCTCATTATCACTCACTCACTGTCACTACTAATTACACCATCATCACCGTTAATCCCTAAAGAGAAGATGTGACAAAAGAAAAAAAAGAAACGCGGAACATACACACGCTCTTTATCGTTCTCTCTCTCTCTCTTTCTGTTTTCCTCTCCTTCTCTCTGTCTCTCTGTCTCTCTCTCTCTTACAGACATACACAGAAAAATCCACACGCAATTTACTTTCTCATTTTCACGCTATATTCTCCAAAACTTAATCACATTTCCTAATCTCGCTTTCATTCTCAAATTCATCGTAATTTTATCGTAAGAATAAAAAATATATGTGTATACTATTGCGGTTAGGATGTGACGTTGTTTATTATACTCAGGCATTGGGAAGTCGTTGAAAAAAAAAAAAAACAGAAATAACGGTTGAAAATGATCGTATATAATAGAC
Source organism: Campoletis raptor (assembly GCA_948107755.1). Classification (NCBI taxonomy): domain Eukaryota; kingdom Metazoa; phylum Arthropoda; class Insecta; order Hymenoptera; family Ichneumonidae; genus Campoletis; species Campoletis raptor. The sequence goes on along the minus strand of OX403630.1, from coordinate 6,859,827 downwards.
TGGAACGTTGGAAACAATTTTTTTCTGTGCATTTATTCAAATGAAATTTTAGATTTTTTTTTATAGAGTGATTAAATATTTATTTCTGATTCAAGAGACGAATATGCACGCGGAAAGTATGTAGAGAAATTTGATTGCGAGAAAAAAAAATTCAGCGATCTATGATTGCAATTGAATGCATGAAAACCAACATTTTGACAAGTGTCTCAATTTTCAATTTTTTTAAAGTTCCATAAGACTTCGTAATGATTACGTGAAAAATCTGTCGTTTCAAAAAGTTACCAGATGGTAGATCGTAAATCGATGCCATAGAAATCCATGCTATTGAAAAAGAAAAGAGAAATATTAATCATTCATTTTTTTTCATTTTAATGAACTTTTCTCGAAATAAATTGTTCCTTCGTTCTTCAAATATTCACGATAACCTTTCAAATATAATTCTTCCAGCGGAGGTCTAAGTAAGAGTCTTAGAAACAATAAAAACACACAAACACATTCTCTACAAACCATATTTTCTATGTTGTCATTATTATTTTGTAAATAATTATTAAATCATATAGTTACATGTAACGCAGTGTCAAAAAACATGACGAGAATCCCTTCTACTCGTGTCCATCGTTATTATATTCGTTATGATTTCAAAGTCGTTCGTGTATCAGAACTAAAAATTTCTGTATCACCAAAATAAAAAATTAAAACACACATTCAAATCGTTCGAGAGTAAGGATGTAACGGAACAAAAATCTATTTCGATTATTAAAGAAAACGTTTCACAAATGGTAGAGCTTTCACACTATTTCCTCAGGCCTAGGGATTGCTTTTGGAAATTATTTTTCATTAATTTATCGATCAATTATTTTCATTAATAATCAATAACCGAATAACACTTTCTCATTGAGACATCAACTCGACCTGTTCGTCTTATCGATCAACAGGAGTAAATGGCTATTTATTATGTTTACGATATGTGTGAAAATCGTAAAAAATAACATACGATTGACTTGTAAATAATCGACTGATTGCACGCTCGATATTTATGTGTGTGTGTGTGTGCGTGAGTGTGTAGAATATATTCGTAAGTGATCAACAGTATGAACTGATACAACAGAAAAAAATCGAAACAAGAAAAATATTTTCATTGTCATAATTCTCTGATCGTTATTATTGCTGTTATTTTTTGTCTTCGTTATGTTACAATCTGTCGCACATACACACAAACACACACACCCACACCTATTAATTTTTTCAAATCACTTAATTTTTTTATTTTTTTTTGCATCTGTCTATATATTCGGTCCTTTGGCCAACGTCATCTTCAGTCTTTCTATACCGAAATTGTTAATGAAAAATAATGATCAACGGCTTTTGCAAAAAACAAGCCCAAAGGAGCAAAAAAATTAAATATAATCGACATTTCTCTCGCTCGATGAATTTGACGAAATTCGATACATAGAATTCGTTGCATTCGTACAATCAAATTTTCGTTCTCGTTGACACTTTTCCAGTGGCGACATAATGTAAAAAAACAAATGAAGAAAAATGCTTTCGTACAATCAACGGTAGTGACTTGGTCGTCGCGTCAATGAAACATTTTCTCTTAGCTTTTGTTTTACTCTTGAATCTCGCTGCCATGGTGACAAACATTTATTATTACATCGTTAAATACATTGTCCGTGACTCTGACCATTTATCATTTTCCTAAAAGTCTTCTGTGAAATAATATACTAAATCATATGAAAAGAATTTGTAGACCAATTTTATTTGGAAAATGATTTACTTTTGAAACGATCACAAAATTTTGTCAAAATACAACTTTCTTCTTTATAAAAAAAAAAGATATTAATTCAAAAAAAAATTATAGAAAAAACGGGCCTGTGATTGCATCGGTTTTCGAACATTTCTAAACTTGCGGAATTTCATTTATTCATTTTTTCAATCGCAATTCTTAAAGGACTTGGCACAAAATTTTTTAAAAAATTCAAATTTAAAAATGATCTGGGTCAACGGATTAATAATGAAATTTCTAAATGAAAACAAAGCGTGCCACCGGGCAACGAGATTCGGAGTGAAAAATCGCGGCGACATCGTAGAACATACCGAATAAATAATTATTGAAAAAATCTCCAATTACGAGCTTTGAATTGAATCATCATCGTAAATTAGCGTTTAGCGATATGAAGTTTTTTTTTCTAATATTTGACGTAATTTTTTGAAACTACAAAAATATTAAGAAAAAGAAGAAGAAAGGAAGAAAAAAAAATATATATATATATACATAAATGAATGAAAAGACCATTTGGAGAGAAGTTTGAAAGGAGATTATTTAAATATGTCAGTGTTAATCCATTTCTTCCAATCGATTTAATGACAATTTACCATTTACACGTAATATCCTCCGTCATAAATCGTGTTATTAATTGTAATATTTGTCTAGTATAACGTCCCGATGTTCACTTTAAACACGAGTCTTATTGTAATCGTTTACCTACGAATTTCTACCTTGAGAATGCAAAAGAAAAACAAAAATTATGGAACAACTAAAAAAAAAAAAAAAAAAAAACAACAAAAAAATACAAGATTCGACTTTGAATTATAGCCATAAAAATTTCACAATTTGTAATTTATGAAAAGTGTTTAGACGAGCATATTAATGTGTAATTATTCGCCATGTAGATGTTTTAGAAAAGTTTAGACGAGGAGAGGAGACCGTGATAGGTTTATTGTTGAATATATTAAAATAAATATACGCATGTATCTTATTGCTCAAAAGTTTCAAGAGACAATTGACGCCTAAATCATTTCGCCATATTATTTAAAAAAAAAAGAAGCAAAACATCAATGAAATTTTTTCATTCGTATTCAAAAGCAATTCAAATATTTGATTGAAACCCTCCGAACATCTTTTTTCATTTTCAATATGAAATTTTGCAAGAGTTTGCAATGTTGTCCAACCGAAAAAAAAAATGTTATCAATACATTCCTTTCGAAACAGAAAATTCAAACTTTTGAACGATATTTACGTGCATGCATATATTTGTGAACATAAATATCTATAGTTTTGAGATGAAGAGCCGGAGGCAACGGGTATTGGGATGAATGTTTTACGATAAATATTCATTTATTGACCATAATCATTTTAATTTCGCTTTAAACTGTTTTAATTAAGGTTCCTATATTATTATTTACCTCAAATTCTATATTTCTCTCTTATTTTTCCACGCCCTTTGTACATACACAAATCTTACTTTTTTTCTAACGCTATTTTTATTTCTCTATCCTCTCTGTGACTGATGCTCAAATTATATTTATATAGTGCGCTTAAAAGCTGGCTTTATTTATTTAAAAAAAATAATAATAATAAAAAAATTGATAAATAACATTCTACAAAATTGAATTGTAGATATGAAATGAAAGCAGAATGAAAATCGAACAAGTGTCAGTTGGGGTGAGTTGCGTTGGTTCTTTGAGAATCATTTTCATTTTCGGAATTTTAACAAATTTCGAAGTAACGAAATAAATGTAAATCTTCATTTATGCCCGCGGTTAACTTCTCCACTTTACAATTACGAGGTGAAATTTCGAAAAATATTAAAATTAATACGCAACAAAAACGACGTATAATCGATGTGATAATGAATAAAAAAATTATTGAATTTCCAAGTACAATAATTCTGTCACAGAGCCCCGACCACTTTTGAACGAAAAAAATAAAATAAAATAAAATAAAATCGACTTCTTTGATCCGCAGTCGTGGATCTTAGGGTTTCTCTCTTTTTTTTTTTGTACCATCGTATTCTCCCTTTTTCCATATGTATTACAAATCAATAATTGTTAATTCCCGACAAAGCGACACGTGTAATTTTCAATGACGAAAAGCTAAAGAAAAAAAAATACCCATAATCCATAAAGAGACCACAAAAAATATAAATATGTCGTATGTGTAAAACTGAATGTAAGCTGGGAATAAAAGAAAAATATACAACAAAAAAAGTATATATTATGTATGAAAAAGAAAATACAAAACAAAGCAACAACTTAATACGAACGATTTTTACGTGAAAATTTGAAAAAACAAAAATGCCCAAACCTTTTATCACACGTTCTCACTGTCTCTGTCTCTTTATCTTGACTTATCGTCTGTTCTACATTAATTTTCGTCAAATTACTTGTAAATATTTGTTGTTTTTTTATTTTCACGATATTTTTTTTTTTAGCGAAAGATTTTTGTTCCAGCCAGAAATGTACTTTTTGTGCTGTGTTGTCTCTTTGTTTTTCAAACGAAATTTTGTATCTGTATTTACGTTTTCACGTTTATTCTCATATCCGTTTCTATCTACTTTCCTACCGAATTTGAACCCAAAGAAAGAAAGAAAAAATGAATAACCGCTGACGAATCACGAAAGAGAAAAATGTAAGTTGTCATGTAAAAAAAACAATAGCATCAATATATGCATATTCATAATGATATAATTAATAATGATACTGGCCCTCACGCTATCTCTCCCAACTGGCACGACTCTAGTGTGTATTAGCGTACTCTTGATACATAAATATATACTATATATTGTATTTTTTTCTCCATATTATTATTATGTTTAATTTTATCTGCGTTTTTGATAAAATACAGATTCGTTCTCATGCGTATGTGTCTCGAATGTTTCGCCAAAATAAGCAAAATTAAACACCACATACGATACAACATATATTCCAATATTTGCTCATTCATTTTTAGTAGAAAGGAGTTTCGTTCGATATGCTCTACACGTGCAATTCAACACGAAAATCACGTCATTATCATTTCTTTTTCGCTGCTACTTTTACTTGAAATATGTTATTTTTTCAGCTCCAACGGAGCCCAAGCCAGACGATTATGATGATTAATTATTTTTTTATTTTCTAATTTACAAACAGTTAACAATTGTCAAGACAGTTAACAATTGTCTTTTTTTTTTAAAGAGATTAGGGAAAGTCAGAACTGTAAGAAAAGGGGACTCAAGAAGAAATTTATAAGGTGTATTAAGTTTTTTTATTGAAATATATATTTGAAGTAATTTTAACGAAATATTGAAAAGTAAATATTAATTCTGGACCTTAGTTTGTCTAAAAACAATAAATAAATTTAAAAAATTATAATAGTTGAGTCCTTCAATTACTATTTTATCGAAAATTTATTTAAAGTAAACGAAATGGTGAACTTCGAAAGTTTATATTATTTATTCCAGAGAAAACAGCGCGAATTTGTTGAATATTAAAATAAAATATTGATTTAGAAAAATCTTCCTCGAATCACTTCTTTTTTGCGTTCAAAATGTGCTGTAAAAATTCCATTCGAATTTGTCCAGTGGTTTTTAAAATACAGTGGTTTTGAAAAATGTAATTTTGCGAAAAATCCTTTCTAGGATCAGACTATCCCTAACCCTTAAAATAAAAAAATCACATTTACTTTTTTTCTTTGTGCATTCATTTATCGTATTCAACGAATAATTCAAAAGTCAATCAATCGATATTAATAAGTATTGCAACGAAAATGCAAAAATCCGTGTTCAAGTTTTTTTTTCTTTCTAATAGTCAGATTTCATTATTCGATTTCCCGTAAATGTGAAATAATTTTCTTTCCAAGCTTTGCCAATAATTATTGTAAAAAATAAAATTTGTATCGTCAAAGTGCCTGGTCTTCGAAAGAGCAACTTTTCCCTCGTATTTCCATTCTGTTAGCTGTGTACTAACGATGACAAAAAAAACGAAACTGGAGAAAAAGAAGCCCGTAACAAACAGAGCAGTTATCGAGGCGCGAGGAGGAAAAAAAAGTGGAAGGAATAGAAAAAAAAAGTCATTAAAAAAAAAAAAAAAAACAGAATAAACGTGCAGCAGTGATGCAATGCTTGCGAGGAGGGGATGTACCAGGGAAAAGCTTATTACACGATGTGCCCTCGAACCATTTTATTTTCTCGTACATATTGATATTTTGTTTGTTTTTTTTTAAATAAATTTCTGAACGCTGTATCGTAGCATTTATCCCGAGCGTTGGCTGCCCAACCCCGAGCTAAGAATTTTCATCCCTTTCTGTTCTCGTAGCTAAAGAAGAGTGAAGGAATGAAAAAAAAAAAAAAAAAAAACACAATCACAACAATCACGCCATTTGATCGAGGGTACACGTAGAACAAGTAACTGCAAAGATTCGCTTGCGTAGATAACAAATAAATCCTGTCCAACCCCTTTGAATATGAATAATTAGAGACCTTGTACAGATCCTTAAAAAAAAAAGGATCACGATAGAAAAAGCTCCAAGACGATTTACAATTATTGGCAATACTAATTTTATTTGTATGACATTCTATTCTACATTCATAAAAATCTATTGAAAATACATTAATTCATACTAATCGTAGTATGAAATAAACGTATTTGGAAGAAGAGACGAACGAGACTTAAAACAAACTCAAAGATATTGCACTGATCCATCGAGTAAATTGGCTCGAGGCTTTCTTTGCTTCCCTCAAATTTTCTTTTTTCAATACCGCGATTTCCTTTTTGTCCAATCGTTTATTTTCGATTCCCCTCATATTTATTTATATTCTTTTCTTCTTTCTCTCTATATCAACGTCTTAATCATCTTTATCTATATATGTGTTCGCATTTTCCAACCATCGCTCTTGTGATCATTGTTAATTAGTATAATTCATGTAGAAGATTGAGATAAAGCTTTTACGATTTATCCTCGATCGCTTCGCATGCCTATTCGATATTGTATCTGTAATATATTTTTTTATACTTATTTAATATTTATCGATATGTAAAAAGGCCATTTTAATCTTTCGAATATTCATTAATAGATACTTTCTAACAGTTTTTTCGACAATTTCTATTTTATTTTTTTATTTTCTTGTAAACCGATTAAACGTTTTTACACATAGAAAAAACTGAGGCACGATGAAACGATGTTTGAATCATTTTGGTTATTCGTAAATTATTGATATGTACCATGAATATAAAAAATCGTATACATATTCAACAATATTATTATTTCTATTATTTTGAATGATCTTTTGTTCTTCGTTTTTGACATTTAAAATTTAGAATATTGACTTTTTTTTAAGTGTAATATTAACTGATAAAATGTCACAGGGTCCTCAACTTCCATATTATGTTGCTGTTATTTATAAAAATTGTTCTAGCAATAATTTTCACTATTCAAAGTTTTATAAATTGAAAAAAAAAAAAACAAACTGCAATTTTATACAAATTAAATTTTCAATGGTCAATGCCAAATTGTTTAAATGCCCGCTACATACAAACACAAATGAACATTTATGAATTTTTTCTTTATATTGCACAGCTCTACGTTTGCATAGGTATTTTGAAATACGAGCTCAAGTTGAAAAGTTGGAGCTTTAAGAACCAAAAGCGCGACGTGGGCAAAAGTGTCGAGATTTTCTTGCACGTCATTTAAAATTCTCGCGATTCGTACGTTTCTCAATTTTCACTATACCGTGCACCGTTTTCAGTCATTTCATAAAGGCACGTGACAAATGTTCACTGAAATGCAAGCTTTTTCAAGGATACTTCTCTATCTTATGTTTCGTTGAATATCTTTTTTTTATTGGGAAAGAAAGAAAAAAAAAGATGTTACAAATCTCAGTCGAAAGGCGTTATTCGTGCGATATTTATGTGGGCGTTTCATCGTTTCTCAGTTATAAAACAAGAAAAATATTATAGTGCTCTCGACTTATTTGTAGATCGACTTTACTTCATATCCTTTCGCCCACGTCCCGTTTGTTTATTATTCTTAAACATTTTTTATATTTAAAGAAAATTTACATGTATCCATGAAATTGGAAAATTGTAGATGAAAAATATCCATAAGAATCGAGAATGAATATTAGTTTCATTTAGTCGAGGCTGTCAATGACTAATCATTCTTTTGGTTGCAATAAAATTTCGATCACACTCACTTATTTATGTCCTAAAAAAAAAAGATTGTTGAAGTTTTTTTTTATCGTTTGGAAATCATTGATATTTCGAGAAATGAAATGAATTATTGTTTCTCGTTAAGTGCCTATTCATTTATTAAATATATACGATTTGTTTTTTTTTTCTCAAATTTGTAGATTCAATCGAATGCACCAAATTTTCAGGAACCTATGGTTGTGAAGCAAGTTACTGGAAGAGTACAAATTCAAGTTTGGTACGAAGCTGATAGGCGCGAACTCGTCGTCTCTCTTTTAGCAGCTGATGAACTTTGTACTCGCGACGACACTGGACTTCCACCTCAAGCTTTTGCGAAACTTGTTCTTTTGCCACCCTGGTGAGTTTTGTATATAAGTCAGTGTCGCATTTTTCACTCTAGGAATTTTCAAATCCGCGTTCGAAAGTATGTTCCAATAAATTGTCGATTGTAAAAGAATATATCGAAAAATTTTAATTACAGCGGTGATCAAAGCACTCTTCAGACTGATGTGTCAAAGTCGACACAGAATCCTATATGGAACGCCAATTTAACATTTCCCGGAATATCGGGTGAAGATTTGTTGGATCGTACGATTGAGGTAACACTTTGGGACTGTTTACCGGATGGTGACACAACATATCTTGGCGAATGTTCGGTTGACCTTCAGAATGCTTTCGAGACTGATCGAGCGGTTTGGTAAATATTTTCATTAAAAATCAAAACAATTTGAGCAAAACTAACAAATAATTGAATAATTAATGAATATTCAATTATCGCATTCAAAGTTCCTGATGAATTCCTGAAGGCTCGACTCCAGTGCCTATAATCTTACGATTTAAGAGAATCGGAAATAAACGACCACGTTCAAAATTACGTACGAGGAAAAAAAACTTTGCATAATTAAAAAGACCTTTTCGAAACCTCGTTTGCAAAATGAGTTGATGATTCCTTTTTACTGATATATCTGAATGTTTGTCCGTGAAGACGATTCACGGGGTTCCTCACAATGTTCACCAAGGCCCTAAATTGATTGAAAGACAATCAACAGTTTGGTAAATTCATTGCCAGCTCGTTTCTCAAATCCCAAAGATACGATATACTTATCCAAAATAGGGTAAAAATAAAATGTCCACAAACGTCTCAACTATCGGGTATAAATGATTAAAAATAAGAAAAAAAATGATAACAGGTATCGTTTGGAAGATCCGCGTGGTCTACGTTCAGGAAAGTCACCATTTTGTTCGCCTCGGGGTTCTATATCGACCGAAATAGCGCAGAGACTTTTGCGACGCACGGAAATACGTGAGAGAAGTTACAGCGATGATACCCCTAGCGACAGTGGAAGTCCGGAACCATATTATCTTCATCCGGATCACGCTTGGCAAGCTAATTCAAGACGTGGCTCTAGTCAGTCCGAACAACTCGAGATCGAACCGTACGAACTCAGCAAGGATTATAGCAGATCATTACCCGGCAGTCGAAGAAGCAGTTTCCAAAGTCAAGGAGGCACCGATAGCAAACGTAATTTCATATTTTATTACTCTATTACCCCGTTAGCCTGCATTTTCATTGACTTTCTTATCATTCATATATTCGTGTGCATCGAAAAAGGATCATGACCATCAGAATACCCCTAAAAAATTGTTTTTTCAGAGATTCATGCACAGAAATTCGAAATCGATGGAACTAAATGACTAAAAATAATATCAATTTATAAATATAATTTCAGCTTTTTTTCTATCCAAAAGTAAAAATGAACTGGGTACTCATTTTAGTTCGTGTTAGCTATTCAAAATGTGGAAAAAGAACGTGGAAAATGGTTAGGTCAGGGACGATTGAGTCGCGGATATCGGTCGGGGTTTCGTCGATTCTCGATCAATCTGAACCTCGACCTAACGATTCGATTTTTAATTTGAGTGGCACATTCAGCGAATATGGGACATTGCAACTAAACCGGAAAGGTCAATACAGATTCCAACGTAATTCTATCTCCAAGTATCAATATTGCAATGTCAACTGATGAAATATCGTCTCATAATATTTTCGCTAAAAAAAAATTCAAAGAAAAGATATATGTAATATGGAATTGCCTTTGAACGTCCGAAAAACGAGTTTGTTTTGCATATTAATTTGCATAACAACGAACAACCGTAAAGAGATGATTTTTTTTTCAGTTTTAATCGTTTTTTTTTTCATCAGCTGACATTTTGAAAAGGTAACTTTGAGAATACTGCGTTAGCATGGAAATTATCGCTTCAAAGGTAAAGCTGTAACCTTCGGACCGGAGTACATGAAATTTTGAAAAGTACTTACCCGATGTCGTTGAAAATTCGAGAGTTGATGAACAGTAAACCGTTATCTCAAGTGTGGTCGACCCAATTTTCGACATTGATCTGAAAACAAAATTTTTTTAACTCTTTAGTATGCACATTGTGATTTCTTTCTTTTTTTACACTCAAAATAATTGATAACTGTTGTGTTTGATTGATAAAGAAAATATAGAAAATCAACTCGACTCGGTTTTTCGATATTTCTGGAGATCGTAGCTCTCCATTTCGTGCGATTACTTCTAGTTCCTTTCCTAAATTAAAAAAAATTAAAAGACCTGGAAAAAAGTTGACAAGCAAAACTGATGAGAAAAAAAACAATTAACGATAAAAAAAATTATCTCCAGCATTATTTATTGCTTCGCAAATTAAATATGAAAAAAAGCGTTTTTAGCGTTTAAAGCGTATTTCCGAAACAGACAAAAATCGTTAAAAACGTATTGAATTTTTGCCAACAAGAAGCAATTCTTATAAATTGCAGGGGGTAGTATGGGAGAAACGGACATGTCCGTAGCTTATTACAATCGTGATCGCCGAAGGAGTTCTTGTACGAGGCATCCGCGTGATCACGACGAAATAATGAGATCGTTGAAGGCAGCAAAAGGGGAGCTTGGAAGGACGTTGAGTTTGTCGAACGACAAGAGACGTGGAAGCCGTGAGTTTTTTTCCATAACTGTTAACACGGTGTGACGAGAGAAAGAAAGTAAACAGATGGTGAAAAATAAAACCACGAAAATAATCATTTCAATCATTTAAAAATACAAATATTTCAATATAACGTTCAAAATTATTCATTTTATAAATTTATTACAACAACAAAAACATAACTTAGTCAAAGAATTGAAATGAATCATCTCATGATTTTCATCTTGCTCTCGTCACTCAATATTTTCCACTAAAAATTATAAATAAAGAAAAAAAATTCTATCGTTGCTACCACAAGTCATTGTTTCACGTCTTTATCTCTTTCTCTCTCTCTCTCTCTCTCTCTATTTCTCTATTTCTCTATCTCTTTCTCGTTCGCATTATTCCTTTCTGTCACTGTGTGTCTTATCCTCTTTCACTTCGCATATTTCGCAGTTAATAATAATTACATAAATATACATATGTTTTGTATATATATAATACATCGATATATATACATATATATATATGAATGTTATGAAAAATTGCACATATATTGCCACCTGTGTATGTTTCTCAAACGACGATTACTCGTCGGTTCATTATAATATCATAATTAATAACTGCATAAAACAAGCATCCATTTGTCGACGTAAATCCTCGTCGATGTCGTCGTCGTTTCCCGCGTGTGTGCCATCGATCCTTCAAACAACAGTACGTGTCACCTGTGCTACCTATGTTGTCACTGTGTGCGCATTGCTTACATTTCACTATAATATAAGGCATTTCACATCAAAGTTTCATTATTCAACTCTGACGATGAATTATAATTACAAAGTATATATACATGTTTTTCGATAAGTCCAAAAAAAGAGATAGATCTCTGTCGTTTTTTTTTTATTGGAATCATGTCAAATGTCACAGGCGATTAAATTTTTTTTTTTTTTAATCCAAAAGTTTCTCATTTTTACAAGATATCAATAATTTTTATCTGACTCCATCGAACTAGGATTCAGACCCATGATCACTTGACAGATACTGTGTTTCAATATGTACAAAAATATATTTTTTGATTGACTTTACGAGTGTCTTGAAAAATCTTAGATTGATCTCTGAAAAGGAGGTGAAATTACATTTTTTTTTTTTTTTTACGACCAAATCAAAGTGGACCATTATTTTTTTTGCGAAAAGTTACCCTCGTCTGAAATAAGTGTGACAATGAAATTTTTATTGAAAAAACATTTGAAACAACTGCAATTAATGGAGAAAAAAAAATGACGTATCGTCTGTGTCTTTTAATAGCACAAAATATATTTTTTTAATACGACTTATAAGATTGATTGATGTTCAGAGTTGTAGAATGAAATTTTCATGTGAAATACGTATATATATACATATATATGTACATTTAAACATATATCTGTCCCCGTCTATGTCACTTTAATCACATCTGTCTCTATCATCCAAACCCTCAAAGCTAGAGTACCATGCACCCACAAATATATACATATATGTATGTTCAATCCACATGATTCGTTGTCAAGTATATGGACCAGTACCTATACAGATTTGCACACAAGCACACTCCAACAATTGCTACGATTAATTAAATACGAGATGGAATAACCACTAAAATTTTCTCTGTGAGACAACCGTGCAAATTTCGACAACGTACTATACTCTTGACGTATAAATCCGTTTCAATTTCACAAAATGTTTCTAAATTTTGACAAGTATCAAAATTGTTACTAATTCTCCCCATTAATACTGTGAACTATTGTCATTTTCTATTGCTCGTGTTGCAACTCTGTTCTTCATTATTCACTCTCTCCACAAAATAATACTTTTGATCAATCCGTTGATTTGTTTTTCGAAAAATTTCGATTTTTATGTCAAAATTTGAAAAACTTATTTTTGGTATAAGATTGAAAAACTTTGGAAGTTATTCGCTTGAATAGAAATTCAACGTCCAATAATGTCGATGATTTTTGGCAAAATTCATTCAATTTTTTGAACTCAAAGTGCACTTTTTGATATCGATCTTTCTTGATATTGAACCACCCACTCAAACCTCATTTATTCCCCAAATACACATTTACATACACGTAGAATTCACACATTGTTCGTTCAAATCGCCCTTATCACGTCGTCATCAAGCGCTTTGACCGAGCGAACGAAAAATCCTGTGTCGTCGTCCTTGACCTCGTGGATTTGTATTAATGAATTTTTTTACAAGAATTATTATTTATTTAATTAATTTATCGAAGTACTTTTATCCTTTGTTTTCGATTTTCTTTCTAAAAAGGGATGTTTTTTTTTCTTGAGTAAACAAAACGAACAATGACTCGGGAGTGTAAAAAAATGATGATTTAAATAGTTATGAGAAATCATTTGGAATAATAAATTTTTTAAATGTCTTCCAATTTTTGACGCGAAATTTTGAAGACGCGAATGATTCCCACTTTTTTGCCGGCATAGTCATTGTTCGATTTCGAAGAAAAAAAAATAGAGCCATTTTAATTAATTTTTTTCTCGCAAAAGTTCCCACTTGCGTTCATAATTAATCGTAAATCTCATTTGACTGTCGCTGAAGCCACTGTGCGAGCCATATTACTCACAAAAGCTGTCTATGCCGTGCGTGTTTGCCAATTGATATGATTATTGATCAACAACATATATATTATCTGTTTTTACATCGTAACAGTATTTTTGAAGAATGTACATGACACTAAATGAACATGAAAAGAAGAAGAAAAAAAAGAACGAAAAAACATCATTTGCTTGTGTGATCTGTCCTGCCTGACAGTTCGTTTTCACGATACAACACGAACACACCAACACTAAACGTAATATGTTTTATTTTAATTAACCTGCTGATTACTTCACTTTGCTATGTGATCGCGTTACCCTGATGCAATTTGTGAAGTTACTGTATCGAGCCTAAAGTACGCCCACACTCGGACGACACTCTGACGTTGATAGAAAAATTTCCAATACCCACCACCGATTAATATTTGAAATTAATAATAAAAAAAACAATTATTATTTTCTTTCTTGATTATCGATAAGATTGATGAAAAATGTATGATGACATTTTTTAAATCCGAGCCAACAATTAATTCTCTATAATCCGAGAAGATACAAAAAAATTAAAAAAACTTTGCAAACATTATTTTTGGGTCATAAAAATATTCGAATTTGATTGAATATTTGAAAGAAACAAGAAAATGAATTAATGTTAATATAAAATGAAAATAAGAAGGTGTGAAATGCACAAATTCAAACGGTCTCGACGTCAGGCTGACGTCTGACCAAACGGCGACTTTTTCTACTCGGTGCCGTCTGCCCTATTCGTATCTCTCTCTTTCTCTCTCTTCTCTCTCGCTCACTGTCTCTGTATCTTTGTCTGTTACATCTCCATGTGCTAAAAATATTGCACACGAAAACACACGTACACACTCACACGAAATTTGTTCGAACTTAAAAAAAAAAATTATAGCCATAGAAAATCAAAAAAAAAAAAAAAAAAAAACAATATACCATACTAATTGTGCAAAGGCTGAATCAGTGGTCGATGTGACGAAAAGAAAAAAAAAACAACAACAAAAAATACCAATAATGAAAAATCACTCGGGTTTGATGAGAAAAAAAAAAAGAATAAATTCTTATCCGTTCGTGAATTTTATTGTTTTTCGGGCCCTCGATCTCTCCCTTTTGTACGAACGTCTCGACGATTATGACGGAAACGTTTTGGTCATGAAAAAATGAAATGAAAAATTCAATTAAAAAAAAAAACAAAAAAACGGAAATTTCGTCTCGACATTGTTCGCTCGGTCGAAACGCAATTAAATATCGATCGATGACCTTCACCACCACCACCACCACCAACCACCACGACCACGACATCAAAACCTCAGTACGAAATCTCGGGCCACCGGTTACCCGAGTCAACCAAGCAGAGGGCATAGTCCCAACAGTTACTGTGTGCCAGTGCGAGCCTGTTTCTCCGAGGACCGCTAATTCGGCCTCCTTCCCGCTACCGCACTCCGCACCATCCCGATTATAAACAATCAAGGCAAACAGTGTGTCGTCCAACGACTCAGGGCTACGGTAAGAATTTATACTCTAAAACTCTTTCTCTCACGCGTCTCCACTTTGGTTCTCTCTCTGCTTTGCTTTTTATTATTCATTTTTATTTTCGTATTAAATATATAAATGCTTATTTTTCACGGTATTTTGCAGCGACGTTTGAGGTCATTGGTAACAGCGTTGGTTAATACGACTTTATCTATTTTTCTAAAGTTTATCATTGCATTTAAACGAAAAAAAATGTGCAATTCGTTGTTTTAAAAATTATTTGATACAAGTAAATCGAATTATTTGCTTAGTATTGAGCGATACATTAAACGAATGAGTGAAAGAATGAATTAATTATGGTGGATGAATGAAAGAATGAGGATACGATTTTTTTTTTAATTCATTAAAAATCTCAAGTACAACTTGATTATTTTTGTAGCGATTGTTGAACTGTTATTATTTTATGCAGCTCAAAAACGCCACTAAAATGTTGCGATATTAAAAATATGATTTATTTCGTACGAAAGTATATATTATATATTTTATTATTAAGTTCATTTGCGTATATCTATATGTACGAAATCGTTGACCTTTATACCTAAGAGGCTTACTCGTAGATACGTTGATTGCAACCAGTTGATAAACCGCAGTCGCGTCACACACGTTAGGTAAGAGTCTAATAAAAAAGTACAGCTCGATCAACAAATTTCTTCATTTTTTCGCATTGTATTATTTTTTAACCTGGTAGTCGAACGAAATTTCTTTTTGCAGGTTATTTTTTCTTTTATATCGGCAAATATTATCGTTGAAAGTTTGGAAGAAACCATTGTATGGGTTTCGAGCTTGCGAAGCTGACATTCCATAATTCTGTTGTATTCTCCTCTCTTTTTTTATCGTCCTCCATAAAATGCAACTAAAAGTTTAACAATGAAGAGAAACCGCTCGGGTCTCCAGTTTATAACTGAGAACATCCAACAAATTGAATTTTTTTTCTTCTTCCCCTGTCTCTGACTCTGTTCGAAATCGATCGAAAGTGCATTTCGGTTTTCTAAAAATAACTTCCCTCTCAACATCCCTAACTCGTCTATTAACATTTCTCTCAAGCTCATCTTATTTTTCATCTGCTCTCTATGTTCCTCCGTAATTTTATTCCTTCTCGGACTTTCATTCAATTTGTGAGTACTCGAGGTTTCTCCCAATCTCTTTCACTTCCCTCTTTTTCTCGAAATGCTCATTTCACATTTAAACTATTTTACTCGCAATATGACGGAAGAGACCTCCGTTGCATTATTCCATAAAGATTTTTTTTTTCTCTCTTGGAAATTATGACAACAAGAAAAAAAAACAGTAGTGAAAAAAGGAAATTGTTTGAAGTACAATGGAACGATATTTCAAGGCGTCAATGGATTTATTTGAAATTTTGCTTTAAAAGCTTTTTGATTATTTCGTTCGACGACTAGAGAGTATTTATTTTTTTAAATTTTTAACTTTCAATTATTTTCTTACGTAGAACGTGAATTAGATATTTCTTAACTCTTATTAACATTTTAATACACGTATAATAAACATTTCGTAATAGAGTAGAAAGCTTTGACTATATTTGTGCTTTTTATGTATTTTCTTTATGAGCTATGTGGTAATTGTATGAAAAATGTGATTTAATGTGTTCTTTTGTTGAAGTTAATTGACACAATGGTAAATATTAAGAAGTGAGGTTTCAAGAAAAAAAACAATAAAATATCTATAATACACTTCTCATTAATTACCGAAACAATAAATGAATTTTTAAAAAACTCTAGCATCGATTATAAATTCAACGACGTAACGAGCGTTTTAACAGCATGGAGATAAAAATTGCAATTGATTAGAAAATTAGTAGTCAATTTAAAGTGCGAATTGTCCAATAGATTTATGTTGCGATGTCTCATCTATAAAATTGATAATTTTTTTCAGCTCATTAACGAACGATTGCTAAAAATAAAAATTTCGTTAAATTATATAAAAAAGAAAAAGTATGACAAAATGTTTAAAATGAAAGTGAAAAATCGTCATTTTGACACGTTTAGAAATCGTGTTGGTGGATCTTTTTCCTGAAATTGGTTTGTACTTTCTTCTATGTAGGGTAGATTTGTAGGGTGAGATAAATCCGATTTGCAACTTTGGTACTCCTGCTACGAAGCTTGACGAGAGGAATTGTCGGAGGGCGAAAAAAAAAATGAAATAAAAAAAAATCGGCGAAGGGCACGAGGACCAAAGTTTAATTTAGAACTTTGAGATCCCATTGGTGTGATTCGCAAGGAAAAGTAATGTGAAGGAAGGTGGAGAAAAACACTCGAGTAAGCCTCGCGAATTTACGTCGAGGGAAACGTTAAAGTCGTTGAGAATTCTTTTCTATACTCATTGGCCACTCGATATTGCTCAAATATATCTATACTATTTTTCATGTTAACGAAATTGCTGTCTGCCTCCTCAAAGCCAACAGGCAACTTTTTTCATATCGAATTATCTTATCGTGATATTAGAGTTTTTAAAAGTTTTATAGCCTTTGTGAAATATGGTCGTCGTCTTTGAATCGAGAAATGGGCAAATTAGAAAATTAAGAGAGAGCTTATAAATAGATTTCAAATTTAATGGATACCAATTTAATCAGAAATAATTATATATTCGTCAAACTTTCAGATTCTAATTGAGTTTACTATCGCTTTTAACAATCAATTAATCTTGCGATTATTCCCATTAAATTATCATTCAATACACATCTAATTAAATACCACGAACTTCGACTATGTAAATCCATTATAAGCCTAGATTACATTCTAATCTTTGGATACGCAAGCAAATTTATTTCAGATTAAGACTGTTGACATGAGGAATTTCTGTTTGAATAAACTCCCAGAGAACTTCTCAGAGTCTTGTCTTTGTGATTATAAGTTTAAAACCGTCGAAGCGTCAATATTATGTAAAGTTTATCAATTCACAAGATACATCATTCATTCAATTGACAATTAATTGTCAAATTTTTCAAAGTGACACGATTTTTTAATTCTATTTTTGTTTTTTCTTTTTTGTCGTTTCATTGACCGAGATGATTTTTTAAAATTCACTAGTGACTTCTTTTTTAACTTATTTTGTGGGGATGAATTTTGTGTCTTTTTTTCGGAAACCCAATAAACTACTAATTCAGTTACATTTCTGCTAGCTTTTGAAATGTATGAGAGAGTATCTTTTCACAGTAACAAACTCTGGTTGACGAAGTTTTCCCAAACACACTCCGAGGCCCGAAAAGTTATCCTTCTCAATCTACCAACGTCTACACCCTCGCTACACATTACCATTGTGTATATATGTATATGTACAAAAAGTGTACAAAAGTGTGAGGAAACTCACTCAGGGGGTAAATTTCCTCAGAGAGCAAAAGGAAAGAAGTGAGACCTCGTCGTACGTGTCGGAAGGTTCGCGAAGATTTCAAAAGCCTGCAATTTACCCTCGCAGTCGTGTGTGTATATATATATATAAATAAGTGTACATGGGGTATTTCATGCCACATTCGCAGCACGTGTGATTCGTTCTCCAAGATTTTCTCCTACGAGCAATCTCAAAAATAACGAAATTTTTTTTTCCTCCGGATTATTCCTTTTATCTAAGAGTCGCAAATTTTCTTTCAACTACTTCAAACACTAAGTACAAATGACGTTAATATATTTTTCAAATTTTAAGAAATTTTTCCATTTTGTTAGTGAGGTCTCGAAATTTGTGTTTGAAAAATGAACTGAAAAACGTTAATCATTCAATAATTCAGGAATAAACGAAACGTTCGTTTATAATAATTTGGTTAATGTAAAAGAAGGTGTAAAAAAAAAGTTTCAGTGTGGGAGAATTTTGTCGATTTAACCTCGAAGCTCCGATATACATGTGAGAAAAGTTTTCTTGGACGTAACTCACAGTAGACGGGCAAAACTTTTTAGCGAACGTCACTAACTCGATTTGAGAGAGACTTTCCGTACATATATTTCGTTTTTCCACGGGTCGGAAATAAATTCGCAACCGAGATACGAAAAAAGTGTTATGACAAACTGAGATTTTTTTTTCCAGTAAGAAAGAAGGCTGAAAAAAATATGCCAATGTCGATGTTATCGAGAGTGTGCAATGTGACGATTAAAATATTGGTTGGATCGTGATAATAAAATTGAATTCGTGTATCACAGGGCGAGGTGAGCGCAAAGACAGCATTGGACAATCGGCCGTTGGTTTTCCAGAACGTCTTTATGATCGTAACAGTGAATCCGACGAGGATGATAAATTAAGGTGAGCTCGGATGAAAAAAAAAAAAAGTTTTGAAAGAGAGAAAAACTAGAAGCTCTTTTACTATTTGGAAAAATAATTTTTTAGTCAGCAATCGACGAGGGACGAAAATGGTGTTGAAATGAAATTAGGACCAGGTCAAGTGGTACCGAGAGGATTTAAACTTATAAGTGGTAAATATATACATTTTTACTGTGAATTAAATAACCAAAATTTTCCCTCATTTTTATATACACAATTTATCGTCAATTTTTTGCTTTCAACGAAATAAAATTATTGACAAATGAAAATAAATTTTTTGGAAGCTTCCAAATCACGATTATTCATTAGCAAATGTGATTTAAGGCGTGAACAACGGAGAAGTCAAGTTGGCCTTGTTTCTCAGCAAAGGTACTCTCGAGGTCGAGGTCATCTCAGCTCGAGATATATGTCCTGGCGAACGAGAGGAGCCAGGTAACGAGATGCAAATTACTTTTATTCGCTGATGATTGAAAAACTTTAGTAAATGTTTCTTTTTTTTTCTTCTAACTCTTTGAGCCCTTTCTGAATCCCTAAGTATACTTGGAGAAACATCAAGTGCTTGTAAATAAGAGGATGAAATGTGGTTAATTTAACTTTAATGAAAAAAAGGAGTTTCCTCGCAACGTCTTGAAATTCGAGTCACCATTTTCAAACGCGTGATTAAAAAATATATATAATGCCAAAAAAAAACTGTGTGAAACACTCCTTTTCCTTTTATCTCTCTTCAAATCTCTTCTATACTTTTCTTAAGGGGTTAAGAGCAGTCAGAATGATGGAAAAAAATTCAAACAGCTGAATAATTTTGATTTTATTAAAGACATAATACAAGATACTAAAGTTTGTTGCAAAGTATTTTTGAAAATAGTTAGGCATGCGTTAGAGACGAATTTCAAGTTTAATTGTTTAGAATTCGTATGAACCTTCTTGACAATAATACTCAACTGTG
The DNA here is from genome assembly GCA_948107755.1 of Campoletis raptor. Classification (NCBI taxonomy): domain Eukaryota; kingdom Metazoa; phylum Arthropoda; class Insecta; order Hymenoptera; family Ichneumonidae; genus Campoletis; species Campoletis raptor. The sequence continues at coordinate 6,839,582 of OX403630.1, read as the reverse complement.
GGTCAAATTTGAGAAAGTTTTACCGTCTAGAAATCGAGTTATTTGTTGTCAAAAATCGTCTTTTTTCGTAACTTCCCACAAGACCTCATGTTAAAGTTGCGATTTTAAACACTGAATAAAAATTGTATCTAACGATTTTTCCATTACTTTGTATATACTTTTGTTATTATGGCGCGTGAACCTCGTTAATTTAAACCTTTTATCAAATATATTAACCTTGACATATCATATATGTACTTGGATTTTCATTTTGCCTGAATAATCAATGTTTATTAATGAATTTTTTAATCAGATACCTACGTAAAGACTTATCTTCGTGACGGTGAGCGTTGGTTGCACAAACGAAAGACGCGTGTGGTAAAGCATTCGCGAACACCTCAGTATCGTCAGACACTAAAGTACGGAAGCTGCGACGCACTTGGTCGTAACTTACTAGTTATGCTTTGGGAAAAAAAGCAAGGTTTCGAAAGTAACCAAGGTCTTGGTGGAGCAGAAGTTGATCTCGAATTATTGCCATTAACGAAACTAACAGTTGGCTGGTATCCGTTGTTCCCTATTCATACGCTTGGTACTCAAAACGCTGATTCACCATGATGGTTGAGGGAAAAATGGGCCCTCGAAGCCGGCGAACTCGATCTTCGTTTGAGCCTTTTGCTCAAAGACGAAGGTGAGTCCGTCGTCAAGATCATCTCTTGATATGACACTTTTAAGGCCATGACAATGTTGATTGTCCATCATCATTACTATATTTTATTAATCAACAAACTTTAAAACTCAACGTTTCTTTCATTCCTATCTCGATATATTTCCAATTTTTCAACATTTCATGTTGCTTATTTAACAAATACAATGAAAAAAAATTACGAGCGATTAAAAATACGAAAGAAGGACACATACATTACGAGTATCAAATTTTGCTTTATTAATATTTTTGAAAATTCTTTCAAATTTTAACTATTTTCATTGCAAACATTTATTTCGTTATAAAAATCTTCTACAAATTATTTTCACTACTAATTTCCAATAGATAATTAACTAATTATTCATATAAAGTGAATTTTTATTGTTTTTCAATATATTTATGAATTTTTGTGGAATATTCTTCGTAACAAGAAGCGTTTTCTTGATTTTTGTCAAATTTTGAAAAAATTAATCTCCCTAAAATCTCGTCGTTACCATTTTTTTCTGCTATATTACAGCAACTCGATGGTTATCGAAATACTAATAAAACAAAAGTACATATTGGCTATCGAAATGTATGGAAAGAATCCTTAGTCATAGAAATGAAAATAACGTATTGATTAATCTCCGATTGAAAGTACGTTGCATCGTTGTAGTGAAAAGAAAGAAAAAAACGAAAAAGTTCGCCGATAAGAAATAGGTCATCGACGACCGAAATTAGAGCGATATAAAAAAAAACAGCCTCTATCCGACAATCAAAAACAATCAATCATCCCAAAATAGTCACTAAATACAAATGCTCGCCTAATGAATCCTATAAACTCGAATCGACTTTGTATCAACATCGAAAATAAAGTTTCAGCTATTTTCGGTTGTTTTTAAAGGACGATTAAGGAACCTTCTGAGTGTAGCACTCATAAAAATCGGGATTTCTATGATTTTTTGTCTCAATGTGAAGAATGTGATAACTAGTCCAACGTTTTTTTTTTCGTTTATTAAAATTAATCATGAAGAATTTTTGGTCGATGTGAATTTGTTTCCTTTTGTTTTTCAACATTGTTAATTGTGTAAAACAATTGTTAATCAGTGTAAAAAACTCTAAAGAGCTATGAAAGAATCTTATTTCAATGAAAATCAACAAAATCATGGCCATTTTAAAATCAAACGTCAAATTGTGCCTTTTATTCAAAAGTTTTTCGTTCATAAAAATATGAAACGTTGGAATAAAGAAAAAGCTTCTGTGGTAGCCTTGCGAGGAATGTCTTGAAGAATGAAGTAACAAAATTTGAGAAGGAGAGCTTGAAATCTGTTTGTTGAAAATATTCCACCATTTTGGAAAGTAACATTTTGACAAAACGCATTCAAAGTTTTTCGAAAGAATTTCAATTTCGGAAGTAAAATTTTATAGGTCGTTTACGAGAGTCTAAGTTTTCTAAATCTTGCACTCGGAAGGTTCTTCAATTGTTTTAATCACAAGACCACGAGTCATCGAATGTAAGACGAATAAAACAGAATTTTCCTCCCAAAACTGACAATCATTAATAACAACGTGACTCCAATCGTCTACGATTAAAAATAACTACGAGGATTAAAAATATAAATTTGATGCTACGGTGGGGAGGCACTGGCAAGACTACAAATAGAGATTTTAATCAATAATAATAACGATAAAAATACTAATATTATTAATAATATGAATTCTGGTGAAATATAAACTGTGTCATAGAATAATAATTTACTGAACGATGCAACGATCCAAATTTCTCGAAATTATTTCGTTCGATCGAACGGAGAGGGAGGAGGCAATGAGATTTAAAAATTGATTTAATTTGATGATTTCGGGACGGTGAGGAGGAAAAACGAATCCATTATTTGATTTATTGAAAAAATATTGAAAAAAAAACTATAAACATACGTGTTGAAATTCATTGATTAAACATAGCGATGTACTATTTCATTAACAAAATAATATTTTTAGCTGCAAAACAAAATGGAATCGCGTTCCTTCCAAATATACGAACAAAAAATTTTAAAAATTATAAAAAAAAAAAAACAAAAACAAAAATGTATATGGACGATAAAAAAAAAACGATATTCGTACAACAGAGCAATGATGTATTTTTGTAGAAAATGTTAAAACGATCCCAGTCATTTTTCGTCCGACACGCCGTCCCGATATAGTAATCGTATCAAATTATCGAACAAAAAATATTAAAATTATAAAAGATAATACAAAAATATGTCTATTTAAATGAAAAACGAATAAAAACTTAAGCAATACGACGCAACTAAATAACGGAATGATTCTATTAGCAATAAAGGTGTACCTGGGCAGGCCTAAATGCACGAACGAATAAAGAAAAGTGAGAAATTGAAAAACCACTTGAACGACGAGAGAAAACATCAAAATGATTCAAAAGAACAATTTGAAGCGTAAAAAGAACGAAATACGAGAGATAACATTATTTTTATTCTTGAATAATAAAACGAAACATGATTCAATGGTAAAATCAACTAAACACGTGTACGTGCGTCACGGTCAAAAAAAAATAAAGTGCAAAAATATCAAGAGATGTATGAAGGGGTCTGTTTTTCCCAAAACTTGGTGAAAAAAGCAAAGATCGATTTAAAAAAACGACACAAAGTTCCAAGGAGTTAAAATTCGTCGGTGTTGAAAGAAAAGTATTCGGAGACAGAAAAAACACGAGAGTCGATCGATATCGTGAGAAATGCAATGTCTGCAATTAGCCTGGTTGATCCAGTTTTGGATTCGATTGATTCTCGAGTGGATTCATTTGGAATGAGATTATTATCATGAAAACTGGTGAACGAAAATATAATTCAAACCAGTTTCGAATCCTCGATCGAGGGACATGAAAAATTTCGAAATACTTCGACTCTGAATTGTTTTTTTAATTTTTTTTATTTTTCCGAACAAAAACATTACGACCACGTGGTTTTTTTGTTTCCATAAAACAGAATAAAATATTCGAAATTTTTCACGTTCTCGTGATTACATTAATCAATAATTATTAACGTGGTTGAGCAAAATCCCTGCTGATGATACTCGCTGGCCGAGTATCTTAGGAATACAGCAGTGATTTTGCGAACCTAAGAAAGTATAAATAAATGCTTGGTGGCCAATTCTCAAGTAGCGAAAAAATAAAAATATCTAAAAACTAATTATTAAGAAAATATAAAGGAAAAGAAAAACCAATGATCGATGTTCTAGAAAGTCGCACAATTTTTGCAGCTCTTAATTAGACTGAAAATAACATTAATTCATTAAATTAACGAACATTATTCTTCCGATTTGATAAATGTATCGATTTTAATATACTCAACGTTCGTAATTTAGTTTCAATATTCGAAAAAAAAAAAAAAAACGTTAGAAATAGACGAATATCAACAAAGTGACAAAAATGGTCTACCAGTGAAGAAGTGATAACTTAAAAAAATTCTGACACGTGGAAACATATTTTGAGGCGCCTAATTTTTTGGTTTTCCCATCATCTATCATTCTTACCGACACCATCTATAAATTTCAAGAATGAAAAAACATAAAAACGAAATTTTCGATCCTAACTATATATATATATAAATATAAGTGCAAAAGAATCTTTTCAATGAAAAATCGGTCTAAATAAATTCTCTGCGCTCGCCTCGCCTAACGAATGAGAATTTAAAAAATTAAAAATTAAAATCGACGAGGAAAGACGGATAATTTGGGAGTCGAGAAACGCTCCAAACGTGATAAATCGTATAATACGTATATTTAATAATAATTATTAGACGTTTAACGATGAAATACGGATAATAATGATAAATGTAATTAATTATAAACAAATAAATAAAATATTCGGCGTGTGACAAAAACAGACGAGAAACATAAGAAGAAAAAAATGAATCGAGCATTAGAATGGAAGAAACGAAAAGATTTATGCTCAAAAATTTATTTGATTTTCTCACTTTCGTAAAGTATCAACACCGAATAAATCCAACGAAATTACATTGAATTTTCTTTATGTCTCTTATTTTATCCTTGCTTTTATATTTTCTATGAGCGAGAAATTAATTAAATTAAATATACATCTCAAAAAGTAAATGCGTCATATAACGGAAATGATAATTTATTTAAATAAAATGAATTCTTTCAATTAAACAATGTTCATGAAAATTCACAGCTGTGAGGAAGATCTATAAAAGTAATAACGGCCTAGAAAAATGTTTGGGAGAGCAAGGTGGAGGAAGTAAAATAATTATAAAATAATAATAATAATAATAATAATAATAATAATAATAAAGTGTTTAAATAATTTATTATCAGGACAATCCTCCAGGCGAGGTCACAATCAATTAATTGATCGTGCATAATAGTCCCTCTTAGAAAAGTCAAGTTCCTCGATATTTAAAACGTTCTACTTACATATAAAAACACAATAACTTAAAATAAAAGAGAAGAAGTGTGTTTTTTCTACTCTAGGATCGAATATAGCACGTGGCCTCGGTTTTGGTTCTATATAATAAATTTTATGATCAACCCAAATTTAAAAAAACCGCGCTTGAAAATTAAAAAAAAATGGAGAAACGTACGAAAAACGTATCGTAGAGATTGGTGTAAGGGGGGGTGCGAAAATAATTGGCAATCCTTGGGACTTAATTTTGAAAAAAATCGAACAGCTCTTCATTCGAAACTTTTTGAAATAAAATATCTTTTATTATGATACAATGAACAACTTCACGGAGAAAAAAAAAATTTCCCATCGTATTTCAGAAAAGTAATCAAACTGCATAATTACCGAAGTTTTTTAATTGATAAAAACACTGACTGACTGTTATTATTTGACAAAGATACAATTTTAGTTTGCAAAATTTCATTGATATGTATCTCTTCGTTGATAAACTCTAAGAAGTTTCGACATCGAAATATCTTCGAAAATGATAAAGTTTTGGAAAAAATGCTTTTTTTGGCATCGTTTTTCGTTCGTCTTTCGATAAAACGTTCGATCGATTTTATTTGTGGCTATAAATTCATGAAAATCACCTAGAAGTTTCGTGTTTCGAAACAGCCCCCCCCCCCCCCCCTTAAGGAATTACAAAAAATAATATCGCGGCTTTTCATCTTCATCAGTCAAGTTCGAAGGGACTGAAAACAATAAAATTCTTTCCAACCAGCCCTTCTTTGTAACTAATAGAACGATCTAAACTTTTGCAACATTCTTAAGAGAAAGACTTCAACAAATTCTAAAAATTTGAAAATTTAGCTCTGTCGCATATACTATGCGAAAAATATAAAAAATAATAATAAAAATAGAAAATATATCTGTATGTATGAGGCACTTGACGCTGAAGTTTCATTCAAACAGCTTAAACCCGTTCACTGTTGACACATATGTTTAATTTATTCTTCTGTGAATGAAAAACATCGATTTTGCCACCAGTCCGATTTTTACAGAAAGATTCGAATTATTTCTTCATCCGTCTGAATTTCCAAACTGCTATAACTCGAAAACTATATGAACATCACAACAAATAATCGATGGTCTCATTTGCGTTATAAAATTAATATTTTAAAAAGTTTTATTTTCACTTTTTTGTCAAAAAAATGTAAATTGGGTTGTGCAATGAAAATTTTACGTAAAAATGCCTCTCATATATAGATAGACAGTATAATTGAAAAATCTACGAAAAATTATCTCGTTTCGGGAGAAATAAAATCTATATACACATAACTTTGAATCCGCGAGTCTCTTGAAGAATCATAAATAATTCAGAAGTAATATATACATATAAACCTATATATATAAATATACTTCGATCGGTGATAATCTCTCTTTTACATAGTTGAACGAAATGAAAAGCTTTAATGTAAATTTGATATTATTTCTCGTTGAATATGCAAAAATTGAACACGTTTTACGACAAGCCAACAATTAAAATTTATTTTCATTTCACCAACAACACATCAGTATTTTCTTTTTTCATTCAATCATTATCTGCCAGAAAATAAAGTAAATAAATGAACACAAAACTAATGAGATACATTGTGCAATCTTAGAGTTGACCATTTTTTTCAAAAATAAACATTTATAAAAAAATTTTTTAAAAGACGAATCAGTTTAGCGGTTCAATTGACATTTCGTTGACATTACCGTTTCATAAAAAGTCGGTTGTGAAGGTAAACGTTTTCAATAATGAAAACGAGACGTTGGGAATATTTAAAAGTGAAAATGAACGATATAAAATGTGAAAAAAGATACAAAAAACTGTACTTTGTCAGAAAATGAAATATAATATATAAATATTTATATATATATTTCATAAATCTCAAACTCTTTGCCTAATTAGTGAAAAACTATAAATATTTTCTACAAACGAATAAAGAAAATATACCTACATATGGCCTAGACACTGTATCGACTCGAGAAATAAAAAATAATAATGCAAACTTTTTTGACCTACTGTATCTACTTTGACAATCGAAACTATTAGAGCGCAACTTGCACTAATAATTATTAGTTTATATCTTGCTATACATACGCTATTTACAGATAATATAGAATTATATTGTCACATATACATGCATTTTAATTGTAAAGCGTATATTTACATGTATATCTATATTTCATAGAGATTATAAGAAAATATAATACGTAATCGGTAGATCATTAATTCGATTCAAAGAGCCTGTCTCCTAAAATCGAAACTTGTTCATTTTTTACTACTTCGAGCCTTTTCATAATTCAATTGTATTCTAAAAATCGTATGTTTTACTGCTTAAAACAGTTATTTAAATTTAAAACAATTTTTTCACATACTTTTCATAAGGCCAGTGAATATTAATTTGTCAGTCGTGATCAAATAACTGCTGATAAGGACGAATTATGTTTTCAATCATTTTCGTGATTCAAAGTTTTTTGGTATCGATAATTGAATGATAAAAAGAATAAAAAGTAAACTATAAATCTAAAAAAATTGGAAGTGAAAACAAGAAAAACATTTTGAATTTGTTTCACGATCGAAGTTTTCCAGTTATTTTCATTATCAAACGTAAACGATTGAACGATGAAAAAAGAAGTAGATTAAGGACTAAAACGAGAAAAAAAGTAATCGAGATAAGAAAATTAAGTAAAATTAAAATTCGTATAAAAATCGAATCCAAGCAACGGCCTCTTCCCTGCATATCTATGTTGTACTTGTTATTAGGTGTTTGACAATCTACATTGATAAGTGCTCCGAAGCATCCCGATTGATTAAATTCAACAATTGGATCAATTGGATAGCGATAAAACATAAAATTAAAAAATAAAACATTCATTGCAGTATATGAACGAGGGGAAAATAGCAAATTCAAATTTTTCACGATGTGACAATGATGAAAAAAAATAAAATCATTAATAAACGTATCAACGTTACTTGACTGTGAAAATTGACATTTTTCCCAACTTCATACAACAACAACAAGAAACAATTCATTCGGAAGCACGTGTCGATCTCGTTAAGCGGCAGAAAAATTGCTTCTAGAATATTTAAATATAGAAAATAGACCAAAAGTCCTGCAGAAAATAAAAAAAGTCGCGAACCTAGCGAGACATTAAAAAAACAGTATCGAAATTTGGGCAACCATTTTTACGCGAAAATAATAATATAACGCGTAACGAAAAGTACGGAAGAGAATTTGGATAAAAAAATTGGAAAGAATAAAATAAAATCACGAGAAATGCAGAAAAAGAAAAAACAATAATTATCCGGGACCCAAACGACGTACTGGCGAAGCAGAACGTTAAATAAGACGTTATAAGTAATATCCATTATAGTACACGTACATTTCATTACTCATTATAATTACAATTACCGAGTTGAGTTAAGTTCGCACGTGCAAGTGATTATTTTCAATTAAAAGTCAATCATCGATTGACGATTCAAAAAAATTTCATAATAATCTTCGCGTAATAAAATGTACTCAAAAATCTTGTATCGCAGGTAAAAAAATGTGAATTTTCCCTGGAAACCACCCAATTTCATGATTATTATTGCTATGATTGCTTCAATTATAATTACTATTATTATTATCATTATTATTATTATTATTACTATTATTGTTAGGTTATAAGAAAATCTGTCGATAATATTGCGACGAGAAACTTTGCCGCATTGAGAAAGGCAGGGGGGGAAAGGAACCCTTAATACACTTAGCTAAATCTTAAATAGATCATTAAAATCAAGTGTCAATGACACGACGATATTCATGAAAATATAATGAAAAAAAAAAAAAAAAAAAAGAAAACAAATTAATGTGATGTCCTTATGTGTTGAATGTTGGTTGTGTCGCACGAGTGAAAATATATATGTATATTATTCGCGTGCTTTAGGCTATTTCAATTACAGATTCTATGAGAGAAAGTTCAAATGTTGATCGAACGCGAGTAAAGGACAATGGAATGAAAAAAAAAAAAAAAAAAAAAAAAAAAAATGGTGTCTGTAAGAATATATTATTAACTATTTCGCATACGAATCGCGCGACTTTCACTCTTTTTATCATATTTGATAGTTAATAATATTATACTTAATAACATTAATTTGTATAATTGACGGAAATAATTGACGTAACAATGTTTTTAATAATCGAGTACTGCTTCCGTCCTCAAATTTTCTCAAATTTTCATTCAAAGTATAACTTATACTTTCTTTAAATTCTATTTAGACCGTTGGCAAACTGCAAGTTCACATTTTTATTTTAAAATGAACTGATTGTATTAAAAAAAAAAAAAAAAAAATCATCTCTCTGTCTCCAATTCTTGTTTTGCAAATAACTTCTACAGAAAAGCAAGATTTTTCAACAATTCAAGAGTAACATAACCCTTCGATGATGGTTTGACTGAACTGAAAAAATGACTAAAGACCGGCTTCAAGTTTCGTGGTCATAAAATTATGATATTTTTATTTTCCAGACACTTTTTTCTGTCCATTGTCCATGAGAGAGAAAAAAAACGAGGAAATATGAGAAATGCATGTTATGTATGAAAGTGACTCGAAAGAGTCGGACTAAGGAAAAAATATGCAAAAAAAAACACATTACATGTAATGAAAAAAACAGTGAGCAGCGGGTGTGGTTGGCGTTGAAAAAGAAATTCTGTATGAATGTACACTAAGATAATTGTAATTAAAAAAAAAAACGGCAGGAGCCAGAGCAAGAGGAAAAATTGTAAAGTTGGAAAAAAAAACGAAGCTGAGGTCTAAGATTGTGACTGCTTTAAAATGATAATTATTAACATATAAATGAGGCGAAAGAAGAAAAAAAATAAGAAGGATAACGGACGAGAGTTTACGTAATCGATATAACGTTATCCCTCGAGCGGGACGTTGAAAGTTTAAATTCGTATATATCAGAGGACTTGAGAATGACTGATTTTTGTAGTAAACGCGTATATAATTGTGTATTACCCATTATATTAAAAAAAAAATATATATATATATATAATTGACGAGAGAAAAGTGAATGATGAAGAAAAAATAAAAAAATAAACATCTATTGCGAAATAAAAATTCATCAACCTCGCTGAATCATTTATTCCCATGATGACGTAAAACTCCTTTCCACCGTAAAAAAAAAAAATGTTTATTTAATCTGGATCCGAAAGAAGAAATAGTAATGTCAACCATGAAACAGATCGCCAAAAGACCAAAAATAAATTTTTGTTTCATTCGCACAGAACCTTGGCTTTCAAAAAAAAAAAAAAAAAGAAAAAAATTTGAAAAACTCTATTCAACGATGAGATGTCCGGCCAAAAGCCAAAGAAGAACTCATTTCATTTCCACAAAATATTATAAAATTCTGACAGAGTACTGACAGATCAGAGCTTAAAAAAAAATGTTAACATCCAATTTACGTACGGCAGTAAAATTTATAATAAAAATACTAGGACAGATTTTATTTCGTTGCTGCTATTTCACAGGCTCAGCAGCCACAGGCAACGCAGTATCTTCATGGGTGACCCTCTTTTCAAAAAGGAAAGAATCTTTTCAATCGTATTGGCTAAGGTTCTAATCTTAACGATGGATAAAATATCTAGCGAGTAAAATTTTCGAGATTAAAAAAAGTGAAAACAAGAAAATAGGTGTTACGATAAATAACTTCTATTTAATTATAAATTAAATAGGATTTCAATAATAACGCAGAGTGATTATATCGTATTTATTTCAACAAAAATGATTCATACATAAACGAGAAATTCTAGTTTTGTTAATTCAATTAATTAAAGAACAAAATAATTTGTGATTTTTAAACATTTCAATTACGATAATAATCACCACTGAAAAATCATTAAAATATGTAATTAATACATAAATAGAATTCTTCAAGTTAGGTTTAGGGTTTGGTTTTCGATATGACGAGAGTTCCTGCAACACTTTTACAATATGTCTGAAACGAAATAGAAATCGTGGTAATAAGAAGGTTTTTGAAAATAAGCAAAGAAACAGAAGCAGCAGAACCAACCTCACACCAAGGCTTTAATCCCAGTGGGCACATTACAGGTGGATTGGTGGTTAGACAAAGAAATCGAACTTGAACTGGATTATTCTGCGATTAAAACCAACATATTATAAAAACATACTGCAATTTTCATGTGTTCTGAAATAAATTTAAAATTGAATAAACAGCTCACGCACCAGATCGGGTAACGGACCATTACAATAATCCTGGAAAAATGAAAAGATTTCGTAATTCGAGCAGGTAATAGCTGCAAAGTGTTCTTAGAAGACTTCGATATATATTACAAAAATATTTAACGTACCCCACAATTGTAATTGGTTCCATCACCAGGACATAGTACCACACGATCTTTCAGTGGACATTGAAGGACCTTAAAACGATTAAAATTCAATACTGTCATATTTCTGTATTTTTAATACGAAAAAAAAAACTTTTTACACGCCTTCTACAAATCTGCGTAACAACAAATGACAAAGCAAAGTGGTTCTTGTATGCTTCGAGAAACGATGTCGAAATACGAACACCAACACAAGTAAGTCGAAAGAATAACGTGACCTAACACCTATATCTATAAACAAGTAAATCACTTTTTTTATACCATGACAGTCCAGAGACTTTAGGGGCAAGAAACTTAAACATGAACATGTACCAAAACAAGATAAATAAATAAATAAATAAATAAAAATATGCTTCATCGGATTCCTCAAAAATCACTCGTCGTTCGAAAACTTTCAATAATTATTTTTGTACGTATTAAATATGAGCTTTTTTTCGCAGACCTAGACAATTTTTTAATAGTTTCCTATGAAGCGCATTAAAATTTGTCAATAACATGATTTTCAGCGAAAATTGGAAGAAAAATGAAAAATAACTTGGGTGATCTTTGACACTATTGTTCGCGATAGAATTTTAGAAAAAATGGTTATTTTTATCGGAATATAAACATTTTTTAAATTGAAACATGCATGTGAATTAAAATCGAAATTTGTGGCACGAAACTTGGTATATGCTTAGAAACATCGACAAAAAATTGCAATTTCTAAATTTTCACACTAAAAATGAAATTTTTTACAAACCGTAGTGAGACTCATGTGCACAGCGGAAAATAACAAAGTAAGTAAAATGTAGAGCTTCATCCTATGGATTTTCTCGTGACTTCAACGTTTCGAAAATTTTTCACTTATTCTGATATTCTTTTTGCCGAAACGCTTGTTCATATATATAACACTCCACCTTTGAATTAATTTCAAATTCGTTATCAATTTTATTTAATGCGTAGCTGCAACACTTGAGTAAAGAAGTAGTGGTTATTAAAGTATTCCGCGTAACACAAACATCCAAAAAAAAAAAAAAAAAAAAACAAAAACGACAAAGAATTCTTTCATAGTCTATAAGAAATCAATAAGCCTCCAGACTAGACCTGAAGATTTCGTAACGTGTCATATTTACTTTATACACACTTGTATGTAATACTTTTTTCCGCGTTCTTTACAGAAGGCTATATTTATCGACATATAAATAAATAAACGACATTAAAATAATGATTAAGTTGAAAATTTTGTGAATCAATTTTTCAAAATATATTTCAGAGGTCGCCCAAGTAACATTCTTGTTTCATTGACAAACTTGCCTGCAAATTATGACATAAAACTGTCAATTTAAAAATATTGCAACATAATACGTTAGTACTGGATGAAAATGTGATTCTCCGCAAATTTGAAACTTCCAGAAAAATGTTTTAAACCATCTGTCATGTTACGTTCCGATTTAAAAAAAAATTCGAAAAAAAGTTATGACTCGTTTTATGTCAAAAAATAGGAAGCGTTTGAAAAAACACTTTTTTTTCAAATGATAAGAACACTTGTCATTGACATTAGATAATCTATATCAAAGATCAACTAGACAAATACATATTTTTTCAAATTTATAAAAAGATGGTATTTTTTATCTCATTCTTTCGACATGCAATGAAAAAATATTACTCCATGCGTTATAGCATAACAATTTCGAAGTAATATGTTTTCTCATTGAAATTCTGGTATCAAACATTTGTTCATCAGCAGTTAGTGAGTACCAGGCAATGAATAAGGTAAAATTGCGTAATGAAAAATAGTTCCCATTGATTAAATACGATCTTTTCATATTCCTGCTGCGAGGTGAAGTTCGACATGTTGTTCAAATACGAATTTCAAATTATTTGTATTATTTTTTTAAAAATATATCGCACGTCGCCACATACGGTATGTACCAGACTAAAGCAATAACATATGTTTATGCTAAACCTTAACAGAGTAAGAATGATATTCCACAATGTTAATTAATAGCAAAAATGAAAAATCGAAGTCTGGCAGTCGTGAGATTTGGCCAGAAATTTATTCCTATTGATTAAAAATCATTTTTTTTTTTTTTTAACACATTCTTATGACAGGTGACACATTATATATTTATTTTTAGAGAAGAAGGCCTTACTTTTTAGAGCGCGTGTCACGTTACACAAATTAAGATGAAGGTTAAATCGCTATTCATTTGAAATTATGTTTATGTTGTTAAAAAAAAAAAATTAATTAAACTAAGGATCAGAATGACGAATATTTATTCCATCGTTATACATTGGGCTATATAGCTATATATATATATTGTACTCTAGCCAAGTGACATGTGTCAAGGTTAGAAAACCTCGAAACATTTGACCTCTGCGTGTATTTCATTTTTTTTTCGTTTCCAACGCAACAAGCACGTGCTGTTGTGTCCCAAGTTTATTGAGATTGCTAATGGCCTCCCTGGCTACAACGTTTGACGAAACTTCGCGATGTATTTACTTGACAAATAAGCTCCAAACTGACATGAAATTTGAGACAGAAACTTCGTTAATGTATTCAACTTGACCACTGCCTAAATTTCAATTTTTTTTTCATACAACACGAATTTCTATTAAACACAACCCTAACCTACAAAAAATGCTAATAATAATCATAGATTTACAGAATCATTGCAACAGATGAATCCAAAATTCCACCATGCTCAAAATATTGTCGACGAATATTTCACGTTTTTAATTTTTATCTTCATCATTTTAATGTTAATCGATGGAATAATCTGTTTCCTAAACGAATTACAGTTACTTCTCAATTTCAACATAACAGCGAAAAAGGCCATGTCAACATTTCATATCAAATTGGGCCTTTTTCCCTAACACTTTATCGTTCAAAAAAAGTACAAAGTTTTGTCCTGAAGCATGACGTGCAAAATTCATGAAGGATGGCTCTTCAAAAATGTCATTTGAAAATTGTCCACGGTTCGAAAATAATAATGGAAAAAAAAAAGTGTTCAAATTTACAAATTTACAATGTACGTATTGATTTCAACTACGAAAAAGAGTTTGTATTATTCAATTTTATTGCAAGAAGTATAAAAAAATGCCAAGTTTTACAAAAATAAATACTACTTAATCGGAAGAAAAAACTTTTTCATTATTTATAACACAATAAAAATCCTATTGGAGAATTAATGAGAAATGGGAACGCCAGTGACAATCGGTTTCGGTCTGCCCTTGAAAATGAGCTTTTTTTTCACGATCGCTTCGATGATGTATTCGGTACAGGTTGTTATTAGTACGTCCCCTCGATAATACTGTTGAACCTCAGTCGTTCGTTTTATTTTTTTTATTACTGCAAACGGTTTGGGAAGTGCAGTTTCCTTTCCATACAACACGTGAACTCCTATTATCAGAAGGGGAATCCCTTCGGTCGTAAAGTGCAGATCACCGACAAATTTGCTGTTTTCAATGTTGCCGGTAGAGTGCGACAAATCGCCTTGCAACTCAATTATTGCCCATTCCCCTAAAGCACCGTCCGCCCTAAGCGCCAAACGAAAAAAAAAACAAAACAAAAATGAACTAACTTCACGGAGCTACATACTGCCGTACTCAATGGAAAAAACATAACCTCTTAATGGGGATGATCATTTCAGTTATTTTATGTCAGCTTTCCGGACCCAAAAACTCGCGATAAAGAACTGGTCGTTACTTGCCACAGAATGGAATATTTTATGGAAAAAAATTTAAAAAAAACACCTCTGACTCGTTTATTCACAATTCACTGCCGCTCGAGACCGGGCCTCAACCTCCCGCAATATTTACTTCTATTCAGGCTCAGCTACTCCTTAGTTTGATAAGTGACTACCAGATAGTGACACTATCTGGTAGTCCACTTTAAATCACACTGATTTGATCGAAAAAAAGACAATAACAGATTTGCTGCCCAAAACACGAAAAACACGAAACACGAAAGTGGAAACATGTAAACATTGTTCCAAAATACATTATGTATTTTGCAACTTCCACTGTTACCACTTTTTATTAGAAGTTGACCCTGCCAACAGCTTAAATAATAACGATCGTCAAAGATTGGCATCTCGATTTGATTATTGTTCTGTTTTACCTTTCGAGGTTTTATCTTCTGATAAAACAGATAATTCCATTCTATTCTATTCACGACTGTAAATCGCTCTTAACTATGTAATTACATGAGTAATTATTCCCTTAATACTTATTGTAGTTTTATCAATAACAATTGAAAAGAAATATTTTAGGGACATTGTAGTTCAACTCTGTTGGTATGTTATCCGATAACCAATGGAGGCGCAGTCAGTTTTAATTTTGTGGGCCTACACTGCTTATTACGATAACCAAATGAGTAATACTCGCAACGAGTAAATACTTCAGGTTCAGGCTAACTTGGTAAATGAAAATGAGAAATTTGGAATGCAAAAATCGACTATTTTACTTTGTCGGTAAAAAAAGATTGAAACCATCATGAAGGGCTTGTATCAAAGTGCGGTAATTGCGCGCGATTGTGCGCCTAGTGCCTCGAGGTCGAAACTCTCCGAGTCCAGAGGTTTACAGGGTTTTCCCATCTCCATTGTCGCACGTGTCATATTTCAACTGACGATTCTGACGAAATTCGTCGTTGATTATTTGACCGTGTGCGATATACTTTTATTCTTTGTAACGGCCTTGCAAAAAAATTATCAAATTAGCGCAAAAACTCACGTAAATAATTAAAATAAAATCTCAAATTATTCCGACGTTTTTATTCGAGCCTTCTTCCCAAACAAGTATCAACTCAAATGTTTCAAAGACTTGAAAGACGCAGGAAAGTCTCAAAACCGTCGATCCCGATGAAATAATAACAATAAAAAAAACAAAATAAAACAACAAAAGTGTTACCCGGCAGTCGCACCGGTTATCCCGGATATCGTAAGTTGATTGTCATTATCTGCGAACCTAATCGTTTCAACAAATACTCGAGTCTTTGTTTGAATCATTCATACTTTTATTTAATGTTTAGAAATCATTCCTTTAATTTTTATATCGTAATAATCGAAAAAGTGCTCAGAATAAGAATTTTTATTCGATAAATTGTGCTTTATCAACGTAGAATTGTCATTATTCAATGAATATTGCAGTAAATCAATTTTACTGACAAAGAAATTAGGTTAATCCACTAATTTTCAAAATTATAATTTACATTTATTCAAATTTTTGCAATTACATGGAATTTAGTTATAAATTAACATTTAATTCTAGTTTCTGAATGTATTCAAAACTGATAATGGAACTAAATTAATTGTTATAATTGTGTCTAGTATTAGATTCATTAAAAATGAATTCAAAGATTATACGATTCAAGAAAATATATCTTGTCGTTGAAGCGTTTCCTAATTAGAGAAGGAACTCCATAAAACTTCTACATTGTCTTTTGTAAGTATGAAAGAACTTGCATTAAGTGTTTCAACTGTTCAAAACGTCAGAAATAACTATGAGCACTGTATTGTCGAAATGAATTTCAAGCCCAGACCTCATAAGCATGAAAAAATGATTCACAAATATTCCATATATATTAGTTAATCAGTTACTTGGTAATTATTTACAAAAATATAAAAACACTCATCAGTTTTGTCATCCAATTTTTTTTTACGGAAACCCTATTTTGTCCCTGTTTGAGTGTAAGAAAATTTTTATTATATTTTAACAAAGGCGATTATTTATCAAAGATTATAAATTTCTTAAAATCATTCCTACTTTTATAGTTTTTGTCAAAAACCCACAATTCATGGCTCCAGAGATAATTATATTTTCTAATAAAACACCATTATGTCAAAATTCAATCTTTTAAAAATTTGTTATGTTTCTACGGCATTGTTTGAAAAGAGATTTTTTTCTTTTTGGTTATTAAAAAAATTGAGCATTTTGGAAAATTTAGGTTTTTTTTTGTATAGCCTAACAGTTAATTCCGCTCTTCAGTTTCGAGACGGCAGAAACACTCGGTTGATGTATTAAAAAAATAGGAAAAAGTTTTAGTTTATAATTTGAGAGAAAAATTTGAAAACTTTTTGATATAACGTAGACGAAAATGGTTTTCGAATGAACCAAAATATTAATAAAACCGTTTCCCAATTGAAAATCAGGAACAAAATGGAAGGAGTCGATGAGAAGGTTCGCGAGGCAAATGTGATAATTTACGATCACGTACAACAAAAATACATATGTCCGTTGTGCAAACAAGGATCGAAATCCAGAACTTTAAAAGCGACGCACCATACTGAGAAGCGCCACATAGAAAGGTTGCAAGTTTTCAACAACGTTTTTCGGATACTGGATAAACAGCCATTTTGCAAACTTTGCAACAGGAAACTGGATTGGCAAGAGGTTCAGAATCATGCAGGTTTCCATAAAATTATTCCGTATTGGGATCCGCCGGATAAGCACCAAAGATTTTTTGCCAATTATTTGTCGCGAGTGACTTCATTGTATTATTGTCACTTGTGCGACAGAGTTTTGTACAATTGGTTTACGGCTTGGACACACTTGGACGAAGAGGGTCATTCGGGGTTATTAAAAAAAGTTGAGAAGCACGAGCTTGAGGGAAAGTGGGACGTTCATTGCAACGAATGGCTCGTTAATCAACTGACGCCGGGACCAAAAAATCAAATCGAATGTCGAATGTGCAAAGTAACAATGGACCCAAGCGCAGCAGAGAGCCACACAAAGTTGCCTGGCCACACGCTGAATAAATACGCACACCACGAGCACTTCCTGGAGCGTGTGAAAAAGGAAGAACTTGATAAAAGTTCAAAACCTCCGCAAGAACCTAAGAGCAACGAACAAATTAATCCCAAATCTTTCAGCCGTCCAATGATATGTAATTTCTCGATTGAACCGGATTTCGTGATGGCTAACACGATTTTAAAGTCTGAACAAGTGGATTCGAGCGACGAGAGTGAATCCGAAAATCATATGCGCCCTGACAGCCCTGTAACGAAGGTCGAATCGTCGTTGGACCTAGAAAACTCCCATGTGGACGATTTAAAAAGCGTAGACTTTGAGTTTCTCGTAACAGACTCGAGTTGGGTTCTCGAGACGTCGCATCCACTGTTTATTGAACTAACTTACAAGACACGTCATAAAAAATTGAATGTAGCAGAGCTGACGAAACCGTTTTATTGCTTGCTTTGTTTTAAGAATCTCGCGACTGCTGAGACTGCAAAAAAGCATACTACTCGCAAAACACACGCGAGATCATTAAAGAAATATGGATCCGATTACGTAACGACCAAAAAAGCAAAATATTATTGCCAATGCTGCGACGAGGAAAAAAAAAAATTGGTCGATTTTTACAGACATATAATAGACTCTCGACACGTCGAACTGGTTGACGTATTGATCGACGACTTCGATCAAACGAAAAACAACAAATCGAGTGAGATTATAACGAGCGATAATGTCAATTTGGAAACATGTTCAAAAAATCTCGATCTATTATCGAGCAGCTCGTCGTTGGTTTGCAGCGAAGCGCAATCATTTGTCGAAGAGTCTTTATCTAGTGAAAATCTTACACGATCTTGGGAGACACCAAAGTCACCGTGTGACAATTCGCGCGATTTAAACGAGCCGAAAGATCAATTATATGAAAATTCTTCAACAAGCAATCCCGAATTCGCAGTGAATCCAAAAGTTTGCGAGACCGACAATCAAGAAGGCGGTAACTTGGAAAATTTTCGTAAAGATTTTAACTGGATAATTAAAATCTCGAACCCATTGTACAAACAAGGTGTTCCAAAAAATCTTCGTAAGAAATTGACTGAAAATACGGAGGAGCTCTACTGTCTTATTTGTAGTGACTATTTTTCTGGCATTGAAGTAGCAAAAAAGCACGTTTCCGATCAACAGCACACATTTTCCATGAAAAAATATGGATGCGATTGCATCGTTATCAATGAATCAGGCGATTATCAATGCACGTGTTGCAATAAGAAAAAACGAGAATTCGACCAAATTTACAACCATATATTGAGTGACGGACACGCGAATCAGCTGAGCGAGCGTAATCAACAGAATAATGGTCAAACTGTTTTGCTTCCAGAGGAAAAAAAATCGAGTGATATTAAAACTATTGATAACGGCGTTGTTCGACAGCCATTATGCGAAGATTTGAACAAACATTCGATCAGTTCATTGTCATTGTGCAAAAAACCGATTCTGTCTGATGACAATTCGCGCGACAATATCGAGCCAAAGGATCGTTTGCCCCTTGATTTATCTGCGGTGAAACCGGAATCCTCATTGAAAATCAATGACTCAAGGGCGGCCAGGAGAAAACGCAGGGACTTAGAAATTCTCGACAGAGATTTGAATTGGATAATCCGAGTTTCGAACCCGTCGTACAAGCAAATAGTTCCCAAAAATGTGCGTAAGCAATGGACCGACGACACGGAAGAAGAGTCGCTCTACTGTCTCATTTGTTTGAAACATTATTCTAGCGTCCGACCCGCAAAAAAACACAAATCCGATGAAGAGCACGCAATCTCCATGAAAAAATATGGATGCGATTGTATCGTTATGAACGAAACAGGAGGTTATCGTTGCACGTGCTGTGCTCGACAAAAAGAAAATTTCTACCAAATTTACAACCATTTAAAAAGCGATGGACACATCGAACAGTATCATAAATATAGTCAACAAAACGGTGACCAATCAATGGTTGTTCAATCGAAAAATACATCCAGTGAAAGAATATCCAACGATAATGACATTTCCCAACCAATAAACATCGATCTTGAGCAAAATTCAACCGAGTTATCGTCATCGTTCGACAATGTGTCTCCATCGGACAAAAAAGTAACATCGTCTTGTGAAAAACTGACATTTTGCGAGCAACCGAAGCCATTAAGCGAAAATTTGCTTGACACAAGCAAACCGAATGATCAGTCATCGTCAAGTTTGTCCACGATCATTGCCGGATCATCATTGGAGTCGAAAAAGTGCAATGCGGATATAAAAAAAAGAGAAAACTCTGAATATTTCGAGGAAGACTCGAATTGGATAATTGGAAAATCACATCCGTTGTTCCATCGATTAGCATCGCGAAGTATTTGCAAGAAATTTGCTGCAGAAGGAAAAGAAATATCGTTCTATTGCATCGTTTGTGTTGACGCTTTTTCGTGCATTGATACTGCGACAGAACACGAATCTTCCGAGCACCACATCGACTCGATGAAAAAACATGGATGCGATCGCATCGTGAAGGCCCAAAGCGACGAATATTGCTGCACGTGTTGTTTTCAACAAAAAATGTCTTTCGACCAAATCTGTAACCATTTAATGAGCTATGGACACATCGGGCGTGTTTGTATATTTAATCAACAAAAAGATAGCGAATTAGTACCGATTCGAGGAGAAAATGGATCGAGTGAGATGATAACAAACGATTATAGCGATTCGCATTCATTTTGCCAAGATCTCGAGCCATCTTTTTTGCCAAATTTACCGCCATCGTGTCAACCGAACTTGGGCGACATTGTTGAAGATTCTTTATCCTCAAACGTTTCTACAATCGATGACAAACCTTCGTCGAAATCAAAATTCTCTAACGAGGGGAAGTGTAAGAAAGAAAATTTCAAAGATATGAAGAAGGATTTGAACTGGATCATCGAAACTTCTAATCCGTTGTACGAAAAAATAGTTCCCACAAATGTTCGTGAGCTATTGACCAACAACACGGACGGTGAGTTGCTCTACTGTCTCATTTGTTTAGAATATTTCTTTGGCAAGCAGATCGCTAAACAACACATTTCCGATCAATGCCACGTAAGCCGCATGAAAAAATATGGATGCGAATTAATCGTCATGAGCGAATCAGGCAATTATCATTGCACTTGTTGCGATAAGCAAATAAAAACATTGGAGCATGTTTACCACCATCCATTAACCAATGGCCATGCGAAACGGTTTCGTAATTATAATCAACGAAACAGTAGCCAGTCCACGAGTGTTAATGCGCAAAACGAATTAAAATTGATAAAAACCAACGATGGTGGCATTCCGCTTAGCAAAGAAGCTATCGAACAATTTTCTAGAAGTTCGTCAACTTCGTGCGACAAATCAATGCCATTAAGCGATGACTCAACATCGTCATATGAAAAAATGACATCGTTTGACGACAAATCTTTCGAACGATCATCAGTGTCAAAACCTTTGCATGAGAACGAGAAAAAAGAACAAAACTGCCAATTTTTAGAGAGTGATTTAAATTGGGTAATCAGCATCTCAAACCCGGTATACAAACGAGTAGTGCCTAACAATCGGCGTTGGGCATCGAGCGACTATTCCAGAGACCAATTATTCTGTTGCCTCGTATGTGTTGATCATTTGTTTGGCATCGAGACTGCAAAAATTCATATTTCCCATGCAGACCACGAAAATTCTATGAAAAAATATGGATGTAATGGCATTGTGAAGACAATGGCAGGAGATTATTATTGCACGCATTGCAATCGGCAAAAAGAAGGTTTAGAGCAAATTTACAACCATTTAATAAGCGAAGCACACATTAAGCAGTTGAACGTAAAAAATTTGAAAAATGGAGGCCAATCAGTGGTGGTTGAAAAAATAAATAAATCGAGTAACATTGAAACCATCGAAACTGGCGACTCGCAAAATTTTTCCAAAGATCATGAATCACTTTGCACGAATTCGTTATCGTCACGAGATAATTCTTGTGATAACAGTACACTGAACTTCGGAATTAGGAATAAACGGCGTAAAATGAATTCTGGACTCTCGACAAATTCTTTAGACAAAGAAACCCACGAGAACTTTGAATTTCGCGACAGTGACTTGAATTGGATGATTGGCGTGACGCATCCATTGTTCAAATTAGATAAGACAATTATTGCAAGACTAATAGCAAAAAAATCGAAAAAGTCTTACTGCCTCATTTGTTGTAGCTATTATTCCAGGATCGAGAGCGCAAAGAAACATATTGCGAGTGAAAAGCACAAGGATTGTTTGAAACTATGTGGATGCCATTACATCGAGCTGACACCAAAATCGGAGTATCTTTGCACTTGTTGCAATACTAAAGAGAAAAATTTTAATCGAATTTATTCGCATGTAATAAGCGAAGGGCACATGAAAAAAGTTTGTGGAATAAAAGAGATTGAATGCAAAATTGTAGGAAAAAATGAACCCAATGTTAAAAAATCAAACGGTTCGTCGTCTGTAAAAGTACCTACGGTCCAAGACTCTTTTAATTTGAAAGACTCATCAGCGATCAAGAGTATTAGCAAAAACCGTAAATTTCGCGAGACCGACTTGAATTGGGTGGTTAGCGGTACGCATCAGTTGTGCAAAAAATTATATATATCGCGAGATAAAAAAATGGACACAAATACGGCTAAAGAATCGTTCTTTTGTCTCATCTGTTGGTCGATCTATGGTGAATTTTTCAATTTCGACGAAGCTGAAATGCACATTTCTAGTGAAATTCATGCACGCTCGATAAAAAAATATGGATGTGATTACATCGAGTTGACTCCAAAATTCAGGTACCATTGCACGTGTTGCGATCGCCAAAAAGGTTCCTTCACTAAAATCTTCAGTCATATAACGAGTGATGGACACCGCAAAAAGCTTCGCGGACTTGAGCAAGAAAAAAACATAAAACCTATCGTTGCTAATGCGGAAAATGAATCGAGTGAGGTCATAATAAACAACAGTATTGTGAATGAACCAATAAGTGAAAATTCGGACTTGTTTTCGTCAAGTTTGTCATTGATCGAAGAGACTTCAAGGGATAAGAGTCAATCAAACAACTGGCTGTCCTCGAGCATCTCTAAAATCGATTCCCAACAGCCGACGGACCTGCAAACCTGCCAGACGGTCAAAGAAACAGTCGAGAACGTAGTTTTTTTCGCAAAGGATTTAGATTGGGTTATTGACAGTCATCATAAATTGTTTCCTCAACGAAAGCTCCAAAAATCTAATGAAACATTGTCGAATAGCAAAAAAGTTCAATTATTTCATTGTCTTGTATGTTTTACTGATTTTCCCGATGCGAAGACGACACAAAATCATATTTCCGGTGAACAACATCGAAATTCGATGCATCAATATGGATGCCATTCGATCGAAGTAACCGTAACCCTGAACTATCATTGTACGGTTTGTGATCACGAAACAAAAACATTTCTAAATATCTACGAACATATAATGAGCGACAAACACATTAATCGACACCGTTCCACGGTTGTTTGTGCAGAAAAAGAACCACGTGAAGTAAAAGACAACTTTTTCATGATTGAGTCAGAATTTTGGAAAAGTGATCCATTTTCATTCAATTGGGCAGATGATTACGAAATTGAAACATTATCATACGAAAAGTCGCAGTCCTCTCGTAACGATACGCCCGATCATAGCGAATCGAACGATTGGTTATCCCAAAACTTCCCTAAACTCAATTCTGCATCGCGGGAGCGACGAGTAGTCAAGAAAACAAGTGAGAATTTACAATTTTTCGACGAAGATTTGAATTGGATGGTAGGAAGTTCTCATGAATTGTACAAAGGAAAAAAATCCCGGAGTCTGTGTGGAAAAGCATCGGTAAATATGCGGCAACAATTGTTCTATTGTCTCGTTTGTTTGGACAATTTTTCTGACGTCGAGTCTGCAATGCTTCATATTTCTTGTAAAGAGCACGCAGAATCGATGAAACAATTTGGATGTAATTTCATCGAGGTAACCCAAGATTCCAAGTACAAGTGCGCGTGTTGCAATCGAGTTAAAAAAAAATTTGCATTCATGTACATGCATCTTTTAAGCGGATTACACATGAACCGGGTTTGTGAAATAAATAAAGAAACTGATGAGCAATTTGGCATGAATTTGGTGTCAAAAACATCGAACGACTTGAAAAGTCAGGATAACGACGTTGATCAATCATTTTCGCAGCATTCGGAGTCATTTACCGAGAAACCGATCACCCCAAACGAAGATACGACATCACTTTGTGAAGCTTCAACTTCATTGCATGAAAGCGTATCTTGTATTTTCGTGACTAAGAGAAATTCAAAAAAGTCTTATTGTCACATATGCGAAAACACGGAATTACCAATAGCGACAAAAAATCTCGACAGTCACATAGAGTCTTTGCGTCATGTTTTTTCATTAAAGAGACATGGTTGCGACAAAATAGAGACGTGTAAGAATGGTAGCTATTATTGCGCCTGTTGCAATTGCCAATTTTCAGATCTCCAAAACGTTTATCTCCACGTTAAGGACAAAAAGCATATGAGCTCGTTGGTCAAAGTCAAGCAAGAATCGAAACGCGTTAAAAAAGTCACAAGGACAACAAGCCCCGAGAATCGTTATAAAGCGACTGCGAAACCTTTATTGAGCGAATTTATAGTGAAAAAAATTAACGATCCGGGCGATACGGTTGACGCTGATTTTTACGAGCCAATCGAATCTTCCAGTCTGCCTAAATATTCGTCCAACTCAAAAAATTATATGGATAAATGTAATTCTGTCTCCGGCCAATTGGACAGCTCGAAACAACCGCGATTGAACTCTATGCTCACGACAATGGTTGACGATTTGACTCGACTATCGAATCAGAAAGGAAAAACGGAAAAGTCCAAGTTTTCTGTTGAAAATTCGTCCAATTGGATCAATCAACAGGCCATGAGAAACCAACGGATTTCGAGAGAACGTATACGCTGTAAAATTTGTAAAGTTATGGTTCAAAGTCCCACCGATTTTCACAGTCACATGGCTAAGCACATATGCGAAGAAATTCTTTCGATGAAAAATGCAAAACAGGTAGACGAGAGTGACACCGAGAAGCAAAACGATTCGGGGGAATTGATGGATCTTGAAAATTTCGAAACAATAACTGAATCGAAAGATGTAGAAAGTGAACAACTGTCAAATCAAAGCAGCGATACTGAAAGTTGTTTATCGCTAAACAAAGTTACTGAATCCCCAAAATTCGATCGTTGGTTAAGTCAATTCGATGATTCATCATTATCGGGATCGGATATCGAACTCGAAGAGTCACTAAGTGAGGAGAATGCTAGGATGACCGAATGGGATCGAGAGCAATATTTGATGAAAATGATAAAAAGGTCGAAATTAACGAAAGAAATAGATCTAGAGGAAGTCTTGGCTACTTTGAATTTTGATGATAATTATATTTTCGAATTGGATGACAAGCTGAGCGACTTGCAACGAGGATTGAAAATGTCATTGATTATCGACGACAAGACGATTTATTGTTTGGTATGTCGTGTCCAGGTGACCAATACAATAAAAGATTATTACAGTCATTTGTGGAGTCTCGATCATTGCAATTATTTGGATGTCATGGAAAACGATGCTACAGAATTTGCCGAATTTCCAAATCAATTTAGCGATCTCGATCTTGCGCACGAATACATGGAGGAAATTAGTGCTGACAAGGTTAGATGTTATTTATGTAAAAAGGACATCGAAAATGAAGACGAATTGTTGAGAGATCATATTTACGAGAATAAACACGAGTCTGCATGTGCCCTCACGCGATCAAATGCAACAAAACTTTTCGAGACGATGAAAAGTTCGTTGAAATGCGATTGGTATTCGATCGAGCGTTACTCGTGCTTCGCTTGTAGTATCAAAACTAAAACCGAAGTGGGATTTAGCAAACACTTGAACGGCAGAAAACACACGCGAAAAATGCTTGAATGGCCAAATTTCGAAAGAAAAATGTTGATCGATTGTTGCCTTAGCTGCGCGGTTCTCTGGTACGGTTACCGATCCTCACACTTTTATCACGCTAACGAGGTAGAAACTCACAACTGGCTATTGAACGATGGATTTTACTTGCCCCGTGATTTGCACAAAAGTGTTAAAACAATGCTCGAACAACCGGAGAACTATGCCGATCGAACTATTCGCCATCTCGATGGAATAAGGGCCGAGCAAAACTCCAAGGAAGTCGCTGTCATCAACGACCTTCAAAAAATCGTTAGATTAACATATCCACGTGCCAAAGCTTACACTTTTGGCTCGAGAGTCACTGGTTTGAGTTCTGAAGACAGCGACATCGATATTTTTCTCGATTGTCGTGAGTTTCTTTTTTTATTTATGATTTATTCTATAATTTTTTATTATTTCTTTCTATTTTCTTTTTATTCCTATTTTTTTTTGTATATTTTAAAATAAGTTTTAGTTTTTTTTAATTTATTCATTTATTTTTTTGACTAATTATTATCTCGTACACGAATTTATTTTTCAAGTTCTACACACGTTTTTTTTTTCTTATTTTTATTTTGTTTTCTTTTTCAATTACTTTCATTTGTTTAATTTATTTCTAACTTTTTGCTCGAATACACGATTTTCTACCATTTCTACCATCTCGCGTCAGAGTTCCTTCGATTTTTTCTTCCTTTACTTTTTGTCATAAATTATTTTTTCCATTTTCCCTTCAAATCAAAAACTATTCTTGCCTCAATTTTTTTCTCATATATACAAAAAAAAAGTCTCATTCGATTCGCGTTTTTCTTCTAAGATTTTAAACCAAGTTGTATTTATTTTTGTATTTCCAGGCGGAATTTACGATGGAAAAGGAACGTCAGATTCGATGACGTTGTGTTTTATCAATAACGTTCACAAATGCTTGAGCAAAAATCCTGAGTGTTGGGACGTTCACGAAGTTTTAACCGAGTGTCGTTCGCCTATTTTACGTGTCTATCATAGATCAACAGGATTGGCTTGTGACATATCGTTCAACAATAGCCTCGCAGTTGGAAAAACAAAGTTCATAAAGTACGTTATTTTGATAAAACTTCCGCATTATTATGCACATATTTTTTGATATATTTGATTAAGTAAATTATATTTATTTAAAAAAAAAACCTATATATATATATATATATATATATATAACGCTAGAAAAGAAAACTTTGATAAATAATATTAAATTACAGACGGATCGTTGACGTATATCCCAAGTTTCGAAAATTGGTAATAATTTTAAAAATGTGGATGGCACATTGCGATTTAGCGGGATCGGAACGCATTGCTCACAACACTGTTTATTGGCTCATCATTTTTTATTTACAAAACGAAACGATAATGCCGAGCATCGCAACTTTGATATCGTTGAAAAATAAATCCAAAATACAAGCGGGTAAGTTAAAAAACGAAAGCGATTTGCAAATGAAAAATTCATTTTTATTATTGTGTTTTTTTTTTTTTTTTTTTTCAATAATCACAATAATAAATGAAATAAATAGAATAAAATAATAGAAACGAATGAATATTTTGAATGGATTTGTTAATTTGGAATTAAATAAAAATGATTGCAACTCGTAGGTAAAGAATTTCATTTGATACGTTTCTCTTTCGCAGGCTGTGAAATTGGAGTGTCGTATGATTTCGAATGTTGGGAACCGGACGGAGACACCAGTGTCAAAGAATTGCTACGGCGTTTTTTTACATTTTACGCAAACTTTGATTTTCGTTTGAACATCGTATGTCCATTGCTCGGTGAAGCAATTAAAAAACGCGATTTCATCTTTCCCCACAAATTACCGAAAGAAATGAATACGTACGTTAAATACGTGAAAAAATCAAAAGACGTGGAAATGTTCAGAATCGATTCGCCAATGTGCATTCAAGATCCTTTCGAATTACAGCACAATATCAGTAAAGCCGTGAAAAAATATGTTCTCAATCGGTTCCGTATTTGTTGCTTGAAAAGTTTGGACTTTATGGCATCCTTATAAGCAGACAACGAAGAAAATTCGAGTTTTTTTCTATTTGCCAAAAATTATGCTTTCTTTTAGTTTTATTTGTCAAGTAATTTTGGGAAAAAAAAAAATCATTATTTTATTCTCTTTTCTTTGCTGGTCCCAAGAATTTTTGAGAATCGCGTTTAATTTTCCCAAATTCGTCATACTGCGCTTTTTTTTTAGTACCGCTATTTTCTGAGATCACGACTTAGGCCAAAAGAAATTCTTTCCTTGAAAATTGTAATTCATGGCGCAGGTCTTCGACTCTCATAAAATTAAAAACAATTCACTTAAGTCTAACTAAGTCAACTGAGACAAAGATTAAGACTAAGTCGTATTCACTTGTCTGTTGGCAAGAAAAAAAAAAAAAAACTCAAATATAATTAAGCTCCACTGAAACTTTCGGTGGAATTTCTTCCGTTTTTCTACACGGAGAAAAATCACTTTAAAAAAAGAGTTTTTCAATTTCTCCAGATTGGAAAAAAATTGCCAACGTTTCAGTATATTTATTATCCGTTTCACCGAGAAATCTAATGTTCTGAAAAATTTGAATGGTCGATTTTTTGGCAAAAATCGAATTGTTTTAGATTTATACTTGATCTTACGTAAATATATATATATATATTTTTTTTATAATGTACAATAACTTCTTCCGTAATTCTGTGCATTTTCATAAAAACTGTTAATCACGTTTGGTGACAAAAAGATTGGTAGACTCGGTTGACACATATTTCAAGAATGATTACCGGTTCATTTTATTTATTTGCTTTATTCCGCCTAGACATAAGTTCCTACAAAGTTGAGGCTGCGATGGCTTTGACAATATTGAGGAAAAAAAAAAGTGATACCTCGCTCGCTGTTGAAATTATCAGCGAAGAAATTATAACGATCAAATCGTTGGCAACAAAAATACAAAGCCGTTCTTAGTTTTTCCCCAATATTGTTAATTTTTTTCTATTGTTTTCATTCTGTTTTTCATTTTTTTTGTTTGTTTTTTACTTTTTATTTATGCGTTATTTTTATTTTATCCTGGTTTTCCGCACGAGTGATGCGACGCCAAATAGAATATTTTTGTAAGAACCAAAATACAGGGAGAATTCGTCGTCGAACGATATATTTAAAAGGAAAATGTTAACCTGTTATTTGTACCACTAAGAGACTTAAGGAAATAAATTTGATTACTAATAATATGGTGGACTTTTCAGTATAACGTAAATAAAGGTTGGGCCATCCTGATTATGTCAGCACACAATATTCATACAGTTATATTATAGTTCGTCTCTTGTATGGATAACGTACTTGATCTTTAATTGGTTAATACGTTTTACTAGCGTGGTACTACTGCGGTACCTCTACAGTACCGACGGCGCAGGGTTCGAACCGGCATTCCGACCGGCCGTCGGTTAGCCCCCTCAAGTCAAATAAATTCATTTTTTTAAATGTAAATCATTGGTCGTCGTAGAGTGATTCGTGGTGGCGCAATTGGATCATTTAGTGAAAAACCATATTTTTTTTTTCAAAAAATTAATTATAAGATGTAGCCTAACCTGTCTTTTCAACTACAAGGGAACATGTCATAACCATTGATTTGCTCAACCATCATTTGATAAATACAAAATTCTACGAATTCATATTTTGATCAACATGCGCCGGGAAATAATCCGTATTCTATAAGCGATTCTAACGCACGAACCCTTATTTGGTTCGTCAAGAAATTCTCTACAAATTCACTGTGTTAATTTTTTTTAAACTTTATCTGGCGGCCGATTGCAGAAAAAATATTCTATGACGAAGTAGCTTTCATTATACTGACAACTTTGGTAAGCATTGCAGTAGTATGATCGATAAAATTAACATCGAAAATACCTTAAAGTATACTTCAATTTTTTTTCAATTTTATGCTGGCTATTTCATGCTATTGAAATGATTGATTTACTCACCGTTCGATGTCTTGTTCCACCTGTCAGGGACTCGTCATCCAGTCGCCACGTGTAGTAAAGCCCCTTGGATATTCCACAGTTGAAATCCATTGCACGACACTCTCACTCAATCATGTTTCACTTGTTTCTTTCCATTTAATGAAGTTGTCTTTTATAATAACGATTGTTCAATATTTATCAATGTCAATCCCACACAAATCATTCAATTGATCTCACGCATTAGTTATTTATTCACGCTCTTTTGTCTAACAAACACTCGAATTTATCACAATCCACGCACAATGAACTTTGATTTCAAAAATGTTCACACCTGACATTTGTGTTTAATCACAAAAGTAATCTTTAATCCAAAACGAATTATCCAAAAATCCAAACAATGTATAGCTTCGATTTTAATTATTACCGAAAGTGTTTCAACATTATTGGTTAGTTCCATCAAGGGCCTCGTTTTATTATGCAGAGAATAACTACGTTGACAAACAAACTGTCGCGCGGTTGAAAGAATTTCGAAATTGAATGAAAAAACAATTGAAATTGAATAGTTTTTTGTTGCATACAAAATTGAATGAATGTAGACCAATACTAAGTGACAGACAGTGTAACGACAGCTCTAACACATCTTCGTGGAGACCCGAGCATGCTCACGATAGTGCCACGCGTGCGTGCGTGCTCGCCTTTTCAATTGTTAAGCAAAAGCAAGTTCAAAAACCGTATATTGCTAAACATTGTGCATAGTTGCGTACTGGTCTCGCGCCGCTCGCTAGCTGTCCGGCGTCACAACAAACAAGTACTTGTCATGAGTCGCTAGGTATAGTACCGCGTCAAGTAACGTTCGGCACCAGGCGAGTATGTGCCATACTGGAAACAGATATACACACATACTGCTTCATGCTTAGAAAGCCAAACCTGTATGTACCGCGCTTTATGAATACCGCCGAGGCACATGACGACTTGAATGCCAGTCGGATCGCATTAACGGCATTGCTTACTTTCGGCAGCGTAGTGGGCGAACCCAGACTTGCTACAGTACGCACGGGGCGCGCGAGCGTTCGCGCGAACCTCTAAGTTATGTTAGAAAGGTCACTAGACTGTCTGTCACAAACTATCGGCCTATTCGTCCTTTTTGCGTGAACAAATTCGAACAAATCTTACGACTTACGGACGGATCAATAACTTATTCATTTGTTTGTCAACGCGATTAATAAAATTGAAAATTCTACTATACCAAAAAATTATATAAATACTATTATGAATTATTATTGCGTATTATTTATAAAAACAAAAATTTATTTCATTTACTTATTTTATTGAGTAAAATTATTCATTGTTTATTAATATTGTTTCATTGTAATTTGATTTAAAAAAATTGAAACGTAGAGTTGTATGGTAATATTTATTTATTGATGTTAAAGAAGAAATCTTCTTGTCCTATTAGATATTTCGTTCAGTTAAAGTTAGAAATATCGACGAACGAAGGAGCGTAGCATTGCACGACCGAACGACGCTCGTACTGCTCTCTCTTCGCCGGCCGGCACCCGACTACTGATTGACGCGATAAGCTCGATAGCCTTATCACGCTCTCCCGCTCACCCTACTGCCCCGCGTCCGCCCCACCAGTTGCGCTTCTCCGCTTGTCCCCTCGCGGCGCGCCGGCACGGCGAACGGTCCCCCACTATGCAGCAAGCACACTGGACTCACAGGAGCGCGTAGAATGTAAACAAACAAAGGCACATCACACAAGTTTACTTCGAGCTCTTTGGTTTTTTTTTGTAATATACTGAAAAATAAATTCATCGAACAATAATTTTCATTTCATTATTCGGCAAAAATACCCGATAGTGAAATTGTATTTAAAAGCCTAATCAGATTCCAATTATACATACAATTATAAATATAACAAATTGGATGAAGGATAAATAATGCAAATTCATTCATTTAATAAATGTGAATCAAATGAATTATATTACATGGATAGGCGTAGAAGTAGAATACACTTGTAAGGTCATTCAGATGTTTAATTGATGCTCCCATAAGACAGGAATTATCATCATGAAAATGTTACTTTAGTGTCAAAATCCGTATTGCAATTTTCTTAAGAATTTTCAACCTTCATTTAGAATATTTCTTAAGGTTTTTTTAAAATACTTTCTTTCTTGCAATATCAATGTTTGCCATGTCAATATTCGTAAAAATTTGAAATCGTTCAAAAGAGCAATAAAAACCCCTTTACTATACGATTAGATGGCTATCGTCAGCCAAATAATAATGTTTTTTTTTTTTTTTCAATTATCATTCTACAAGGTTTTTCACTCGGTAATATTATTCAATTTTTGCTGAGAGCTAGGACCAGCAATAAATAATGTATTTTGTCAAAACTCCGAATTAAACATGACATTATAATAATTATAATCAATTTTTTTTTAAATTTGAAATCCCTCATCGGTTTTTCTATCACGAATGAAAAATATATTATTTCGAATTACCACAGTATCTTGTATCTGATGGTTATCTGGGTATCTGGGTTGTGATCGGTCAAACGGTTTCTCAAAATGGTTGCTTTGATACCATCAGACGGTTATTCGTCAAAATGATTGGCTGACGGTAATACAGAAAGTGCAAACTTTATCCCTCAAATTTTGATTTATTAACTCAGGTGGTAATTTCCAAAAAATATTCTGCCATGAAAAGTTTTCATATTTAGCCTAAATATTGTTTGGGGTATTCAGGACTGGTCAAATTTCAACTACATTGACTATCTCGTTACTGAGATATTACTTTTTGAAAAGAGCATTATTAACACGCGTTCTATGGCACGTACCTTACAATACATCACGTTTCTGTAAATATAAAAAAAAAGAACGGCGAGACAGAAAATGATATGAAACTGTAGAATGATAAACAAGAATAGTACGATTAGTGAATAGAAAAAAAAATATATTCGGATCGAAGGGCTAATAATCATAAATAGGGTCTAAGCGCTGACGTCCAAAATGGTCAAGTAATTGAGGAATGGTCAATAAAACTGAGGATAAAACTGACCTGAGGGACCCTTTTTGCCCAAACCGTTGGGCCGGCAAGGCCACGCCTGTAAGTTGCCGGGTTTAGGTATTTTGAAGTGAGAATAACGAAATAAAGGAAGAGTATGGTCATTCATTTTCCCTCGAAAACTATCCTGCCATGTTCCCAATACGCTTTAGAAAAGTTTTAAGCCGACCGGTTGGCGATTAGGTTTTGCCAGCTGTAAATATAATATAAAATAAAAAATAATAATTTGAAGGTATACGTAAAATTTCCGGCTTCTTTGCTGCGACGACTTGATTTATTCCGTAGTCAGAAAAAAAGCGACCAAAAAATATCGAAGAAATTATTGAAAGTGTTGCGTTTCGTACAAAAACGACGCAAACAAGCTGAGAGACACGTAAAAAGGCGCATGCATGGGAAACCGTCGCGAGACGAGTGCGTCGGTGCTATAGTCCAGCGTGTCATTTTGTCTTCGATAAACAGACAAGAGAGCAGCTTTTGGCACTCTTGTCGCACTTGTTGAACGAATGGCGGAGCTATCTCCAGGGGGGTTGATTTCGAAAATCGAATAAAAAAAAAGATCACCGTGCACCAGTGAATTTACCGGGCAACTGGTAAAAAAAAGTCGAAATAGTCGATATTGCGGGGTTGACTCTGAGGCAAAAATTATACACCACTGTTAGATTCGAATACGACACCGCATACCCCTCAACGACCACCAAACTTTAACGAAGTCGACATGGAAGGGGGAACCTTAGTAGAGGTTCGGAAAAGCGCTGTAAACGCTAGAGCATCAAGGCCGGCCCGAGTTCTCACAGTTGATATTTTCAGGATTTTCCCGTCTCTAAGGCCATTAAGCCTGCTACGGTCGCGCGGGTCGCACGAGTCTCACTTCGCGCGCTCATGAATGGCAAAATCACGGAATCTGTGGGATGTTGTGTTATGTGGAGTGTTCGGATAGTTACTAGACGTGCAGAAAATTAACTTAAACACCCGCGTAAACAAGCGAAATACGATTTCGATAAATCACAAGGTTTTTTTAACCCTTTTTCCGAACGAATACTTTTTTTAATTTAAAAAAAAAAAAATAAGAACACGCTAAAAATCGGGAAACAATTGATTTGGATAGATTAATAATAAACAAAATAAAGGATCAACGAAAGTCGCGGCCATTCGCACCAGTTAACGTAAGTTCTATTTTTTTATTCTGTAAAAAAATCGAACCATTTTCAGCCATTGTTCGAGTCTCTGTTTGAACTTAGACATTCTTTTATTTAGATTTGTGCAAATCTTTCAAAAATTTAAAAATTTTATAATCGAAATTAATTATATAAAAATGATTTTCTTGTATTAAAATTTCGTTTTCAAATAAGTAGAATTATTATCATTCATTCGTTGTCAATGAAATTTGTATTTTCAAGACCCAATTGGAATTTATTCATATAATAAGATACGATTAAGTTGAATTTGCTTTAAATCATAACTTTGAATTTATTTAAAACTTTAATTCGATAGATAATGGAACTGAATTAAATGGTAATTACGTTTAATGAATATCGGATTTACGAAAAACAGAATTTCGATTCCCGTTCAGATGAGGTTTTTTAAATAAACTTCCAAATTATCTTTTGTATAACTATTGTACGACATGTGCTACGTGTTTTGACTGTCCAAAAAATAAGAAATAACTATAACAACATCACTGTTTGTATGTATTTGAGGCCCGGCCCGCAAAGGAGTCAAGAAATAATGGAAAAATCGAATTTTGATCAATGAATCAACAATTAATCAGTTTACAAGTAGTTATTTATAAAAACACCCATCAGTTTTGTCATCCAATTATTTTTCACAGAATTACAATTTTTTAATCAATACAAATCTATAAAGAACTGTATTTTTGACAAAAAAAAATAATGAATGTAACAAAACTCTTGCTTGTATGTGTAAGTAATACTTTGAGAAATATGGAAAATAAGCTGCGACTAGTATCAACGAAACATTGGGCAGTTTGATGATTTTTTTTTTAAACAAGTTCAGTTTTTAAAGAAACCAGACGTAATGTGTTGTTCTTTTATTTTAAGAGGATTCAATCATCAGGATTATTTTTTTTTTTAAGATTGAGAATTTGAGAAGAAAGAATTATTGTTGTGAAAAATATTTTTTTTTCCTCGCTCAACCAAGGGAGCCGTTTAATGAAAGTCTGTCTCCGCAAAAAACTTAGATTTCATGTTGTTCTTAATATTTTTCTCATTTAAAAAAAGCAGTGAGCCATGATCATAAGACCTGAGGAAAAGATTTTCGTTTTAAAAGTTAGTACATAAAGAATTCTGATAATAACCCAATCGATCGATCGACAATAACGATTGTATTGTCTGTCTACAAGTATCTATCGTAGCTCAATGCATTTTTTTGTGTCTGGACAAAATCTAACATACTTTGCTTAAAAAATCACTTAATTTTTTATAATAAGTTTTTCTTTGTGTCAAAAATCAATCCTTTCATAATCCACAGAGTACAGCGAACTTTATATTGTTTTGGGCATTTGTTAAAAAACGAATCTCTTCTCAAAACATTCGGTTAAAATGCACTATGGCGTTTTACTTGAAAAAAAATTATACACGTCTGTCAAAATTTATGTTTTATATATTGGAAACTTACAGTTAACGCACCCCTTACTTTTGAGGAAGCAGAAACATTTAGCGCCTGTATTACAAAAGTAGAAAAAGCCTCGATAGTTTAAAAATTTTATAGTCGTTGCCCATTGAACATAAATGAAACTTTTTCCAGCTTTTCTTTTAAGTCTAGAAGTTTGAAACTTTTTTATATTAGTTCAATTGTTCTTCTCACCATGATTATGACAAAATAATAATCAAATTATTTCCCCACTAGATAAAGAGAAGAAAATGGACAAAGTCGATAAAAAGATACTTAACGAAAATGGGATATTTTACGACGACGTACAAAAAAAATACATCTGTCTACTGTGTCAAACATCAGGACCAATCATATTGAATCCAGGACATTTCAAGTTGGACAAACACGTAGCCAGGCTGCGAAGTTTCAACAATGTCTTCATCATAATTGAAAAAAAGCCATTTTGCAAATTGTGCACTGTGGAAATCAAGTGGTACAATGTTGAGGATCATGCAATTTTTCACGAAATAGTACCATTTTGGTGTCCACCTGATAAAAACCGAAGTTTTTATAGTAATTATCTGATGCGCGTGAAAAAGACGTATTATTGTCACTTGTGCGACAAGGTGTTAGAACATTGGTCCATGGCTTGGAACCATTTGGAGGATGGGCGACATTTGAAGTTGCGAATTAAAGTTGAAGCGGACGACGCTGATGAACCGCCAAAGCATATGTACAACCAATGGATCACCGATGGAATGACTCCTGGTTCAAAAACTCAAATTGAATGTCGAGTGTGCGAAGTAAAACTGGACTTCAGCGAAGCGGAAGAACACACACAGTCTCTCACTCATAAGGAACACAAGTTAAAGTACTGCAAGAAAATTCTAGAGCGTGCCAAAGTAGAAAAATTAAATGAAACTCCAAAGCAGCCACAAAAAGCCGAGCAGAGCATCACACAAATTCCTCGCGAATTTCCGAAACGTGCGATGATCTGTAATTTCACTATTGAACCGGACACCGCAACGACTGAGCAAGTAAAATCGAGTAGTGAGAGTCAACCGAACAATAGTATTTCCTTGAACAGCTCGAGAATGGATTTGAAGCCTCCAATGGAACAAGAAATGTTGCGTACGGTTAATAACAGACGATCAGACTTTGAATTTGTCGTGACCCGTTGTAATTGGGTACTGGAGACTTCGCATCCGCTGTTCAAAAAAATATTCTCTTCAAGAAATTGTAGGAAATTGGATGTAGAATGGCCGGTGCAATCATTATACTGTTTGCTTTGTGCTAAAAATATCTTCTATGGCGAGACTTTAAAACATCATGTATCCAGCGAAAACCATGTGAACGCGTTTAAAAAATATGGCCCCGACTGCATCACCATGACCCAAACTACAAAATATTATTGCATGTGCTGCGACGAATCAAATACAGACTTAGGTAAACTCTACGAACATTTAATATCCGATTGTCACATTCAATTGGTTAGTGAATTAAATCGACGAAAAAATGACCAATTGGTCGTTGACCAACCGCAAGATAAATCAAGTGAAACGGAAACTAACGATGCTGGCAACTCGCAGCAATTCTGCAAAGACCTCGAGTTATTATCGATCAATCCGGTATCATCACCAAAAAATAGTTCTTGCGATAACGAAGGACTGAACCATGAGATTTCGAAAAACATACTTCAAACCAATGCCGAACAGTCGCTGAGATCGGAAGACAAAAAAACAGACGAGAATTTTCAACTTTTTGTCAAGCACTCGAATTGGGTGGTTGACTATGAGCATCCATTGTATCAAGTCCAAATGATAGATTGTGAAGACTTATTGCTCGATTACCCTGATAAAACTTACTGCGTCATCTGTCGCCTCCATTTTGACAGCCCCGAGGATTCAAAAGAACATATTGTCAGTATCGAACACGAGGACATCTGTAAACAATATGGTTGTGATTACATCGAAATGACCCCAGAATCGAATTATCATTGCACGTGTTGCAAATCTACTTTAAAAAACTTTAAAGAGATGTATATGCATTTGATGACAACCGAACACACAAGAAGAATTTGCGAAAACAATGGAATCGAAGGTGAACAATCGATTGTTGTTGAACTTGCAGAAAATCATTCGAATGAGACACGATCGAACGATTGGTTGTATCAGCCTACTCTCTCGAATTGGCTTCATGACGATCTTATGTGGATGATTGAATCCTGTAATCGAAATGTAAATAAACTGTCACTCAAAAATCTCGATCCAAATTCAGCCAAAAATGCGTATGAGCAATTTTTTACATGCCGTTTATGTTCTACGGGTCGACTCGACGACATCGACATGAGAAACCATGTTTCTGGTGAACGACATAAAAAATTGACAGAATTTTATGGATGCAGTTTGGTCAAGATCATACCGAATTCGCGATATCTTTGTACGTGTTGCATGCGTCAAAAAAAGTCCATTCGTACAATGTGCAACCATGTAACAAGCGCAATACACACTGAAAAATTCCGTAGGGGAAGTTACAACTTGCTAAATAACGTGATAGATCAGAAAAAACAAAAGTCATCTGTCGTGGTTGATGCGAAGAATAAAGTGGACAAAAAGCCAAATTTTTTCGTTAGGGATTTAGATTGGGTGATTGACAGCGTTCATGCCTTGTTTCCAAATCGAACTATCAAAGAGCCGCATCAAGAACTGGTCAGTAACGTAGAAACCGATCTGTACCATTGCCTCGTATGTTTTCACGACCTTCCCGGCGCGGAGATCACCCGAAGTCATATTTTGGGTGAAAAGCACCGAAACTCTATGAAACAATATGGATGCCATTTGATTCAAGTTGCCCCGAACCTCAACTATCGTTGCAATTGTTGTAACGAAGAAAAAGCCACTTTCCTCGATATCCACAAACATTTAGTGAGCACTGAACACGCTCAAATGGTCAGCTTCTATAATGCTAAAATAGCCGAACAATCAACAGGTGTTGTTGCAAAAAATAAAGAGTTTGAAGTCAATCCGAAGGATAATCGGGTTTGCCCGGAATTGCTGCAGAGTGGCTCATTTTCATTCAATTTTCCAGCACCCCAAGAAAATTCAACATCGAACCGAGAACTGCAACCTCCGGATAATAATTTGCCCGGCACTAGCGGATCGAACGATTCTCAAAATCTTCCTCAAATTAATGCCGCATCTTCGACGAGGCGACGGGTTGTTGCGAAAAAGAGCGATAACTCAACACTTCATGACGAAGATTTGAAGTGGGTGGTTGGCAGCTCTCATGAGCTGTATAAAAAACTAGAGTCCGAGATTGTCCGTCCGCAATATATCAGACATGTGCAGAATCAATTGTTCTACTGTATCATTTGTTTTGCTCATTTTTGTGGCATCGGAAGCGTTAAATATCATATTGTTGATAAACAGCACACAGTTTCGATGATACAATATGGATGTTATTTCATCGAATTCAACCGAGAATCGAAGTACACGTGCATTTGTTGTAATCGGCAGAAAAATAATTTTTGCAACATATACAGACATATATTAAGCGAAGGACACATGGACCGGCTTCGTAGAATTAATCCAAAAACTCAAGAATTATCTGTGATAGATTTTATGGGAAAAAAAGTCAGTTATTCGAATTTAAATGACGATGAATCTTTATTAACGTTCTTATGGATGAGAAGCCAAAAAAATTGTATATGCTTCATTTGCAAAGACAGACCAATATCAATAAAGAGAAAAAAAGCAGATAAGCACATAAATTCTTTGCAGCACAAGTTTTCGATGATGAGATATGGCTGTGACAATATTATGATCAGAAAAAACGATAAAATTTATTGTATCTGTTGCAATTACCAAATATCGGATCTCGAGGATGTTGCTGCCCATGTAAGGGACGGGGGACATATGAGCTCGTTGTTCAAGGTCAATTCAAAGCCGAAGCGATTTAATGTGGTCAAACCAAAGCCGAAGCGGGTTAATGTGGTCAAAAATATAAAACCGAAAATACTCATCTACGACAATCCTCAGCAGATTGTCGAGTCTTTGAATCGAGATAAAAATTTAAGCAAATATTCAGAAAACTTTAGAAAACATATTGAAATATTTAATACTATTTATCGCCAATTGGCCAAAAAGAAAGAACCAATGTCGAGCTCTATGATTCTCACAATGGTCGAGGAAGTGATCCGACTGTCGTGTCAGATGGAATTAAATGATGAGTGCTCAGAGTCTGATGAAAGTAGCTCCAATTCGCACAATCGCCAGGCCAAGAGAAATCGCCGTTCATCGAAGGATTGTATACCTTGTGAATTTTGTCTCGAAGTGGTTGATAACTATACCAACCTCCACAGTCACATGGCTAAACATTACAGTGAAGAAATCATTTCTATCGAACGTTGTCGAGCACGGAATGGGTTTGTGAACGAGAATGAGATAGAAAGTCTAAGAGATTCGTTCGAAAGCACTAATGAAGAAAATTTCGATTGCCCGAATGAATTAACCGATCCTCCAAGTGACCGATCGGTAGATCATAACACCGATTCTCCAACTTCCTCATCGCCAAAGGAGTTTGCAGATTTCCTGAAATTTGATTTCTCGTCATCGGGATCAGATAGGAAACTCGAGGGTTGTGAAAATGAAGAGAATGATGAGATATCAGAATCGGATCGGGAGCAACGTTTAGAGAATGCGATGGAAACTTCGGGTTCAACGAATCGAATAGATCTGACGAACATTTTTAAAAAGACGAATTGTGATAATGATGTTATTTACGAATTGCAAGACAAGTTGAACGATCTAAAAATGGGATTGAGAATGACATCGATAGCCAACAATGAAAAGATATATTGTTTGGTATGTCGTGGGCCGGTGTCAAATATGCTGGAGGATCGTTACACTCATTTGTGGAGTCTCGATCATTGCAATTATTTGGATGTCATGGAAAGCGATGCTGCAGAATACGCCGATCTTACAAATCAATTTAGCGATCTTGATCTCGCGCACGAATACATGGAGGAAATCAGTGATGATACAGTTCGGTGTTACGTATGTAAAGAGGACGTCAAGAATGACAATGAAGTGTTGGGAGATCATATTCACGAGGATAAACACGAGCGTGTTTGTTCCCTTGCGCGGGAAAACGCATCAACACTTTTCGAGATGATGAAAAGCTCGTTAAAATGCGATTATTATTCGATCGAGCGTTATTCGTGCTTCGTGTGTAGCATCGTAACGGAATCAGAAATTTCCTTTGTCACACACTTGAACAGTGAAGAACACTCGAAAAAATTGCTTGAAGAGGAAAACATCAAACGAAAAATGCTGCTCGATTGTTGTCACAGCTGTGCGCTCCTCTGGTACGGTTATCGATCCTCTCACTTTCATCACGTCAACGAAGTAGTCCACAAGTGGCTATTGAACAATCGATCTCACTTTATACCTGATTTGCCTAAATTTGCTCAAACGCTTCTTGAGGACCCCGAGAACTACACCGATCAAACAATTCGTCAATTCGATGAAATAAGAGCTCAAGAAATCTCTAAAGAAAATACTCTCGTCAATGATCTTCAAGCAATCGTAAAACCAAAATTCCCACTTGCCACAGTTTACACTTTTGGCTCCAGAGCCATCGGCTTGAACAATGAAGACAACAACATCGCTATTTTTCTCGATTGTCGTAAGTTCCTATTAATTTTTTTTTTTTTCTATTTCCCTCTTTATCCTATTTTCGTACATCATATTTTTATTGTTTTTTATGCAAACACCATTTTTTTCTAATTTCTTACAACACGCTTCTTTTTTTTTTAATTTATTCCTTATTTTGTGCTTCCTGCACTGTAACTATTTTTTTTTACATTACTGACGATGAGACACGATTTTGCCCATTTCATCTACGATTTATTTGATTTCTTCAATTATTTTCTATTTTTCTATTTCTACTCTCTCAACAATTGTTTTTTTTTTTTCACCTTTTTTACATAACATAGACAATAAATACGATTGACGTTTCCCTTTTACGATTTTAATCCCAATTGTATTTATTTCCGTGTGTGCAGGCAATTTTTACGATGGAGAAGGAATGTCAGATTCGATAATGTTGCATTTCATTGATAACGTTTATGAATGCTTGAGTAAAAATGCTGAATGTTGGGACGTTCTCGAAGTCTCAACTAACTGTCGTACACCTATTATACGTGCCGAACATAAACCAACAGGATTAGCTTGCGACATATCGTTGAACAATGGCC
This sequence comes from Campoletis raptor, assembly GCA_948107755.1. Lineage (NCBI taxonomy): Eukaryota > Metazoa > Arthropoda > Insecta > Hymenoptera > Ichneumonidae > Campoletis > Campoletis raptor. The sequence goes on along the minus strand of OX403630.1, from coordinate 6,797,443 downwards.
TCGCAGTGGAAAAATCCAAGTTGATAGGGTACGTGATTTTTATTAAAATTTAAAAAATTTCCGGTTTCAGTGTTTCTTAACGGGGTTGAAGCGCCATAATGATAATAGTATATACAAAATGAAGGCAAAATCATGAGATACAATTTTTCCAAGATAATGTGTAAAAAATTTGAGAAGATTTCACCGTCTAATTATCGAGTTATTGAATGTTCAAAATCGCAACTTTGACACAAGGTCTTATGAGAAGTTACGAAAAAAGACGATTTTTCACAACAAATAACTTGATTTCTAGACGGTAAAATTTTCTCAAATTTTACCAACAGTTGGGTATTATTGTTATAAGAAGCTTGATAAGAATTTTAAACAATTAAACTTGGAATTCGCCTAAAGCTCCAACCTCCTTAAATAACTACAATGAGTCATTCAGAAATAAGATTAATTTGGAAAACGTATAGTTTGTTAAAAAAAATGTCATAAATTAATTTTTCAGGAGTATCGCAGACGCTTACCCCACTTTTCGAAAATTGGTCGTAATTCTGAAAACGTGGGTGTTGCATTGTGATTTGGCGGGACCTGAACGTATCACTGAAACCAGTCTTCACTGGCTCGTCATTTTTTATTTGCAAAGCGAGTTGATATTACCGAGTATCAAAACTTTAATATCAACGAAAAATGAATCTAAAATAATTGCCGGTAAGTAAACATACTGATTTCTGCATTAGTACGTTTATTTTTTATTTTATTTTACTCATCATTATGATAGTTGTATAAACGAAAATGAAATAATTACAATAATCAAATAATTCAAACTCAATAACTTTAAACATGTTGATTAGTTGAAAGAAAGATTTATAGTCGTGCAAAAAAATGTTAAAAGTCGTGGTTCAAGTATTGTATTAAATTTACTATTTTTTTTTCCCAGGTTGTAAGGTTGGTGCTTCCTACGATTTCGAAAATTGGAAACCGGACGAAGGATCAAGCGTGAAAAATTTACTTCAGGGTTTTTTCACATTTTACGCCAAATTCGATTTTCGTTTTGACGTTGTGTGTCCGTTGCTCGGGTACCCAATAAAAAAACTCGATTTCGCCCATCCTGGAAATTTGCCTAAAGAAATGGACACGTACGTGAGGTACGAAAAAAAATCTGACAACGCTAACATGATCGAAAATGATTCGCCAATGTGTATACAAGATCCTATCGATCTGTTACATGATTTCTCTAAAGACGTCAAGAAAGATGTTCTTAATCAATTTGTTATTTGTTGCTTCAAAAGTTCGGAAATCATGGCGTCTTTAAATGGAAATCAAGAAAATTGAAGTATTCTGAATAATAATATGAGCACAAATCGCAAGAAAAGTAATAATTCTGATGACGACGTAACCTCGCACATTAATGTATTAGTGCCATTAATACTTCTAGCAATTTTATTAGTAATGACATTATTGATTTTCCTAATAATCTTACAAGTGATTTCGTTAGTGATTCCATTATAATATCTAAGTACTGTTGAAGTTGGCCTTCAATTAAGATATTATAAATAAATAAATGTAAAAATTGTGAATCAAACCCTCCAACGAAGAGGAGGGGAGGGGAGGAAAGTTCTCTCAACACGATTCCGATGAAAAATGTACAGACACAACGATGTAAAAAAAGCAGGGATTAAAGTGTAAATTGTATTTATTTGAATTACTTCCTTTGTATATAATTGTTTTGAGGAACAGTTTGCACTTGTCTTTTTTAAAAAATTAAAAAATTTTTTAATTTAAAAATTAAAAATTTGACATGAAAGTTATATTTTTCTTAAAATATCAACTTGTGACCCACTTGTTTTACCCACGACTGATGTATCACCTGAGTAACTCATTTCAAGTAATGATAATAAAAAAAGTTCATCTTTATTTGAAACTGAAACTTTATGTGAAACTGTTTTTTTTTGTGTTCCTGATAATGATAACAAACTAGAACTTAGTTACAACAACTCTTATCCTTTGTGTCTGCTGAATTTTTCCTATAGTTCCTCTTAGCTCTTATGTGAATGAGATTCGCGGAAAATCGAACTTATATATAGGATCATGAATAAAATGAACAACAATATAGCTAGCCCGTCACAGTGTCCTTGATAAAAAACAATACAAATATTGTCGACATTACGTGATCATTTATATAATTCTTGCATTGATATCATCGGATGGCTATTTCATCGAATTACTAACTGACGGTAATCTGGATAATTGTGCAAATTTCGTGGTTTGAGTATTCAAATTAATGTAAATATTAAAAAAAATTCTTCCATTTTTGTTTCCAAACCTTGTTTGTTAAAAAAGGTAAAACGATGCGAAAATTGCTAAACAATAAAGTCAAACGCGTGATTGTACGATCAGTTAGTCAGCATTTCGACCTCATTTAAAACCCGAAAATTTAAAATATTTTTGTGAATTAAATTTTGTACGGTTTAAATACAATCAAACATAGAAATCTGTGATAAAAATAAAAAGGTAATACGACGTAAAAAAAAATTAACATTGTTGTTTCTATTTTTTTTCCATAAATGCATATTGAATTAAAAAAAAAAATGACAGTAAATATGACGCAATTTATGTACATTGGTGGGAGAAAAAACAAAAAATTATCAAGATTCGTGCGGTTGTGCCAGGTCGTGCGAATTTTGGAGGTCCGCGCGAGAATTGCCGGCGCTGCCATGCGCTGAATCGCGTTTCCCCGATGCGGCAAAATCCACCGCAATGCTTTTTAACGGTTGACGAAAAAAATTAATATGCAGTTTTAATCGGATTTTTCGCGCGAATTATTCGCAATTACGCGAATATTTGTGGCTGACGTTCAAACAAAATCTTTCCATCATGATGGTAAGTTTCCTTGTTTTTGTTTTCTTACATTCAGTAACTTAGCTCATGAGGATTTTTGTCACGTAACCTCAAAGAACAACCGAATCTTTTGCAAATTTTTCATACAATATCGAAAAAAATCTTAAGAAATAGCGTACAATATTCGGAATATTCTCCCATAAAATTTTTCAATTTTCTTAATAATTCCATATTGACGCTTGACACTTTTTTAAAAAACCAACGCAACAAATCAAAAATACGATGTTAAAAATACGTATTTGTCAACCGATGTTTACAAACGGTTGTCAATAAATTTTCAATGATTATTTCGAACGATTGATGGACATTTTCGTTTTCTCCTGATTTTTTGGAAAGTTCTGTCTTTTGATGAATATTGATGTTCTGAAATTTTAAACACTTACGATAAAGCACAAAAAATATTGTACAATAATTTTGAAGCTCTTTGTTCGGTACATTCCCTTTCAAACTTTTTTTTATTCACTATCAAATACAATATTTAATAATTAATCAAATTTGATTATATTTTCATTTCTTTCATGAAATTAGGTTAAAAATCTGAGATTAGGTACGAATAAGATTAGATTTGAGAAGACTTCATAAGATTAGATTAAAAATTAATCACTGCTGGCTAAACTTGATGCAAAACCTTCTTGAAATTTTTGAATAAATTCATTTTTATCCAAAGTTGAAAAATAATGACAAAATGAGTTTTAATGAAATGAAAATATAAGCAAAATGAAGAAAAACTATGAAATTTATTAAAACAGTACAATATAAATTTTAATAAGTTTTAAAAAATCTTTCGATAATTTCTTTGAAGTTACTAAAAATTGTAAATATTTCATTTTAGAGGGACGGATTGAGATTTCGTCAGAATCTTTCAAGACGCCTGTCGGAGAATACTTTTTATAATTACAAAAATACTTCAAAGAAGAAGTATGGATTGTCCAATGGCACACAGCATTTGTTATTTGTGCTGACATTTTTTTTGTCCGTATCCCTCATCGTAATTGTTCTGGAAAAAAATTTGCCGGAGGGTAAAACGATAGAGAACGAGGGAATTTATCCAGGAAATTTCATTGCCGAAAGGGCACGCAATCACGTGATAAACTTGACGTCTATCGGCCCAAGAATAACTGGAAGTTATGAGAACGAAGTTTTAGCTGTGAAATTTTTGGTCAAAGTCATTGACCAGATAGTTAAAGATGCGAGCAAAAATCACAAGATTCAGGTCGATGTTACTAAACACAGTGGAGCTTTTCCTCTCACATTTCTTGATGGAATGACTAACGTTTACCGGAACGTTCAAAACGTAATCGTCAAGCTTGGACCTCACCATGACTCGAAAAACAGTTTACTCCTCAATTGCCATTTTGATACCTTCGTTGAAAGCCCTGGTGTGAACCTTTTTCTCCAATTTACCACTAAAAATTATCTATTTTCTTTGCAAATCTTATTCCTTTTTCTTTTTCGAGAGAAAAAGAGGAAAGAAAGAGTTTTTAAATACGAAAGAGTGTTTAAATACAATAATCAAGAAAGCAAAAGTATTTATAAATCAAAGTAATGGATTTTTGCTTGAGGAAACAGTTGTTTTTATCCGAATGTAAAAATAAAGAATTCGGCAGGTGGATCGGACGATGGGGCAGGATGTGCTGTAATGCTCGAAATTCTGCGAGTCATGGCTCGCAGTCCAAAATACCTCAAACACAATATTATTTTTCTTTTCAATGGAGCAGAAGAAAATTTGTTACAGGTATTCAAACATGAATAGATAAATATTTTATAAGAATTATGTATTATTATGTTGAAAGATAGCAAATCTCTCGATAGAATATTCTATTGAAGGCTCTGTTCTTAAGTTATAAGGAACAAAATATCAAAATAAAATATTGCTATATATTGGGATTGGCTAATAGTAAGGAAAGTGATGAATAACTAAAACTTGTATTCTACAAATTCATTGTAGGCATCTCATGGTTTTATAACACAACACCCATGGGCGAAGGAAATACAAGCTTTTATAAATATCGAGGCTTGTGGGGCTGGAGGACGAGAACTATTGTTCCAGGCCGGTCCGGAGAATGCTTGGATTATCGAGGTAAAATAAAAATAGAATCGAAAATGAATTTCGCTATAAAAACCGCCAACATCGCTCTCAAAAAAAAAAAAAAAACAAATAGTATAATAATCGTAAAGTATTTAACGATTTTTTGAATGAAAAAAATTTAATGAAATTCGATATACTGATATTTTTTCGTTTCTAGGTGTACTCTCAAGCTGTCCCGTATCCTTATGCTTCGTCATTGGCTCAGGAAATATTTCAGAGCGGCATTGTCCCGGGAGATACAGATTTCCGAATATTCCGTGATTTTGGAAAAGTTTCTGGTAATTTTAATTTACTAAAATAATTTTTGAATTCTAAAATGGATTTTTATCGAATTAAAACCAACAGGTGTGGATTTCGCTTGGTCGACAAACGGTTACGTTTATCATACGAAATTCGACACAGTGAGTCAGATTCCCCTGGGTTCGTTGCAACGGACGGGAGACAATATATTGGCACTCGCTCGGGGTATAACTTCCGGTTACTATTTGAGCGAGTCTTACCACGAGGATAGCGATGGCAGTCTCGTTTTTTTCGATTTTCTCGGAGCCTTCGTTATTCGCTGGCCTCAATATATTGCCGCCATTGTTAACGTAGCAAGCCTTTTTTTTGGACTCTATTCTATTTATTTGAACATGGACAGCGCTCGAAGAGGTCAGAATCCACTTTTTTTTATCTTTATTCATTGATTAATTGAATTAAATTAAAATATCAATAATATTTTATCGACTTATTGGTTTAAAAAACACACATCTTCGTTGATATGAATCAAAATATAAAAGTCGATATCGAGGAACAAGTTTAAAAAGTTTTTGATGCTGTTGCTATTGATGATAAAACCATTGTGAAATCATTTTTTTGTTTGTATTTTTTTTTTTCTATCAACATTTATGAGTAATTGTGATTTTTTAAATGTTTTTCTTATGGATTGTTTAAATGTTGTGCTTGTCCTTTGTATTCTTCAAGATTTAAAATCGTAATTAGGACTTTTAATAACCATTTTCAGAAGTAAAAAGTTCAACGTATGTTAAGCAAATATTGATATGCTCCTGTGCGGTAATCGGTTCGTGGCTAATCTCGATGGTATCAGTGACATTTATTGCTCTCGTATTGACGAAACTTGGAAAAGTCATGAGTTGGTACGCCAGACCTCCGTGGCTTTTTTTCCTCTACATTTGCCCAACCGTTGCCACCTCCATGATACTTTTTTTGTACATGGGTGGTCGCCAAAAACAGGTCGGTGTTATTGAGACTTAATTTTTAAAAAATTACTATGCTTGAAATCAAGTTTTTCATTCATTTGAAAGACTGCGATAAACTAAGTTTTCTCTTTAGTGAATTGAATTCATAAATTTCCCAATGCATTTGAAAAAAAAAAATGTCTAAAAACCAAAATAGACGTTTTCGATACTTATCCAATATTTTAGCCTATGTTTCATTTAAATCGAATTATGTTCAAAACTTTTTAACACGTTTATTTTAAAAAGAAAACGTTCTTTTTCATAATTCTTTGATTTGCATGCGAAAAACATTTTAAAAAGTTAACAAAAAGTTTTATTTTTAGGACATAAGCTCGCCTTGGATTTTGTACCAACTTTATTGCGACGCTTACAGCGTAATTTGGATGTTTATATTGTTTTTGTGTATTTTGTTCGAAATACGCTCAGGATTTATTCCCCTACATTGGGTTATATTTCCGGCCGTTGGAAATATTGTGCGACACAATTTCTTCGAGAAATGGAGAGGTACGAAAAGTTCATTTTAAAAAGATTCCACTGTATTAATGGACAAAGTACAGTCATTTGGAATATTTTGTATTTAAAAAAAATCAATAAAAACCGTATTTTTCATTATTGTTGAAATATAATGAAATTTTTACAGACTGGAAATGGCTGTGCTTTCACGTTGGAATACTGAGCTTGCCCTACATACAATCGTTTTATTTGGCGATCGGAGCACTTTATTTATTCATACCGATCATGGGCCGTTCGGGGGCGAGCATTAATTCTGAAGTCGTTATAGCGAATATGCTGTCTCTGTTATTTTGTCTATTACTCAGTTTTACCGTAAGTAACAAAAAAACAACGATTTACAAAACATTTATATTAAAACAATTGCAAATGTTGTGCCCAAAAGATGCAAAAATTGTCATTATTTCGCGCAAGTACAGAAAGAAAACTAATGAAACTAATGGAATGGAATACTTTGAATGTATTGAAATCCAATGAAAAAAAACAAAGTCTAAGATCACAACGAAATAAATGTAGAAAAATATTGATAAATTGGTGACAAGTCGTAATTTTGATGAATAATTTTTGTTTTTTTTTACGTTAATTTGCAGCTACCACTAGTCCTTTTAATAAAAAATGCCGGGAGAGTCCTCAGCGTGATGATCGGAATGTTTTTGATTTCGATCGGAGTTCTCATTTTGACGCCCTTGGGGTTTCCCTACAGCGGTGATGTCATGTCCCCGGCACCGCAGCGTTTCATGATTGCAGTGAGCGAACCTAACTTTTAAAATTTTCTATCATCGTTAATTCTTTATAATCAAGCAAGTGATTATCAAAATTTTTAAAGTTTTCTACAGTATCCTCTGCGGACAAAAATGAATAAAGATCACTATCATTCGTAAATTTCTCAAGGTTCCAGGTTGAAAATAATTGTACCCTTAAACATTTTCTAAAGAGTTGTCTGCATCTGGAAATTTACATATTTTTCAAAACTAAAAAATCTAAGAATGCGTATGAATTTTTTAATCGAAAGTTGAGTGGATGAAAAATCTCAAAAAATCGAACAATTCGAAAAGCGAGTTAAATTTTCTCATAATAGCACACCCAGCGACATTATTGGAATGCTGACGGAAGCACAAATTATTCTGGTAGCGGTTATTGGATCGTGGATTTAGACATGAACAGTCCGCACAGTGTCGAGGCAATGGTACCTGAAGTGGGCGCTGCAACACCAACCATTAAAGACTGTCAAGAACGATTGTATTGCGGTCTGCCATATTTAATGCCGGTTACGACTTTTCTCTGGTTAGATATTTGTCATTATTACTTATCATTTTAAATCATAAATTAAAAAACTCTTAAATAATGACAAACGGAGTATTTAAAAAAAAGCACAATTAATAACCGATTTTTGTGTTTAATTTCGATTAATTTCCAGTTTATTTTATTTTTATTTTTCAGGAAAACTAGTTGGATTCCCGGACCTCCACCCTTAATAAAAATTCCCACGAAGCTTGACCTGACTTCGAAACACAGCCTGCGAAACATCGTCTCTTTCACGTTCAATGTTACCGGTACGTTATATTAAAAATAAAATAAAATGCTTTTATATTTTTAATTACACTGATTGGCAACGAAATCTACTCAAAGAATTGGATTTTCAATTTTCTAAATATTGGATTTTCTATTTTTCTTAGGTCCTGATCACATAGGCATTATTCTGTCACCTTACAAGGGAGTTCGATTGCAACAATGGACGATCATGGATGGTAAACCGTTGCGTGGTCCAGCCTGGAATGGGAGAGAAGTTTACTTCGTTTTTTATTCGTGCGCCGCTGATTGTGTTCCCTATGAGTTCAAGGTGTCTCTCATCGTAAGTTTACTACATTTATTTATTCGCTAACTACAATACGCGAATGAATATCAAATTCCTACAATTTTTGTATGCCAAGTGAGTACAAAAACTAAATAAATTTTATGGTGGATTTGTATTCCCACTGAGACTTATTAATCTCGAAAACTATTAGTAACAATATATTTGGGGAACCATCAATCGATGAATTCGAAATTCCGTGATAGGTCGCGCTTTCGGAAAGAGGTTCATTGTCTTTAAACTTGGAACAAATGTGTGATCCGTGCTGTTTCAGGTTCCAATGAGTCACAGAGGGCCTATGCTGACGGTTGCGCTCGCCGGGCATTTTCTGCACGGTGAAAATCAAGTATCGTTGAGATTCAAGAATTTTTTGGCTCAATTTCCGCCCTGGGCGGTCGTTACGCCTTGGACGGCCTCTTACACTTCTTGGGAATTCTAATCGCCGCGTTACGTTCGATTGAACAAATTAAAATTGGAAAAGGTTGTTAATCATTTTATTTTTTGTCTTTTAAACATTGTGACGTTCATTAATTTGGCGAGAAAAAACAAATGAAAACTATCAACAATCAATGTTGCTCCGTCGACCATTTCAAACGACGATTTTTATTTATTCCATTTTTTCGATAACATGTTCGAAAATGATTGATACGTAGTTAATTACTTAGTCCAAGTTGAGCCTTGTAGCTTTTTGACTACTGAGAATGGTAAACTCGTTACTCGAACAAACGAACAAATATTCAACTTATTCTTCACTTAATTAATATCATTTTTAGAATTAAATTTCGAAATAATTGCACAAACTTTCGAAATTAATTTCAAGTTTAGGAAAATTATTCACTGGAAATGTTTTTCTCATTTCCACCCTATTTTATTATTGAAAAGATTTTCTAAATATTGTATATTCTCTCTTCACAATGTAGAGCTTACGTTGGTGTCGGAGAAATCGTAGATTTAAAAAATCGATTTTATTTATTAATTTCTTCTTTTTTTTTTTAACTGTAGAAACAGTTTGCTTGTTTGTTCCATGTATGAGAGTCGCCATTACTTTTAGCTAGAATCTTCTATCGTCTTATTTATACGTATGCACATACCTGTTAAAAAGAAAAATAATCGGCAGAAAACAAACCCGCTGAATAGCGAGCACGTTAAAGAAAGGAAAAGAAAAAAGACAAATACTTAGTAATTAACCTAATATTTACACGATTTTTCACCAAATAACAACTTTTCGTACATTACAAAAGTTGTATATTCATTTTATTTTTGGCTTGAACTGATACAGCGCTATTTTTTCATTTTAATAAAGGTTTCGCAGATAAATTACAAATTCTTGAAAAAACTCATGGGATTCCAAGAAAATTTTAAAACATGCAATTTTTGTATTTAATTTTCGATTTCAATGTTTGTTTTAAAAAACTCTGAAATGTATGCATTTTTCAAATGAATTTCCAAGCGTTTTCCAAAAATTTTAAAACTCTATTTCTCTCATTAATATTCAAACGTTAATGAATTATTGAAAAAATGTTATTTTTAAAAATGTGTGTTCCATCCACATGCAACTGAATGGAAGTGACAACTTGATTTTTTTTGTTTTCTCATTACTTTTTATTCAAATTACAATAATGAAAAATGATTGTAATCGTAAATAACGAAAACTTTGAAAATAGACAATAAAAATTGATCAGAATCATTGGAAAGATTTGAAAAAATTTTGGAAGCCCTATGTGTTTAAAATGAAGAACAAAATGACTGAAACAAGAATTATCTTGCGCGTTTCTTTGGGTTCAAATTATTTTGTCTTTAATAACGTAGACAAAAATATAAAATACAAAAATTGACGTAGCATATCAGACGTAATTTATGAAGGGAATTTCGTCGTTGAAAAAAATCAGCCCTTCGGGTTCGAGTGATAGAAGAAGAAAAGAAAAAAAAACACCAATTATTAACTAGACCAATCGAATAAGAATTTTAGAAAATAGAAAATTACTGCATTTAAAATATTTAATAAAAACATCAGTTTACACAGCTTTTGGACAATTATTCCGCAGATAAAGAAAAAATTTTCGAACAATTCGACTTCATCTCAAAATAAGTTTATTTTGTACCTGAAATATTGGTTTTTTTTTTCTAAATTGATTCGTTTGAAAAAGTGTATTTTTTAAGTTGTTTTTTATTTCTATTATTTATTTACATAACATCTCAGAAATCAAATATTTTTTGGTGCTCGATTACACAACAAAAGTGATGAAAAGTCAATATTTTCAGATTTATTCGAAAACATTATCACCAATTTGGAAGAATAAGTAAAAAGTTTGAACAAACAATACATTGCGCATATTAGAATGATCAGCCACGACTCACAATCGAATTGATTATTTTCCTTATTTTATATTAAATAATTATTTATTCAATTGACAATTCGTGTAATTTTTTATTTTGTTGTTAATTTATTTTCTTATGGTTACGGGTTTATTGGAAATTTGATCGAATGAGTACTAATTTAAAAAACCAAAATAAAAATCGTAGCTTATCGATTAAATTGAATTTCACGAAAATTATTTGAAAGATTTTGAACTTGGTGAAAACTCGATGAGATTTCGATACATGTCATTAACTGATTCATTCCGAACGACATTGTATTTTTCGCAATACAATTTTCTATATAGTTTTTTCTTTCAAAAAACTGCATTGAAAAAAAATTAATTAATACTTTTTTGATTGAATTTCCGTCGAAAACATTACGCTCAAACTTATCGCAAATACGATAAATAATTGATTGTTACTATTATGAAGAATTATTAATATTTTTACTATTATTGTTCTTTTTTCATCTGTTTTTTTTTTTTTATTAGGTTAAAATTACAACATTATGTGATATATTTCAAAAAGGTACTTGTTTCTTTCGTTTATGAAAATGTAACAAATTTGAAAATAAACATAAATCCGCGAGGCAAAACGCCAGAAACAAAAGCAACAACTATATAATAATAACAATTTGTGCATGTGAAATAAAGTGCCTAATAAGTGTCGCTACGATTTCTCAACAAAGTAATTTCTTCCTCTTCCAAAAATATTTTCGTTTATCGTAACACTCTCGACACAGTCACGTTTAAAAGTTCATTGTCCGGTTACTTTTAGAAAATTTCGATGTTACTAGCGAATTAGTGTGAAATCCTAATTTTATAATTTATGAGATTGCAAAAATGTCTAATACACGAACAAAACTATTCAACTGGTTAAATTGTCGCAAAGATTATTTAAAAATTTTCAATTTTTTCTTGTAATTATTTCGAGTAATTGTTTTTGCAGAGTATACACTATAGTGCCTTCAACAAAAAGTGTTTTGTGTCGACGTCCGAACATAATTGTGGAAAGAAACTGGCAGTGCTTTGTAATCGAACGTGTGTTTTTTTTTTTTCATTTTGATCCAAATTCCGCACAACAAAAAATCCGGAAATTCGTATACATGCAAAGAACTTCAATTTCCGCCTTTTGAATGAAATAATCGTTGCACTGGTGCGTTACGTAAGAACTCGTATAATTAGCACCAGCATGTCACGATTTTTTTTTTTTTTTTAAGGAACCCAAATTCTTTTTTTTTATTGACACTGTTACGTGAGTTTGGTAAATATTATGCAAATATTGACAGACAAGTGACCGGTAAGACAAGGAACGATTCCCTGACGTTTCGTCTCGATTCCAGACACTCCTCGTTCTTTTTTTTTTTTTTTTTTTTCGGAACGATGATCCTCGACCGCCACGATCCCGAAGCTTGTGAGAATCGAAATTCTCATTCAGTTTTCAACATTGCTCAAGTGAAGAATAAGTTGTGCGTGAATTACCAAAAAAAAAATGATTTTATTTTTCAATGAAACAAAGTTAGTTTCTTATAATTCGATACGTCAAGTATTTTAATCATAAAAACAACAGTTTCCTAATCACAAATTGGCACCTATTTTTGAATGAAAATTATTATTTTTTTCGCAAGTTTAAAACTGAATAATGTCTAAGTTCTTATTTTTCCGAATTTGAATTAAAACTGTGAAAAAATATTTTTTCAAGAACTTTTTTTTTTTACGAGAGCTCGTTCCAATTTCGAATATTATTTGAACGTTTTTAAAATTTGGAGTCACAAATATCAAATTTTTTTACTTATACTTTTTACAATTTATATTCTTTTACTTTTTCTTGAGTGATTACATTGAAAATGATTTAATTTATCATTCACTGCTGGCTATAAATGTCTTTCTCACATTTATGTAATTGTTTGGTAGTTTATTTATTTTAAGACAAATTACAAAAATCGTTATTGAAAAATTTCTTTATGACAACAAAATAAACACATTTTATGAATAAAAATTACATATTTTTTCAGTTTAAAAAAAGAGTGTATAAAAATGCGCAATCCGACTTCGGTGTACATAAACTGAGAGATCCTAATTGGCAGGTGCGACTCATTACCATGTGTATTTTAACTGAAGTTAATTATTGACCACGAAAATTAAACGGACTTATTAACAAAGTGGTGCGATTCTGAGTGCAAAAAAAAAATCTGTGACGACGTTCTCGTTGGCTATTTGCACACCGCGCAGGATTAAAAGAAAAAAAAATAATAACAATTAGTCGAAGATCACTAAACATCGTAAATAGAAGAAGGCCTGTAATTAATTTTGAGTCTTTGATATTGCAATCTAGAGCGGAAAATTTCCATGTTGTAAAAAGGTAAGAAAGATAAAAAGACTGAATATTTTTTTATTCGTAAGTTTACTTTTCAAGCGAATAGCAAGTTCCGATTCGAGCGAAGGGTTAAATGATTATTTTATTGAAGAACTGATGGAATAAAACGCAGGAAATTCAAATATGTTCAAGCAAAATAAAAAGTCTATTTAATCGAAACGTTTTTGTTTATTTTTTTTTCCGACAAGATTGACTGACGAAAACGCGGGAAATTCGCATCTGTTTTACCGGCAAATGGTTCGGGCTTCATATTGATAAACGTCTGAGAAAAAGAGACGAAAAAAAAAGAACACACGTTGATGGAATAACGAGAACCGAAATAAGAAGACAAAAAAGGGGCAAAACAAGCCACTGACGAATACGAATAATATTCATGACGTATTCTTCTTCGATAATATATTCATGAATAACCAACGGAGTCTCGTATAGAAGTAGAAAAAAAAAGCATTGAAAAAAATCAAAGACACATATCCAGCACTAAACTCTTGCTCTCTCGTTATTTGTGTAAACAAAGGGGTTCTTGATCTTTCGTAATTTCGTTACAACTAGTTACCGTGAGAATTTTTCTTCACAATTCTTCTCTCTTTAAGTCTTAAACGGATGCAGTATTATATATTATTATTAATGACTATTTAAACAATGTAAGTGATATATATGAGAAATTGAATTTAATGAAATGTAAGTTGACGATAAATTCGTATGAAAATTGGAGAATTATGAAAATCGTAAAAAAAAAAAGTCGATTTTCGACGCAACAGTCTTTTGAGGTTAAATTCGAATCCGAATTTTTTCGACATTACAATCAATGAGTGCAACGAATTCGTGTTGTTAGTTATTTTATCAATGGAAGACTTTGGTATATTAAAAAAAAAGGAATTATTGACAAGAACAGAAAAAAATGTGCGTTTAGCAAATTTCCCACGAGTTTCTTTGTTCGGTTTAGTACTATTTATATATTTATTGTGTGCTGGATTGTCTAGCCTTTCAGGGCAGTCAGAAAGACAACCGTTTGAAAGGATTCCAAGTATATAAGTAGGGCGTACAAATGAGAAGAAAAAAAAAAATTCATTCTGTGCTACCGAAGACTTCTCAATACACGTGCAAGTGTTAATCACAGGACAAACAAGCATACATCCCAATACATATATATGTAGTTCGAAGGGAAGAAAGTAAAAAAAGATCAGTGACTCATTATTCGTCTTTTTTTAGTGTGAAATGTATAAAAGTTAAAAAGTTGAGAAAAAGGTTGAAAAAAAAAAATCTGCATGTTAGTTTCTGATGGCAACAGATATATATGCAGAGAAAGAGCCCTTGAGGTTCGTACCGGGGGTCAATTTGACCCAAGACACAAAAAATTTTTCGGGCGAAAATAGAGTTGCGAATTTCTTCGAAACTTTAAGAACAGTAAAAGTAAGATTTTGCGAACATTCAACCTTGAAGCACTAACTAAGTCAAGAATCGTACGATTATTTTGAAAAAAAAAAATGAATAGCAATTAAAAGTTTGATGATTTTCTGCCAAGGATAGAAAAACTAAAAATCATCAAATAAATAAAGAAGTAGCACACGAAAGATAATTGTATAAGCCACCAAAAGTTTTAACCAAATCGGTAGAATGTGACATTAGAAATTTACGTGGACTATTTTTTTAAACGAAGAATTGATAACATTTGATATACATGTACATTTGCTTAAAAGATTCTTCAATTCTTACATTGGTTTCAATGATAAATTCGAAGTTTTTAAACGCGAATGCAGTATGGCGGCATTTGGGAGGCAAAAGACAATGTCTCAATGTCACTGAGAACGCATCAAATATTAATAACCCTAAGGGACATAACGAAATGTCCCGATGAAAAGTTTTGGAGTTCAGGCCGGATGGAAGACAACGCAGGTTCCTTCCAACCTTCCCCTTTCTCTTCCCCACGTCGCTCTCTTACGTGCGGTGGTCCCTACGTGTTTAGTTTACCGATTAATTGTTCGTCCATCTTCATACCGTATGGCACTCTGGCGGTGGCGAACCAGACTTACTAATGTCCATGTACCATAATATGCATACCAACCGGACAATCTTCGGGTTTACCTTTTTTTCTTATTCTTTCTTTTGACTTTCCTCCCCTCCCTCGTCCTTACAATCGTGAATGTGTCGGTAGACTTTCTCTGCAACGGAACCTGTAGAGCCCTCGGTTTGCCTACTAATCGGCTACTTTTGTCAAAAGACATCGTGAACAAACATTTTCATTTATTCGAGCAGAAAAATTGACTTTTGATTTCGTAAAGCAGCACGAAATTCAAAACAAAAAAATAACCATTACGATTGCAGTCCTACTACGATAAGGACTCGCGTTCTGAAGTTGGTTTCATTGCGGTTCGATATTTCGATATATTAGAAATAACCCTTTTGTAAGATTAATTTTCTCGACGCACTTCTACTCAATTCAACTCTAATTGTTATGTGCTCATTGCACGAGGCATCTTTACAACAAATTCCGAGTTTTTTTTTTTTACATATAGTCCTGAGGATATATTTATAAATGCACAAAAAATAGAAACTACTGTGTCTTAAAAAAAAAAAACGAAATGCTTATTTTTGTACAAATTCGACACAAACCATAGTATTTTACAGAATTTCCTTAAAATATTACTTTTTTTTTGTATTTGTTGAAAAAAAAAAAATTTCATTCGGTATTTTAAGTTTTTGACATTACGATCACATCCTTAATCAGCGATCCTAAAATACCATGAATGCAAAATTTTGCATAAAAAATTGTATGTGGGAAAGGGCAAATATATGCAAAGGGTAGAGTTTAGAAAAATTC
This sequence comes from Campoletis raptor, assembly GCA_948107755.1. NCBI lineage: Eukaryota > Metazoa > Arthropoda > Insecta > Hymenoptera > Ichneumonidae > Campoletis > Campoletis raptor. The sequence continues at coordinate 6,781,319 of OX403630.1, read as the reverse complement.
TAGAAATATCCCAACATGGTGACAGATATTCGAGATTATTGAGAAGAATAAACGTCAAAGTGACAGCCTGTGGAAATTTGTTCGTGTTGTTTAAACATAATTTGTTTGGAGTACAAACGAATGGTGATTTAGTTGAAAACAAAAAAAAAATATATAACTACATTGAATCGATGTACGAGCAAAGTCTCGAGTGTATTTAATGACGCCATAGCAGCAACACACTCTCTTCGATGATGCGATCAATGATCGATTCGCCACATTCCTCCTGGAACTTCGTGAGCCGAATCGACAATAGAGAAAACGAAGAATAGCGCACGCGGCCATCGGTCAATGTGAATATATCACTTGACAACAGACACGAAATATTTTCAATTTTCTAAATTCAACTTTCACGTATTTTAAAAAATTTCGATATTTTCCATCCAAAAATCCTGCGAGTTTTATCAAATTTATTTTAACTTTTTGTTACATCGCGTAGTAGTGACTTCACGGCGAGGATTTTTTTTCAATTTCATTCGTAATCTTAATAATGATAAAATAATATTGATAATTAAAAAGCATTTTTTATTTATTTATGAATCTGTCTAAGAATTTTGTTTGGATTGCATCGTTTCTCAAATGAAACGGATATTGATGCTGTGAAAGTATAATTTTTAATTTCATTTTCGAGAATTTCGAACGAGTGCAATTGAAACGAATTCCATTGAAGTTGGCATTTTGAAAGAATGTAAAATGATTTTTACGCAAAAAAATGTTCCAACGTCTTATAGATTTTGTTCGATAATAAATTTCCTGCTAATTACGAAAAACAATGGCCTCGTAAAGTGTCCGAGAAATCTATCAAATTCATCGTCGTTTCCGGTCAACGCCGACTCGTCATAACTTTTATATCGCGACCGGAAGTCACGAATGCCTCCACACAAGACGAGAGCGTGCCTTTCTTGTACCTACTCGTTTCTATATTACATCGAAGTCAAAAACGAAGTTTGAAAAAAAATCTTGACGAGTTTGACCAAAACGCAAATGCCCTATTTCTTCCTTTTTTATTTACTTCATTTCTGCCATTCTTTCATTCAATATTACTTTTCATTTCGTGCTGTTATTTTTTTATTTCTATTTCTTGCCATTGTTAAAGGTTTGTCGAAATTTAGACTCGATTTTTTCGATTGTTCATCCCAAAATATTGATTTCTTCCTTTTTAATACAACTTTCTTCTTTTTTTGTAAACGACTTAAGAATATTATCAAAACCGTCAAGCCTACGAAATATAATGATAAATCATACTGAGAAAAGGAAGAAACCGGAAAAGCTCAATATCTTCCTTTTTCACGCTTGTTATTAATATCTTTTTTAACCAGGTTGCAAAAAGGATTAAAAAATGAAGGGGAAGTGCGAGTGGTTCGTGGTGGCATTTTCATTAGCATCCAAAGTCATTGGGAGGCGACAACGGTATCCCGAAAAAAAAAGGAAGAAAGAAAATATACGAGAGTGTCTCCTTTCTTCCTTTTTCTTCTCTCTGCAAAGAGGCAGTCCGAACGCTTGCTATGACCAATGGAAAAGATAGACAATACGTTTGACACCGAAGAGAGAGAAGAAGAGCGTCAACTCATCCCCTCTTAAAAGGAATTTAAATACAAACGGCTAAGTAGCTGTTGGCTACGAAGTAGTGGCCATGCTTCTCAGGTTCGTCTTCACCGGCGTAACACCCACGATATCAGTTCTCCACCAAACATCGTTCCTTCACTTTCGTCTCTCCAACAAATTATTACAAAAGTCTTGTTCAAATCGCGCCAAAGTTTTAACCTAACCATCAAAACCCTTTACAATGCGGATTAATCTTCCAGAGTGAAGCTAAGTATACGAAATTATTTCCGGCAGACGTGTCATTTTGGAAAACGTATTTGTTTTTGAGTAACTTTTCTCGAGTATTTTTTTTACCTGTCAAAAAAAATTCCGATCGATTTAAAGGCTTTCTAAAAAATATCAATAACCGTGAAGATATTTTTTTTCTTTTTTAACATTCCAATTTTTTACGCATGTCTCTTCAATCTCTTGTCAAAATTATTCGTACTGTAAAATATACGGGAAACACGGCAAAGATGCATTGCACCGTTTCATTCTGTTGACAAGAATGTGACTATTGAAAAAATAAAAAAAAAAATTAATACCTGCCAATTTTTCTCAATGCGATCGAAAATTTTTTGCTTCCTTTTTCACATTTTTTATGTAACTATCATTTTGTAACAAGAGTTTAAAAATAATATGAAAATAAAAAATTGTGATAACCCCTTAAGTTAGACAGTGTCAAATGCTTCGATCGATATTTCCGTTCATATACATTCAGTATTTTGTTTCGATCGGGCTCTACATCCTGAGTTATACGAGTTGTCTCAATTGAAAAATACAAAAGTATAAAAATATTTAAACCATGAAGCCATTTTTTTTTTTTTAACTCGATTAGTATATTTTTCTACTTGAAAGATTTAAAAATTTTATATCGGAAGAAAAACTGTTCATGTGTGTTGACGAATAAGAATTTTTTCAAAAGTCTTCAACTCTGAACGAGTTCCAATCAAAAACTCAACAGCTTGAAATTCCAATTTAAATTAAATCAATAACCTACAATTTCAACGCTTTGAAATTCTATGAAAAGTTGAATAATAGGAAAAAGTGCATTATGATGCAGAGGATTTGAGTGAAAACCGATTGTCTAGAAGGCAAGATGTCGGCATAGCTGATGGTTTTTAATATTTCGGCTGTGTCACATCCAGCCAGCCAAACACTCGGAAACCAGCGGATTATAGTTCAGCTTAAAAACAAAACTCACAATTGCACATAACAATAAAACGTATATGATTCTATTGGAGTTGTTAGTTTCAAATTTTTCAGGTTATTTGAATTTTATATTTCCTTTAAAATAGAATTTATTTTGTTTACAAGACACGCATTGTATGCGTTAGAATCTAAAGGATATAAAAATAATCCCTAACACCATAGAAAATCATCACAACATCTTATATTGTTATGTCATCACAACCTCAAAAATCTTTTAACGTGTATCGTCATATCACACCATAAAACAATATCACACTACACATCGTATCCAAATTTTGAAAAATTAGGCGAAGAATTAACTTTTGAACGGGACTGTCACGAGACTAATATTCGTTAATTGTACAAACTTCCTAAAAAGAAAAAAAAAAGATTGAAACTTTGCGTAGATACAGTAGCGATCTGTAAGAAGGAAAATAAAAAATAATAACGCGGATTAGGATAAGGAATGAAGGATTTGTCGTTCGCGCGCCACTTTCTCTGGTGTCTATATTTCGAGCGTCGCGCTTGAGTAGAGTCAGCAGGTAGGGCCGTAGCGCGCAGACGCGCGGCGTGCGTGGCAAATAGGGCTGTCACTTGGGCGTCGGAAGCGCATGCGCGACCACGTAAACCGCTACGTTCGCTTTCTCGTAGCGTTGTTTCTGGGGGTAAGGAAAGTCATCGAGGTTTTTCGATTTTTTCGGCGGACTGTCCTCAGGCTACTTCAAGAATCGTGTTTCTTCCACTGCAGCGAGCAATTCCGGGAGTGCCTTTGCCCAATTTTTATTATTTTTTATTTATTCTCATATTAATTCCACTAGCAATAAAACAAACTACAGAAAATAACGAACAAATATTGTAATTTTTACTATTTTCGACGTTGCCTCAACTCTTTTTTATTATTATTTAAACGTGAAACAAAAAAACACAATATTGCCGCGTTATGTCGTCCGGTGGTTGGGAAATTGTTGGTAAAAAAAACAAAGACAAGAACAATGGAAAAGCCACGAAACTCACGAAGGCTGAGAAAAAAAATTTTATCATGAATTCACCCAAACTCGAGGACTTTCGTAAGTACCCATTTTTCATTTTTTCTTTTCTCGTTACAAACTTCTATTTCTAACCTCTCTTCCATACGTTTTCTTATTATATTATCTCTACTTAGACATACGTGTCCTTTTGTTACCACATTTACATATGTCCGATGTTATTACTGGTTCCAAACACTTTTTGACACATTCTACTTGTCATACTTTTCAATTTCTTTTATTTTAAGTTCATTATTACTATTATTATTAACATATTTTTCATCATTATTTTTATTTCACATTATATTTTTTATGAAAAACTATTTCATTATTATTATTTGTATTGTCAAAATGTATAATCATTTTATAATCAATTTCAATATTATCAGTGTTGTTATTATGAAAGTGCATATGTAATTTCTGAAAATGGCTTAAAACTTGAATTGTTTTCGTTATTTCAAAGTAATCTTGCAATTTCATTTTTTTTTATATTTGTTTCTGAAAATTTTCGTTTTTCGAATAACCAATTGTTAGGTTATCATCGTTATTGTTAATCCTAGGAGAATGATCAATTTTTATGTCAAGATTTGAATACATTCAACGGTTTCTATTTTTCTCATTTTTTGCCACACTTTCATCATTCATCGTTCTTGATTTCATTATCGATCTTAATTTTTTCGTTTGCATTAAAGTTCCTCTGAATGAAGTTAAGTCGCTTTACGACAGTCTCGATGGCAATAAAGAGAATAAAAGACCGTCCAAGGAAAAGGACAACAAATCCAAGGAGAATGAGGAAAAAAAAAGACAACAAAAATTAAAGCAACAGCAACAACAACAGGCAGACAAAAACAAAAAACAGCAGCAACAAAAAACCAAGGAAAAAGCACCAAAGGAAAAAGGCAGCAATGGGGTACATTTTCTTTTTCATTTTCCAAATTAGTTGTCAAACATTGCTTCAAATTTTCATTCTATTGGAAAAAAAAAAAAAATCTATATACTTTCTAATTTGCGTGATTTTTTTTAAACCGTCGTTGTTTTATATAAAAAAATATCCCGATAATTCTGTAAACTAATTGATTTAAATAGAATTCCAAAGGAAAAAATTCGAAGAAATAGAATAAAATGTGTTTTTGTTCTAAAAATTGGAAAAAATTACAGATAAACGCGGACGAGCTGAACGAATTATTGGAGAATGACAAGGCGAAATTTCCAGATGCTCCGTTGATATGGTTGAAGGATATGGTATCCTATTTGGACGCAAAAATTCCAGCAGAGAAAGATGATTTGGGATTTCTAAACAAACCGGAAACATATCCATTGAGCTTGATCTCAAAATCGGTGCGAACGAGTTTAGAAAAAACGATAAAAATAGCAGGTGCTGAAAATGTGCAATTATGCTGGGAAGGAACTCTCGCAACTATGGTGAAAAATATTTCCAACGGAAGTTCCGATGTCGGTTGTAAAATATTTTTACAATTATTGGCACAAACTAATCCCGAAATCACCACCGCCAATTTGACCAAATTAGCCACTTTACGAAATTCTTATCAAAATAAAAAATCCATCGGTATGTCTTTACTCTGGGCTTTTTCGCAAAGTGGACAAAAACATCTGGGCATTGGTTTAACCATATGGCACGAAATTATGGCCCCGATGCTCGAATCGCGAACTTATGCCTCTTATGTTCTTAAAATTCTTCGCAATCTTCTAAACTCACCAAAAAATCCAAACCACCTCACTGCTGAACGATTCTTCGACGTAACCGACGATCTGTTCGCCGGAAAAATTCATGTTCCTGCCTATCTCGATAATGACATCGTCAGCTGCATGCAACTTTTGAGGGTAAATATATTTTTTGTTTTTTTTTATGAAGAATCTCGAGACTATATTCTTGTTTTTTTGGAAATTATGTTTACCACTGCCTGGCAAGAGTTTAAAGAATTTTTTTCCACCCTTTTGTTATCAACAAATTTCGAGCTTCAACTGAAAAATTACCATCAATTATTTTTCGTCTCTTGTGATTTAGTTTCGCATCCTCTGCGACGAATATCACGATTTTTGTATACAATTTCTACAATTTTCTCTAATATATTTGAAGGTTTCGCACCAAAAATGGTGGACATTTTTAGGGATTTTTGTTCAAAGTTTTTAGTAACGAAATATTTATCTCTTTTTTTTTTGTTTTTTTTTTTTAGTTACAAATGGTTAAGAGCGAAGCGATCAATCTATCGAAAATTTTCGAAACTCTCATGGGAAAAGTAACTCCAAAAGCGAACGCAAAATACAGAGAAGATGTAATAAGATCTCTCGTGGCTTGTGTAACAACAGATTCTCGATGCTTGTCCGTCTGGACGAACTTGTATCCGAAGAATCTCTATCAATCTGATCTTTTGCTCAAACAACTTCGTAAGTAAACAAATTTACTTCGAAAGAAGCAGAAGAAACTTCTTCATAGATTTACATGTGACTAATTATTATTATCCTTTTGACGATGAATTAAAAAACTTATAATATGATATAAACTCTTGTTACAAGAGTTTTTTTTTTCTTTTGCCATTTTCAAGACGAATAATATTAACAATGATTGATAATTCAATTTGGATTAAAATTTTTTTTATCTTAAAGTCGCTGATTGGAACACGTTACGTGCTGGAGTTGCAACGAAGCCCTTCAAAGAGACCTTAGAAACTTTCCGTACGATGGTGATTTCCTCGAAAAAAGGAAAAGAGGAAAATCTTTTGCTCTCCTGCTCAAAAACGTCCGAGGTAAATTATTTATATTTTCATTCATAACCGAAAATACGTTTTCGTAGTTTTCCTTCATTGCTTATTGACTATAAAAAATCGCCGAGGTTCACACCCGTTCTTATGAACCAGCGCTGAGTTAACAAGTCAAATAAATTGATTTTTTTAAACATAAATCTCTTGAGGAGGTCGTACCGCGGCGCAATTTAATTGTTCAGTAGTGTTCTCTGTTTTTCGCTATAAAGTTAGCATCGAAAAATTCATTTTTCAAGCTAGCAAGGTTTACCAGAGGTCTATTCGACGATAAAATCGTTCAATCGTGAATCGAGCACGAGAAGTACATAACGAAAAACTTCAAAATTAAGATATTTCTTTGCAGTTTATACAACAGCATTATGACAGTTAACAATATATTTAAAACGTGATAAATTGGTAATTTAAACTTTCCACAAAAATGAAACCTTTGAACATTATCATTATCATACGTTTAAAAAATCCGAAAGAATCAAAATTATCTAACGCTAGGTTTTTGAGAATATTGATAAGCAATCGTAAACCTCACGAACGTTCTCCACATTCTTGGGATTTACATGTGAAATAAATCATTTTCAGTATACAAAAGCACGTACAGTGATTATAACGCCATTCGAATATTTGAGAAAATTTTTCGTTGCAGAAAATTGAATTTCGAATTTCAAAACTATTTGGCCCCTTGATTTTGTATTTCTAGAATAAATCTGAAAACACGTCAACTTTATTTCTTTTTTACTCTTCAATATAGTGTTCAACAAAATCGAATAATCATTGTTCGTTTTACAGACAATTTATCAATTTAAACGGAAAAAAAAATGGAATTTTTAACGATAAATTATAAGAATAGAATATCTTGCAACTTTTCTTTTTCGCATAATTTCGAACCTTCTAGAAAAAAATCTGAAACTCCTATTAAGCGCTTCTCTCGTACTCGAAATTCGCGCCATCACAGTTGTACCTAAATGATAAAAAAAAGAAAAAAAAAAACAATCACTGCTGCTCCATGTTCGATAAATCGTGACGTCACATGAAAACAACTCGCATACATCTTTATATATACATTGTCGGTATTGTGGCCTTTTGAACTTTGACACTAGACCTTCTTGGCGATGGGCGACACAAGCCAATGAGCTTTGTACTCGTCAACCAATCGCACGGTATCTCGCGAAGCTCTTGGTGGCGAGGAAGAGAAAAAAGATTCACTGCTCACCTGATCGTACAGCACGTCTCTGTATTTTTGTTTTCGTGCCTCGCATTTTCGCCACAGTGTTATTTTAGCCTCGAACATACTTTTGTGCCCCGCGATATAAACATTTTTGCGTTTTCGACAATTATTTTACTAATTTCATTTCACCGGTTCTCAACAATCGAACGATTCGTAGTGGCTGTTTAATAGGCGTAAGTGTTTTGCACAACACAGTTTCCAGTTTTACCGACACTTGTGCTAAGGAAAATACCAAAAATAAATATTGCCATTTCTCTTTCCAATTAACCAAAGCTTTGTGAATTCGAGACTTTAATTATTATCAACGAAAAATCTATCTCGAACGAGTATAAATGAGTTGGCAAATTTTCAATCTTTCTCGAGCATGTTTTTAAATTTCGATTTAATTTTGATCGGCAGCGATATTACTGCTTTGATAATAGCATTAAAAGTTGCCCTAAACAAAGTGGAATATTCCAATCACACCAAAAGAGGAAAAAACCTTCGAGTTAAGCTAACAAAAATAAATTTAACTACGATTCCTGTAGAAAAAAAAAAAAATGGAAATTTGCATGCGTTTGGCAGAACGATCGACTTCCAAAAAATACAATCGCCTGGTAAAGACGTACAAAAGTAGGTCGATAACGATTGATTACAATTTTCGCTGAACCTTGAAAAAAAAAGCAATTCGCAGACATTTAAACAAAATACTTTTGATATGATCACTATCGGTCGATAAAATGAGATTACTTGAAAATAATTGTTGACATTTTTTTCAACACTTCTATAAAGACCGTGGACTCGTCATAGTCACGTTCGAAAATTATCTTGCCGATTAATTTTTGAAAACTCAGATATAACTCAACGAATAATCTAGCAACGTTTATTTTTGACAACTTGTGGGAATGTTAATCATATCAATTTTCTGGAATAATTTCTAAGATGAAGTTTTAAGATTGATAAGTAACCAAATATGAAAGTTTTCCCATATTTGTGTATTTTTTTATAACACTTGAAAAAATCCTGTGGAATAACGTTTAGCAAGACCCCAACCTTAATTTTCTGTAATTACGCGACTATTAGAAAAAAAAACGTTTAGTTATCATCGGTCGGTAAGCCAGCATATTAAGCGCGCAGTTTTTTTCTGTCCGTGGACTCCGTGGACTACGGTTTGGTCAGGAAATTTAAACAATAGAGAGGACGAAGAGAGAGAGAGAGAGAAGAAATAACAGAGAGACAGAGAGTGAGCGAGAGGAAAACGAGAAACGAAAGAAAAACAAATCAAGCGAGAAGGAGAAGCAGATGGAGAGTGAAAAAGGATTGACATAAATGGAGGGAAAAAACATCGAGAGAATAAGAAAAACAGATAGAAAGAGAAACGTTGAGCGAAAGGGAAAGCAAGAGAGACTGAAATGAGAGAAACTATCGATCGCTAGTTCCCCTTGCCCTCCTGCCTTCGCGCCTAGCTCCCCTCCTTTTTCCTCGCCCCATCTCGCGGAAATCTCTCTGAGGTTTCGACATTCAGTAGTTTCGGCAACGAGACCAAAGAGACATCGTATTGGCGTTAGCGTTTTTTTTTCGATTCCCTTCGTTAGGAATTTATACGGGTATACTTCAAATATTTGTAAGTTCCAATATGCATGCGGATAAATTCGAATACACGCACACGCGAATACACATGTGTTTTCACAAATACATTTAAATATATAGACATACGTATCCATGTGTTTAATGAGTACCAGACTCTCGTTCTCCTGTCACGAATACATAATTAACAAAAAAAAACTCCAAATGACGTATCAAGCACGGAACTAATAGTGATTCGTTTGCGTTTCCGCGTCTTGTGACATATTTTTTCTCTCTTTCGCACGTGTCAAAAATTTGATTCAGGACTCGGATTAACTGCGAAGCAAAGAAGGAAATAAATTAACACAAATATTCGTTCTGTCGTCTCGCGCGAAGGAGAGAAAAAAATCACACGCAGTTCGTGACGACTTTTTTTTTTTTATTTGTTCTTATTTTTCCTCCTTCTCCAGGCTCTAGTCGAGAAAATGTCCGCGTCGAAGAAGAAACAGAGCTCTTTCCCATTTAAAACGGGAATTGTCGTTCTACTCATACTTATCGGTGCTGTCGTCACTTACGACTGTCATAGGCACGGTTCTTACGAAGGTGAGATTTATTTTCACCTTTTTCTCCTTTTTTTCACGAAATAAGGAAATCACGATTTTACTCCGGTTTTTGATTTTTCGTGTATTTTTTTTAAGTTGAAATCTATATTAAAAAAAAAATTAATATTCAACTCTCATATTCTGGAATTTATAGTAGCTTTCAAACCAGTATTCTCATTGCCAATGTTGCGTGTATATTTACTTTGGAAAAATCCATTTTTTTTGTCACTTCTCTAATTTCTTGTTACCATTCAATGTTTCGACGTTTTCCCGATCCTTACGAGTGCTTTTATCAGTGAAAATTAATAATAACTTCCGGTACTTATAATTACTAGGAAAAATTGATTAAAAGGCACCATTGCACGAAACTATAACACGGAAAAAATAAAAACTTGAAAACAACGATCGTTTGAGATTAAAAACGAGGTACGACCTTGAATATTCGGTAGTTTTTACTGTGCAGAATGTAAATATTCATAAAAATAAAATAAAATTTGATTTTTATACGAGAAACGTTATTTTATTTCATGAAAATTTCTTGTCTGCACAGTAAAAGTTGCTCAACGTTCAAGGTCATCCCCTGTTTTGTTTTTTTATGTTCACGAATGATTAGTTATCATTTCTATTACTTTTCATCACGAACATCTTCCTACCGCGATCAACGTGATAAATATTTCTTGTATTTTAAAGCTTCTAGCACTGGAACATTTTTGAAGAACAGTGGATTGGCTAATTACGGACATAATGCAGTGAAGACGGTAGTCCACTGCAAGGACGTGAGCCTAGCGTATCTGCAAACAAATTTTCCGGAATATTACAACCTCAGCGCGGAATTTGGTGCAAAATATTCCCGGCTCTTTGGCGACCTGTACCTCATGACTAAAAATTCCGTCGTCAAAGCCTCAGTCAATATTGCGAAATTTGTGACTGAGAACAAACCATTGGTCGTGGACAAAGTGAGTTTTTTGTACCTTCCTCTTTTCATGATATTTTTCTTACAATTATATTGAATACTGTACATTTTTTTACGATAATTTTGTAACTTTTTCAAGTGAAGATCTGAACTGGAGTTGATTTTTTCGATTACATTAATTTTTGTTGCTGAAATAATTGCTCTTTTCATTTTTTTGAGGAAAATTTCTTCAAATGTCGCTGCAAACTCATTAAATTTAATATTTTTTTTTTGTTTCCAGATTGAACATCATTTCCCAGGATTTCTAGATAATTTCCATAAAAGAACTCTCATTGAAATCGAACGTGTGAAAACTTATTCGGCAATAATTCAGGAACATGTGACCGTACAAACAATCGGGTTTGTACGGTGGTTGGAAACCAATGTTTTTGTGTAAGTAATAAGTAATGATGTGGCAAAATTTGGGAAGCAAAATGATCGACCGTTTTGAAAAACGATGGTTTGAGAGAAACGTGTTGAAAGATATGAAGGCCGCACGTAGCCGGACATAAATTATTAATTAATTGAATCTCTATAGAGGAAAAAGACCGATAAATAAAACTTCAGTTGAATGAATAAATGGAAAAAAAGGTTTAAAAAGATACTGAAGCAATAAATTCGACCAACGTAGCTATTGATTATTATGAATTTGTTGTTGTTGTTGAATCAAGTCTGTGAATTTATCGCAATTTTCAGAAATGTACAAAAAAAAACGGATAAAAAAAACTACATGCTTATGAGAAATTATGAGAAGAATGAATTTTTAAATTAATTTATCAATATAAAAAAATCCTTCAATAATTTGTTCTATGTGTTTCAGGGGTAACTTGAGTCCTCAAAATATGCGAGGCTACGCGACGCAAGCAGTCGAAACAACGCAAAATTTTGCGAGCCAAACTTACGACTGGGTTTACGAAAAAGTTCAAACGCTTTCCAAAGTCCATTGATGAATAAGAAAGAAGAAACAGGACGAAAAATAAAAAATTTTCAAAAAATAATAAAAACGCTGAAAAAAAAAGATACTAAATGGCGGAACGACGTTTAAAACGAACTCGTTAATTCCACCAACGTCGACGAAAAACCATCAATATAAATAAATGTGTGAATAAATTTGTTTTGCATAAATATTTATTTATTTATAAATAAATAAATAAATATTTTGTAATTTATTTACTTATTTATTTATAAATGTTATATTTATATTTTCGCATTTATATTGTTGGACCGGATTCGGGCTTTATTTTAATGCTGCAATAATTATTTACGGACTATTTATTTTTTACACCAACAATTTTTCACGGCCATTTCTGCACCTGTGATACTTCGAAAAAATTCCAACTGAACGAGAAGACAAAACTCAGCCGCCAGAAAATGAAAATTAGTTGCAATCACATTTTTTTTGTGTCAACAAGTTTTGGGAAAAGTTTTTTTTTTTTTCGAAACAACACTTACATGCATTTTCCGTACTTCAGGAAAAAATGATGAAAAAAATTATATACGAGAACTTGTTTGAAAATACACTATTGAGGTTCTTTTGCCATAAAAATTGATATTTCGATATTGTTATTGCAAACGAGAAATACTCATATATATATATATATATAATTTTTTTTCTAAAAAGAAATACATGAATATGTTTTTATGCCATTTATTTCTTTTGTAAAAAAATGAAAAAATACCAATCCTTTCATTTTCGGCGTCTAAACAATATTTAAGCCATGGAAAAAAAGCGCCATCAAATTCCCCAATGTGCAGCTCCGAATCCCGCGCCCCGAACATAGTATTTTGTATATTCATCGATGTATTTTGTTTCGAGGGTTTTAGTAAATATTGATCGAATTTAAACGACAACCAAAAAAATGTAAAAATAAAATGACACATTTTTTCATAATAACTGAAATCGTTTGAGTTGTTTTTCAGTCATTTTTTTTACGTTATTCCAATTTGGAAATTTCCATATATTAAGATTATCATATATATCATAGATAATATAATATATGATGGCTATTTCATGCTATTGAAATGATCGACTAACTCACCATTCGATGTCTTGTTTCACCTCTCCGGAACTCGTCATCCAGTCGTCGGGTGTGGTGAAATCTTTCGAGTATCGCATAGTTGAGATCCATTGCACGAAACCGTCACTAAAACACGTTGCACTTGTTTCCTTCCATTCAATAAAGTTGTATTCTATAATAACGATTGTTCAGTATTTATCAGTATGAATCCCGCACGAATGATTTAATTATTCTCACGCATTAGTTATTTATTCACGTTTTTTTGGCTAATTAACACTCGAATTTGTCACAATCCGCGCACTATGAACTTTCATTTTGAAAATTTTCACACTTAACATTTGTGTTTAATCACAAAAGTATTTTTGATCCCAAAACGAAATATCCAACAGAGCACCTGCGATTTGAATCATTTTATAGTTCTATTAAGAGGCTTGGTTTGTAATCTAGTGAAATGCCCACGTCGATAAACAAACTTGCGCGCGGTTGAAAGAATTTTGAAATTAAATGAAAAAACAATTCAAATTGAACAGTCTTTTGTTCCAGCTGAAAATATTTTCATGGAAAAAAAAATTAGTTTCATACAAATTTGAATGAATGTAGACCGACTAAGTGACAGACAGTGTAACGACAGCTCTAACACATCTTCGTTAAGACCCGAGCATGCTCGCGTTAGTGCCACGCGTGCGTGCGTGCTCACCTTCTTAACATGTTAAGCATAAGCAAGTTCCTAAGAACCGAATACTGCTAAACATAGATGCAAGCGTACTTGTCTCGCTTTGCGTCCTACCCTATTCGTCCTTTTTGCGTGAACAAATTGTACGGATGGATCAATAATTTATTCTATTGTTCATAATCAATGGATTGCATCAATAATCTATTCTATTGTCAAGACGATTATATTTTTAAACATATTTTTCGTAAGTGAAATTGAGAATTTTACCATCTAAAAAAAATAATGTAAATACTATTAGGAATTATTGTTGTGTATTATTTTTGAAAATAAAAATTGAACCTATTTTTTAAATTTGATTCTATAAAATTATAAATTATTTTTTGTTTTGTTTCCTTTTCAGAAAATGCCCTAGAGTGTTATATAGTTATTTTTATTCATTGAAGATAAAAAAGAATTCTACTTGTACTATTATATATTTCGTTCCGACAAATTTATCAGCATCGACGAACGATGAAGCGTAGCGTTGAATTGTTCGACTGACGCTCAGACCGCGCTCTCCGTGTATTGCCGACGCGCGCGCGCGAATCACACTGCTAGCCTTATCGCTCTCTCCCGCTCATCCTTCCGTCCCGCGCCCGCCCCACCAGTTGCGCTTCCCCGCTTCGCTCCTCGCATCGCGCCGGCACGGCCAACGTTCCCCCACTATGCAGCACCAAAACAATAGCGAGCACACGGGAATCACGGGAGCGCGTAGAACGTAAACAAACCAAAGGCATACTACGCAAGTTTACTTCGAACTCTGTTTTATTTCAATATACCGAAAAATAAATTCATCAAGTAATAATTTTTTCACTCAATAGTAAAATTTTATTTAATACTCCTAATGAGTTGAATTATCATCTTGAAAATGATACATTAGTATTAATTCTGTACTGCAATTGCTATGAATCCTTAAACTAGGTCGAATATTTTTTATGTTAAAATTTTTTTTCATGGCCATATCAATATTTGCTTTCGTAGAAATTTGAAAGCGTTCAAAAACACGACAAAAGCCTGTTTACTCAATCAAATAATGTTTTTTTCTCCTAGCTCTACAAGGTCTTCACTTGGTAATATTATCCAATTTTTGCTGAGTGCTAAAGCCAGCAGTAAATAATTTATTGTGTCAAAACTCCGAATTGACATGAAGTTCACAGAAAAAAAACTCCCCTTGCACATATTGTAATCATAATCAATTCAAAAATATGAATAAAAAATGCGAATGAATAAAAAAATTTATCATTTTTAATTACCACCGTAGGGGTACGGCGCACGCTAGTATTTTGTCGCATTACGGTAGTTGTACCGTGGTAGTATCTTGTACTTAATAGTACGACTGATGATTATCTGCGTATCTGGGTGGTATAGAATTACATACGGGATTAGAAGACAACACCAACAAGACGTATTGAAGGTTCTCAGGGTATTTCACTCTGTGCGTGAATCGATCACTATTTATCATTACATTTGTTACTCAAAACCGCGAAGTTTCATGTTACGAGAGAAAAAGATAGTTCGTGCTTCTTGAGATGACAGTTGGTCAGTTGTCAAGCAAAGGGCCCAATCGTGCAACTACAAAGAGCGGCGAAATCAATGTATTTCAAATAATCTCAAGCATTTATTTATTTTCATTGCTAATAATTTCAGCAATTCATTTATATTGATTCGAAAATTATCGCAACTTTGATTTTTGTCTTTGGGGAATTATGTCAATTGTTCATTTCTATCTCTTTAAATAATGCCAGCAGCTCGTTTATTATAAAAATAAATATCGATTTTTCTCCGATAAAATAGAGAATAAATTCAAGAGATAAAGGACTTCGATTGGCAGTCTCGCCGCCAGGTTCGCACATTCCCTGAATTCGCGTCAATCCTTACGTGATCACGAACATATTTTGTTTTTTTTTTCTTCGTCGCGTTTTGCCGGATCATTATGTATACTGCTAAACAGGATTTTTCATATCTCTGATAATAGGGACTTTGAATAATGACGCGAAATAACCATGATCTCATAAAACATGAGGCGTTACGTTGGATCGCGAAACCGAGAATTTAATTGCTATTTCGTAATCTCGTTGTAACTCGATTAGACGTTAACTACTGCGTGGGATTTCCGAGCCGTTTCTATATGTATATTTATGTAATTATATATACATCGAAGGGCAAGTAGAAAAAAAAAAATTCTGTGCTGCCCTCCCATGTGTGAACGAAAATCGTCCATGTACTTTATCCAGATTTAAGGAATTTCGTTTGTTGTTAATAGTAGTGATTCACTACGACGAGGTGCTTCACCAATTATTTTCCTATTTTTATGTGCCATATAATTTGATAAAAACTTTTTTATAATACACTACGAAAATGGCAACTGTCAAAGTAACCGAACAAAAGGTTATATTGTGCGGCGAATACGGTGTTGGTAAAACGTCGATATTCAGGCGTTTCGCTAATAATACTTTCGTTGCAAACAGCGACAGAAAATCGACCCTCGGACTTGACAACATTGACAAGGAATATGCCATCGATGACAGGCGAATTCGTGTAAGTTTTCATTTTCGATTTTTTTCATTGTCCCCGATGATTTAGGTTAAGGGATACGTAAATAGTTCAAGGAACATCAATAAGTGGTCAATGAATGGGATTTTGAGGTTGAGCTGTCACTTTGACGTTCAAAAGCCTATTATGAACATTACAGTTATAAATTCTCGTAATATCTTACGTTTTATTATTTTCCTCACATTCGTTATTTCACCATCAATGCTCATTTGTTTTAACCACGGAAAAGAAAAACTTCACCTTAATTTCAAAATCTTTTCTTCTTTTTTGAATATTTGATGTTTTTTTTTATTCTTTGGTTCTTCAAGTCTTCAAGTATATTTCAATACGATAAAAAAACAAAATTTCTCTAATTGTATATTGCTTTTTCTTTAATTTCGAATGTTTTTGCTAATTTAGTTACAATTATGGGACACCGGAGGCATGGAAAGAGTAGCCTCCGTGACATCGAGTTACTACAAATTTGCCGAAGCAGCTATTCTAGTATTTGCTCTCGACAATTCTACGTCATTTCATCTCTTGTCTCAGCATCTTTTAGACATTGTTACATACGCTGAAAACGCAAAGATATTTCTTTGCGGTAATAAAAGCGACGCGGACAATAATACGCCACAAGTAACAGATGCAGAAATGGAACAATTCTGGTGAGAAATATTGTATTTTTTCAATCCCCCAAAAGTATCCTGTACTTTGGGATTAATTTACACATTTTTTAACTGGTTGACGAACTGCAACTTTTTTGCTTATTTCAAAGTTCCATGGAATTGGTACGAATTTTTTTCCCTTTGTCAGCTTTTTGAAATTCACTTGATTTACTGATTCACAAAAGGGATTGTAACGGTTGAAAAGTCACTGTGTGAGTGTCAAGATTCTTACGATGACGGACAACATGAATGGATGTAAATAAATCGTCATATCGTAGAAATACATAAATTTTCTGAATTTGAATATCGTTCTGGATTTTTGATTTTTTTGTTTGATGAGCAGCAATCAATCAACATTTGATTGATTTTGATTTTTCTGTTTACAGCGAACAATGCCATAATCTAATTTCAGCAACATACAAAACATCGTGCAAAACGGGTGAAGGAATAAACGAAATGTTTGAAGACATTGCTCAACATTTGGTAGAAGCGAATAGGTCAAGAATGGGACTACATGACATGGATGAGGATCGTTTCAAAATTTCGTATATTGACGAAGCAGCAGATCCTGCGTGTATGTGCTGAAATTAAGGTGGATATTTATTGTGACCAAGAATTTTTGGAATTTTGTATTGATTAACGAAAAGAGAGAGAATAATCAACGAAGAAATGAATTTTCATGAATTATTTATTCTTACGACGATGGAATAGGTTTTTATAAACTGAAAAGCAGAACGGCAATATCGATCTCATGAATGATCGCCTAAAGTATACTTCGTAGTTTTCGGAAACAACAGGAAAACCGTTGGTTGAACTACAACATTTTCTGAAAATTTGATCTCGTAGAGAAAGAAACAAACGAACACTAATGCTGAGTCCATTTAATCGTCTTAATGTCGATTCCATCCTCAACCATCTCCCAGAGAGGACTATAAAAAGAAAATTATATTTTCTTTTGATCTGTTTGATATTTTCGAAGTTCGGAGTTTTGGCGCTTCGGATAAACTTTTCTTCTGTCTTTCTATGATACGTTAACTATACAATTTTCTTACCTCATTTCACGAAGACGTTTTACATGATTGATCGTATTGTCGGCTGTGTAATCGATTTCTTCAAGTGTCGTGAAACGTCCGATCCCAAATCTACGATTAATTAATATTCAATACAATTAATATTTTTTTCCCAACGAACATAGTTCACGTCTCTATTAAACAAATTATAATAAAACTTCACACGTGCTCTCTAATCTCATCGAATTAAACGCCATATTTTATGGCAAAAACTAACTCCGTTTACTATTCATTTTACACTGAAAATTGTACTAAATATCTTGTAGGAAATACATCTCCGAAATACGTACTTTTAAATATTTTTATCTTCAAGTTAAGTCATTTAAACTCGACTTTAAATTGCCATAATAAAAAACCACTTCTCAACTACTGTCGCTTCTCATGTTTTTGTATATTAATTTTAATTTAATGAATACCAATGAATAGTCGTTGTTGTAATTTATTATCGAACCTTATACTGGAATGAGCCAAATCTTCGGAGGCTCCTATCGCTCTTAGAACGTAACTTGGTTCGAGACTCGCGCTCGTGCAAGCAGACCCACTGCTAAGAGCAATATCCTTCAAGGCCATTAATAAGGATTCGCCCTCGACGTAAGCGAACGAAAAATTCACGCAGCCAGGATACCAAGAGTGAGGATCACCGTTTCGAACAATGTCCGTGAGATTCGTTTCAAATTTTTTTATAAGATGATTCGACAGGAAAGTTATATGTTTGTGGTCGTACTGAAATAATCATTCATCCGATTTATTAAATAGATTCAAGTCATTGAAAAAAAAAAAATGGATTAAAACCGTAAAATCATTATCTAACGGTGATCAACTATCGAAAATAATTACAAAGTGAACAAAATATTGACTTAAGGCGTTTCTAAATTTTCTGTGTTTATTTTTATTTTTTTCGTGGTAATACTTACGTCCATTTCTCGACCAGCAATTTCGCAAGCTTCCCCGAGTCCAACAGCCAAAGGAGAAGGAACTGTTCCACTTCGCATTCCTCTCTCTTGCCCTCCTCCACTTTGAATAGCTTCAACACGTACCCTTGGCCTTCTACGAACGTAAAGCGCACCCACGCCCTTGGGGCCGTACAATTTGTGACCGCTTATCGACATCAAGTCTATGTTAAATTTGTTAACGTCTATTGCCATTTTTCCAATCGCCTGTGCTGCGTCCGTGTGGAAAAATATTTTCTTTCGTCTGTAATTCGAAAAAAATTAATTGAATTTTGAATGGAAAAATGTCAATAATGTATTATCAATTTTTTCGTTTATTCAATTATTGCTATTCTTTTAATTTTTTTTTTTAATTTCGAAGCTCCTTTGGGTCAGGCTGAGATTTGTAATGATTATAATATTTTCGTATTTTCTGAATGTTAGAAAACTGAAAACTTGTTTGAGAGATAAATTTGATATTTTGTTTGACCTGCACAATGCACCGATTTCTTCTATAGGCTGTTTAACACCAATTTCGTTGTTGACTGCCATTATGGAAACTAACGATGTGTCCGGTCTCATGGCAGCTTCCAGTTGCTCTAAATCTATCAAACCGTTTGGCATAACCGGAAGGTAAGTGACCTCGAAACCTTCGGATTGTAAAGCTCTGCACGAATCCAATACACACTTGTGTTCCTAAAAAGATTGCGCGTTCAAATAGTCTGCTGGGTATTTGCAATGGGAAATATTGTAAAATCAATTTAATAGGGAAATCAACTTCATAATGTCAAAGATGTTGCATTCTTACTGTTTGAGTTGTAATTATGTGTTTCTTGTTCATTTTATAAAATCTTGCTACTCCTTTGACCGCTATGTTATTAGACTCTGTTGCTCCAGATGTGAAAATTATTTCCTTCTTGTCCGCTCCGATCAAATCTGCGATTTGCTAAAAGTAGTCAATGACAGTCGAAATGTATTAATTATTTGGGTTTCTAACTGACTTCCATTGCACATAAAAAATTCACGAAATTAAAGGAAAAATAAATGTGTGAGTGCAAACCTTGCGCGCATGTTCGACAGCAGCTTCAGACTCCCAACCATACATGTGCGTCCTTGAATGAGGATTCCCATGGAAGGTTGTCATGTACGGCAACATTTTGTCAACCACTCTTGGGTCCTGATGAAATAAATCAATTTCGAATCGTTAGCAACTTCTCAAATTTTGGTTCTTTGTACAGGAAAACAACTTCATTCATTTTTTTCTCAGATTCAATGGAATAAAGCAGATAGTCATGGAGCAGATTGTTAAAAAAATTTCTTAACCTTTTCAGATTATTCTAAAGACAACAAATAGGTTGGAATACATATTTTGGACAATACGGAAATGACAAAAACTCTTAGAATAATTAATTGCACGTTTTATTAAAAGACTAGGCATGAAAAGTAAGGCATGTCAAATTACTAGTTTTTAGACATCAGAGATTTCGTACAATAATTAAAATATGTTTGAAAAGTACTTAAATTTGATTCAATACAATTTTATCGATCTTATAACAGTAATGAAAGCAGAAAAACGATACATTTATCAATCAGAACTTGATGGAAGCAAAAAAAAAACTTGTGACGTTTACTGTTTATAAACAAAAGTGTATAAAAAATTAATGTTTTGAATTACCATTGGGGTGGTGGCTTGGGCATCGAGATACAAAGATCGTCCTTCACTCGGTCCTCTTTTGTATTCATCGGTAATTGGAGCTGTAATTAGATAAGGAAATCATGGTAAAATAGAAACAAATTCAAACGAAGATAACCTAGAAAAAGTGTAGATGAAATATCAATATATTCAAATTACATTCATATTCCAAAGCTTCTGACATTTGTCGAGTGCATCTTAAAAGCGGTGTACATTCTTTAACCCGTTGAATTGTAGAAACTAAATTTTTTGCTGGTCGAAACATTGTCGCGAATTATTGCTCGAGCGATTCGTCTTCTTGTTCGATTTATCATTAACTACGTATTTTTCACGTGATTAAGAGGGCTTTTTTTCCTCTCTTTAATTTCTCTCGATAATATATTTCGTAAGCTATCGCAATAACCGGTCGTAACAACCTAACCTCGATGCATCGACGTAAGAAACCTAAGAAACCACTGAGTACAGAGTGCGGCTGCACCGGAGTGCAATGTCGTGGTGTCGTGGTACTAAATGGTGGGATCAAACAGCTGATTTCCTCATGTTTTTTTAAAAATATGTTGTTTAATTCATGACATCGTCGTTGTTCGCGCGAAAGTCGGCTAAAAACCGGCGATAAATAGATCTCTGAAATTCTGATTATTAAATTTGCTAAGATTGTTGGAAAAGATGCCTTGGGTTTCAATCTCAACTGACACTTCTTTCCGCATAATAATAATTCACTTTTAACCTCATCAACGGTTTTCATGTCCACCATTTTGTAGTATTCAACGGTTCGCAAAAATTCTGGAAAAATTCAACCATCATCAATTTTTCTAAGTTTTTAGAAAATTATTTTTCAACTCCGTAATATTTTTCGTCTTTTACTTTATTTTTTATTACTCTTCCCCATTTATTTGTTCGTTAAATGGCTGAGAAATTCGGTAAATGTGATGTTGAATGTTCAACGAAAACCTGTTCAACATAAATAATTGTTGACTAATTATTTTAAAACTTAAAAAACTTAAAGATAAATTTTCTGAAAAAATCACCAACGGATTCACTTAGATTACGAACAAAATAATTTCGTCGAATAATATTCTGTTTTCAGCAAATTAATAATTTCGGAGTCAATTCATAAAGCTTTAAAATTCTGTTCCCATACAGTTTTTGGCAATGAAAAAAATGTGTCATTCATTTTCAAATAACATAAATTGTTGTGTCGTTGTTTTCGCCTTAAAAATGGTTCTGAACGTTCTGAACCGATGACAGCGACTCTTGTGGTGATATTGAGGATTGCTCGAATTGTTCTGTAAGATGGCGCCACTGATTAAGAATGAGAGTTGCATGCAGACATTACGATGATGTATTTGCAATGAGAAATTAAAAACTAAAGAATACTCTTTAATTAATCCTGCTCACTAGGATCGAGTATTAATGAAAACTCTTTGTTTAGTATTTATTTATTTATGGCACAAAAAACATCGTAACGACTGTTTGGAAACAAAATTTTTTTTACTGCAATGTTCGTTGATTCATTGAAAGATCAAAATGTGCGACATTTCAAGAAATTTAACCGCAAAGTTTGAAGGATTATCTATATGAAAACAAAGAATTCATACTTCGGATGTTCAGTTCGTTCAGTCAACCTCGACGATCTGTTTGTAAACCTATGGCAATTATTTAATGCATTTCTATCAAATATTACTTCCTTTCGAATTAAATTTCGATTTATCGTCGAAAAATGTCCACCTGAGTCAGAAAAAATTAAGTAAATAATTCCAAAAGTTGGATTGCAATGCTCTTTCGTGAGTTTGGTTATAAAAAATAAATTCACTCACATTTCCTTTAAAATTTTTCATTTCAACGTATAAGTTTCGTATTTTTTGGCGGTGAAGTAAAAATGCCGTTGGGAAAAAAAAGGAAACTATTGATCCAGAAGACTTTTCTACTGGGATTGATAGGTTTGATTTCGTGTGGTATAGCATTTGGATATGGAAATTTTTATCGTCAGGTAAGTGATTAATAAATAGTACAAAAATGCATTAATTCATTTATAAAGGGATAAAAAACTTGTTCATTTTGCAAGATATCTCAGTATGCACAATCGGTGGCTTATCGTCAATCGCAAGAAGCACGAAAAGAATACAATCCCAAGATGATGAGAAGAAATCAGCGTCTTATAGAACGAAATCAAGAAAAATCGTCGTCTGGTCCTAAAAATACTTGATTAAAAAATCTAACCCGAAAATCACATGTAAAAAAATTAAATTTCTTATTTCTCTAACGTTTTATTACATAATAAACAAAGTCGAATGAAAAATTATTGGATTTTCGTTAAAAAACAAAGTTTTTACACTCTTTCGCACCCTCCAGTGCAACGCAGTAACTTTCCAATTGAATCTTTTCCCAAATTGGTTTAAAAAAAAAAACATGGACATTCAAAAAATCGTAAAACGTACAATTTGCTATCAATAATAATATAAAAAATAAAAAATAGATAATTTTCTTTTTTTTTTATGAAAACTCAATTAAAATACTTGTTGCCACGTTTTCTAGTGTGTCACAGAAATGTTAACAATGAACTTAACCATAAAAAATATCATTTATAAATTCTTTTAGGACAGAAAGGAATTGTTAGACACGAGATAAGTTGTTATAAATAAAAGCGGCTGGTTATGCAGCTCACGAATAAACGATAATGTGAAGATCTGTATTACACATCTCCAAGTTAGAAGAAGAGACCGTACATTACGGATACATTCAGTACATGTTGTACACGCATTTGCAGAAGTAACAGTTTTCTTTGGTAATGGGCGCGTACACGTAAAGCTCTGCTCGAGCAGCGAGAAGAAGAAGTTGCAAGTAGTTGCAAACTAAATGAACAATGACGGGGCACGTTTGGTACTAAAGATTTTAAACGCATATACGTTGCTATAATTCATACGTGGTACATGAGAGTATTGCAGATGTTACTCGTTGCATATTGTAACGTTACACGCCGAGAGTGCATGCATATAAAGTTGATGAAAATATACTGAAATTTATATAGATAGATTTTAAGACATTGTCTTTTTGTCATAAGCATCCAAAAGTCTCTTTAATGATAAAAAAAAGTCGTTATGCTGAGGGACTTTTTTTTAGTATTTAATTTGAGAAAAAATCTAGAGTCTCATACGCAGTTTGTTTAATTTTTATCGCGAAGTTCGAACTCTTTCGGTTTTGAATAAAATTTAGATTCGATCTCTCGTGCTGTTGTTAAAATTTCCATATGTATTTATATGATTGATTCTACCTGGTGTGCCATTTTACCCCAAAATTTTTCGATACGTGTTAAATACAATCAGGGAATAAGTGTAATATAAGAAACACAAAACGACTTGTAAAAGGCCTTGAGTTTCACTTTCGACACATCCTGGAGAGCCCCTATATGAGCCTTCACCCACATGCTCGTCCTTCTATCGTTTTGTTTGGACGTCGGTTCGTCTCTTTATCACGAGGTAAGATCTCAAAGCTCGGGCATGCAAGACCGTCCGATTCTACTTCCTGTGAAACAATCAACGAGTTCTTTTTATCGTTCGCAATAAAGATGAGAGTCTCCGAAAAAAACGAAAGCAGTCAACATTTCTGATCCATAATTTCTTTCTGTTTTTCGACCTTGGTACCAAAATCCCTAAGACGTGACCAAGGTCTAGGGATTTTTTTCATTTAACAGCCGAAACGTCCTCGAGGTCTTTAGAATTTTATTTTTTATTCAAGCCCCCTTACAATTAAACGTGGCCAGTGTGATATTCAGGCCTTCGCCTCAATGGCACCTCGAATGTGACGAAAAACTATCAAACTCACCAGTCTGCTCTTCTTCGTTCAAAACGGATGAGCTTCTTGCGGAATTATCATTTTTCGATTCTCGTTATTCGTATTACGATCAAATTAGGCACTTTCATTCATTCCTGATTATATCTATTTCTGAAATAAACTCTTCGTAGTCATCGCCTGTTGTTTTTTTTTCTAAAGAATATATGTTACTGGTAATAAAGTGTTATGCTAACTGGTTTCTTCATTGCATCAGTATTACGTGGGGGCAAACATTGAGGATTTAAGACTTTAATATTAAGGGACTTTCAAGACTTTATTAAGGGAATGTGATTGCGCTTAAATGCAAGCACAAAGTTAAAAACGATGTGAAATTAATTTAATGTTTCAATAGGCAATTCATCGCGTTCTAAAATTAATGAATTTTTAGCGTTTATTGATCACTGAAGATAAGTTTTTGAATTCTTGCAATTATTATTGGAATGCTATGCCATGAGTCCCGGAAACGATGGATTGAAACCTGAATTTGTGTCTCTTTTTTTTCGTGAAAACATTCAAGAGATTAAAAAAAAGAGTAACCGTTTTATTGCCATTTAAATGCTAACGAGCTGCACTTAAATACTTCGTGATCTATATCTGCAAAATCTTGAAGCTGCATACCTCGAGGTACAGGCAATAGCCAGTTTTTTTATCCTGATAGTAAGGTAGCGTTTGAGAAAAAAAAAATCGTCCGCATCGTTCATCGGGCGAGCGTGAAATCGCGATATGACGCCATAGCTTTTTTGCAAAAGTTATTAAGCCAAGACCGCGGAATTTTCATCGATCTCACGCGAGTGTCAATTTAATGCAAAAGAAATAAAATTAATTGTCCTTCATATTGCCCCAGACTTTCCACATTGTTGTCAAACTCCCAAAGAATCATTATTCGATTTTAAAAAGCCGGAAAACGATTAAGTCTTCAACGTTAATAAATCCATACGTTTAATTTATCGATGGAGAAAAAAAAACGAATGGAAATTAATCGCAACTGCGGGAAGTTCAATGTTCGTCTCGCTCATTGCATAACCGATCAACCGGATGGACATCATCGGTTCGCTTATTTCTCCAATGGAGATTGAAGCATTTACACAAAACAAAGAACGAAGAATTATGCTCTTCCACTGCAGTTGAAAAAACCTTTCGTAACGAGTGTCATAATGTGGACTGACTTTACAGTGGTCAAGTAAAACTAGTTCATCAGATGGTGAACTGAGCTGGGTTCGATAAATAACCAAAATAATAATAAAAAAACGATAAAGACTGCAACTGCAACACTGTGATGCAAAGTCATTGAAGAAATGATCTGGAGTTAGAATTAATAATGTAATAGCATCAATATATCCTTTTTGACATGACAAGAGTGTCAAGAATAACGGACTCCGCTTTGACCATAGACTCATAGACCGTGACTGTTAATTTAAATTAAAAACTTGTTCGATCTAAACGAAACCATAAATCCCACGGCCTCGTCGTATACTTGAACATTATTCGCAGTTTATTTATTTTTTTCTATCTCCGAAGATTCTCGTCTCGCAGAGCGAAATCTCGTCTTCTTGGTTGCTAATGGAAGGCTTTCGATCTTACGGCATCGCGGCTGCGTGACACCGTAAAATCGATTGCCTACGAGGGTATCGGACTCGTCCTTGCACTTCGATTACTTCCAACTGTAAACAACGCGGGAATTGGAATATTGTGTAATACAAGCAGAGTACTGCTGCCACCTGCACGGAGACTTATTGCAAACCGAGAGCACAAATGTAAATTACGAATACGTAACGGATATAAGTCGATCGTTCGAGTAATCACGACCGTTTGAACGATTTAGAATAGAAATAGAAGAGCGAATATATTCGTAAACTTCATTATCAATAAAGGGATCCAAATTTGAAGAATTTCGAATGAAAGAATGTCAAATGTTAGTAAAGTCGTGCACCTTAATTCATTCCTATATGAGTAATCCTGGGTCAAAATGACCCATGTTAGTAACCTAACGTTAATAAAGGCCAAAAATTCTGGAAATTGTCTGAGTGACAATCAATTGAGTGAAAAGATTCAAAGTTATGGCTTGATGTCCGCTTCAAGCGCAATTTCCTCGGGACGACCTTTTTCCAAAACTGTCTCCAGGAAACTCTTAAAAACTACTGAAGCTATCAAAATTTTTTTTTTCTGGAACGTTCGTAATTACCGTCGCTAAAAAATAAAAAGGAACAGTAGAAAGGATTTTTCTCTTTCATCTACACATGAAAGCTCGTAACTTTATGAACTTTCAATACATTCCAATATAAATTGGTATCGAATCAGACGAACAGATAGTCAATAAATAATCCTCAGCTTCATCCTAAAAAATAATTACTTAATCCTCTGAATAAAATTCCCAAAAATTGACAATATTTATAAGTTAAAACGAATCTTCTCGCATTTAAACCGAATTTTAGGACAACTTGTAAATGAACGGTTTTACATGCACATATATGTAATAGGAATGAGACAAAAAAAAAGGAAATAATGTATATAAGGTAAGCAGGGAGTGAGAGAGGTTACCACGCGTATGTAAATGAGGCATCCGATCTACCGCTACAGTAAGAAGGACCGCTAAGAAGAGAGCGCGTTTGCGATAACCGTGTGAATCTCAACGCTCTGTGGAGTCGGAGCTCTGGTTCTTGGTGTGTTACCGTTCTCGTTCTTTTTTCTCATTTTTACTCCCCTCTTTATATTTTTTTCTTCCTAGATCCTATAGCGGAGAACAAGAGTCTCGTTGTTTGCGAGAATTCTTGTTCCTTATTTTTTTCTTCTGTCACTACGACTCCTATTCGGCCGTGCACTTGGAAAATGGAGTAAATAGTAGCGTCATGATGCTCCCGTTGGGTCTCTCTTTCGGTTTAATACTTTGCCGCATATCATAACACAATCCTCATCTTACGCGACCATTCAATTAAAATTTTCTCCCGCGTTCTAACGCTTTTTCTTCTTTTAATTTCATTTACCGGAAGTACGCAAAAGAGTTTACCTTCTGATCTCTTAAATTAATCTACCGCGATTGCCTTGGGTATGAAATTTTTCTCCTCTTTTTTTTCCATCCGGGTTTGTTGCAATCCTCTTCTTCTTCTTTCGACGATTCTAATCAACCTCTTTCGTTAAGATCTATCGGGGAATAGAGTTACGAAGAATTATGTAAAGTGCTTTTGGATGAGAAAGTGCTGGATCACGATCTAGTGGAGTGATTAAAAAGGGCGAATAAGCTTTGTCTATTTTTTTTTTTTTTTCAATTCTTCTTCTCCCTTCTAACAAACGCGTTTGCGGTAATTTTTAATCACATCGTTTTATCGTGGTTTATCATTTAATTTAATTTTCAATTTCTCATTGTAAAACGAATTATTTTGCTCACCGGTTTTGTGAGAACATTTTTTTGGTCGCACGTACATTTTTATCAGCGAATTTCATAACGAATTCAGAGTCACTCTCATCTTTCACGTGGATCTTTTGAACAGTCAAGTCTCATATGCAAAAAAAACTTGTCTTCTGCAGGTTCATAAAGACGATGAGGTTCAGGGTCGTATGTTAAGCAAGTGATCCCAATTAAGGAGTCACAATGTGTCAACCTCGATAAACTTACAAATTTCGAATTTTTTTCATTCCCTAAAGTTTCAAATTCCCCAAAAATGTGGGTTTTACATCTCAACCTTTGGTTACTGCCATTTATTTTGAGTCTCGGTCTTTATGCTGCCATGGGTCTTTAAGACCCAGGTACAAATTTGCGAGCTCCTTCCGAAAAAATTGATTATCGTCGATTTTTTTTAAAACGATCAAACAACTTCTACAGATTCAGCGAATGGTACTGTGCCCACCATCGAAGGATGTGTCACTGCAGTCGAAACTAGAAAAAAAGTATTTTTTCATTGAAGCAAAATTATGCGATTCTTACCTGGGTCAATTTGACCCAATTATAATGAAGACTTAGAATAAGTCTCTCGAATCGTACGAACGTTGGATTCGTCGTTTGAAAAATACTCGGGAATTGTAAGTTTCTACATATGATTTTTTTTTGGTGAATGTGTATAACGTGAAGGTAAATCGCTCACTCGACTCCGCTAAGAAGATTGTAGAGTCATAATATATAGAAAAGTAAAGTTCGTGCGAAATTCTCACGAAACAAAATCGCATCGTTGTATCTCTCGGGGTGAAGAAGGGAGAGCGTAATATGGATGGTGATGGTGATGCTGTAATGGATTTTTCGCGAACGTCACGGCGAGTGATAGAGTGAGAAGGATAAACAAGGCGAGGCGTGTTTGTTTGTTTTTTTTTTTTTTTTCCATTTCTCTACAATTCGAGAAAGGAAGAAAATAATATTGGCACGTCCGTGACAGTTGAACAGCTGACCATGTCAAATTCATGGCAAAAGTACAAACTCGAGAGTGAGGAAAAGGGAGAGGGCGAGAGGGAGAAAGAAAGAAGGAGAGTTGTTGCATGCCACAAATGTTAAGTTGTATGTGTGACTCTCGCTTATTCGCGTGAAAGACGTCTCAATTCGTCGGAGATTTCGCTCTCGTACTTCCGCGCAAAGTCAGCGGAATTGAAAATTGCTCGATTTTTTTGTGACCAACAAAGTGACGGAAAGAAACATATCTATATAGAGGGTTAGGTAAGCAACAGTGTCGCCCTCAGCGTGTCGAAGTTAGTATCACAAGAAAGGGGATTTCCCTGCGGGTGCATTAGAGCTTCTTGCGCCTCGACCTCTGCGGGTTTCTTCGCTACGTCGTCGATTCTCCGCACATCCCTTTCGTTTTTTCTCTTCCTTCATCTTTTTATTCGTAGATTTTTTTTTATTTAACGCAATAAAAATAACTCGCTTAAGCATCGAGAGAACACGATTCGCCTCACTCTCGCCTGGCATCTCTTCCTTCTTCGCGCGAGAGAAAATCTTCGCCTTCTTTCTTTCCTTCCTTCCTTCCTTCCTTTCACGGAATTGGCGAGAGAGAGTCAAAGCGACAAGAGGAAAGTCCAAGGAAGAGGCTAAAGCAACTGTGTGGAAGTCGATGCCCCCGCGAGAGATGCCCAGAGAGAGATTCTTCCTTGGTGTAAGAAAGGGCACGGGAGATTCGATTCGGGATACGGCCAGACGTGGAAGCGAAAAGTTAACGAGCCAGGACCGAGAACTCTTCGCGGGTCATGGGTAAGTGTAAAAGGTACCACGATAAAGGGCGCTTATTCTTCCGTTTTTTTTTCTGTACATTGACTCTCTTCGATCGTATAACGATTAGGATCTTTATTCATTCATTTATCGAGAGATTTAACCAGCCGATAGGAAGATTTGAAGAAAAATGAGCTTTTATATTAAGTCTTCGAAGGACCAGATGATAATTCAAAGTCTTTTTAATTAATGAACGATAACGGAAGTCACCAAATTTTTCTAAACGTCAAATTCTTTCTTGTAGAATCGAAAATTTCGTCACATATCTGTGACGATAACCAGGGAGAATGTACGAAATCGATATTGATCAAACCAGCAATAAAGCAGACAAAGGAAAAACCTGGCCTTTCACCGATAGAAGAAGAAACCGACTCCCCTGATACTTCAGGCGATAGTACTACAAATTACCATGATAACGAAAACGTTACCACTTCGAAAAAGTACCCTTACGATCTTCGAATTGGTTTGCGCAACGATTACGAGCAGCTTATTGGCAATCTTGAAGAAGAAATACCGAAGGATAAAAGACTCGATGAGAGTCCGCCATTTCTCACGGCTAGAAACGCTTCCGATCACAAGGGCCAATATTGCGATAGCAGCGCCACATCGAGCAACGAAAGAAACAGTGAAGGGGAAGACGAAGAAGAAGAAAAAGAAGAAGAAGAAGAACTTGAGATGGAGGAGGATTCTTCGTTAACCGGTGAAAGCACTTCCGGTGACGTCGATTATTATTACGAAGAAAATTACCAAGGCAATGCCCTTGAAACGCCAAGGAATGATGACCTTGAGAATGTTGCCAATGACGCGGAAGAGAATTTACTCGTATCATCGAGGAAAAAAGTGAGAACGAATCGTCGACCAAAGTCTGCACCTTCTTGCTATTTTATCGAGTCTTCGGACACTAGCCACGATGACAAGTTCAGCGATATTACGACGACCTTGGATTGGCTTAAAACGAGGATTGTTAAATCCGAAAGAGACATTTACGATCTTAAGAAACAACTTACTGTGGAAAAAGTACGAGGTCGCAAGCTGAGGAAACGTTACGAGGATGACAAAAATGTCATGAGAGAAAATCTTAGAATTGATCTTGAATCGTGGATCAAAAAATTAAATGACGGGCTCAAAGGCTATCTTGGTGAATGGCAAAAACGCGAGAGACTTAGAATCAATGAAGAAATATCGAGAATCAGCGATCTTTATTCTCAGGCAACATTTTTGCTTTTAATTAACTTTTTTTTAGTAAATTGTATCATTTGATTTAAAAAAAAAATCTTTCATCTTCTAATTCTTTAATTTAGGAAATTACGAAAAGCCTAAAAATAACTTTTAGAGAATGGCAAACGGACGATATGAAAAATGTGTTTGAAGTTATTGAGAATCGTGAAAAATCACGAGACGAAAAAGAACGAGTCAATACCAAACTTGTTTACGAAAAAATTCAGACTCATTTGGAGAATCTTGAGAAAAGAAATAGAAAGTCTTACGCAACTTTGTGTAAACATATCGACAGGTGGGAGGAACGCTTGAGGGACGAAATCGTTAAGCTGCACGAGGAGGATTTGAAAAAACTTCGTCAGGAAGTTAACACCTGGTACGAATGAAAGAATCAGTTAAGAGAATCGTAAGAATCAAAACTTTGATTGCGTCGATCTTTAATGACAAATTTATAGCCTTGAAGACTTTATCGTTGGATAGCAGCGTGAAATGTTGTTTATTTATCCAAATATTCCATTTTTGGAATTTTTTTTAAATTATTTGTTGCTTGGTAAATTTTTGGATATTAAAAAAAGTCGGTTTGATTCTCGTAACTTAAAAAATATTGGAAAAAAAAAAAAAATCGCTGCATTCCAACGATTCAAGCTTCAGGATCGTGAAAAATCGTAAATCGAATATCAGGTACGAAGATTGCAAAAGAAATGACAATCCGAGTATGAGCGATCAGAGCCGTAGAGAGCGATGTACGGAAATAAAGCGAAGCAGTTCATTCCTCGGCAACGAAGCGTTGCTCCAGGTGGAAGACAATCTGTTAAAGCGTTTGCGTGAGTCAAGCACGAAAGATTTACGAAGAACGGAGCAGATTGTGAGGACGGAATTAAAGAGTCAACGTCGTGAGCTTGGGAAGCGAATTAATGAAAAAATCAGTGAGCTTTGGTTGGCTTTGGAAGAGTTTGGCTCATCAGCAAATTTAAAAACAGGAAGGAACGACCTTGACGAGCATCGCGGATCGATCAATGGAAATCGGTCAAAAGACTCGACATTGAAACCCGATGTCTCGAGGGTTCGATGGAGCGTTGGCAAAATCGTGAGATCGAATCGGCCCGATGGTAAATCCAGTTTGAGCAACAGTGACATTGACGAGGATGGTGATCGAGATTACGACGAAGACGAGGATGACAGCACTGAAAGATCGAGCAACAGGAATCAAAATATTCTTGAAGTACCTATCTCTTCAACTTCTTCGTCGAAACCGAGTATCAAGACAAATCTTGTTGACAAAAATTCTTCAAAGAATCAATTGACAGATCGGGGAGAACAGTGATCGGTAAATATAGGTCAGATTTTCCGTTAAGGGCTCAACTACATCTAGAGATTTACAAAAATTCGATTTCGTTGAATAATTTACAGAATTTCAAAAACTGCAATCACAATTTAGCTGACTTTTTTTTTTCGAATTTTTATCAATTTTTTCTGTTACATAAAAAACAATATGTCTTTCCAAATAACCAAAAAGTTTTGTCAATAAATCCATTGTTTCACTATAAAAAACTTAAACGAAATTAACCCAATTTTTGGCAACTCTAGAGGTCTTTAAGCCTTTAACAGGCACAAGAATAAGGACAAAGTTTGCATCTTTGGAAAGCAACGAGATTTCCATCTCAAAATATCGAAAAAATTGCAGACATTCCGCTCTTTTAAAAGAACCTGCGAAATCAAAATGAGCAAAAAAAAATGCTTACGTTAAAGAAAAAAAAAACACGAGAATGCAGAAGTAATCAAAAGGATTTTCGTTGCATTTCAAAATCGAAACTTGATGACAAAAAAATCGTCAAATCAACCAAAAATAAATTTTATTCCAATCTGTTTTTTTTTTCTCCCTCAAATCAGAAATCCTCAGAACAATTTGCCCTGCAAAAAAAGGTCAACATGCAATAGTTTTGCATCCAGGAAATACGGAGGAGAACAAGATTAGTGCGTTTGATTGAAACTCCTTAACGCTCCACTTCCGTTTATTACGAAACGGGTTCTTCAGGTGAAAATACATATATATATATATGTGTGTGTACCAATATGCACATATGTTGAACTCGTGGCTGAGATCTGAAAGCGTTATGTGTACATATATATATTTTTGCTGCATATTTGTCGGAGTTCTGGTGGCCTTGCCTTGCCTCGCTTGTTGGTGCATAATCCTCGTGCATCTCGTACATAATATCTATTATGTGGCAGAGTTATATATATATGTATATGTGTGTATGTATGTAGCAGAGTTCTTCGGCTCTTTCACAAGTTTACGCTCCATGTCCAGCCCACAACGACCACTTTTATCATTTATGGTACAGCAACACACGTCAATAACTCAACGGAGAGTTTTTGTACTCCTGATTTTTTGTTCTTTTACTTTTCTTTATTTAACCGCCGAGTTAATTCAGCCATTTCGAGTATACTCTCGGACTAACGATTCAAGATCTGACAGTATCAAAACGCACTTGGCCTCTGTATCTCAAGCCATGAATATCGTTCGTACACTCTTCTACACTTCCCTCATCGAGTTAATGATCCTTCTCTCGTATAAAGCGGAATTTGGGGTAATATGGACCACTTAAAAAAAATCGCAGCCTGAGAAAGCATTGATAGAATACTGCCAACAATATTGTATTAGAAATAATAAAATTGAATACTATTTTGCTAGCGACAAATAAGCGTTTCTAACTCATTTTATTTTTTTAATGACTTTTATTCTTGTTCTTTGGTTCATTTTACCCCAGACTTTCTTATATATGTGTACGGTGAGATTGTACCGGACTTTTCTCGTGTCTTTGTTATTACTCTCTTTGTGTTCCTCATCTTCATCTCTGCACGCCCTTCCGTCGAGTCATTCGAAGCAAATATACACAAGGCCTGAGAATTCAAGATGTTCAAGCATAAATTGCAACATCCTTTTTTGTTCGCATTTATTTTGTGGTATATTTTTCGAAGCGTTTGTAAAACGACATTTTTGTATGAGTTTATTTGATTATTTTGTTGATTTATTATTGTAGAAAGGACTTTTTTTTATGATGAATAAATTGATTGAAAAAAAAATGGTCCATGTTGATTACTTTTTTTTCCCCTTGATTTTCCAAGGATTTCATTAGTTTTTATTACCCAAACCCTCAAATCAAGTACACACTTTTGATAAATCTTCGTGGGAAGTCACGATTATATCTAAAACATTGTTCCCAGTTAAATTTGCGAGTTCGCGTTAAATATTTACGAGACAAGAATTTCCGTGACGCCTTGTGGAACATTATTATCGTGGCCTAAAAAGATTTGAATCATATGCGATCGAAGATTGTGATATTAATTACCACAATCTTCGATCATAGGACAACTATGTAATTACCAATGGAATAATAGTGGAAAAATAGAAAATAGTTTAAAGCGAAAAAAAAACTTGGTACGTCGATAAAGTCACGAGATTTCTTGATGGATGATGATTTTATTATCGTTCGAATTTATACAAAGAGTTTAAACTGTTGAATTTTTTCTCTTTCTCTCTTTCTTACTCTTCTCTTCTCAATTCTAAGAGAGTTAAGGTCGAACGACGTGCGTGCGATGTTACAGTACCGTACGAATGTTGGAAAACGTAGCTACTATGTATTTTATTACGATAATTACACTGGTTGGTGAGGCTGAACAACCATATACGAAGGAGCTTGCACACAAGTGGTAAATATAGACGCGTGTAGTCTCTCACGTATTCACCCGCAGACTTCGTGATAACTCGAGTATGTGTTATTAAAGACTGAGCTCTTAGTTCACCAAATCAAATCCGTCATTCTCTCCGTTTTATTTTTCGTTATAAAGTTAGTAAAACGTTATTCGATGATGTCTGCTTAAGCACGAAAGATTTTTCAACGAATGTTATATTTCGAACGTATAATAAATTTACAACCTTGAATATAGTCTACGATCTGCATGACGTAACTGCAAAAGTGCATCTCTTTCGAAAAATACAACCACGCAACGTACACAAATGCTCCCATTGGCTATTACCACAAACTATTTTACGTGCCTTTGCAAACTACCATTTCGCACTCTTGGGTGTTACCTATTGAATTGTACAAATGGTACTGTTTATGGGGAATTGGGGCGAAATGGAGCACCGGGGTAAAATGGATCACTATTGCAAAGACGAGTGACTATTTTATTGACAAAAATCTTTTATTCCGGATGCTCTCGATAAATAGACTATAGTCACATGGCCTGAGTTCTATATCCAAAATATATTTCATATCATTAGACAGAACAGAATTGCATAAATACATTTTTCCAAACGATAAGAAAGCCCTATTTTTCGTGGTGGTCCATTATGCCCCACATTATCTTATATATGCTATAAATCTCTATATATGTGCATATAAATATGTATATACATATGGAGTGTTGAAAAAGATGAAAATAGACGAAATAGGGTGTCATTATCAAGGTATTTCAGACCGCTCGATATTCTCGTGTACGAGTCTCTAAAACTACCTTACGATTATCGATAAACTGTGTACAGTTTTGTCGAGAAACATCTGTACCACTATTACACAAGAATTTAACTTCATACACAGAATTTCACTCAGTGTGGAAACAAAAAAAAAACGAAAGACATTTGTTTATCATTAAAATGAAGTTTATCTCAAAGCAAAACTACTTTAATTGGTTCCGCGAAGTACGGTCGTGATTTTGGTATCAGTTCACGTGTTTTCGGCTAATAAAGTCCGTAAGGAAATTCAAGTGGAACTGAACACGAACCCTAATTGATGAAATCTGCCAGTTCCACGATACTTTTTCGAAACGAATGTGAAACTTAAAAAATTGAGCTTTAAATGAATAATTTATAAGATTATCGAAAATCCATAGACTTCAAAGTTTTGGAAATATTTCCATCTCTTCAAAAAAATAAAAGAACTTTATCAAATTTTTAATAAATTCTGCATTTTCTCTTTACAATATTGAAGATTTTCGTATCAAAACTGAAATTGTAAAAAAAAATCATTCTATTTACTATTTACTTACTATTTACACTATAAAAAGTTCATTTCTCCCGTTTTATTATCAAGCAGTACATCTATACTTTCATTCACGTTGGGTTCAACGACTTGTATTCGGCCTTGAAAATTCCAGTAATTCAAGTACCATACGCGCGGTAACAAAATGTTTTATTTATTACTTGAGATTTACATGTACAGTAAAAAGACGTTGAGACGCATTGTCGGTTGTATTGGATAGCGGTATTACGAGAAAAGTTGTGTGCGCGTGTCCGTAAATACAATAATCGAGTTTTATTTGCCCCCTGAGGGGTGAAGGGAAAGATAGAGAAGAAGTCGAGGAGCGTCACGGTGCAAAAGTTCTGGAGTGCACACAGGGAGGATCTATTTGTCAGAGGATTGATCGAACTGTACGTGAAGAAATTGGCGTGTCTGTTTTGCTGCCTCAGATTCTCAATCAATCGATCAATGCAATAAGTTTTTCTGTATTTTTCTCTCTTTCTTACAGTCTCTCCATTCTTCTTATTTTATTTTTTGACTATAATTCTTCTAGTACTCACAGACCGATGATGCGAATAAATTTCCCTCACCTCCAAGCAGATAAACGACGAACAAGAAGATCGCTGCGATACACAATGCGACGAGTACACGAGATTTGCTGTAAGATTAATTCACTGATTAATTTTCATATCCCAAGATATAATTAAATCAATATTCAACCAGACAATTTTTATTAACGAAAGTAAGTTTCAATTAATGATGTTTCTTCTAATCGTACTATTTGTTCGTTCTTATAAGAAAATATCATTCAAAATAGCATTGAACATCATGGATTCATATTACAGCATATTTTATAAACCCAAAACAATATTTTTAACGATAGAATAAAAAATCATGAATCAATGGATGCTACTACGATATTAAATTTTACACCATCGATTTTTTTTTTGAGATTCGTTGTTTTAATGACAAAAAATCAAATCCCTGTTCTTTTTTAGATCATCAAGCAAACTAAAAAAATCGACGTCGTTAATTAGTAGTGAATGTATTGAAGAGCTAAATAAACGATGGCACATAAAAATCACTTAAGAATTACGGATTGAAGTTAAAAAATGTTGATGAAAATTTGACATATCTTAGAATTTCGCGGTCATCAGTCGATGGTTTTGCAAAAATGTCGTTAATAATATTTTTTAGGTTTATTAGTCATGCTATAATATGAATAAACCTTCAATTCATTTGAAAAACATTCATTTGACTAGTGCGAAGCATCAATTTGACTTTGAAATCGTCACAAAATTGGCCGTCGATCAAATACGAAATATTCCCCATGTCTATCAATTGGCATAAATCATTAAAACATATGTATACAAAAGTTGTGCGACGCAGGGACAGGATTGCCATCATTATTGCATCGCGGAAGCGCGCGCGTGTGGAAATGGAAATAATAGATGTATATGCAAAGATAAAGGAAAATATATGATCGTAGGAGAGAAAAGATGGTAGGCGCGAAACTACGTATCCATTTACATACATATATACTATATATGTAGCGGGGAAGACTGCACTGGATAATGAGGGTGCGCATGGAGCGTGAAACCTGGCCCTATACTCGAGGACCAACCATTCTTCATATCTTTACCCTCTTATTTATGTTCTTTTTCTATAATATTGTTTTTTTTTTACTCATACTGTATAAATACACACATAAAGACATCAATTTTTACAGTTTTTTATATACTGCTATCAGTAAACGTCAGTAAATGTCATTTTTTCTCAATGTTTCACAGTTTTTTATTATTTATTTGACCCAAGACCCGCTACAACGGTGAAATTAGTTACCGCACGAGAACTTCAGTTTTTTGAGATTTTGAAAAAACTTGGTTTTGATTTTGGGAAGTTTTTGTAATCATCTATTCATCAACTACAACTTTATCGTAAACCATTCCCTTCGGTATGAAAAAACGAAGAAAATTATTAAAAGGTAGACGTCCGAAAAAATGATTTTTAGGGGTTTTAGGGTCAAGATCACGAATTTGAGGTTAAATTTGTTGTATATATGTATTATTTATGGGTTAATTTATTTGTGTATCTATGATAACAACTATGTACTGACTCTCTCGGTTGCAGAACCAGATTGGCAAGGAGACGAAACAATTTTCCATTCGTCCAGAAAGATAGCTCGATAATGTAAATCGCAATTGAGATGAGATAATATCCGATCAATTTGTTGACCACTTTGGCCCGATGGAAATACGTACCGTCTGCTCTGCAATGATACGCTAATAAAATTACGAATTCTCTGATCAATTCCGCTTGAGTTTCGTATTTAATTTTTTTCAAATTCTAATGGACTATTTTTTTTTTTTTTTTTAGTTGGAAATTTGTATTATTGGTATGTTGGCACGAAAATCGTGCCGGTAACAACCGACCGGTGGCAATCCAATACGTCCGAATGTCATTGATTGCGAGGAACGCCAAAGTCTTGATTTTTCTGTAACGCGTCTCGATCAGGCTGGTAATTATTCGGATCATATCGTCGAAGGACAATTCACCTCGAAATGCAGCGTTAAATGCTGTCCATGTAAA
The DNA here is from genome assembly GCA_948107755.1 of Campoletis raptor. NCBI lineage: Eukaryota > Metazoa > Arthropoda > Insecta > Hymenoptera > Ichneumonidae > Campoletis > Campoletis raptor. Next base: position 6,742,913 of record OX403630.1, on the reverse strand, counting down.
GTTAAATAAATTGGTATTCGTTGAATAACTAGTTCGTTAATTCTTTAGCTATCCATGATGTGAAAATGGATTGGAGTAAACTCACCGTCATCGATGTTTGAAATATTTGAGATTGAAGTTTCGGATGATCGTAAATAATCATTAGGGAATCGGTACTGTCGTCTGGGGATAAGAAAAGTTAGGGAAAATCTTACAAGTCTTAAGAAGACTAAATTAAACTTCAATTTTTGTGCTTGGCTAATTATTTTCTTAGATTTTATGTGGAAGATTGAGTTTCCCTTGTCAAAAGTGAAATTTAGTTATTTTTCTTTTGGGTAAAGCGTTTTTTAACAAAGGTATCACTGACCCTGACTGACTGGACGTTTCGTCGGATTCTTTCATCACTTTGCCGAGATTGCATCGATAATAGCGGGGATTATTGTCGTCCCGGTTGGAGGACAACGTTAAATCCGGTGCAACTTGGAAGTGTTTCATAGCTCGGCACTTCCAACTGTCGGATGAAAAATTTCAACGGTTCGTTGGTTCGTGGCAATAAAAAATGAAAATAAAGAATTGGAAAGAGGGTCCATTTGGCTGACACCTTCAAAGAGACAAATGGCGAAAAGGGATTGAAAACAAAAAGGAGAATAATGTATCCGTAAATGTTTTCGTTGTCACGAGAGGAATATAATAGTAAATAAAATGTCGGTAAAAGCCATTTCGCGGTAGCGGCAAATCCTTTTTCACCCATTCATCTCTCCTGACTAAATTACTAACCCCGTTCCGCTCGAAATTTCTTCAGGTCCGTTTGTCACCATCTCGGACAAGGGACGATGTTATTACAGATGAATACTTCGTCGATATACTGTTCGGGTGTTCGGTGGTCGTCTCGGCTGAACTACGTCCTCGAATCTGTCGCTCCTTCCCTTTCCACCAGATATTCGTTTACTATTTTACTGTAAGACGACAAATATCCAGCGAGTTTATTTTTCAACCTGCGGAGCGAGCAGCTCTTCTCATTGAAATATTTTCATCATTTCCTACTCAACATTGAACTATTATGGACCACCTAAGGAGTGCGAACGAAGAAAACGCCTTAAATAATACGAAAAAAAAAGTGAAAAAATCATAAGCCCAACAACTTTATGCAGAATTCACTGCCGATCAAGAATTTTCTGTCACAAAACAGTTTTATAAATTGGTTCAGAGTTTAATGGAATAATTATTAAACAGAGAACTGATTAGGCGGATTGGGCAGAATGGGAGAAAAAAAGAAATCATCATCGATCAACAATTTCCGGTCCAAATCTAATCGATTAATTATTCCAAACACACTAATGAGTGTTTTTTTAATCTCATTAAAATGTTGACAAGATTTCAAGTACGTGAAAAGACGTGCAAGAATATTAGAAGCACGTATTAAAGACAATCCAGTGAAATTTTCTCAAATCATTAAGATCTGGATCATTTTAGTTCATGAGAGTGACTTTTTATTAAAAAATTAGTGAAGGAGTTTACATACAGAGGGCGTTGCGAAGAGCTCATGGATGTAACGCGCGATCATGCCACGTTGCGATCCTCTTCTTCAGGGTTGAGATGAGAGGGCGGCACGATTTCACAAGCTCACGCTGTGGCAAAAGTGGTAAAGCATAAGAAGAAGAAGAAGTCAACGTTGAAATCGAAGAAGAGAAGAAGAAGAAGTAGAAGACGGAAAGTATGAAAAACAAAAGGATGGAGGGAGATTGGTATTGTTCTCGACGATGGTGGGCGCGAATCCTTGAGATCTTGCGCATGTTTAACATTTATATATATATATACATCCGGAGCGATCAAGCTGTGGGGGCATCGATGCGAGTCGAAGGTTAATTGAAGATGAAAACGTACGTATACGCGCCACATCGATGACCCGACAACCCGACGACGTAAGATGACATCACACTACGCACAAACCACGTGTTTCATTTCGGCCTTGAGAGACGAACCGAGAAGAACATCTTTTCTCTCCTTATTCAAACCTTGTAAACGTATTTACTATATTCAAACGTGTTCATATTGTATTACTATCTGATCTTGAAGCCGCTATGCGACATTGAGCCATCGAGAAACGACCATCTCGAAGAATCTTCGCTATATATCACGGAGGATGCTTCACCGAATACAATGCGTTTCTTCAATGGGATGCAAGCAAAAGTCACAAGGGTCTCATTCACGAGTAGACTTTCAAGAAAAATTTTGACGTATCAATTTTGGCATGAAAATCAAAATAAATAACCCCGGATTAGGAGAGAGGGTTAGGAAAGAAAAATAGTCTCGATAACGATCTTCATTTGTTTTATCAAAACCGTTTTGTATCATTCCTCGCGAAAAGAACTAATGATAAACGTCAAATTTTATTTATTTATTATCTTGCTTCTAAACTTCGACGAGAATATTTATGTGAGTGAGAGTAATTCAAAGGTCTCGACATACTGCACATCCAGTGGCTTATTATGCCATCCAGGAAGTTTGAGAATTATCGATAATACGAAAAGAAAAAGGGAAGAGAAATAAAAATCTCTCACATAACGAGATACGATCATCGGGCTTGTGAAAGGATTTTCTCGTAATAACGTTACTGGTAATAATTACAATTTAGACGTAGAAAATGTTTCGTGGCACGAGCATAGAGAACTCACTGTATCGATCTTCGAACCACCTTCGTGAGCAGGAATATATCATCGATATTACACGAGAAGTGTTCTAAGCAGAAGAAGAAGAAGAAAATCGATGTAGTAGTTGATATACACCGGAGTTGCACCGTTGCACTATAGCCAAGAGGCATCCAGTCCACATGATACACGTGTATACAATGCACTTATTTATATTTATATATAAACCTGTACATGAACACCTATAGCTACGGGGTGTATGCTCTTGACTGTGAAATAACCGTAATATGAGATAATATACACATTAGTTGAGTCTACATTCCAATAAGTTGAGGAGATCCAAAATTTTATTTCAAATTTTTGCAATCAACACCACGTCCAAAACAATCGAGTTTTTCATCATTTTTTTGTTATTATCTGAACCCTATAAACCCACACATTTTTCCTTACCTCACAATTAACTTGAAATTTCGTTCTCGACAGATTTTGGAGTCACTGATAACAAATCTGAACTTATGCTATTTCTATTATTTTTAATGAAAACCATCGTATGAACATTCTTGCAAAAATTTTGTCAAATTCTTTAGAGCGTATTGACGTTGTGAAAAAATTTTCATCCCGATGTTTATAGTCGTTTAGTAGAAAATTAATTGTTCTCATGAAATTATCATTTATTCTTGAAATAGTAGCTCAATGAACAAAAAGACGGGAAGAATCTTGGTGAGTCAAAGTTTGTAGTCCCCTAGTGTCTAATTCTTCGAGGAATAAATTGTTCAAGGATTTATTTGTAGAGAGTAACATAAGTGAACAAAGTTCTTCGTTTCTGCATTGGAGAATCGATGTTTATGTTGAGCTTCTTGGGGGTTGCGTGCATTAAGGACGTCATTTTAGATTTCTTTTGTCCAAGAGTCATTACTTTCGAATGGAAGATCGATGCACTTCTTGGAATTCTCAAGAATGCAGCAACTCTTTCCACTATTTTCTTTAGACGAAATAACATCCCCTGGCGGGATTGGAAATTGATATTTGATGTGTTATTACTTGTCCACCCTTATTTGACATGAAGATTCTATGAGATAATAATTTTATGTGCATGGTAATTATGGCATTATATTGTCGATTATCTATACAATGGTCGAAGGATAAGAGAGTTGAATCTTTCTGTATCAAAAGTCACACCGGCTCCCTCAACCCTGTCAGTTGGTCTCTTGTACTAATGCAATTAGTACGGTGCCACGAAGAAGAAAATAACAAAGAACCATGGCTCGTACCGTGACAGTAAACGGCCATGAAATTGGTCGAGTTCTCCCACGGATCTCTGCAGAATCGACACGGCTGCATCCTATCGCATCCCCCCCCCCCCCCGGCCAACCAGCGAGAAAGGAAGATTCATAGAACGTTAGAAGGAGAGATGAAGAGAGGTAGAGATAAAGAGCGTTATATAGCGGACTGAACTGAAACTCTTTCTCTCGCGTAGCAATGTGATCGGGAAAAGAGAGCTCTATGCCATGGACCGATAGACCAGGCGAAAACGCGGACGAGTCTTTCACGAGATCGAACACCATGGACCCGCTGTGCGGAAGCGGATGCGGCGAGAAATTCTCCGCTATATAACTATGTATAGTTACATTGGTGTGAATATGGACCATGTCAAAGTTCAATCGATTTCGATCATTTTCTCATGATCAATCACTCATTTATTTTCTGAATACTTGTTGCACGCAATTTTAACTTCATTGTTTGTTTATGATTCGTAGTAGGGGATAAAAATAAACGAAAAAAAAAAATCAATTTTCAACACTGATACAGATGAAGATGTTTGGTTCCTTTTCGGATGCACAGAACAACCCGAACTTTCGTCGCAAACATTTTCCTCCTACGGTTTCACTAAATCACCAGAAAGTATGGGATAAAAAAAAATTATTCTTTTTTTTCAACATTTTTGATGTGTTTTCTAAAAACGTGTGTACGAATGAATAGAAATACGAAAAGTTCGACCTTTGACGATATTTCAGACAACAATACGACCTTTGAAGCCTTTTCTTTTCATCGGATAGAAATCATTGTCCATATGGTCCAACAGACCATCGATATATAGTTTTTTGCTGGAAATTTATTCAATAAGGAATAGATGGAAACTCACACGGTGATCCAAATTAGCACCAACTAGTCTTATAGCTGTTGTATCGATTCAGACGAGAAACAAAGGAACAGAAAGGGCATCTATGCTCATTCCATATATATTTTATTTTACTACTACTATATATACATGTAAAAAGAGTTACATATATGGTGTATATGTATAGATATAGATATAGAGTCGTGTATAGAAATCTTGGCTGCTGTAACAGGGCGAGGAAAGCGAGAAGATATCCTTCGACTTAATGGAAGGAGAGCATAGGCCAATGGAATCTCTACTCATCTGACAGCGATTGGTAGGCATTTACTATTTATAGTCGAGTGAGCCTGCACGCCGAACGTGATTCCGTGCGCCACGCTCTCTACCGAACCAATTTTTATCTGCGTTACCCTTCTACAACTTCGGAACAAGAGGAAGAGAGAAAGAGAGAGAGAAAGGGAGAACGAGGACTTATTCTTTCTTCAGTTTCAACGTCCTCACCTTTTTCTCTCCCACTCTTTTTCTTCCGCTTCCTTTTGCGTCTCGAATATTATGAGATAATGCTACTCGATTTTCCATACCTTGACCCCGAAGCTTTATCGAGCCGCTGGTGCCAGCCACTTCTCTAGTCTATAAAACCCCAATGATATACAGATATATTTGTTTCCGGAGTCTTGTTATTTGTTGCAATTTACAATGGACCCGATATCGAGAATAGTGTTGAATCTTTCAAATCATATTCTTCCTTTTATACAATATGTATCTTTTTTGTTTCTTTTGAGACCGTTGAAATTAGATGAAATATGATTGAACAGGGATAAAGTTGATAAATTAAAATGAAGAAGGAAAAGTGGGGCAAAATGGCTCATACCAATTTATTCTTAGCTTTACTTGCGTGGAAGTAGAAAATTGTTTCAACTTGGTGTAAGAGTTTTATTGCTGCATCCGGTTGGTGGTACCTGATATGGCACCGAAAATACTACGTCGGGTGGTAGACTTGTATGTACAAAAAAAACGGAAGGCTTTAATGCTCCATGAGGATTATGTCATTCAATAAAAACCCAAAATTTGTTCTGTTCATTGAATTAATTCACCGAAGGCACATACTGTTCTAATGAAATCGTTAAAGAATGATGATCCAACGGAAAGTTTTCATGATTCACCGAGTAATTGCAATTAATGTTGCATTAATGACCACACAGTCTTAATTTAAAGGGCAGGATTACTTTTTGTTTATTGTTTAATAACGTTCACAACTGGCAAGGATTGAGGACGTTTCGGTGGGTGAAAAGCTTCGAGATAAAGAAAGGCTCGTGGATCTCCTGGTAGGGGGTGCCTCGCAAGAGACCCCAGGAGTCCATAAACCTATCTCTCGAAATCATGAGCACAATTCTCGCTACGACCATATAAGAACTTCGAGATTTTTAAATCTGAAACGTCACGGGGCGTTTGCGAATGAAAGAAAATAAGAAAGAGAATGAAGAAAGACGATACACTTGGGCAAGGACAAGAGTACGTGGCACTCAGTGTGATCCACAATATCTTCAAAGCTCTGCGGGGATTATTACACTCGGCAGTCTGTGTAAGTTTTTTTCTCAAGTTCTTTGAAACCTTAGTCACCTACTCCTGTGTGTTATTTTCGCTGGAATAACGTACACAGGAAACAAGATTATTAATTTGAGACTAAAACGAAAATGTGGGGTAAAATGGACCCCCTAAAAAGACAGCAAGATAGTGGAAGCAAACAGACCCATGCAAATTATCTTTCACAGAATTTGCCTCTCATATTGTTCCTCAGTGCCATTTTGCCCCAAATTTCTTTATATCTGTATCAGCCCGACGCGCATAGTGATATGGTGATCATTCACAAGATCCTGCGTGATTCAATGCTACGGTTGAATGTCCTTGACCACGAGAACGTAATTAGAGGAAAAAAAAAACAAAAATGATTTTATCAAGATTTTTAAATGAATTTTATAGAACAACGAACAATTAATTATTTCTACGAATCCTTTCTTCCATTTAAAACTCACGAGTTGTGCATTCGATCCAATGACTCGGAATCGATTCTCGCTTGGAATATCGAACTCTGATCAAATGAAACGATGACATTGCAACGCTGACACTTATTTGTTGTCTTTCTTTTTCGTTTAGTTTTCTGCGAGTCATTGCCCCCGCAAACTTGTATATACAAATATATATGTATTGAATGGCAATACTTCTTTTTTTATTTTTATATGTACGTGAATGCACACTATGTATATATTAAATTCGTGGAGTTTCATGAATCATCTTCAGCACATCTAAGCTCGTTTTTCTCTCAAGGAAATCCTGGCCAGCTGAGAGCTTTTCTCGTAGAATCCCTGTGGGAATCGAACTCGCTATCGTTCTCCACCGGAGGCAGAGATGATCTGGGAATAAAAATATAAGTAAAAAAGAAGAAAAAAAATAGGCAGCCATGATCACGATGAACTATAGCCGAAGGATGAATTGGCTGCTCTGCTCTTGAGAAGAGTTTGCGGGATTCGTTTAACGAGGGAAAAGACCGGAATCCTGCCAAAGTTTCCCTCGAGTCCCGGAACCGCGATTTGTTTTCCTTTCTTTCTTCTTTTCCTTGCATACAATTTCGTTCAGTTCACCGTTAGAGGCGCGTGCAGACCCGGAAATCCTTCGGGCGTTCATCGATCTCTCGCGCAAAGCCGCAACCACGCGCGCCTTCGCGAATTACGTTCACAAACAACAAACTCTTGTTTTTTCTTCTTTTTATTCGCGTCGCATACTTTCATGTACGAGAAAGTAGACGATACATATAACGTTTTCGTTCATTCAAAGTACCTTTAGGTCGTTTGAGGAATCCTGTCTTATCTCTGTTGTGTAATGGTTACCTGTCCATCCGAACAACGCAACGGATTCACGAATAACCGATTCTCGACATTCTCTACTACGGTTTACTCCCGAGAGAACAACAACTGAGACGAAAAATGTTTCAATGCTATAACTGAACTCGGAACTTGTCGTGGGATCGAAAATTCCTCGTATACACGCTCAGTGAATCTTCATTCCAAGGCTATTTACGTGGAAAAAAAAAAAAAAAAAAAAACAATTCAAACTAAAAAAAAATGAGAAAAATATACGTTTCCTCTTAATCGAATCCCGGAGCTTGTTTTCGCATGAACGATCATTCCACAAATATTATTTCAACATAGAAACAAATTTTTTAACTTCTCATTCGGATTTTTAAAGAAAAAGAAAATTTCCGAAACTTTTGAAAGTTAAACTTAAAGTTTTGGACGATTCGATATTTTTTCTTCTTCGAAAATCAGCTGTTTCTTTTTGTTAATGATCGTTTTGTACAAGAAATAAAATTTCACAAAAAAGTAGAAGTCTCCAAAACGAAGGAAAATAATTCAGGAAATTTGAATTTGAATTGAGAAACATGCAGAAGGATAAACTAATTGAAATGCCTGATAAGCAATAAAGAAAATTCAAGATAAACGAATATCAAGTTGCATAATCGTAAAAGGCAATAAATATAATTTTTGTTTTATTAAATGGTATAAAAATGAAGAAAAGGATAAATTGATGATAGATCGGTCGAGAGGAGAGGATATCCGGTGAAGATTCGCTCCGGAATGTCGCGCTCTGATTGGGTCTTAGAGTTGGCTGACGGTACGTTGGATCATCGTCCGATTGGCTCCGGGGCCGTTTCCCCACCTTGGAAAATTCACTTTTTACCGGGACCTATTACAAAACTGACCGGCATCTCCTAGACCATGTCATTACGGCGTTGTGCTCCACTCTGCGAGGTACCTACTCCTTCTCTACTCCTACCATCGCCTTTCCCTACACGAACTTAGTAATACAGTCGTCTTGGTTCGTCTTCATCCTCATCGTCGTCTTCGTCGTGGTCGTCGACTTCGTCCTCCTCGTCATCATCCGTTCACCTCTCATCGTTATAGTCCTTCGCGTCTACGACGACGTTCTTGGTGGAAGTTTCAAGCTCGTTACTTCGTACTATATCCCTCGACGCGAGTGGATTCGTACGCCCACTCTAGCACGAGCAAGAGGAACGGCATCAAGTATAGTTCTCCGTCTACAAGAGCGTTACCGTATTCTCTTGTTTATTTTTTAATTCATTTTTTTTTCCCATTTTTTTCGCCATTTATTTCTTTATTTATCTCCGAGTGCCTTTCGGAGAGCGCCAAAAAGTTCGCGATTGAAACTTTGTCGATTTTCAAACCGGTGATTTTTATTAATGCGAAATATCGTGATCGAGGTTCAAGGACGCGTGAGACAGAGTTGAGAGTAAAGGTCGAGGACGTTTAAGTATCGCCGTGAGCTTGACGCGATTATTTCCAAGTGATTTCTCTCTCGAGGACTTGCAAAAGAACAGCTTTGTTGTTTTGCTATCGCTGCAGTTTTTTGTATCTTTTTTTTTTTTTGCTTAATCCACGTGGACAGTGTTCTGTGAAGATACGAGGAAATCTGTTGATATTGTTCCTCGCCAATCATGGGAATCATGATCGTCGCAACGAGAAAACATCGATACTGGAAATCGTGAGTAATACCAACAATTTGTTTGCTTTAACTTTAGTATATCGATCGGAATATTCGCAGATTTATTTTCACAATTTCGAAATCACTATTTCTTACTTGGTTCGAAAGTTCGATAACATTTGTATGTTTTTTGTTGTTCTTGTAACACAACAAATTCCTCGTAAATTTATCATTTTTTTCCCTAATTTATTATCCTGTTACGATAATTATTCTTATAGAAAATTTCTAGTACTGATCACAAAAATATTAAGTGGTACAAAGAAATGATTTGAAGTCGTTACATGCAGACAATAGTAACGATTTTTGAAAAAAATGTACGCTAAAAAAACTGATGTTTTTTTTCATCTATAAAAAATTATGTTATTCTTCAATTCAAAATCGATAATTAGAATAACAAAATTCGATATTTTAATTACCAAAAAAGGCATCGAAAAGTTTGTCATAAAAAATGAGAAAAAATGCTGAACCTTGAGGCCTCAAAAAGCCCCACTTATCCGTTCAAGTTTACCGGATAAAAGGGTCACAAATCGAATAGATAATCATTGCAATCAGAAGATGTGATTTTCTGGTACGAAATAATCAGTGGATCGTCGAAGTACCTCACGATCTTAATCTCCGGAGGTGTCAGTTGGTCGATAACGCACGGGAGAGTGTGTGATTAGAGTTAATGTTGTTATTTGCGGGTGAAAATGAGCATAAAAATAAGAATAAAAAGACGACAGAAACGAAGGAAGAAAACGAGTTGAAAAATAAATAAGAAATAAAATAAAAAGTATAACGCCGCAAGCTCTTTCTTGCATATTGAGGGGAGAAAGAAGATGGGGCTCGTAGGATCGGCGACCGATCAAACGGGACATTAACCACATACACACAAACTATATATATGTATTTTCTCTATTTATCCGTCTCGCTTGCTCTTGGAAAGATGCACCGGTTTCGCGTGTGCTCCGTAAGAGAGAATACAAGGGGGGTATATATGGAGGAAAGGAAACGGTCCCGTGTGGCCGATATATAGAGTGCATCACGATATACACCGAGGGAACTTCTAGTTTCTCTAGTAAAGTCTATATGGGCTCCTTTCCACTGTATGCTAACTTCTTCCTCGTCTTTGCTATTCCCTCAGATATCAACACGCATACAAACACAAATATATACATGTGTCGTTCATTCTTCTTTCTCTGTCTTTCTTGATCCTAAGTAACGTGGGTAGATCGAGTGTACTGACATCGTGTGTACCAGTAGAACAGATTTATATATAGATATAAATCGAGGTAGTCGTGGGTAAGATGAGGTAAGAGATGGAAAGCGAGAACAGAGGCAGAGCATAGGCGACACACGCGATGACTGATATCACATATATATATTGTTGGAGTGCGGCTGATTTACAGCTAGTTCAACGATGCAGAAGGGGCTCGTGTCGCACGACTACCCTTGCGTTCTGTATCTTCTTTGTATCTACCGGATTACACGTTCCATTCCAACTTAACAAATTCTCAACTTTAACCACTGATATAAAGATACAAATCAGCTGTTTTCTTGAGAAGGTACGATCAGCAGTTTCTTGGGGTCAAAAGAGAGTTTTCATTTTTAAATGTCCTCATATTCTTCCCTGTAATTGTGTCAAATGTGTTATAGTCGGGATGGATAGTTAGTTTTTACAAATGAGAACCAAATAATAGGATCCACAACGACGGGGAATTATAGGAAAGCGGAATTAGGTTCGCCACCCAGATCAGCTGTTTAGCGAAGTCATGCAAATTACTGGAAATTAGTATCTTTCCGTAACGTAAATTTTTGGAATAGCCGTATAAAGTGTTCATCTAAGTAATGAAAAGTATTCAAGTCCAAAAGTTTGATTCTTGATCATTCGATCGATTTTAATTGTTCGTGAATGATTCTCGTTTTGATGATTTTTCATGGGCTGATGAAAAATTCGAAAAATCCTCAATAATTAACAGCTATTCCTTGGAACTGGCTCGAAATGATAGAATTTTTTCAAGTTTTTCCTACAAGCCAGTAACCTTGAAAAAGAAAAAAAAATACGAAAAGTAATGCTGCGATTATCCGAGAAGTCAAATTGGACGTGATTTATATTGAAGCAAGTGTATGAGGGATTTCCTGGAACGAGATTGATGCTAAAGTGATTGGACGGACTGGGAAATGGCCAAGGATCCGAGAGATTGAAGAGGAAAAAGGTTGAAAGGAGCGAATGTACTTTAATATCGCATTAATTCTCTCGATACACAGGCAGCATCTTCTTTCGTTTACATGTGTTTCTATGTGGTGTAAAAGAGATCCTGGTACGAAGATTTACAGTTGCTTTCTAGCGCGCATTGCCTCCCGGCTGTCGTGCGACTACCCTCGCGTCCGGTCAGAATCGCGCGCGCCTCGATCCCACCGATACTTACACACAGACATACGATTACTTTAAACTTCATACGCACAAATATATATGTGCGTTGTACTCCTCGATCTTTTTTCCGAGTTGCCAAGATCACCTCCACACCCATTATCTATTCGTTACTGCGTCCATTTGAATTTGAAGAGGCAAAATGAACGATTTGACGTTGGTAAAAAGATTTTAACGGTACGAAGTCGAAGCAATGAGAAATAGGAGTGAAAGGACCATTCGTGATGTCAAAGAGTTCAGAAAATACGAGCATTTACGACCAAATCTATAAATATTGGACAGTAAACTCGAGAAAAAAAAGTCGTAACTTTATTCGTCCGCAAATCCATGAACTACAGATGCAATGCCAGGAAAATTCTAACGTCGATTCTGTTAGAAGGAGTTGGTAACTTTTTCATAGTGACGAAGTAAATAACGATATGGTTAGACGTGTTTGTGTTTGCGTGTGTTTCCAGCTGCCATGCGTGAAATGAGGAAAAGCCCTGAGGGTCGACACGCTGTCCAACACCTTGTACTTGTTATGCACTAATTTCATACGGCACGTAGGGCCGTTAACCGGAAAGTGCTTTGATTTGGCGTCAAGCAATTGATGTTAACTGTCATCTTGTAACAACAGATTACTGGTTACACCTTTTTTGTAGAAATTTCAACGGTTCTGTTATGATGATGTTTCTGGATCAGAATTTCTCGATAATTTTATCGTACTGCCATTAAAAGAAATTGTTAAATTTGTGCAATAAAATATTTCATCATTTTTTGACGAAGTTTCCGCTCTCAAATACGGCAGCTGATATAATTTTGGTGTTTTATCAATTTTCTCGTTGAGTTTTAATTTTTTCGATAATTCGAATGAATAAAAATCATTTTTTCATCTTCATTTTTTTATCATTGAAATATTCTATGTAGGAATTAAAAAAAAAGACTGAAAGGCAAATAAAAAAAAGCAGAAGTCATTTCAAGATTGAGTGTCCACCAGATTTGCGTTCTCAGACATTCCTGCAAGATTTAGTGATGATAAAATCTTTAATTATGTCATGAAAAATACTCGATAAAGTTGAGGGCTGAACATAAAAATCATTTGATTGCTCGTAATGCCTCATTTTAAAGTACCACGATAACGGAAGCTAGAGAAAGGAAATCAAAAGTTTACGATCTACTGGAGAAGATCAAGGAAGCTAAATTTAGCCCTTTGGCGAATGAATTTAATCAATTATCATTATTTTTCGTGGACAGTTATTACGTCCAACGGAATAGATCTCTAGCAGTGTTATAAGGTTGGAAAGAAAAAAAGAAAAGTGGCAAAGAACGGCAAAGGACGTATCTCGATCATCCTAAAATGATTTAATCGTCAAGCCTGGAGCTTCCAATTGCTGCGACCATCATCATCGACCCATATGGTACTAACTTCAATCTTCAGAGTCCACACTACTTCCTTTCTCTCTCACACTCTCTCTATATATATTTATTGTGTATACATGTATAAATTCTTGGTTCGAGTTTATACATAATATGTAGAGAGCCCGAAGCGAATCAGACCACGCGTTCCAGACGATTAGTTGTCTTCTTCGAGGGCGTTGGCAATACCAGGACGATTATACTAGAAGCATTCCCGCTGTAACAAATAACAGCAAAACAAACGGAAAAACATGATCCCACGATCGGGACTCTATGCCACCGCAAGACATTACGCGATAAAGCTCTATATATACTTATATATATTTTTTGCTTGAAAGAACCAGAGAGTAATGTAGATAAAGAGAGAGAACGAGAGAGAGAGAGAGAGGAAGATAATCTCTTTTGTCCGCTAGCCAGCGGCGAGGACGCTATTATATCGGAGCTTCTCTTACATTACTCTTTAGCTTCTGACTTCAGCGTTTTGACTGTTATTCAATTATGTTCGTCACGAAGCTCATTTAGGATAAAAATGTTCAAATATATTTTTATACATTTTTCTTTCTTCTTGTTGTAAATTCTTCATGTTCAACTTCCAACTTAATTTTAGTGATGCTGTTCGTGATAATTGATCGTGTTGGATTTTTTAATCGACAGGAATTTCAACGAGTTTACAGTATTCGAGTGGACTAATGTGTATACATGTGTGGGTGTGCATTGAAATCGTTATGTATGTGTTTGCGTTGTTGGGAACATTGAAAAAGAGGGAAAGAGAGGGAGAGAGAGGAAGATAGAGTTAGACAACACCGCAACTCTTGTGTGGCTCTTTCGCTCACCCTCTCGAGCACTTCTTCGTGACTTCGAACTTCGAAGTCACGAACTTAACACGAGAAGGCCATTAACGCGATCAACTAGCCGGGACGCCGTGCTCGACACCAGGGAAACACCGAAGCCATCGTCCCGCTGCTTTCGTCCTCCGATTTTTGTTCCGTTAACATTCTGCGAGGTACACATTTGTATATACTTGTGTACGTTACCATTTTTCGGAGGTTTTTAGTCTCAATTTTTGGACTTATCAGAACAAGACTGTTCGCAGGGTTTCCGATCTAAATTATCAAACAGAACTCATTTTTCTATTGTTTATTAAATCACCATGATAAAGAAGAACAAGGGAATAAAAGTTGGGGCAAAATGGACCACTTGAAAATTGCTTACTTTCTCCCTGGCAATATACTTTGAACTGTTATTTTTAATTGGAATTTAATAAAAAAACAATTGCCGATCATTTCGAACAATTTTTGAGACGTTACATCATTCGTATCGTTAACGTTTTTTTTTTTAACTCATGTGGATGTTAATAAAATAATTGCACATGGGAGATTGTTTAATTACATGGGAAATTTCAACAGCATCAAATTCGTTTGACACGCTATTCGGTTCGCTTGCAGCAATAATTTACTGGAGGCGAAAAATTTAGCGATATTAATAAACTAATTGACGGTCGATGGTGACATATATATATGGGATGCAATGTAATATATATATGGATAGGATGTCGCGAAGACACGAAGTACTTTTTCTTCTCAAAGGCATGTATCTATATAACGAATAGGCCGAGCACGAGTTGTGCCTCGTCCAGTCTTTCTTTATTTCTCTTTCTCTCCCTCTCTGTCTGTTGCTTCGTAATAGGAAACTAATTACTGCAATTAACGTTCAACACACGAAGGTGTTATTTCGCACGTGTACAAACATCGCACTTCACGGAGGTGTTTATTCGGACATTTTGAAATTTCGAGAATTTCGTATTAATTGGCTAGTTCATAAGTCTCTTTGAACGTAAGAGCGTAATCAAGAAGGTCCGATCTGTCACGATTTATTAAACATTCTTACCTGCGTTGCTACATTCATTTCCAACGCTAAAAAACATTCATAATAAATTTAATAAAAAATCAAATAATTCATCACTCATATAATACGATTTTTTTTTAAATCTACATTCAAACAAACATACATATATCAAATTCGAATGATTCTGCAAAACCTCCTACGCAATTACTGAAACGTTACACGATACAAGCACAGAGCATTATACCGGAAGTTCGATTTTCTTCGCCGCTTTTTTTTCTCCACAAGAACAAGAAATTTTGTTGCGAGAAGATCGTTGTGCGAAATGCCGAGCAAGGAACTCGGAATGGATGCATATTCTCGTGATATTCTTTGCGTACACATCGAATTGGTAAGCATCAGGAGAATTTGTGTTTTATATATTTATATATATATATAGTGCTATTGGCGCGTGAGTTCTTTTATTATACTTGCACCCATGAATTCACACATTCACCCACATCCATATATACACATAAAGAAGAGAGTATATAAACAGGACTGTACATTGGAAAATGCAATACGAATGCAATGCTCGGGTGAATGCAATAGGTAACAAACTTAACTTCGACGCGCTAGAGCGATCGGTCAACGGTAATTTTCAAATGGCATAAGAGACCAGGATATCTTCCTTCTCGAGCAGGATAAAAGCTTTACCGGGAATTGGAGAAATAACTAAATATATCTGTATGGTATACATATATATATATATATAAAGAAGTAAGGAGTTGGAAAATGGGGAGAAAGAGATGAAAAAAAGAGAAAGGACCGAGTCGAATACATATATATTACATTTATTTACTTGTTTGTATGTATATGTCAGTATATAAAGGAAAAAACAGACACTTCGCCTGTTCCTGTGCGTTCTATTCGATCCCGCTGACAGGCAGGGTGCTGTATGGAGTTGCAGCCTCGCTGTCAACCCATAAAACTCCTGAGAAAGCATAAACCATCCTTTCTATAGGTTATAGTGGAATTCTATATACATAACTGCGGTCCTTCTTTCGTTTTACATCACTGTTTGCTACCGGTAGCAAGGAAACGTTGCTTCACTTATGTATTTTTGTGTATATGTATCAATATATGTATGTATGCGTTCGTAAGGGACGGGAGGGGGGAGGGAGGGAGCAGTCGATTTTTCTGCTCCCTCTGATCCGGTAAACTTTAAAAGAAAGCAATGTGCATACAAATTTCCTGATTTTTTCTAAACAGCAGGAAGAGGATAAGTGAAAAAAAAGTTTTTGTAGTTTCTGGTTCACTTTAGAGGAACATGTGGCACCGATATCCTTACCGTTCTTTTATTTTGTCGTTATTCCTGTAGTGCGTTCTTTTAACGGGAATCATAATATTTCTTTAGCGTTTTATTAAAATGGTAAATATGTTCATACTGATTTTACGTCACTTCTTTTTATGAGCTCCGATGTGGCGCACTCGTTGTACAGTGCAGATGCACCTGTTTTACACTTTGTTGAGGTTTTAACTCGAGTTATCATTCTCTTTGGTGGATGATTTTTTTAACAACAAGGTTTTGGTTGCTGCCCTTTTTTTCTGATGACAATACTGTCATGGTTTTTCTTTCGAAATGTTGAAAAATCAGTTGAAATTCGTAATTTCTAATGTCGTCATATTTTAACTGAATTTTTATGAAGTGGAATGCTCGCTTTGGAGACAAAACTAAGTCAACAGCAAGGGAAAAGATTTCATCAACATCCAAAATCCAACGAAACAATATTTGCTGAAAATTACGCGATCCCCCTCGATGTATCTTTGATACAAATTATCAACAGAATCAAACTCGACGGAACATGCACTTCATCCTCGGTTGATTTCGCAAAGGGTAATCGCGATTAAGCCGAGGAAGAGAGAAAGCGAAAAGAGTTAACTCGCGCGCGCTGCGCAGAGTCTTCGGTATCTTTTAATGGGAACTTCTGTCGATAGGGGGTCGCACGTGCGGATTGAAAAGTCCATTAGTAGCTTAATTAATGGTGGCAATATAGCAATGATAGCTCCGATATACAACAACAAAAAGAATCAATACTCGAGAAGCAAGTTGCTACGTTACAAACAAGACTTCGATCTGGAATCGAAATCGATTACGTGTACGAACGTAGATTACAAGAAACAAAGATTACAATACGAAGAAACGTGTTGTTCTAGCAGCTCGAGTATAAAACACACGGATTATCTCACCGAATGTACACAGAAATGCAACTGCAATTGCAATAGTTTTCTTATCCACCATTTTGACACAACGTTGTCCCATTTATTTGTTTGCAATTTTTTCAAATCATAGATATACTTTTTCAACTGCAAAAACCTGGTTTTTTGTTTCCTAATAAATGCATAAATTTTGTACTTTTTCATTTGAAAAAAAAAAAAAAAATCATTTTTTACTGAACTCCTGTGAATATCGGGATGACAATTATTCCCCAAACTCAATACGCTCCAAAGAATGTTACAGAATTTTTTGAACATTTTTTTTACACGTTTTTCGAGTTCAGATTTGCAATCGGCAATTCGAAGCATTCAATTTCATATCAAGGAAAAATCTCTGAGTCAAATGTTCAAAAAATAGAAAAAGTCATATATAAAAATATACTTTTCATAAGAACTACAAGAGTTGACTGCAAGGGTAGAGAGAATCGATGTGAAATTCTAAAAAGCTAAAACCGTAAATGATTCCCATTTAGTTGGAATATAAATAAGAGAAATGGAAGCACGGCGTTGAGTTGGTATGTTACAGCTATTCGGGTTTGCACACTAGAAGAATATTATCCGTCAGGAAGTTGAGGAAAGAGAAGGGAATTATTGCAGGAAGATTCCGGACTGGAAGAGCGATGCGATCCAACAATAAAGATGTTTCTCAAGGCAATTCCTCAAAGTTTAAGACTGAGAAAAAAAAACGCAAAACAGAGAAAGAGATAGGCTGTCAGGGCGAGGAGGGGGAGGGGAAAAGAAGAAAGTGAAACAAAGTGGGAGCGGCAAAGAAATACAGAGAAGGTTTCGCGGGCGGTTGCTTTACCGGGACAAGGTTTATCGGCACATATATTTATATATATGTATGTATTATAAGTGCATAAGATATCTTAAGGGCTTCGGTGCGGTAATGGCCTCGTATAAAGGAGTAATCGACGTTGAGAAGGTTCTCCGATAGTCTCTACGACCCCGACAACACTGGCAAAGGGATTGAGTGCATAAAGGGTTCTAGTAGTTCAGCCCATATACACAAACGATGGAAAAAAAAAAAATGGGATTACCCGCGGAGAGCCGAAGAACACTCTCCACGGGATATTCGCGCCGAAGCGAGTGTATATTAGCGAGAAAGAGAGACAGAATGATAGAGAAGAAAAGAGTGCGATAGAAAGAGGAAAAATTGTTGGTAATACACCTGCCATTTTTTTTGTTGAGTTTTCTTTTTTTTTTATCATTTCCTACACTTTTTATCACTAAAAATAAGGAACAAAGGTAACGCTGTAACTTCTCGAAGAATAAGAGCACACAGAAGAAGATCAGGAAGAAACTATTAGCTTTGAAGGATATACATGTATTCATGGATAAAAGAGGAAAAGAGAGGGAAACATGCATCTTGGAACACACCCCGAGCAATATAAAATAGTGAAATAATACGTAGTATAAAAGGAGCATAAATATACACGATAATTATATTTCTTCGGTTGTTTTCCTCGGCTAATATTCCTCGCGTTTTGCTACGTAGTCTCTCTGTCTTTATTCAACTATCTCTTTCTCTCTTTTCGTTCTTTCTCTCTCACAAGGACTTAGCTGCAGATAGGAGAGCACAGAAAGAGGACCGCGTAATCGAACGCTCGTAAAGTCTCCCGGAGAGGACTTTTACGGCCCCCGCGCGAATGCGCGGCGGCATCACAACAATTCTACGATGAGAGCAGTTTCGCCAAACCGGAAGAGGATCGACCTCTATCTTCCTTTTTCTTTTATATTTTTCTCGCGCTCTCCATCATCCGCAGCCAAAAGAAGGATTATCGTTGTACCACGAGGAAGGGTTGTTCCTACAAAGGGACGTAATCACCAACTTCTTTCCTTTGAATTATATCCACTTCATCTCTGACTCCTTTTAAGCTACAAATTTTTTTCCATGTTCTAGGCCAAGGACGAACTTCAGGTTCGTTACTTCCGGCTTCATTGTGAACAATTATGGACCAATCCTGTTTGTTGGTTAGGAAGTTAGTTGATCTTTGCTTTTTTTCGATATTCCCAAAAGTTAATGTCCACTAGACACAGGAGCATCAGATGGTTTGGTATGATTTTAATGGATGTCTCTTGTTAAACTATTGCGACAGTGTAGTTGACGGGGGAACGTACGACAGTACAGTTTCTTTGGGAAGCAGACCTTGAGCTTTGCTCATCAGGAAATGAACATTTTTTATATTGAATATTTCTTTCTAGTATTTATTCTCCTAATTTTGTTGAAACACTTGGCACGTCATTCAATACGTCAAGAAACAATTCTCAAATTTGTATTTAATTCTCTCTGTTACTTTGATACGAAATTTATTTATTACAGCCATGATGTGGATATACTTGAAAAAAATCTACAGGACACTATGCTCATTAATTAATTAATAACTTCTAACTCATACCCAAATGTAGAAAAATTTTGTAAACATGTTTCTTTTTCTGTAATATTTCGTTGCTTGCAAGGTTTCATCAAGTTCTTTCTATTTTAATGTAACTACACAACATTCTTCATAGCCTAATAATAATTAATCGTTCTCATGATTAAGCCACTTGCATACTGGACATTTATTTTGTATACTTCATTGTACAAAGTATGCAATAATTATACGGTTTTTTATATTTATGTGAATGATTTTTTTCCTCTGCCTAAGGGTGGTTATGAATGTTTATACTTTTACTAACCGACTTGAATATCATCGACATTCCTTTTTCATAAATCCCAGTTTCTCTCTTGAGCTTGGTTTGAATATCCGTATTAAATCTTTAAGGGCATACTAATTCTAATATCCAAGCAACTTTTACTCTCTTTCATAACTCTTCCTCTCATCTGCCTTTTTTATTACATTCCTTTTGTTGCCGTACGCTCTCGATCCTGAACTTCCGCAGTCGTACGCATAGAAAATAGATGAGTATTCTCCAACCTTTTGCCTTTTTCTTCTATCCTCCACTTCACTGGATAATCACTTTCGTTTTCACATCTTCGAGCAAGACTGCCAAGTTCTATGAGGAAATTTATTCTCGATCGGCTTCTACATATCTTTCAAAGGAACGTTTCTCAAAGCAGCATCTCCATAAGTGAATGAAACTCGCTTACAAGACCAAGAAATATAGAGAGGAAAGGTAGAATGTATTGAAAGTGGTTTTAAAACTCTACCATAAACTTCCCAAAGGCCAGTGACGAAAAAAAAAAAAATGCAATACATACTTTTAGTAATCGACATATTTATTTGCACGATAAAAAAAATGAGCTTTTCTGGAGTATTGCTAATGAATGTCCAACGAAATTCTAATGGACCATTGTAAGAGGACCAACTGTCTAATCTGGAGTCATAGTCCATCGTAAATGGTTTTGCTAATAAACGTCGGCAGAGGTAAAATAAATGTATGTAAATACATATATATGTGATGGCAGAAGAGAAGCATTTATTACACAGTACCAGAGAGAGCGGTACATATATTAAAGACTTTCAAGTTTTACGAGGCACTTTGGCCTCGTGCGTCACGGACCACAAGCCCATCGACCCCTATGTGTCGTTTTCATCATCATGGTTTCTTCTACCCTACAAACACATGAATTTTAACAATTGCAATAAAAAAAAAAGCAATGCTCATAACATTTGTGACGTGTATTTACGTCCTTTTGTTAGTTAGGAGAAGCTTTAGGTGGTAGGAGAAGAAAATTGGCAGAGATTTTCTTATTAGTATTCTCCTTTCCATTATCTCATGGTTGGTGCAAAGTAAGCAGTACCAAAGAGTACGAAATATGGGCAGTTAGAATTTTTCTGATGTTAAAGTATAATTTTTGCTAATTTCCGGCCTTGGTGAATATGCTGCAACGATATCTCTTCCTTTTTATTCTTGGCTTTTGTGCTGAGCTATGGGTGAACGAAGAATTTTGATTGAAGGAGCTCTCGCACCCTGGTGGTAATCCGTGAGAGTGGAGAGAATTAAAAATTAACCGCAGACGGACCTTGACGCGTGTTGCGGGATATTCCGAAGACCGGAAGTGCAACGTATACACAAAGCGGATTATCGTAAGGATATATCTCTATAGCCGTGCGATTATTACAAGACCTCGTAATTGTAACTAAAATTCATTGCTCATCATGCAACAGTTTCATGGGAGAGGTCATGTACATTATATTCGATGGCATAAGGGATAATGCCGCATTCTTTACGTAAGTTTGTATTTCCAGGAGCATGTATTCCCCATTAAGTGAAGAAGGATGTAAGTTATAAAAATTTTGACGTAATTCTCTCATTAATGATGAAAATGGGCTGGTTCAAAACTCCAAGAAGTTCAAAAGTTATGGTCCAAGGGTCAGAAGCCTCTACGGACCAGCTGGAATTACTAGGAAACTGGAAACTAGAAACCGTGACTGAAAAAAAGTGGTCAAGTGCCAGTTGGACTTGGCAAAAGCAGAGCACCGTCTAGTAAACATTAAGGGAGTGGTATCTTTTAATATTTTTTTATGTTTTTCGTGTCACGTCTGTCTTTGGAGTTCATCAAATGTATTTACAGGCGAAATTTCTTGAAGATACCATGAGAAACTAGTAGAATAAGGAAAATAGAATTTGATGACGGCTCAAGGTCGCCTTTGGGAAAATGACCCCTGTACCGTTCGAACCTGTGACTTTGTTGATCATACTCGAACTTTGACCTGAGAAAAATACGACAAACGTAGCCGACGAGGACCGAATTATAAGGAAAGCGTGTATACAGGCCGTACGGTATATATAACCTTTAGGTATATATATGCTGATATATCCTTACACTTGAAGTGTTGTAAAGCCTCGTATGATGCGAGTATAGTCATATTGTTGAAGTGGTGAAGATGATGGGAAGACTACTGGTTAGAAGAGACGAAACGATGGACACACAGCAGTTTACTAGTAAAGTCTCTCGTATACGTATTACATAATCCTCAATGTCTATCTCTTTCTCTCCTTTCTCTCAACCCTGATTTTGCTGCTGTAAAAGATTTCTTCGTCCTTTTTCTCTCCTTACGGTTCGAAGGCGCGTAACGGCTGATTCACGACGTTGCTATTTACAAGGGAACAGTAACACAAGGCCCCCAAGGCAAAAGAGCCGACCTTCCGACTTACATCTCACTCTCATTCTCTCTTTCTCTCTTCCTTCGACCGCACTCCTCTTCAGAAACGACGTCAACGACGCAATTGCCTCGTGCAATTCCTTTATTTATATTTTTCTTCTTTCTCTTCCACTTGATTTCTCTAGTTCGGAAAACTATTGAATGTTCACCACGAGAAATCTCGAAGAAGCTACATTTCCCTAAACATCGGGTATACACTTATTGTTGCCGAAGAGGAACACGATGCTGTTGTCACTACTTCTCTAGAAGAGAACTCGCAGTCTGACGCCCGTTGTACATTGAACTTAACGGTTTGAGGACAGGCCTCGCCGCCCACCGTTCCTTCCGACCGCCATGGACGAAGTCACTTGTCGCAACCAGAAATGTGGATTTATTTGGTTTAAGGGCTAAGGGGAGATACGTTCTCACGTAAGAGACTTTGGCTGTAAAATATTTTTATGTACTCTCTAAAAATACATTCAGTTCATTCAATAAGTCACTACTTTTGTCAAGTCCAACTATCCATCAAGGTCACGTTGCAAATCAGAATGAAAACTGCATCGAATCTTGATTACAAACAAGTTAATTAAATAAATAGGCACTTATTCATCTTAAAGATATCCTTATGTCGAGAATAGAGAGTTTCCAAAGGGATTGATCACGCCATAGTGCTCGAAGCTGCAATGAATTGTCATGTCTTTCTTCTCAAGATGTTTATCGTTGAGTATAAATCACCACATTTAATTGTTATACTCCGTAACGAAATGCCTAAGCTTTTGGATCCAAGAACGAGCATAGACGAATGGAAGAGAGTGAGACGACTGGAGGAGGCTGGAATTTAATATCGCAAAACAGCATATGCGGTTATCCCCTTAAATTGTTTTACAGTCGTAGTTTAGCCATGGGCGATGCATTCATTAGGTCGTTTTTACTGTGACAAGGATAGTGAGAAGAGCCGGGCATGCAGAAAGAGAGGCCGATGTCGTGGCTGCGGTTAAAGTGAATCCAAGATATGTTTCATGTATATATATAGATATGCATAGCGTAAGAACGTGCCAGTCGTTTCTAACGGGTCTTCGCCCGGCCCTAGTACTGTGGGCTCTTCTCTTTTCCTCTTGTCGATTCTTCCTTTTGCAACTGAGACGACACTCTGCTGCGGCTACGAGAAATCCGCATTTTTCATTTTTCCATTTCGATATTAAACACCGCCAAGTTTTGCGATCGAGAAAGACTTGTTCTCCACGAATCGAAACAACGAAAGATGAAACTAATACCGAACGAGAAAATGAGGGGAGAATTAGACGGACGTTAACGTAGCTGTCATCACCTAGAAGCTTTTTTTTCTACATTTTACTTCCATGCAAAACTTCGTTCCTTCTTGCCTCATAACTTACGTTATTCATAAACGTATAAATGAGGCACAGTTACGTTTATAAAAGTCTTATAAGTTTATAGTCTTCAAGGAATCTGCAATGTCATTATTCAAGAAGTACGCGAAATTGGTTTGCAGCGCCGAAGACTTTCAGCTCAACTTATCTCGAAGCTACCGGGACGCCACCGGTAGGAGCGCTCGCGGCAGTAAGGCAGTAAGACAAGGGAAGGGATAAGAACTAAAAAGCGATAAAACAGAGCACCCTATAAAATTAAATATCGGGTTACATGCAGTCCTTCTACTAATACTGTCCATATGCGCATTTTGTACTTAAAAGAAAATGACACAATATGGAACAACACTTTCGAATTAATGGAATTTTCAATTTGTCAGCAATTGATAAGATTTTTTTCAATATTTCTTACAACTAAGAGTACCAGAAACACAGAAATTCTTAGTTTTTAATGCAATTATCACATGACCTTAATCAATTAGATAATCTGTACGTACATTTATAGATGCAGATGGTTATGGCGAAAAGTCGAGCACGACGTTAAAAAAAAAAGTGGAGAACGCCAGGTGCTCGTAGAGATACAGTTCACCCATTGAGTTCCCTCGAGTACCTGTATACTCTTTCACAATTCCACCAACGTTCACATCTGTTACCCATCAACGTTCTAATGTAGTTCAGTTGTTATTTCACCGCTAACCTTTGCATATGAAACGCGTTGGATCTATGAGTTTTGATACTTAACGAAGTGTACCAATTACGTGAAAGCCTCAACATTGATTAACTGCAAACGCTGCATCGTTATAACATTGATAACCTGTGTTAGCGCCTACACGTAGCCTATGGCTCGGATAAAGCAGAAATAATCGTAGATTGGTGGTAACAGAACATCGGCAAATCTGCTGCTTCTTTTTCTTCTTTATTACATGGACTATGATATCAAACCTACGCAGCATGTATGTGGTTAAACAAGAAGAATTCCAATGCCATGGAGCTTCGTACGGTTCGTGAATCACCGAGCACAGGTGTTCGACTCGATAATTGGGTCCTGTTCAGAATTTTCTTAATATACAATCGATCCATTGGATGAACAACAACAACAACAAAAATTGCAACTTGGAATAAACTTTGATAGATCGTACGGAAGCCTGGAAGCCGTTTTCCTGGAAAGTTTTTTTTTTTTACTTCTTTTACTTCTTATTTTTGGCTGTAAAGAAGGTTTGATGCTTGGAATTTGATGATATGTTATTTGGAGGCTCGTGGAATCGATTACTCGACTTTAATGGAAATCAGATCCGATCAGAATCCACCCTCCTTCATTCAAGTCCATGTTTAAACACATGTCTGGGTACGTATATATCGTGGCATGTGCATCAAACGGTAGCAGTCCAAGGAACTAGTGTAGCGAGTAGTATGAGCTGCGTATTGGTCAGCCGGACCCGAAGATCAATCATTAGCGGAACTCCAAAAAGTACTTATAACGTAGAGGAAGAAGTTCGAGCATGTTTTTTTTTTTTTTTCCATCTTATATTTGCCAGTACGTATGCTCTGATAAAAATTTTCTTTCCTCCAGTCATTTATTTTCCTTGCCATCTAATTTAAATTGTAATTCGTATAAATGGACTTTTTCCATATTGTTTCATTCAACTCAAGGTTTTTGAACTCTCGAAATGTTAAAACAACGTTACTGCAGCTAAAATAAAAAGAAAATAGCGTCTGGCTCGATTATATAAAACGTCAATTGCGTTGGCCTAAAAAATTGATCACATTTCATTACGTTAATGAAGCTTGTTCTTTTTATCTTCATACTGTAATTTCGTGGTAACGAACAGTTTGAGAAGAAAAAAAGTGTTGAAGAGAAGAACTATGAGATGAGGCTTTAGAATGAACCGCATGAGGTAAAAGCGAGTCATACGAGGGAGCGTGTGTATGAAAGAAGAGAAGAATAAGTAGATCGGTCGATTGTGTTGCCATCAATTACGCTGACCTTGATTACTCTGTGCTAGCACGTAGATGAGTTTTGCGAATGGAACGTTGCGTTTTTCTCTTCTTTATCCAAACTAAGTTGAAAAATAGAATAAAAGAATAAGAAAGAAAAAAAGAACAAGTATTGTTCGAGCTCGGGAGTCAGCGAGTTGGTTAATTCGCAGGTCCACGAAGAAAGAACATGCCTTCGTCGCCATTTTGGATTGCCATTGAGCTATATATTATGTTTCACAGACTCGTTGAAATTCTTGAGTCGTTGATTTGCGCATGCTGCGCAGTTACAACCCAAAGGATCATGAGGCCTGGGTGAGCCGATTCACGGACACAAATAATTGCAATGTTCGACTCGCGTCCATGCAACGTCTCTCGATTTTTAAAACGGGGCTTCAAGAAAATATATATACCTCAAGAAAACGCTCATTCACGATGAATTGAGTAGACGGTTAAAGAGGCGAAAAAAAGAAGAAAAAACGTACAAAAATAGAGAGAGAGAGAGAGAGAGAGAGAGAGAGAGAAAGAGACAGAGGATGAAGGAAGTTATCAGTATAACAGCTTCGACGAACCGCATGTGAACCATTCATTGAACCGATATATACCAAAGTCCCTAATACGCACCTTAGTCGTACGCCCACTTAAGATCGTACATAGATTATGGGATATAGCAATATATACCTATATATAACATTGATATATACATAAATATGTGTTCACGATATATTTCCACTGGGATATAACAGATGAAGACTCGAGTTCACCGGCTTATTAGCTCGTGAAGCATATGGTTTTCATGTACACATGCATTATACGAATCTTTATGTACATTTGCGAGCGTTTCTTCCGGTGTGTCGTCACCCCGATACTCTCACACGTTTAGTTCATCAGGGGGAGAGATAATCAAGATTTTCTCACACAGTAACATAGCCGTTTTCATCATCGTATAAAACTTGAACCTTTTATTACACGTTCACAATAGAAATTTATTTAAATGTATAAAAAATGGAAACCGAATAAATGATTGATCAAGAATGAATAAATAAATCGTTATAATTGCATTATTATACTGAGGAATAACAGAAAAATTATTCATTGCAATATTTAATCGGTTAATTGGCGAAATTAATTGAGCATTAAATTATTTAAAGTGAACAGTGAGAATTGCTAGTACTGAAGAATGTGAATTATTTCATGAACCAAAAATTTACGCTAAAATGTGTTTCTTGCTCCTAAAGAATCTTTCCTAACTAATGGTGTAATTTTTCAGCGTTGAAATATCTGTATTTCTTAGAGTTTGTGTACAGGAAACACAAGAATTCAAGGATTCGTAAATTCTTCGCTTCTGCTCGCGATCTCATGTCTTTCTTCTCTTTTTATCTGACAATGGGGAGACCTACAAACAGAGCAATTTGTTGCTACTGCACCTGGCAAAGTTGCCTTCAAGAACCTCACCAGAGAATCGCTCGTTCTACCTCTTCAATATATACGTATATACGCTTTTCGATGTATATGTATAAGAATGGTTGACGGCATACTGCTATAGTGATTCTCCGGTATACCAGGAACGCGGAACATACCGATGTACCTAGAGAAGACCAGGCGTCACGCCCATAGAGGATTATCCGGAGACGTTCCAGGGTGAGACCAGCCACAACGAGATAATTAGACGAGTCTCCTTTCTGAATCCTTCGATACCGATAAACCGAAGTCCATAACAAGCGGTTTTCCATTCGTTACATCGCAAAGACTGGGGTAAAATGAGACAGTGGGGCAAAATGGACTATCCAATGAAAGATAGATCATCCGAATAATTGTGGGTTGAGTGGTCGTTCCTTTTGCCCTAGATTTTCTTAAAGAGCTTGTGTTGTTACATCAAAATAGAGAGATTCCAATGGAACTTTGCGAGCAAAGTGATTCAGAGGTTATGAATTTATTGATAATTATTTATTAATTATTTCTCGTCATAGTATCTTATGGGGTTATTTAAGAATTTGAGAATTGCTTCGTGAAGTTTCGAATGAGATGTGTGCCAAGAATAAATGTTCATTCCACAGTAAAAAAAAAAAAAACTCAACGATACGCTTTTGTTCTGTTTGGTGAAGATTTTCAACCGACGTGTACATGAATGATTGTGTGCGTGTGTGACGTGCACTGTCATAAAAGTCTGACAAAAGACAAACATCAGGATCGTACCGAACAATATGATGCTCCGAGCATTAAATTTTGTCAATATCGATTCCAACACGTCGTCCTGATGAAGATATAAACAAAAGAGGGTTGAAAATTGGCCTACACAATAGTTTAGAAAAAACGGGAGCCCATTTAAGCAGCAGGGGGTCCATATTGCCAACATTCTTTCCATATATTTATGGACAGAAGAGTAAATGGATATGAACGTCTATGTACGAATGAGTACAGCGCGTTAACACCTTTTTATCGTTGTTCGAAAACCACAGGTGTACCAGACATTTATATATGTATATCGTAGTTAAGTTTACGGCCGCTCTAATGATGCCTGACGCATACATCTTGTTGTCAACGCATACCCTTTCAAAACGTCTTCTTTTTAATTCCATCGTAAATGCAAACATAGACTCGTAAATAAATGAAAAGTAGGCGCGGTTAAATTGGCGACAATTTTTTAATGGAATCGTATGCAAATGTGTAAGAAATGATTTTATTACCGATGAAAATATAGGGAGGCATATATTTTCATCCGTTTTACGACATCGTCAAATTCAACTTCTGAGTCAATTGATTTATTTTTTTGTCACTGTACGTTATATGCAAAGAGAAAAATCTTTACAATTCGAAAAAAATTAACAAATACAAGCACGTCGAAGCTTTTTCGTTGTACGAGGAAGCAAACGAGCCATTGAAAGGGACTCGCTCCTATTACGAATGTATGCACAAAGGTCTCGAAAATAATATGAATTTATTCAAAGTGCAGATAAGTGGATATGTGGATGTGGAGTCTGGTGAAAGCCGCAGGGGTTTTTGGGATCGGGTCGTGTATTTATCTTTGGCTGATACTGCAGGCAATGGAAGAAAGGACCAGGGAAGAGAATCTACCAAGTGGAAGATATAGGTAGATGGATAGATAGAGAAAGGAGCAGCCTGAGGAAGATTCTAATATTATCTATACATCCATAGATATATACAGCCATATAAAGTAAAGACTTGGTCGCCCTGGCGAGTGCTCGCGGACAAAAAGTTCTCGCGCGTAACGGTCCGTTCCACGTGGCGCCCCGAGTAAACGTCCCTCCTCCGCGTATTATTTCTTTTTCTTTTCCTACGTTTTTTTTATTCTTTTCATTTATTTCTCATTATATTCTACCAAGGATTCAGTCAAGAATTGCATCTTGCTTGTGGCACTTTGGTAATCGTAGAGCCAGAAAAAGAGAGAGAGAGACAGAGAATTTAACGAAAATAAAAGAGAGACGAAGATTGATGCATCCCGGTAGCTCGTACCTTAAGCGTTACAGTTTATACACTTCGATCCACACACGTAAACTTTTGTATATGTGTATATGCACACATTTATATATATATATATACATGTCTTTATAAATTATACCATTTGATGCAGAAATTCTGATATACGGTAAGATAAGACAGGACCATGATATCTAACGCGTATTTTAAAGGGCGAAAGTCGAGATGAAGGAGATGAGACAGCAAAGAGACAGAGAGAGAAAGAGAGATGTGAGGAAAACCGTTGCTCGTAGACACCTTGAGGTATTTGTGATAATTAATAACCTTGCCCGTGGCTAGGCGACCGGCTTTTACGGAATTCGTATGGCATACATACACATCTAATATGTATATATTAATATATATACTCATTTATATACTTATGTCTAAGGACGCATAAGATATAAATATATTTATATGCATTTACAGGTGTCCAACTGTGCAGCTGCAAAGCGCTGCATTTTATAGTGCAGTTTCCGTTGATTCGAGACAGCCTCCGGCCCCATAACGTCTCACCACTGCTGTCATTCTTATTTTACTTTTGCTTCTGCCTGTTTTTTTTACACAATTTTCCGCACTTAAATTCTTCGTGTAACTGCATAACTCGTGTGTATGTGTGCAAGTTTGTGTTTGCGTGAGAGACATTCTTTGCACGATTGACGAACTGTTTTAGTTTTAAATTCCAAATGGTTTGTCGGGCTTCTATGTTTTCGTTGAACACAAACCACCAATTAAAAAAAAAAGATTTTTATAATTTGTGACTCGAATGAATAAAGCAATTGGAAAAAAAATACTGGCTCATTCGATTCAATCAATTTTTGCTGAATATTACGTGAGATAAATTTAAAGCTCACCTTTTAAATCGATCTTCACATTTTGTTTTTATTTATTGTATAAGAAATGCACAAGGTGTAACGGTTGTGAGAAAAATTACAACTTATATGAAAGAAAAAATGATATTAAAACGATAAAAATGGCTGTTAATTAAATGGATGTTAGGAGGAAAGAATTTTAATGAAATTGCTGAACAGTTATTGTACAAAAATTGCAACAACGAAAAAACGGTAACACTTTTTATGAAAACAAACCCATTATTTCGTATGAATTTTTTCTGAGAATTTTTCAAAAAAGAAAAGGAGCATAACGGTTCGCTTAAATGTTAACACGTTCGGTCAGGTGGAAGGACGATTTAAAAAAATTAATTTTATTTCATTAAAGTTGATGAGGCTAGCCTCATTATCTTTTATTCGATTCAAAGACATTGATCGAGTTGGCATTTAATGGATGCTATACATATATATATGTATGTATATATATTTTTATCTACCAGTCCGATGAAAAGAAGCGTTGCAAATCCCAAAGATGATATAGGCACATGAACCGGTTGTCGAGAGATCCGCTCTCCCGCGGTACTTTCATTCGCGTTATTTACGATAAAACAGCGCGAACATCCGTTTAATGACAGTTACACGCTGTTGGGAAATACCGTTGGCAAAACTTTTTGACGTAACACTCGCGCCAAGAAAAAATGCTTGCAATTATTTTTACTTGAGCCTTTCATACACACAAATACTTGAGATTTATCAAATTTTCGTTCGTATTCCATTTCGCACAATCATTTCTCACATATTACTCATTTTATTTTGTAACTTTATTCTTACCCCTTTAAGGGATACATTTTTTCATACGAGCTATTGACTTTGACTTTTGTACTTGAGGGTTTTTGGGGGTCGTTGATTACGAAGCTGATCTCAAAATTTGTAAATCAGAATATAATTGTTCATTTATTTTTTTTAAACAAAAACTACCGTGCGAATTTTTTTATAGAAATTCTGTTAAAAGTCTTTGCAGCATATTGAGCTGTTGAAAAAAATTCCAGTTCGATGTTCATAGGAGTTTAGTAGACTTTTTTTCTACTAATAAAAAAGTACGAAATTCGACTGTTTTTTTTTATATGTGGTATTAGTGTTATTAACAAATAATGACTGTTAATTTTTTCTTCATTTATCGATGTTCTGGAGACCATAAAGAATTTAAAAAGCCCAATTTTCCCAAAGTTATTTAATTTTGTCAATAATACTAAAAATTTCTGAACATATTTGTGACTATTGATTTCTAGGTAGAAATTTGCAAACTCTTTTCACCCAATAATTCGTATCCAATTTATTTAGAAATATTCATTCATTTTTTAGTCCTTTTCAATGCTCGGGTCGAGCCACTGCTTCGTTTTCTGCTAATGACGTGAAGAAGAGTGAATACGTGAATTTATCGTTGAAAATAATTAGCGAGTATGCGATAGTAAATTATTGTGTACTCAATAATTAATAACGAGTATAAAATCGATTAATATATATTTACGTATCCGGTTGTTGACTCATCAAGAACCGGGAACACTTCAACATTTTTCGTCCTACTCTTCAACTAGTTTCCACCTTTAGTATTTTTTATTTTATTTCATTTTTTTTTCTTCAATACTAACGTGCGACCTCCGTAATATATTACGTCAGGTCTCGTGGCTACCACGTTTACGATCACGTCATTACATATAGTTGCTAATATTATACGTACCACCGTCTACCATTTAGCACTGAATTGTACTTGAACTTGGCAAAGCCATAACTGTTGAAAAATACTTTAGATTATTATTGTTATTATTATTGTTATTACTGTTATTAGACTGGATCGTTTCATGGCCCCGATCTCGAGTATATTCGAAATACACAAATATATCATTAACTGGGCATCATTATTAGGTGGCAATGGATCATGTTTGTGATTCCTTCTCGTTGCCTAATAATATATTTACGATGTAAAACTATCGTAATTATATACTTGCCCCTCACGTTTCCTCACTCTCTCTCTTTATTGCCGATTTTATTTACATTTAGTGTTGAGATTCTTTTATCACGTAATTATGATAAAAAGGAAAAAAATAGAAGTTGCAAAAGGGCTATTAGAATCGTATTTCAATGGAGGGATATATGTTTGAAGGAGAGTCAAGATGAAGCGAGAGAGAGACCACCGAGTTGCACTATTCCTAACGATCTATTAATTGCTTCTGGAAGACATAAGCAAATTAATCTCAAGCGATATGTGTACCGCGATGCATTATAAATCACAATTTTGTTTTTTTTTTTTCGTGCTCAAACCTTCAGCTATGATTTATTTCAATGTAGAGTTTATTCGCTCGTATTATCGAAGTTGATAAAAATGAGAAGATCGAAAATAAATTTCCATCAACGTTAAGTCAAATCATAAAAACGATTTCTCAGACTTTATAAATCACTTTACAATTGTATTCACTTGTATAGATATAACAATTAAAGTTGAAGAGAAAATTGAATACCCTAACAAACGATTTTAAGGGAAGTCATAACTCTTCGTGATTTTTAAAAAGCTGCCTGCCAGGTACGTGAATAAGAAAATCATTGGTCGACGCCTCGGTTGGCATGAGAGAGATCGACGGCCGACCTTCCCGCAAAATCGTGACGGTCGTGTCTTGCCCCGCAGAGAACAGCACAGAAACTATGAGGCGGATCAAACGAATATATATATTTATTCATATATATATACACATGCATATGTTATATAACGTAACAGGACAACGACTCATCTACTGGAGAGTTGAAACTGAAGCTGGAAGCTGCCGTTTCTCCAGAGGCATCGAGCGAGCCCGGTGGTCGAGCACGCATGCAAAAATATCGACCATCAACAATGAAAAAGTCTTTAATCTTCACTGTTTGCTGTATCAATGACGCAACTTACGACCTTATGTTTCTCAATCATTTGACAAACACATAAGGAGGATAAATAATGTTGAAAAACTCACTATAGATCCACAAGGAAAGTTGCGTTATCCTCTATGCGACCGTGACCGAGAAGATATCGTCTTACGACCAGTTTGCCTCTTTCTACTTACGAGACATCACCATCCGGTGCATCAGTTGCGATCAGTAGCTCTCAAGATCAAACCTCCACCCTTTTCTCTCTCTCTCTTTTTCTCTCGTCGACTATCTCTTTCTTCTCTTTACCTTTCCTTCTCGAATCAGATTGATGAAACTCATCCGATCGCTTATCTTGTATGCAATCAACGTTTGACAGAGATTGACGTTAACGGCGCCTTGATGACGGCCATCAATTAACCGTTTCTTTCTTGTTGCATTGGAAAAAAATACTCTGGGATAGAATGGGATACATGAACAATCAACAAAACAAAAGAGAAGAAGAGACAAGACTGTCCAAAGTTGAAGAATCTTCTTGTAACTTTGAAACAATCTTTTTTTTTGGGAAGTAGTTTCGCCACAGCGTTTCCATACAGAATTTTTTACAGTTTCGAAAACACATTCTGAACAATATTACAAAATTATGTGCAGAATTTCAAAATCAGAAGGATTCACCGCACCGGATTCGAGATATTGACAATCAATGATTGCACTGTTTTACACGAGTTCTTATCGAGAGTAGTAGAAAAATTAACATTTTACGGAATAACTCTGAAACTTTTCGACAGATTTTTTTCATTTTTTTCTGCGTTACAAAAGAACATGTGACGAAGTTTGTTTAAAAAAATCAAAAATTTTGGCCGTTTAGTTTCGGAGATACAGCGATATAAAGCTTCGTGTATCAGATATGGGAAAAGTGGTTATTTTCAAACTCTAATCTCCAAATTAGACATTTCTCTCGAAAGTTTATACTTTCAAACATTCCCATAACATATAACAACCTACATAATGAAATTATTCCATAAGTTATGTCCAAGTTGTCAAAAATAAATCAGAGAATTGGCTTTTGAACGAGACTGTGGCGAGACGACTGCGTAAAATGTGTATTTTATTCGCAGATTCTGCCTCATGCGTCTGCTCGAGGTTCCATTTCACCCCAGCTTTTGCTATATAAACTTCTATGAAGGTGTTTGATTGAAGTGGAAACACGCAACGCTGACGTTTTATTCGCCTTCGGGGCATGTTGGTTAATTATAACGAAAAAAGTTGATATCCATCATCGTTTAACACCCAAGATTCCATGAATATATAAACGTTTTATTAACAGATTTATATATTTTTATATATACGCATTTCTTTTTTTTATCTGTAAAATAAGACAAAGTAGCACCGTCGCATTGATTGACGTTAAAAAAAAGGAAGAACTGCCAATATCCGGGCAATAGAAAAATGAGATGCATCAGTGGAGAAAGATTCATCTGCCGGAACCGCGTGCAACGATTGCAACATCGTTCGATCCTGAGCACAGGAAGAAAATAAAATAAAAAGCACATTGAAAAATCATCGAAGCGCGTTAACCGTGAATCCATTTTATTCGCACCTGATTCGATTTGTACGGTTTATTTAAGACTTTGAAACTATAAAATTTTGCAGTCTACGTATGAATGTATAGATATATTGAGGTTACACAATGCATTTGGGATGCTGCGTCGTAGGTCATGGAACGACGGGTGAATCACAGCTGGAACAGTCATGGCTGATCGACTGCATCATTTACCGATATCGTAATGGGATTAAGACGACGAATAATACAAAACAGAGTATAACTTTCAAGGCTCTGAGAGATCGATCTTGTCATTTAATGACAAACGCGATGTTTTTTTTTTTTTTCTTCAAACGCACCCAATATTTTTCTAGTACAAAGAAAATAAAAATGTCGTCATTTAGTCAATGACAAACATTCAACGAGTCTCCATTTTTTCAAAAATTAAAATCGTCACCTTTCCGAAAAATAAGTCAAAATTTTTTCAGCATTTGACCAATTGTTGAAATGATATCGAAAAAGTTATAAAATGCAATTTTGTTACTCAGATATTTGACTCATTATTTTGAAAAAGACTTCATGTTATATTTTGTAGAAAAAATTAAAAAAAAAAATTATAAGAATAGATTGTATAGTTTTCAAATTTATGGGGAATAGTTACACGTTGCTGTATTTTTTTCTTACAATCCGTGTAGCACGTGTAAAGATAAATCATTTATGAGCAATGGCGCAATTGAAGTTAAAATTGTCAGGTATTTCTAACATATTTTTTGTATTTATATCCTTCCTTCCTATTACGATAATTTTTTGAACTGCTGTACTTGAAGAGTGTTCAGAGATATATATGACGGAGTTATCGTAGTTCTTCTCTTTCGCGCGTTGTCCCGCGAGAGGAATAAAATGTATTTTCCGTACGAATGCACGACTGTCGGAGCACGGAATTGCTGTACAGTCGTGTATGAGGAGAATGAAAATTGCAAAATAACTATCCACCAGTACTAGATATATAATGCACAAGAGAGTCCGTGTCTCCCGCTCGACGAAGCATGAGAAGTGCCGCGTAGGTCCGCGGCATAGTAAGAATGAAAGAAAGAAAGAAAGAAAGAAAGAAATAGAGAGAAAGAAAGAGGGGTGGTTGTAAAGTATCAAAACCCGCCTCCTGGTGAGACGCCACGGAACTACACGTCAGCGTCGCCAGTGTGCGAAGCGTGAATTGTTCCCCCGGGGGAAATTGATTTCCGACGAGAGGGAGAGAGGTCAAGATTATAGCAGCAACAAGAGGGACAACCCCTTAAGCCTTAAGCATATATATATATATATATGTACGTGTGTGAAATCGATCGATCTTCTGCACAATACTTCCTCGATCGATTAACGACTCGCTTCTGAGCCTCACACGCCTCTGAGTCCTTCGATATCTTACTTTGCTTCTGGTCTTTGTTCCCACGGCCTTTTGCGCCGGCTTCGTCGTCGCTTTCGTCCTATGAACTTTATATAATCCTCGGGAGCCGTCCCTCTTTAAGACGAGTCCTTTATCTCTTTGGAACTCACAGAAGACGCATCTTTATATATATATCAAGAGGATGATGGGGCAAAATGAACCAGTGAAGCAGATTAGAGGAGTACAAGGAACAAAAAATTGGACGATTTTCATTATTTCTTTGGTCAATTAATAAAATCCGATGACCGGTGGATTTTTTTTGGTTCATTCGAACGAGTCATATAGTACATGAAGATTTTTTTTTTTAATGTTTGACTTTTATTTGTTTTTAGTAACATTTTTGGTCACTCCGAAATGGTGTCTAAAAACAGATAGCGCTTGACAGTGGACGCTTCGACTGTTCTAAAAATTGTTGCAAATAAACAATCGAAATAGATTATTAAGCAATTTGAAAAACTCTAGGACACTATATAGAGGATTTTATTCTCGATGCTTTTTTATCCAACAAACACTTTTTCATCCAAACAAAACAAAAACAGCTTTTGAAATCATTGAATGATTCGTCGTTTTGAAAAGCGACGTGGAATCGTTTTTCATACGAAAGACTGTAAGCGGTCCGAAAAATTCAAATTGCAGAACGAAAATTTAACAGAATCTTCGCAAGACGATTCTAGATATAAGAAAATTCACACCATAAAGGTCTCTTAATTAAATTTCAATAAAATCAAATGGTTTCAAAAATGAATGCATTATTAAAAGATTTCCGAAAATAGTATCGCATTTTGTCACTGTCCCATTTCGCCCCATCCTCCCTTACAAATACATACACACACTTGAGGGTCTTGGTCATCTGAACGCGGCGTCTTTTACTTTGATCCTCGACGCTACTCTACTCCACTCTGCCTATCCCTTTTGACCCTAAGTTCCCTCGCAACAGTGTATTATAACCGCGAGGTACCGCGGAAGGGAGGAAAAGAGAACGAACCTCCCTCCATCCTTCTTTCTCTCGCGCGACACGAAGATCAGACACGTCGGCAAATCTTTGCCAACGTCGGTACAATGCCCGGACGATCGTGCGCTTGACTTTTGATTAAACTATAGCGCAGTTATTTATGTATACAGATATATATCGATATATAAGTAGAAAACAAAATATATATATAAGAATAAGAAGGAGCGCAGGATAAAGGGAGAGAGCAAAAGAGCCCCTGGAGCTCAGATCGTGCATCCAGCTTCCGTGTGCCCTGCGATCATCGCCATTCGCGTATCGACCTCAAGCAAACAAAACGCCACTACCAACCAAACCTTTTTCTCAATAAATCCCCAGAATTACGCCCTTTAGATTCCAACTTCAATCTCTTTCCCTCCCTCACACTTTTTCTCTACAACCCTCCATTATTGTTTCACTTGATTTATGTACCAGCTATTACCAGCTCACAATTATTAATCCCCCATCGTTCATTCTTTACAAATTTTCCTACAAACTATCGATACTCATTCCTACAGCCTTTTTCTCCCCTATAACCATGTTGCCGATCTTTGAATACACAAAAAATGATGCATTTTTAAACTTTTTCTCTCGATACGCGATATTTATCTTTTCCACCATTTAATCTTCATCGTAAATCCTTGAATACCATTTCTTTACGATCTTCATCAAACGGTTATTCCACATATACTTCCTTGCAGTGTGTGTCTTTATAAAAACAAGAAAAAATGATTTTCCAACTGTTCATTTCGAGAATTTTACTTCATCAAAATGATTTATGGCGCATCGTAAATCGTCGTATTAGTATTGACGCGTTTGGAGGATGCAGTGCACATGTCGATACATATTTATTATTATCTAACGGTGTCGGGTCGAGGACGCATCTGCATATATATTCCCGCCTCTTCAATCCCCGGATATCTTATATCCATTGTGGTGACTCTCTCATCTCTTTATATTTACACTCGTTATACCCGTGAGGCATTTCACGTGAACATAACATTCCAAAGCCCTGACCATTTTTCATTGAGCCATTGGTCGAGCTTGCAAAAACAAAGCTCATTTTTGAGCATTTTTACATTCAAAAGCAGTACAAAAAAAAAAAATGAACGTAAAATTTGTAGCAAATCAAAAACGCTGTTAACCATATAAAAATATTTAAATGCAATCCAGATTAATCAAAAGTAACAAAAATTATTCACCATTCATTGCTTTCAAATAAGTTGTGTACAAATAAACAAAATAAAAAATATAAATATATATGTATGAACAAAAAAAAAATCATTTATGTGCATGCGGGAGAGCAACTGCCTCCTGTGACCGCGTATATATGAGATAAACATACGCGACGAGATATATAGAGAAAGAGAGTTCTCTCGGGCGTGAAAGAAACGCGTTCACCACGGAAGAAACTCCGAAGACGCGTCCTCGAGGCTTCATATCTGTATATATGCGTGTTGCGTGCACTCATCTTAATATATACATATATAACCATAAACGTAAGTTCTCATATATATAAATATATATATTGTGTCTAAGTAGTTACAACGGAGCGTGAACTGTCCTTGTCAGACGTCGAGATATGACTTCCCGGTTCGTCGTAATTTTTGGCTCTGGCTTCATATAAAGTTAATAAACGCAGTGGACATGAGTCATCAGAGATCGCAAGTCTTCGCGAGTCCAGATCTATCATCTGCGTGTATATTAAACCTAAGAGACTCTCAGTTTCTCAGGAGCAGAGGTTTGATGTTACGTAATTCACATTAGCAAAGTAGGGATGGAACGTAGTATCTCTTCTGTCTTCTGCATTCCTCGTGTCCAAGCACACATGAAGTTTTATAATCTCAGTTGAGAATACGAGCTCAACACTTATCCTCATGGTCCTTATATGGATGAGAGGGGCTCTTAAGGATGCGGAAATGTGGGAAAAAATTTGATAATTATCACGAACTTTATACCCACTTTTCGATTAGATGTTTTTTTTTTAATTTCGTGTACATTTTTTTAGAAGATTGAAGACGTGAGTCCTTATTTATTGATGTTTTTTTCTTCTTTTTTTTTTTTTAAGAATTTAGTGCTGTAAATGTGGGACTTTAATTGAGATATCCTTTGGGTGAGACTACTTTACACGTAGGTGGAGAGAAACGAAGGAGGATGTGAATATAAGTGGGGAACTTTGCAGCTTAAGAATTATTTACGATCTGTTGGAAACGGTAACTGGAGTAGCGGCAAAACTACTCTTTTTACTTTACACTCTTACACTCGAGTTATGTATAAATATATGTGTGTTTGTGTGTGTGTGAAAGAGCTCTTTGTGAAAGAATTTGGTACGATGTATTATTATTTTTTAAGTATATATATTCATATTTTTTTAATTTGTTTATAGACATTATTTAGTATCTACAAAATATAAATAACGATATTTACGATGTATGAATTATAATTTATTCATAATATTTACAGAACTTATAAACCGTTAACAATTAAATTGTGAAATGTGAATCCTATATATTAACTTGGAATAATGTTTATGTTGTTGATTGATTTTTTCGACGTTTTTTACTTAAAACAAACAAATTGAAGCCACTCCCCAATAAATGCTTCGAATAACGGTTCATTGTGCAAAAGAATATTTCATTATTTCGTAAATATATATTTTACAAATTACTGTATTATGAAAATTACGTAATTATTTCGACTAATTGTTGAAAATTGACACACTAACGATTTCGCAAAGCTTGAAAAATTCAATTGCAAGCGAAACAAACGTCGTATGCTTGAAAATATTCATTTTGTCTTTATATACTCGAAGAAAAATGTGGAGAAGCAATTTTTCAAAATTAACTTAATTATAGTTAGTTAATTGGGTTGAGAAATATATGAACAACCGTTCGACAGGGTTTTCATTACGAAGTACGAGTACAGCTACAATGTTGAAGAAAAATAAGAAACGAGTCGAAACAATAATCTGCTTGGGATACAAATTACTATTTGCGTTACGTTTATACGTGGAACTGGAAATAATACATAAATACACACGTATATATGTATATATTGCTCTCTATAAAATATTAACATGTTGAAGATAAGATGTACAGGTGAAACGCATCAATGATCCGCCCCTCAAGATTACCTCAGAACTACGTCACGAAACTCGCATAATTCAACGATGTGTATTACATCTTGGATACATATGAGCCACGATCCTAATTGCTGCGGATTATAAAACTAGATTATGCGGTAAGAAGCAGAAGACGAAGAAATAGAGAAAGAAAAATAAATGCACTTGTCGAGAGACGAAGAGGACGAGAGATAATTCGAGTCTTTCGCAGGCGCGATAACGGCTATGTGCGCTTTCCCGTACACTCTTAATTCTCGCGCCAACATTCAACGACTGATTATACACACGATGGCACACTCTCTCGCGCGGTTCGTGATGCACTTTAATCGTTTCTCCTTTTTTTCTCCCATTATTTTTCCGTTTTTTCTTTGCCTATTTTCTTCATTTCGTTTGTACTTTTCTGTTTCTTTATTTTCATT
The DNA here is from genome assembly GCA_948107755.1 of Campoletis raptor. Classification (NCBI taxonomy): domain Eukaryota; kingdom Metazoa; phylum Arthropoda; class Insecta; order Hymenoptera; family Ichneumonidae; genus Campoletis; species Campoletis raptor. The sequence goes on along the minus strand of OX403630.1, from coordinate 6,702,547 downwards.
CCGTTTTTTTCATTAACGGTTTTTACTCAGTTTTTACCGAACCCTTGGAGGAAAAGAAGATTCGCGCGTGCATGCGTGCCGGTAAATACGAGCTCATAATAGCTGAGAATTACTTTCTCATATAGTGAACACATTACTTTTTCGTGGGAATCGTATGAATCACGCTCGCTGGACAAATTTCAAACGTGATGGATGGAAAGGTATCTGCGGAGGAAACGATGTTATTCAAGAGCATAGACACTCTTTGCGCTTTTTTTTAACGATTTTTCATTCTTGTTGCAAACGAGAACTTATCGCTTGGGAAATATGAATTTCACTCGGTCGACAGGATATCAACGGGAAAAGCCTCGTCGGATCGTTATCCCACGTTTGTGGTAACGATACTTTACACATACATTTATAATCAACAATGTCATTTCATCGAAACTCGTATTCATTACTTATCTTTTATTGTACTAATAATAAAAATAATAATATCACTATATGCAGGAAATTTCAAAAGATTCTTGAGTCATTGAATATCAATTGAACAAAGAAAATGCTTGTTAATCGATTTTCAACCATTTGAAACATACATTTTTCCTTAGGTGGATTTGATTGAACTTCGAAATTTCCGAATTCAAAATTCATTGTTTCTTTATTTTTTCAATCAAAAACTGCAGTCCGGAATATTTTGAAAAAATTCCATAAAATTCTTTGAAATGTATAACGTTTGTGATAAAATTGGCGTTGCAATGTTCACAGTAGTTTAGTATAAAATTGAATTTTTCTTGAAACAATACGAAAATCGACTATGTATTTATACGAAGTATATTTGTGAAAATAAACAAATATTGACTATTCATATTTCCTACATTCATGAATACCCCAGGGATCATGTAAGACCGAAAAAAAAGTGTCTATGTAGTTGAAATATTAGTTGAATAATTAAAAAACTGGAAAAAAAATCGAATACGTGGGTCCAAGTAGCTGCTAAAATGGTTCAAAGGGTTGAAGGATATGTAGAGGATCGTTTTTTACTTTCGAATAAACTCACACACCGACAAACTTCTCTATACACATATAAAAGCTCCATATCGGGCGTCCCAGAACCCAAGTGTACTTCAAGAGTTAACTCGACGAGACAGTAGCATCGACATCAGGTTTTACAATGATCACTTTTTCCCTGTGTACATTGTGTTAAGAACAAAAGAGTGTTTTACCTTTTTTTTTTAACAAGAAAAAAGCAAGTGTCATAATTTATTATTTTTCAATGTCGATGGCCATTGATCGAACAGTGTGTATATGAACAAGCGGTAAAGTACGAAAGATTGAAGCAGGAGTTGATTGATGTGCGTACACAGAACTGGATGGTTTTATATCGACAAGAGAGTCTCGCATTGCCCCGTTATGATTACGTAGGTTGTATGCTCTTACGTGTACATCGTCAAGATCGAACAACTCTCTCGTCAAATATTTATATCTCTCTTTCTCGTTCGCTGTTACGTTTTTTGCTCTCATTTGAAATAGTGTAAAAGAGAAGAAAGAAAAGATACGTCGAAGAGCATAGATTACACGTGCCAACATCGTCGAATCGTCCGAACGAGCTTTATGATGAAATTATCCCTTGCCACGTCTGCTTACAAGCGAGAAACGAGTCCCTGCGGTCTTGTCCGAGGCAACGTCGAGTAAATTCTTCGCTTTCATGTCACAGGAAATGGGAGGATTCTTATAAGACTCTCTTAAAGGATACTTTGAAGGAGTTGAAGATCGCTACGATAATGGATGCTTTTCTCGTCTCATTGAAATATTTAATGAACGAAAATGCATAATGCGATTTTAATCAGAGCGCCCAACACTATACTTAGTTATTTTTAATATACTTAAGTTTAATTAATGATCCGCAGTGTCCATTTTTACAAAGTAAACGAGCAATAAATCATAAAATATTTTTCATTTTCACACAGAAAATCATTATTATCGATGTGAAAAAGAATTTATTGCACGATTGATTCGCTGAATGTGATTTTACATTTTTATCCAAAGAATCTCATTCGGGAAATTTGTATAAAAAATAAAAGAAAAACTGAGATAAAAACCTAAATAAATAAACTTTTTTCCCAGCCCTGAAATTCCATAATCAATATAAAGAAAGTCCCATTTTGCATACCATCGAATGTATCGTAACGTTTCAAGGGTTGTTTCTGCATCTCATTGTGGTCGACGGAGTGTTTGCATCTAGTCTCATCTCAAGGGATGAGCACACGAAGATGAGAATAGTTTAAGAAATATACTCGAAGGCTTGTTTGTGCGGTTAGATAAAAAAAAAAAACAAGCGGAGGCCTTAGCCATGAATTTAACTGAGGAATTGTGCAGACAAATGTTGCGAGATGATCAAACAAGAAAATCATTGCGTAGATTCCACGTTGAACTTTTTATGGGATATCGTTGGAACGATTCGATGCTGTGTTTTTGTTTTGTGGTCTTCTGAATGAGAGTTAAGTTAGTAAAAAAAAAGAAGGAAGAAAACGAATGAGATGAGATGAACGAAGAAGGGCGGGAGGCAGAGGGAAACGAGTGTATGTAAGGACGCGTAAATCAAACATCATTACCAATAGGTGGCAGAAGAGAGAGGAAACCGTATTTCCACTCTTGGGCTCCCGTTCCAAAGTATCCATGCAACCACGCGTGACCATATACTCTTGGCTCACTTCCGCTCTGTCTTTTGCCTCTTTTCTATTGCGAATATACTCGCACACACGCGTAAAAATATAAATATATAGATATATATGTTTATATTTGTACAGATATATAAATGTGCATCTACCATTTGCAATCTATCTCCGGTAAAACTCTTCCTCGTGCTGTGCCACGCTCATGGTGGCTGCGGAGACTTCGATCCCTCGTTGTATTTATTATTCCTTATAAAACGCGTCTTGTTCCAACGCGAATGTTTTAGTGCGTTAGTAATAGGCGAAGGATGGAAGGGAGAGGGAGAGGGAGAATATATATAAAACGCCTCGTTTTCTCTCGCATTTGCCTCGCTCCGTTGCGACGCTCTGAAATGCTTCACTAATAAGGGGAAACTAAAGCAGAAGAAATATCGGAGCAACGAGAAAGGAACACCTGAGCTTGAAAATTCTCTTTAAGCGATAGCACATATAGAAATTCTTACTACCGAATCACTTCTCATTCTTGATTCCACTATGTTTCCATATCATTCCCACCTGTTTATCTAGGGCTTTTAATCTACACAGTTCTACCGGTTTTGCAAACCTGATACAAAAATTCAACGTTATTTAGGCAGGGCGCAAAGAATTTTCTGGCATTCTCCCATGTCTCACGACAATCACATTCAAAAGTTGACTCTGTAGTTAATTTTTGAAAAATTTGATATAAATTACGGAATAATCTTATAATATTATAATCGTTCGATCTTACTGGACTGCAAACACATACCAAATCTTGAGAAGGATAACTAATACGAAGTTTAGAGTTTGATAAATCAAAATTCATCAAACAAAATTAAATGATGGTCAAAATTCTTGATTTTCGGAGAAAATTGTTTTTTTTTTTTTTAAACTGTTGAAAAGTTTTGGAGTTATTCCATGAAATGTGATTTTTTTCTGCTACTCTTCATAAGAACGTGTGTAAAACTGTTCAATTTTTTATTGAAATCGTCTCAAATACGGTACGTTGAATCTTTTTGAAATATTTTGCACATATCTTCGTCATATTGCCCTGAATGTATCCTCAAAATTGAAACAATTTTTCTACATAAATGACTTTAAAGTGAAAGAAAAGTGTAGTTAGGTTTGCCAAACGCATTAGCAGTTACAAGCGACGATGTCAGCTATTCCCGTTTTTACCGGAAATATAAACTTTCGCGTAACGTATGACGACATGCTTTAACAATTAAAAAACCCTCGACTTATTAATTTGGTCTTAATGATCGTACCTCCTTAATAAAAGAACGTAAAATAAGATGAAATGCAACAGATTTAGAGTAGGAGAAAAAAAAAGAAATCAAGTACGAAACTAACGGAAAATTGATAATGTTTCACTAATTAAAACTTCTCATAATCGAAGGCGGAGGATTTCCGCATTTTCAATAAATGTGCCAAAGCGTTGGTGTAGTTTCTTAAGAAAAATCAAATGTTACCGTAACTACGGGATCGGTTTTATTCAGATCGTAAACTGCCTTCAACTTTTGCTGCCTTTCACGTTTTAACGGATTTGTGTAACATCTTCAAGCCTATTTAATGCTTGCACCATTTAGCTGTATATTTTATTATACAAGAATCTGTTTATGTGCCGTCGATATAATCTATCGTTATATCGATCTCTAATTTCACTGATGCAAGAGAAAAAGATTGAGAGATCAGGATCTCACATGCATGCGAAGATACTCAACTTATGATATTCCCACTCGTCCTTTTTGCTAACTGCCACGCGCACTATTTTGTACACGCCCATGAGAAACGGTCCATCCTTTTATCCCTAATCTTGGCTTCGTATCGGGGGCACTTAAGGTGCAACGGTAACTTGTTATATATACACGTGTGCATCATATTCATAGATATGAGAGACTGGAGCAAAGTGGGACACATTTGAGAAAAATTGACACCTGTCTTTTAAGGAGACTAAATATATTTGTTATAAACTTCATTAATTCGGGAGCAAGTGGATTTTCATTTTTTCACAGTGCTGTACATTGTCGGGGCGATTATTTTTCATACAATTAATAAATGTTGCAGTGAACGATGTCTTCGAAATATCGTTTAGAAAGTATTTCCCTTTAAGTAATTGCACTTTTTTGATGCAATTTCTAGCCTCGTGTTCTTTGATGGTCCATTTTTACCCAATTTTTGTTCAAGGTATTGTAATCTCGCTGAAGCCTTGTCTGGAGAATTTTTATAAGATTTGAGAACATATTCAGGGCATTGTTTGTCACGAAACTACGTGCAAAATTTCGAAAGGATTCACGGTCCCGAATCCGAGATATTGACGATCAAAGATTACACAGTTTAATCCACGTTTCTTTTCTTTCATTTTTTTCTCAATTACACAAGAACATATGATGAAGCGTGTTTCAAAGAATTTTGACAGTTTAGTTTCGAAGATACAGCGATATAAATTCAAGAATCTGTGAATCAGAAATTAGAAAAATTGTTGTGTATCAAACTTTGAACTTCGTGTTGGACATTTTATCAGATTATTCCGCAAGTTATACCCAAAGTGTCAAAAACCGACCAGAGGTTTGACCTTTCAACGTGATTGTGACGAGACTACTATGTCAAACAATGCCAAACGTTTCGATGATAGTTCTCCTAAAACTTGAATGTAATAAACAGCCGACCTGTTCATCCCTACTACGATTTTCTTCGATCGGCACGCGTAACTCTTCTCTCCTTTCACTGTGCAGTTATAGATGATTAATATGTATGTTTATATACATAAATTTATAGAGGTATATACGAAAAGATAGAGAAAGATAGAAACAGCACCCACGACAGTAGATATTGGTATATAAAACCAAGGAATGATCATAAGATCAGCTTTTCCATTATTTCGCATCCACATAGTAATAAAATCCCCATAATTACATGTACATATGTATACATTTTCCTGCTCAGTATCTGTCGTCGTTAAAGTTAACGCTAAACTTAATTACATTTGGATGCAAATTAAGCGACGCGTGCGAAAATCGTAGAAGAATAAAAAATAAATTAAAAAAAAAACAAGAGGGAGAGAGAATAACGCCACTGTTGTGTTCAAGGGAATCAGTTTCGCATATAACTGCGCTTCTACGTGCAACGACTCCGAGATTGTACATTAGTTGCGGTTGTGGTCTCTTGGCCCGCTAACACATACACATTTTCATCTTTTCTATCTATAAAGAGACATGTGTGTATATTTATGTATATAATATCGTTTCTCGTATCGAAGCACGTGTAAGGGAATACGCGAGGGAATCAAATCATTACCAGTGTACGGCACGTATCGCTGTTTATTGATATTTTTTATTGATCGTTTCCCTGGCAGGTCAATCGGAAGTTCATTTTATCAGAAGCAAGATCACAAGAATCGAAGGTTCAGTGAAAATTCACATAGGAAATTAATGAACAATTATTCACGAATGATGCATTATATTTGCTTCATTCTTTGCCTTTGAATAATTTAACTAATCTGCATGGTTGCAGTAATAATTGACGCGATAAAAATTCATCCCACGATTAAGTACACGGAAATATAAAGAGGAAAAATATAGCGGAGCGACATGATTGAGGTTAAGGATAACAATGACAGATTATGTTCCTTTTCTTCCCTTGCATGGCTCTGCGACCCCGCCCCACAGGCACGACTCCATAAGTACGCTCAAGTTCCAAGTTCTATCTTCCCATGCCAAGAAAGCAATGTTGCTCGAGTTCCTTGCCACAAGAGAGACAGAAGGAGACAGAGAGAGAGAGAGAGAGCAAACACACGTACGTGCGGATCGTTAAAGCGAAATATGTGCGGGTCCCATTATTCACGTCCAAGTCCTGCACACACGTATCAAGCTACCGCGATCTTTGTGTATTCTGGTCCAAAATATACACGTGTATATGAATATATCTCAAGTTTATAATAAACCTAAAACAACACGTGGTGAAAACGCTGGGAACATGCTTATAAATCCCTTACTTGAAAACATATTTGAATAAAAAACGGTAAAAACGATGAAAACTCAAAATTGGAATATTTCTTCGACTATCAAGGCCAAACTACTGAATATAGGAAAATATTGCCGGGAGCTTTTTTGTAGGAAATTGTTTTCTCTACAAGATTAGTCCTGTGCATTCTTACTCTATCTCCAGCCGTTTTGGCAGAAAATGCAAAAAAAGAACAGGTTGCCTGCAATTTCGATAGTTATTGACTCAACGGAAGAGAAACCGATGAAAAAACATTACCAGAGCTTCCCACTCGAACTTTGGTCCTCAGGGATGATTAGTTGTGGTAGAAGACACCGTATACAATTGTAAAATAAAGCCGTATGTTTTATGGGGTTCTTGGATAAGATACATAAAAATTGCTCGGGTACACAGTGCACACGGCTGTCATTGATTGCAGGCCGTTATACGAAGCCCGTGGCTAGTTATGATCAATCACCGTTGAGGTCGCGCGTCAGGTGAGCAGTGATCTTCATTTGAATAGCTGATGATACGACTCTTCAGCAGCCTCTTCATCGTCCGCCAATTCGTTGTATTTTTCTCTGTATTTTTTTCCACTGCCATACGAGAAACTCGCATTCGATTCGCTTAATGGAATGAGTAATGAACTTACAAACTCTTTTTCATTCTTACATTCGTTGCCGGAGACACGTATAAGCACTGTCAATGTTTTTAACGAAAAATCGTAACGGCGCGACCTCTTCTCGCTCACCGTGACACGTATTAATTCTCAAAGAGACGCGACTAATCGAGCGTGAAGAAAAAAAAAATCTTAGAACTTGGGCGTTTAAACGTGAACTTGAGTCCAGAGATGTCAAGAAATTTGCATTTATTCGTCGCTTTTTATTGCCTTCGACGTAGGAGACCAGATTAATGAGGAAGTACTTATCAAAAGGGCAGCTACAAGATTTTATGCATCAAGGATACGTCAGAGAAGTTACGAAGGCGTTATTAGTCAGGAATCATTAGTATAATTTTGATTTTCTAGTCAATTTAAAAATGTTTACAAGTCCCAATAGTTTTTGTCGTGACATAAGAGAGATCAAGAAAAAAATGTTCTATAAAACGATTGACAACAATAGTTCTTGATCTTTTCCTTCATTAAACTGTCTTTTCTGTTCATTGAACACGTTTTCACATCATTTGAAACCATAAGCGAGTAAAAACATATAAGACGTTTGCTCACAAGAGCATTCACCACAAGAATATGAATCTTGCAAAAAAAGTATCTCTCTCTCTCTCTCTCTCCTCTCTCTGGTCTCTATGGCATAATCATTTGTCTGTTGGTTTGGTCTTACGCCCCCGAGGTGAATAAATTTACCGGAAAAATATTTCCTGCTTGGAACAAATATATTCTGTGTGTATAAGTGTGGCTTTGAGTTTATACTCACTTAAGAAAAGTGTGGTTAACGGAGCGAAGTCGAATGAGAGAGAACGAGAAAGAAATAAAAAGTAAGAAAAGAGAATTTGAAGAGAGGGAAATCCTCCCTGAGTAAAGCACCAAGCTTAATAAACGCCATAATTATTCGAATAATAATTACTGTAAAGAAAAAAACAAAAATAAAAATGAAACTTTACTGACTTATATATATGTTCGGGTACGCGAAGATTAAACGGAAAAGCAGAAGCGATGAAATTCGATATGAAGAATAATCGAGGGTGTAAAACTCCGTCACACGCGACCCCACAGGAAATTACAAAGTACATTACTTATATATATATAGTTTTTTTTTTATAATGGCGTATATACCGAGACGAGCCCAAGTGCAAGAGAACCAACTGTACCCGTAAATCTAATTAATAGACACGAGAGTTTCGCGGTGAGATCCGCCAAACGGGAATAACAGTGCAAATTACTCCACGACCTTTACCTCAACGATTCCTGCACTCAACAAACTCACTCATGTGAAAATCTACTCGAATATTTTATGGCAAAAAACCTACTAAAATTAATTATTCATTCAAAAAAAAAAAGCACACAAATCATAGTTACAATCGGATAAAAAACAAATAAAAACTTTTTCCGATTCTATTATCAATTTATAATAAAAATCGAATCTACTTCTCGAAGCTAATTACATAATTCTCAAAAATTAACATTTTTCCATCATCTGAAATCATATATTAATCAAAGATTTCCCTGCAGACCCGATACATTTCAACAAATCTTTCTCGTAAAAATAACTGTTAGTCACCAAGAATATGATATTATTCGTAAAATTGTATAGAAAAAATATAAATTTCTACAAAACTGCATACTTCAAGTTGACTTGAAAAGAAGCGCAAATTTTTGACCCAATTTTCATGGTGTATTACGGAAATAACGTAACTTGAACGACCCTGGCTGTGTTTTTTTTCTTTTTCATATACATATAGATGTATAAATATGTAATTTCACCTTGGACTGGGGTACTCGGACGTGTTCGCCCATGGTTGTTACATATGCATGTATAATATATTTATCCGCACGCACTCTTGTGTTGCTTGAGTACAAGTTACAGTATCCATATATGGGGGAACTGGTCATTCATTTTCTTCTCTTACTCTCGAGTGTATTCGCGTGTGATACACTATCGCTATATATACAAGTACTCGGAATAAATTTTTACAGTCGTATCACGTATATATATATATATATATATATATATAAACTCAAATTTCTACGTATTACATATGGATGTTATTACGTGAGCTCACCGGTTGCGTGCTGCAACCGTAAGCTGCATCTTTTTCGCGTCTTCCCCGTCACTAGGTCAGAAAAAGGATTTGGTTACCGTTCACCAGATGATTTATGACGTTCACGCGATTATTTTTTTCTCCTATTTGGTTCTTTTTTTCTTCTTATTTTTCCAAAGTTATAGTTTTCGCGAGTTCTAAAGTTTTGCTTCTTTTATGCAAATCTTTATTTGTTTATTTATTTTTGTTTGATTTTAATTTAAATCATTATTATTATTTGCTCTTCGTTCGTACATTTGCGACTGTACTTATTTATTAACGAGTATATTTACATGCAAAATTGTTTATTATAACTGCATACAATTGGAGAAATGGTTAATTCGTGGTCGAGGTGCTCATTACATTCAAGCACTTCCTTCCATCACTACACATTCCTTATTCTTGTGTATAATCTGTGTATATACATATATCTTTGCCCGACATTCTAACATTCATTTTCACAGCAATGAAGCCTCTTTCAAGATCTCATTTTTCACACACTCCTTTCATATCTCTCTTGCACTTGTACATTACGTACGTAATTTGAGAACATGTTTGTTCTGCCTATCATTATTTCCGTTGCACCTCAAGTGCATTTACTCGACCTAACAAAATAGCCTGGAACGGTTCTCTAACCTAAAGAAACAATTCTTAGAATTTAATATTCAAATGATTATTACGATGTATTAATAATTAAACAATTAATTTAGAATATTTTTGTACTTTTGTTGATTATTCATGTTAAACACGAACGAATGAAAAAATTGAATATTCTACTTGTGCATTTGAATGAATAATGATTATAATTTAAATAACAAGTAAAAAGCATGTGAAATTGCGAATAAATGGTTAAACGATTGAAGGACTATTTTTTTATAATGCAGTCTCGACACTAGCTCAGAAAAATTTCTCGGCTTGGTGAACTTTTGATATAAAGGAGAGAAAGCACCAAGTCATCATTCGGTCTGAGGAACAAGAGAGGCAACAGGTGGCAACACAAGTAAAATTCTGTGATGTATTTACAGACTTAATTGAATATCACGAGCGTTGGGATGTTTATTTTTATTATAATCTTAAATATGTTAAACGTATGCACACAATCGGTGTCTCGTCTTCTTTCTTTAGAAAGAAACAGACTTGGCTCGTACTTGAGAAGGTTATGGGTATTGTGTAGCCGAGAAAGGGGAATTCCCCCTTAAGAATTCATTCATTTTCTCCTCTCAGTCGATCGCCTCGAAGGCCTCTTTATATATTCACACTCGCGTGTATAATTCTTACACGCGACTTAAAAAGTTTACACTTGAGAAAAAAAGAAAGAAAAACAGAGGGAGAGAGAGAGAGAAAGAAAGAGACAAAAAAAAGTTACATATTATTACGCGCACGGTCGCGTGCAACCTGGCAATTCTCTTCACTAGGTCAGAACGATCATCCGTTGTTGGCTCGTGTTTCTGTGTATGTGAGCGAGCATGCTTTGCACTCGAGAGAGAAAATCATCCTCTCACCAGGTGTTTTAATTATAAATGCATTGTACGCTATGGCTAAGAGACCGGGAATGAAAGCAACACTTCAACATCGAAATTTCAAGGTTACGGTTCACGTCGATCTCTTAAATAAGTTAATTAAGCTCGTTAAAATTCACCCCGTTCTATTTTTATCCCTAGCAGTGTTTTTTTTTCTTTTGTACTCCCATCATTCAAATCGCAGTGTCGATCTTACAACTATTTTTATTTTACTTATACCAAGTTTTATATTTCATGTTTAATTAAAATTGTGTGTAACGATAGAGCAAACGAAGTTCATTTAACGTCATTTTTTTTACACTCTAATCATTCGAATCTCTTTCTTTATTTTTTTGTCCCTCTTCAGAGTTTTCATTAAATTCGTGTTGTTGTCCTTTTTTTATTAATGAGATGAAGAAATTTTCTTACGTCTTCTCATTACAACTACTCATTAACACTAACCGAAAGAGCATTCTCGCAACTTTTTTAATTTATGGACGACGAATATAAAAAACTTCAAAAAATGTTGCACCCCTTTCAATGTTACACTGCATAATGGAATATGTTTCATGGGGTCGTGATGCATTTCGTAATTAGTTCAACGCATGAATTTTAAGGGGAGAAAATCTAAAATGGATTATTATTTTTTTTAAATGTTACAGTTTGATTCGTTACTTGAAATAAATTTCGAACAAATGTTTCTAAATGACAAATAATATTTTGTTCATTTTTTTCCACATGTCGTCTATTTTATTTCCTGAATTACTACGTTGTCCTTTTTGCCACTATTTCAGCTACTGCTAAGAATTTAAAAAACATAACTTTTATGGCATTTCAATGATTCGTGCTTCAAAATCATTACTTAAATCACAACTGGTGGTGCGTGACCATCCTCCATAGAATTTACTATGATTCATTTTCCCTTTTTGTCTGCTCTTTCCCCCTCTTTATTTTATTTTCTTCTCAATGTAACATCGTATACTTTTGTACGTGGCTACTACGACGATTCGTTACACGATTACGTAATAACACATGTAGCCAAGCGCACATTACACAAAGTATGCATCGATGGCTCAACAGAAACACGATTGCGTGAGGATTTTCTACAGTCTTGTACGTGCAGATTCGATTTCGTATTATTTTGAGTATTGAAAAGGTAAATGTACTTGAAATCGATAGAGTCTTTTTTTTACCCATTAAAGTATTAATATTTTAATGAAGAATTGAAATTTCGAGTCCACAAATAATTAGGACTTCACAATGAACAATTTTTATAGTAATTTGCTGATTTTATTCCCTGTTTCTTTCTTACATATTTTTTTAGAATTTAGGTGAACCACATTGTAAAATTTTTTTTTTCATTTTTATGACTCTTAACAAGAATTAATCATAAAATGGAAGGAAATTAAATAGTGATAATTACAGGTCTGTCAATTTAAATTGGAATAGCGAATATATACAGCACCCAACAGGTTGCTCTCACTGCTCATAATACGAGACACTCTCTGCACGTCTGCTTTATCTACTACTAGCTTTTCTAGTTTTACTGGGTCAAGTGCGCGAAGATTCATTATTCTTCGCTCTCTTTTATTATCATTTTTTAATTTTTATTTTTTTATTTCACTCGGTTATACGAGAGTACGAGCTGGAGTAATCGTCTCTGATTTATTAAACGTACCAAGAGGCGGAGATGCCCACGTAAATAATATACCAAGCCTGGAAAAAGATTTTTCGAACCGAGAAAAATTTACTTCGTATTCACAATAAAACGTTATCTTTTTAGAGCAACATTCGTGTTGAATAAATCAAAATTTAACGAGTTTTTTTTTAACCTGTTGTGCTTAAAACAAAAATCGAATGTAGTCTATTTATTATTATTTATAAATAATTACCCATTGCATTAATATCAAAAAATCTTCAACACTTTCAAACAAAAATACTTCAAAATCAACTCGATAAAAATTTTCAGATAAATCTTATCGTCTGAAGAATTTGAACAAGTTCAATAAATTTGATTGCCATGAAAATACATTCTGAATTTTCAAATAAATTCGTCCTCAATATGTCGTCGTGTCCTCCCACGAAATTCACTAAATCACACAAACGTCTGACCACTTTATCTACTTGCTCACCAAAGGGTGCGTTATCGTGCTTCCGGTTTTGGAAACACGTGGAAAACGTGTTTTACATGACAGCCCTAACCATTCATTTGATAAGTTTCTCATCCTTTTTACATTCCACCGTCTGTACATATAAATATTAATAAATCCATATATACGTATATCTATGTGTCGCATATTTCTCGATGTCCGAACATCCATACCGGTCAATCGAGACCGGTGCATGTAATGTTCGAGGCGTGTCCTTGTAGGTTGCGTACACTCGAGCCTCAGGGTTCTGTATCATCGACAGCGATCCCGTAAACTCTAATCACATTGCTCGCCAATCATGACTGGGTCAAAGTCACGAACGAGTATTTCAACTCTACTTCATTTCTTTTATTTCTTCCCATTTATTTCTCGTACTTTTATTATTTTCAACAATTTTATCTGCTGTACGAGTTTGTACACCTCGTGGTAGCCAATGTGATCGCGATTATCTTAATATACACGATCATTAAGATATAAATAGATTGCTTTCATACGTGAGGCGTTTCAGACGAAAATTTCGTTTCCAAATGTTCACTACTTTTTTGTATACACATTTGTTAAGATATTTATTAACTAAAAATATAAATATTTTTTTTTTGCAATTGAATTACGAGATAATTTAATATTCACGTTTTTTTAAACTTTTTTCGGAAACTATAACGAACTTGTAGATTATTAAACCCAAATTTAGCGAAAAAAAATTGTTTAGTGATAGTTACAAATGAAAAATGGTCAAAGTTTTTAAAATGAAAATTTCACATGAAAAGTCTCGTATATAGAGATAAATTTATCTATAATGTTTGCAGTTTTTTTAAATATTTCTTTCGATGAAACTAGAGCCAATGGCATTTCCTCGTTTATACATTACGATCTAAAGGATCGGAAGTTGAAGAAGAGTAAAAAATATTGAGGTTAGAAAGGCGAACAAGACGGGTGAACAAAAAGGAAGAAAGTTGGAAAGAAATTGCATAAAAGGAGCGAATGAGTCGAAGAGGAAACGTGCTCGCGGATGATCAATCACTGTTTATAAATCGATCGAACGATGAACTCAGTTCGCTTCTCTCGCAAACACATTTATGGTTCTGATCACTTAGGTTTTCCTTTTTTTTTCTTCTTTTTACTCTTTTTGTTATTGATTCGTTGATACACTCGTACACTATCGTATCGCCGGACGCGGGAATCCAGGCGATGCATCCTCCGTTCATCATTTCCACTTACATTCTATCCCACGCTTTTTTTTCTCTCTCACTTCCCTGACTTATGTCACTCGAGTACTCAATGTTTGTTTTGTTTTTTTTATATTACAGATACGTTGCCGCATGGATATTTACTCTGAGCTTCATTAACGGTTATCAGGTCAGTTTCTCGCAATCATTTGATAAACACGTTTTAATTAAATATTTGTCTAGACAGCAATAAAAAATCAGTTTCAAACAAATTTGACATTTCATTTGAACAAAATCATCATTTTTTCTTACCGATTTGATTAAAATCTGCACCGAATTACTCGTCATGTGTTCTTGGATAAAATATCAATAAATAGTTCTTCGAAATGTTGAAAAAATATTTCTCCAATGATAAATATATTAAGATTTTTAGATTAAATATCAATTATTTAGAATTTCATGATATTCGTTGCTTTTCTTAGTCCACGAGAATCGAAGCACCGGAAATACTCGCGAAAACAGGAGTGGAAACAGTTTTGGATGAAGCGACGGAAGATTATTGGGCCGGAAGTGGCTCGGGACCAGAAGACGAGGATTCGCTGCGAAACGAAACGAGGGAATCTTTGACTCACGAAGCTAGTGATCAGGATGCTGTAAGAATTTAATTCTTTTTTCTAAAATATCGATTATGAATAAGACGCGAGGAAAGAAAATCTTGTGGTATTTTAATGCGGATTTTATATGCAAAATATTTTACAAAAAACGGATTTTTTAGTTCGTAAAGAAAAAACTGCAAATATGTAGTTAAAAAAAACTTCCGTTTGTATTTTTCCGAAATATTTTCGTTTAATAGAGTTTTCATTATCAAATATTCACTAAAAAGGACTTTATCGTACACGGTTCTCTTCGTAATCGAAAAACGAAGAAAATAGTGTACTATTGAACTTCATAATCACATCCCAGGAACGTTTAATGCTAAAAACAAGTTGAGGGTTGTTTTTGAACGCCTCGTAGAGTTGACCTTCGGAAAAATCGATTCTAGAGTTGTACGGTTAATACTTGAAGGGTTTAAAAATGATTAGACATAAAAAATACTGGCAGAATAAGAAAAAGAAAGTAAGGACGTATGAAGCATAAAGAAAATATGCCAAAATACTACTTCCGGGGGATTCTATCAATACGGTAAATTTCCAAGTCTCATATTATCTTCCGGTTTTCGAACCGGCGATCTTTCGATCGTTTGATCGATCAACGGTGAAACATATCTCATCTGTGCTCGTCTGTCGGTCTTTGTTCGATGTACATAAACAAGGGATTACGAGCTATATATATATATAGCGATGTATATAAATACGAGAGAAAAAAGCATGAGAGATTCTCTGAGCTCACGTCGCCGATCATCGAGTCATATAACCCGTGAGATGAGGCAGGAGACTGTATACAAGAGGAGAGCTGAGCTCATAGAGATAGGCAGGTATAGGAACATCGTTACGCCCGAGTTGGCGCAGCCTCAGTAATTCGCATAAAAATTTCCTTCCAACAAAAAAAAACACAAGACAACACAAAAAATCTCCCATTTGCGATTCCGTGCGAGCACTCGAAGAGAAACAGTTATTAAACAAAAAATATATGGATTAATCATTTAATTTCAACTGAAGAAAAAGTTAAGAATTCTCAAATAATCTATTTATCAAAAAAAAATACAATTTATATTAAGAAAAATTGAATTAACAATAAAAACATGTAATAAAGAATTAAAGTTTCCATTGCAATAGTTCTTATTGTAAATAATGAATGAATTACGATCTTTTATTCAGTTTTTAATATAAATATAATGATAGATCTTTTTAAAAATCATCATGAAGACGAACAAGTGGCGAAAGATTCGAATTGCAACGAACTCTTGTCGATGATATGTCCGGGTGCGGTAAACCTAATACAGGTAAAGAATATCGATGAGTATAAGGGGATAGGGATCCGGATGAGATACATCTCGTAACTCGACTAATGACTCTCGACGCTGCGACCGCGTGACCGTTAATCGACGCATGAATGCGCGGGAGTCGGCGATGCGATTCCAATTTACAAGCAGCTCTCGGTACTTCATATACATATGTATAGAAATATAAATGCAGTAAATTTACCTCAGGCTCAACTCAGCTCAGCAAGAAGTCGACGAGTCGTCGACTTGACAAGCCCGACGAACAGTTACATCAGAAATTTACTTTGAACTAATTTCATACGAACAGCTATTTCGAATATGAAAACTGATACATTTTTTTTTTCAACTTCTTTTTAAAATAAATATCAAATTTGTCAAGAAGTTTGAGAAATTACGAAAATTACTGAAAGATTTAGACAAAAGAATTTTCATGTCGTAGCACACAAACAATTGTTCAAATTAAAGTATTTAATTAAGCAGTTTTATATTCGATTATGAAAAATTAATATTTTGCACGATTTCTTCAATTATTTACGAGTTTTTACGATCTAATCATTTTTTTTTCTTTTTTTTCTTCATAAAAGATAAAACGTGTGCGAGGCGTGGGTGTTCAACACTTTGTTTTTGTTTTTATTATGCTAACACGCGTTTCCTGAATGTGCGTGCACGCGTTACTCAGAGGGAAAGAAATATCCAGCACCTGTACACGTGCTGCTATGCAACTAACTTTTTTCCCTAGTTTTTTTATCTCCCTATTCTGCGCACACGTTGACGAGCGAAAGATACTCGTTTCCGCTGTGTTACCGCGTTTCTTGTACATCTACGAGCGAACCCTTCTCCTCGTGTTATTTTCTCGCGCAACGCGCTCATGCAACTTCTTCAGTCATTCTGATGCTTTTAACTATTTTAATCGAATTTAACTTTACCTGAAATTTTTTAGCAAACACATTAAAAATAATGTTTGAATGATATTTTATTTTGTTTTATTGTTTTCTGAAATTATGAAAAACAGTATTTGATTATTCACGGAAAAGAGGATTTCTTGGTGCGAATGAAAATTTTCTTTTATTAAAATTAAATCATCAGAAAATCATTTTTGAAAATGGTTATGAGAGTAAATATATTCCTTTTCATTAAACGTTATTATTACGACTTGTATAGTCGATTATCTTTCTGATTTTTCAAGCTGGATGCCGTGATAATAAAGTATCTTTGCAATAAAACTGCATAAGTCAAAGTGGTGGTGGATAAATAAACAAAATAGAAATGATAAATTATAGGAGAAAAAGAAAAAAAATGGAAGATATTCATAAATGATTTCCAGGTGGTCTACGTGGGCGAGGGAGCCGCCTACGTGCCAGTACCTTCGCTCAAGAGTCGACCTTTGAGTCCGAATCTACAGGCACTACAGACGCTTCAGGGACTTCAGGGTTTAGCCGGAGGTGGTACCGGAGGAGGCGGTGGTGGAGTCGGGGGTGGTGGTACCGGAGGCACTGGAGCTGACGAGGAATGGGGAAGACATCCAGAAACGTGGGATCGCGAGCACAGAAGATACAGACCAAACACCACGCGTGTGCAACGTAAGTAATGAACGTTTTCATTAATTAACAAATAAAGAAAGAATCATTGGACAACGATTTGTCATAGCACGACAATAAATTATTGCAAAAAAAAAGTCAATTCTTATGAATCTGTACAGAAGAGTGTATAAACGTAGCAAAACTCGAGATGAGCACTTTATTAACTTGACCTCTGACAACACGAAGTTAATTGAATGGTACACACGCCTATCACGAATTCCAAGTTTCTCGTAAATTTTCTCTATACGAATATATGCGTCATTCCCTCTGCTGTGGATCCTGGCACTTCAATATTATATCATGAAAGAGAGACGTATATCCTGACGCATGGGATACGTCTTTACCGTTACGGGAGCAATTAAAACGGTGTCGGAAGTCGTATGTGAGAGGCTCGGCTTCTGCATCTGACACTGAGAGACTTCGCAGCAATATTCTCTCTTTCCACACGTTGCTGACACTCGTCTCTTACTTTTATGCAACTATACGTAATAAGCCATACGTATATACGTGGAAACAAGAATATAAAGAAATGTGGGTCAAAATGGACCCCTACTTGAAGCCTTCAAAGGCATACTTTTTCCCGTACCTAAGATTTGCTTAAAGGTTTACAGGCACAGGTTTTTCGGGTCGCTCATTATAAATCTGAGCAAATATTTAACAAGCGAATGAAGGTTTCCGGACAATATTATCATTTATTTTAACTTTATTCAAAAACCATTCTATTTTTATAGTTTTTTTTTTCAACCAAAAACAAACTGCAAGATTTTGAAAATTATTTTTTTCATGAAAAAGTACAAATTTTGACTATTTGTTTACCCACAATATTTATGCAACTAGCAAATAATGAATGTACTTTTTTCTATATGTATTCATAAATGTTCTACAGGCTATATAAATAAATGAAAAATCCGGTATTTGTTGCGATAAAAGTAGTTGAATGGTAAAAAAATTCCCAAAAAGTGGGTTGACCGACAATGACGGGGTTACTGTAATCTGATGTTCCTTAAAAAAATGTATTTATAAATTCGCCTAATTCTGAAGTTTTACATTGAAGGTATGTTCCGAGTATTATGTGTTTTATGAAAGCTGCCAGAAATTTCTTTTGTTGGTCCATTTTGCCCCACAGTGATATTTTATCCCGGTTTCCATTACAAATAAATATATATATAGTGATGTACGTGTCTCAATTGCAATGTCATTACGTTATTCCGCTGCTGGCCACGCGACAACGCGTTGAAAGCGGAAGAACGAGACGAGGAAGAAGCAAGAAAAAAAAACGAGACAAAGAAAAAGACTAAGAAAGACACAGAGGAACGCGAGAGAGGATGCAACGCAGACGTTTGATCGGTCTGCATCGACAGTGCGTTAGATTCAAACCGGGAGATCTCTCGATCGATCTTCTAAAAAAAAATATATATATTACACGAGCATTTATTTGTAGCTGTACAACCGGAGAGGTCTTGTCGCTTTCATTGACATCGAGGATATTCAGTGTCAAAACTTTTATTCTACGTGCCTTTAATACATAGAAAGGTGTATTCTATATATGTACTTGACTTGAACTAAGTAACTTATGTACTTGAAAAAACGACCACCAGTTTAGCTCACATATAAGAAACTCTTGGTGTGGTGACAGGCAAAGGGAAAGAAACTGTGTGACGATATAACAGTCACCGACATTGGAGCCCAACACACCGCGAAAGAGGAATCGTGGAATGGAAGAATTACGAGCGATAGATCGAACAAACTTGTGTTTATACTGAAATTGGGGGTAATATGGACCCCTGATTATTTAAAGGAACTGTATTTATTCTGAATTTGAAACTGCAATAATTTACAGAATAAAACTTAAATGGTTCATAGGCTATCTTCAATCGTTGACTGTTACTTTTATTTGTACGCCAGTGCTAGAATTGCAACGTTATGACCACGAGGAAACGAATAATGGGGAAATATTTGGAATGGAGGGCCATATTACCCCCAATTATTCATTTTGCTATTTTGCTGTGCATTCATACAGAGTCTTGCGATTCGTGGCTTCGATGAAAGCATTCACTCACTAAATCTCGATTGTTATCTCAAAGATCTTCATTAAATTCTCTCAATCCTTTGCTCTCTTGTTTTTTCGTTGAAAATGAAAAAATTTAGTTGTCAAACAGCTGAAAGACATTAATTCTTCCTCAATTATACGCTGAAATTTAGCTCTCAATCGGTCTCCTTCATAGTTTCGATGTTTATGGTGTTGTAGTTCGAACTTAGTAAGTTTTCTTGGAGCTGAGCATGAATTTTATCGCAGATGTTCCGGAAGTTCGAGAAGAAGGAGGATGAGGAACCGATTCACCGTGAAAATCAACTTAGTTCTCTCGTTTCGTTTTGTTACCTTTTCCTTATTCTCTTGCTTCTCATTTTTATCTGTCTTTGAAAATTTCTTCAGCAATGACGAATGTGCACGAGAAAGAGACCGTAACATTTTGTGCGACGTTGAAAAGGCTCGCAATGTGCACATCGAGAAAAAAAGAAAGAGGAAGAAAAAGGAAAATATGCTTTTCTGCTTATAGTTGTTGAAGCTATGCCCAGTGGAAGAGCAGATTAGTATACCGCGAAGAAGCAACCACGACGGACCCCCGGAAGGCCAATACGGGCGCGTTCACCGTGCACCACCCGTGGAATCGTCAATTACGCGAACGAACAAACGATTATAGGTCTAGGTACGGCATTCTCGAAGCCGATTCCCATAAATCGCTCTACGAAGGTGGAAGAGACTCGAATTCCTACTCTCCAATGCTCCTCCACTAACGTCAGTTGTTTTACACGCTCGTATACTTGCTATATATAAATATATATTGAAAACAAGCAAGAAAAAAAAAACGAGAAGAAAAATACATGGAGAATTGCTCCTGGGAAAACTACAAACTTTTCCCTTGACCTTGGAATGAAAAAATATTCAAACTCCCATCACAATAGAATTCACCATAATTTATCTCCACAAACATTTTTCAATGCAATTCCGGAAAATAAATTACTCATTCATACCATGAAAGTCAATTAATTATGCTGAAGAATACGATTGACTAATTCCCCTCATGATTCCCATCATTTTATTTTGAAACTAACATTTATCAATCTTTGTCCAATCGATTTCAATTAATCTACAGTATTATACAAAAAAAAAAAGAAATCTTCCTCCCTTTTGTTCATCCCATCAATAACGTTCTTTATTCACTTTTCTCGGCACTTGCTCTAACAGCCGATTATTTAGAAAGGAAAAGCTTAAGAGACTGCGTTCGATGTTTCACTTCTATGATGTGAAAATCTAGATTTGATCGATAGTTGAATCTTTTCAAGATTGTTTCAGACCTTGTAACTTTCGATTTCAAAAATAGTTTTAAATTCTTCATTTTTTTCGTGAAGGTACCTTCTCTCGTTATTAAAGACACAATCTCATAGAATTTTCTTTACATCGTTACGCAGGTTTTCAACATCTCTGTATATATTTATATAACGAAGGATTTAATCAAATCCTGTTAAGAATAGTAAATATATGAAAATGAATCGTTACGAGTATCGTTGTTGTATCATCCCAACCGGGGCAATTCGCCAAGCGTGAATATCCGCGTCTCGATCTATGCCTAACGCTCATTTGGACACATCATTATATACACGTGGATTGCGACGTCCAAATTGTGTTCCTTATCAAAAAGAGCACTCTCACAACGTTTCGAACCGTACGTTACTTCTGTCGATTTGTTCAGACTAATTGGTGCGAATATGGACCAGAACAAAATAAATTTGACATCATTTATTGGAAAAATGTGGTTTTCCAATTCATTTCTAGACGTTACGTGCCATAGATATTTCTCACGATCATTTTTTAGACGAATTGGTGGTTATTTTGAAAAATTGGTGCTAATATGGACCAGGAAAAAAATCCACAATTTGTCTCCGAAAATAATGACGAATATGATTTCATCAACAGTTTTTTTTTTTATATTTCATAACTAACTGCCAGTTCATGTAGGAAAGGAAAAAAAATGATGGTCCAAATTACCATCAAGCTATTCAAAGTACTCGAGTACTAAAACGCATGTTACGCTTTTACACTTTCACTCGGTGAGTATACGAAGGCAGCATCTATGACCGGATTCTCGAACGGAAATCTTTCATTTAACAAGGGTGCCATAATTATGGGATGTTGCATTACTGTAGGATTGTATAATGAATGAAAAAAAAGGAAAAAATGTTTAAAATTTTTCTATTACAATATTCATTAATATAACTGTTATTTATTAAGAGTAAAATTAATTTGAAAAATTAATTTATTTTTTAGATATCGAGGCGGAGTGTCAGGACGATTATATGAAGATTAGGATCGGATTCAATGGATCTTTCGCTGGATTATTATACTCTGCTGGTAAGAAGCCTCAATTATAAATAAATGTATTCCTATTGTCCGCCGCTCATTACGACAGAATTTCAATGCCACTAACAAGCATTCAATGAAAAAAATAAAAATTGTTTTATCGATGAAAAGCTATGAGGGGGAGGAACCATTGTTGATGGAAATCGACTCGGACATTATTAGGAATAACGATCAATATCGATCGCCCTTTTTATTTTTATATTATTTACATGACGTAATAACACATACAATGCGATACTTAATTGCAGGCTACTCTTACGATCCCGATTGCATGTACGTTAATGGCACCGGCAGAGATTACTACGAGTTTTACATACAGCTCAATAGATGCGGCACTCTTGGAGAAAACACTCATCATCAGGACAGTAGAAAAAACCCTACAGTAAGTTTTTCAAAAGACATTCATTGTTTCATTTTATAAAAATTCCCAACATTATTTCCTAATTTTCTAATATTTTAAAACACTTTTATAAATAGTGATATTTAATGTATAGTTCGAATATTGGAAATCCAAGATTGCACAGTAAAAAGACGCGTTCTTGTGAGAAGCAGTAGAAAAATTCACGTTTCACTGAATAACTTCGAAACTTTTCGACAGATTTTTTTCCTTTTTTTTCTCAATTATGAAGGAATATATGGTGAAGTTTGACTTGGAAAATCAAGAATTTTGACAGCTTAGTTTCGAGGACACAACGATACAAAGTACAACCGCCAAGTTTCATTTTAAACATTTTTTCTAAAGGTTTATACGTTTTCACTTTTTTATGAGATATAAAAACTAACATTTTTGGATTGTAGTTAACTTTTGAACGTAACTGTTGCGAGACTACTACGTTCACAAATATTTCTCATAAAAATGATTCTTAATATTGCCTTTAAACAAAAGACAAAAAATATCAAACAAATCGGTCAAAGATGAATACAACGAATGGGGTTGCACTTGCGATTTTCAGCGATTTCATTAACGAATAGTTTTGAAAAGTAATTTTGATTAATTACAGAAAAATCTCATGTGGAATACAGTGACTGTGCAATACAATCCAATGATCGAGGAAGAATTTGACGAACATTTCAAAGTGACCTGCGAATATGGTTATGATTTCTGGAAGACTGTGACCTTTCCATTTCTGGATGTCGAGTGAGTTCCGCATTTTTTTTTTAAATTGCTTTGAAGTTTGTTTTTTCTTGCTTTTATGTGACATCGTGGGAAAAAAATATTGTAGAGTAATTTTTGAGATTTGAATCAAACGCTGCGACAAAATTTTCATTTTGCTTCACGTTCAGCTTTTCTCATTTTACTTTCAACATGTTCACGTAACGTTTGTGTATACGATTTCAGGGTTGCGACCGGAAATCCCGTAGTATTCACTCTCCAGCCACCGGAGTGCTATATGGAAATCAGATACGGTTACGGTACAACGGGGACCAGAGTTGCAGGACCTGTACGAGTCGGAGATCCTCTGACACTCATTATTTATATGCGCAGCAAATATGGTCATTATTAATGATTAAATCTTATCGCTAATCGAACGACACTCTCTAAACAATTCTTTTTTTAAATTTACTTTCTCAAACCCATTATTTTCTTTTCTTTTCTCATAATTGCCTTTTTAACGCTCCTCCAACACCACGAAAAAATATAAAATTTTCAACTCACAAATTTGTTGACTAACAACGAATATTTAAGCGAATGAAAAATCAATTAAAATTCAGATTTGTTGGGAAATTAATGAAAATTTCATTTTTAATGAAATATATTAATGAAAAATATTAACAACGATCGATTTGTGGGACGATAAATTAGTGAATGCAAAATCTCAAGATTTCACATTTTTATCAACATTTTTACAAGTTTAATCCGTAATTTTTGAGCGATTTTTATGTACCGTCGCTTATTTTGTTTCTCAAGAGATTCTCAACAAAAGCACGACGTGGATGTTTTTGAGCTCCATCATTCCAACTTCATAGCCAATTCATAAGTTGGCAAAAACACATTTCAACAAGAAATTGCTGTCACTTCAAAATTAACGAGTAAAATAAAAATCGACGTGGTAAATCTGTTGCGAATCTCTCGAAGAAAAAAATAAACAAGGGTGCATCGAAATCGCTCATGAATTATGGATTAAACTTCCAAAAATGTCGACGTAAATGTGTCATTGTTGAGTTTTGCGGTCATCAGTTGACGGTTCTGCAAATATCAATTATTATTAATATTTTTCTCGGTCAATAAGACATTCTTTCATACGAATTATGAAAATTTGACATTTCTGTGACTAGTGTTGTGATGTTAAATTGAAAATTCACGGAATCAACGAAAACAATTCACTGCAATGACATTTAGAAATTTTGGAGACTAACGAATGGAACATTTTTTGTAACATTCCAAAAAATTATAGTATCAAAAACTTTACGAAATTGAAATTTTGCTACTTTCGCTGTTAATTCGTCGGAATTTTCGTTTTAAATATTCAAAAAATTACGTTAAAAATACACAGAAACGTAATTTGATAATTTCAATGAATAATTTTTGTAATTATATGTTTTTTTGAATTCATAGATGGTTTTGACATCGTGGTAAACGATTGTTACGCCCACAACGGTGGCAACAAGAGAATTCAATTGATTGATCAGTACGGTTGTCCGGTCGATGACAAACTGATTAGTCGGTTCCGTGGTTCGTGGTCAGAAAGCGGTCTTTTTGAGACTCAGGTCTTCGCGTACATGAAGACCTTTCGTTTCACGGGTTCTCCAGCTCTTTATATCGAGTGTGACGTCAGAATGTGTCATGGACGATGTCCGGTGAGTTTCAAGCTTCAAATGTTTATTTATATTTTCGTAATACGAAGTTGAAAACCTTCAAACTTTCGATAAAAATTCTTCATGTAAATATTTTCATTTTTTTAAAAACAGAGTCAACCCTGCCATTGGAGAAACTCGAAAAATGTTGCGAAACGTTCGGTGACTGGTGCGATTGGCGGTCCAACGACACCTGCAACAAGTTTATCAGAAAATGTCAATCTCTTCCAATCCCTTAGAGTTCTCCAAGAGGGCGAAGCCGAGGCTGAACTATTTCCAAACTCCACGGTTGCACCGCAAAATGGTAATTTTATACTCAATCCCATCAACTATTTTCGTACAAAAATTCTACTTATTTTTTTTTTCCGATTTTTTTGCTAATATAATGAGTTAAAATATTTAATGTGTATTTTTTATTTAAAAAAAAGAGGATTATTTATCGTTAGATGGTCAGGAGAATCATTTTTGTTTACAAGCAATTAAAATATCTGTAAGCCGAGCCATTTTGCCAAACGTGCAATTAACGTGAAATTTGTACTCAGAGTTTTTGAGGCCGTTGGTTACGAACCTGAGCTCGAAATTTGGAAATCCCAAATTTATTGTTTTTATTATGTTTTCAAACGAAACCTACAGTATGATAAATTTTGTAAAATTCCTTGGAGTGTATGAAGTTTGTGAAAAAAATTGACAGTGTAATGTTCATAGTAATCGTACTAGATTTTTTTAAATAAAATGTAAGAGTATCTGATAAAAAAGAAAAACTAAAAAAAATTTCAGGCGCAGCAGAGAGTCCAACAGGAGACAGAGTGTGTCTAAAATCAACATTAGTAAGCACGATAGTTGGTCTGGGTTGTGGAATCGTATGCATAATGGCAGGAACGTTATTGGCGGTGTGTTCACGGATGAGAAGAGCCGCGAGAGAAAAATTATTGTCAGACAGTATCGACTTCATGACTCACAAGGGAAGAATCAATTAGAAAACATCGCACAGCTGCATCGAAATGCAACGAACGAAATAACTACCGAAAGAGAACGCGAAAGAGCGTCTCGGGCTAAGCCCAAAAAAACAACAAAAAATAAATATAAATATACGAATTTAAAAAAAGAAACAGAACAACAACAACAAACATCGAGATCGCGATCTCGAGTTTCCCTGCCGGCGGCGGCAGTTAGAGGCCATATAGCCACGTCTTTTTGTCCCTTCGTGCGTTATAAATACGATAAATATCAAAATACAAGAGAAAAAAAAAGTAAACAAACGATTTCAAAACGTACGAACTGTTCGAGGACAATTGCCGTTGAAAACAATGACGAACACAGCGACTGCCGTCGCTATTTATCGTCCTTCGATTCACGCAATAAGTTGATTCAACCCGCTCGAGGACGTTAATGTTTATTTATATAATAATTAGCTGAGGGTCTTTACAAGAAATATAATGAAAAATTAAAAGGTTCACTTGTTACTTGGGATATTCAGGAACTCGGGTGAGCCTACGTCACGCATTTAATGGACTTTGTTGCACCCACGAAAAATCATAACTCACAAGCTCATATTATTATTATTTTAACTATACCGGAAGTGAGTTTCCACAATGACAAAAGTTAGAACCGAAAAAACATCATGAAAAACCATATTTAACGATCGTTGGCTCAAAAAGTACGAGTTTTTATTATAAAATGATAATAAATCGTAATTACTCATTTTTTATTATAAATTTGGGAAAACGAAACAAAATTCATTGAAATTTCGATTTGAAAACAATAAGGGCAATCGATTATTGTTGCAAATACGTAAAAAGGAAAATTAGACGACTTTTTTTTTTCTAGTTTTTAAAAACTTAAAGATAATTTATTCGTGTGAGTGCTTGCAACATATTTTGAATAAGGCTCTCGAATAATGTTCTCATAATCTCATTAAGCGTAATCGATAAATGATATAAAGGACAATTCAAGTATCCAGGTGCGAAACGACAAGGTCAAAAAGAAGAATTTTAATACGAATATTTATAATCGTTGTGTTATAAATAAACATTGCAGTTTTGTGACGAGCGAAACTCTCCAAAAACGTGCTTGGTCGCTTCGCACTTTGTAGGGTTTTTCTATTATTTTGTTTTTTTAACAATCATAAAAATCATTATAATTATAACGCGTATGATCATGCGGTAACGACAATTCATGAAACGCTTAATGGAAAACGTATAAGTAGAATATAAACAAACAAAAAAAAACAACAACAAAAAACAAAGAGATTGACATATTCGGTTGACGGCCAGTGAGGATTAAATAATATTTGTCGAAAGAACGAAGAAAAAAAAATTAAAGAAACAAAAAGATAAAAAAAAATGGAACGTTTTTCAAGCTCGAATAAATATTAATTTCTCCTCCTGGCTGTTCCGAAATACTCGAAAACTCGAGCCAATGTAACTTTACATTTTTTTTTTTGTAAACGATACATTCTCGACGTTTTTTTTTCTTCTTATTATTACGAACTTATCATTTTTGGTCAAATTATATATTGTAAATATAGCGTATTGGCAGTGTACGATGATTGACAGCAAAAAAACTACATTTAAGCATGTTTGCAATTCATATAGATATAAATATATATATATTTAGAGCTCGTGTGTATCGAGATTTTTCAATAAATCGTGGCAGAATCGATTTTACCTTGTTATGCATTTGTAACATACGATCCTATTCCTAAAATGACGAATTTTCTAATATTCGCAAAAGAAATTACGAAAAAGAAGAAATCTAAATATTCCATAATAATAAAAACAATAATTATCATGCCGAAAAACTGTTGAAACAGTTTTCATAGTTCATGCATTTTTATTCATATTTTTAACGGACGCCATTTTTCGTGTTTTTCAAGACACCGGTTACCAAAAATTCGATCGTATACATTTTTTTCTGGAGCGAATATCATGCTGAAAAAATCTGAATGTACGACACTCACTGCTTTCCCCGTTGTGTCTAGCTCTTTGTTGACAACCTTGATCGGAGACAAGGTCGAATATCGTTTGCCGAGTTTCAAGGAAAAACAATAACAGTAGAATCAAAATTTCACAATCAACAGTAAAAGTATACGTTAAAATCACTTTGAAACTTTATTTACGAAGTATTTATTTATTATTAATCACTGTCAAATCAGTTGAGCAGTGAATTTGTCCGATAAAGATTGAAAAGCTTCGAAATGTAGAATGTTTACAACAGCAACGGGTCGCAGCACAACCGACGCGTCCTTTGCCGCCATTACCCAACAACCACCGCGAATCATCTATCGCTGTCTCTGTCTTTTTAGAAACCGGAAGCTTCGAGGCTGGTGATAATTCCCTACTTCCTTCAACTTCCGGCGTGTCGGTATTTTTTTGTTTTCGTCGAATTCTTCATTTCTGTTAACTTGACAAGTGGCCACAGTGGGTGTTTAATAATCGTTTCTGACATTTTCTCTTGTGCGAATATATACTTTTTTTTTATCCCTTTACCCCGCGCGCGATTTTCGTGTATTGTGTGCGTGTAGAGTATATTCGGTTCGGAAAAGAGATCACCGGACAAAAGGCCTCAAAACCGAGATATGCCGCGATAGTCGAGCGAACAATTAAACTCGATCGATCAATTATTATTTATTTATTTTTTTCCTTCGTAAGAGTGATCTCCCGAGGGTCGGAGAAATATTATTTCTCGAGGTAAATAATAAAACATTGAATCTTCTGTTTTTTTACAAGTATAAAAAGAAAGGGAGAGGAGAGCGGAGGGGGAAGAGCTGCCTTAGCAGGCGTGCCACCGGCTCTTTTAGGTTAGAATTCATTCTCGGACCCGGTCCAACAACTTTTCCTCTCTCTTCTCTATTTTCTTTTGTTTCTTCTCCATATTCGTAACTTCAAAATAATCAACGGATTTCAGGAGATCGCCCATTATCGTATAACAATGATTAAAGCCGGCGAAGAAAACCTCAGGGTTTTTCCACAATCTGTGTAAGTACAATTCAAGAAATCGATTTTCTTTATCAAATTTCAATTCGCAACTGGAATATTTCGATGCTTTGTCAAAATCGAGACTTTCGAAACCCTGTTTTTTCGTTCTTATCCTCTTTTATCCTTATTATTTTCAAACCCAATATTTTTCGTAAGACTCGTAAAAATTGCAACGCCATTTTCTTTCCTTTTTTTTCTTTCAATATTGCATGATTTTGATCCCTGCAGAAAATTCAGCGGACAAGACGACGAAAACTCAATTGAACTCGTCAGCAAAAATGTTACGATCATTCCCTCGGCTGGTGGCAATGACCATGGAAGCTCTAAAGTCAAGTTTAAAAGTATTGTTGACTTCTCTTGGGAATTCCATTTTTACACAGGACAACTTTTGGCGGTTCATATGTCTGGCAAATACTTAGCTTACGGCATCAAAGGTATATTTTTTTTACAATTCCTTTTTTCAATTACCTTTTTTATCCAAAACTTACCGAAGGACTTATTTCCAATTGTCAAAATTAGAAAGTGTTTAACACTTTAATTACCGCAATAAAGAATTCCACAGTCAATTTTTTTTTCGAAATTATTTATAAAGGAAGAACATATTTCAAATAGCGTAATTCCACATATACATTATTCAAAGTTTCTATCAGATAAATACAAATAGAACTTTCGATAAATTTCAATATTTCCTGCGTAGCTGGAAGCGGTGCAGGTGTGGTACGCGTGGTATACAAAGAACGAGAGCAGAGAGCTCTTCTCCGAGGGATGCGAGGAGTGATACAAGATCTCGCGTTTGCTAGAGTCTCCGGAGCTGTGTTAGCGTGTATAGATGTTTTGGGATGTTTGTTTGTCCACACGATTGATTCAACGCCCACCAATCTAGTTTGCACGCTGATACTTCAAGTTGAGACAGAAGAAGTTTCACCGACAAGCCACCGAGTTATTTGGTGTCCTTATATCCCTGAAGATGAAGTCAGCGAGGGTGATGACGTTTCAAAATTTTTACTCGTTACCAGAGGATCCAAGGCGGAACTTTGGTCGGTCGATAGCGTTTCAAGTTTGCTTGGACCGGAACCCATAAAAGTAATTTCTTTGAAAACTCAAACCAAATATAAACCATCTCTTTATTTTGAAGTGTGGAACAGATTGTTCGAAATCTCGAGACAATGGCAAAAAAGTTTCTGTATTGCAAGGCCCATATTTTTTTAACTTTTCATTCATTCAAACTTCGGTTCATTTTTATTGATTATTTTGCATTCTTTAGTTGACAGACCCCTTAGTAAGAAACTGCGGAGGTATGACAGAAATTTGCCAACACTCGGGGACAATAGTCGAAGCGATACTCAGTCCTGATGGCACAGCGATAGCCACAGCTAGTTTGGACGGTGAAATAAAGTTCTTCCAAGTAATAATACACGGTAATGCATTTCAACAACCAAGTTGTTTGCACGAGTGGAGACCACACGAAGGCAGACCTATATCTTCGATGTTCTTCCTTGACGATCACAAAAACTACCAACCAGAGTGAGTGATGTAATATTCTTCGCACACTTGCTCTCTTTATTTCGATGAAATCATTAAATTATCAAATAGAATGCATAACCTATGGAATTATGAATTACGAAATAAAGTACAAAATTCTGGTGCAGTAATATTTGTCAAGGGCAAATATTTTACTTCAAAATATTTCAAATCAAATATAATAATCAAAATTAAAACACATTATTTACATTACTACTTTGATGTTTTAAACTCTTACCAATATTTTGACACAATTTCTTTTTGTAATATAAAATTATCGAAAACTTGGATAATTTTCTAAACATTTTTTTTTTTTATCCACAAAAATTACTTCAATATACTTGACTCATGCTCGAAAGATCCGGAGTTTTCCTGTAAATATTTTGATTGCTTTTTTGAAGCTTTTGGAAAAACATAGAAAATTGTTCACATTATCTCGAATATTTACAAGTTACATTTATTTCAGAATGTTATAATTTTTGAACATACACCACAATTATATTAAGACAACAAATAACTGCAAGTGAAACATTTCTCGATATTGATAGGGTTAAAATAAAATGTCTTATGACAATTTACAGTGCTCAATTCTGGCGATTCGCAATAACAGGCTGTGACAATAATTCCGAGTTGAAAGTTTGGTCATGTGAGAAATGGGTTTGTCTTCAAACGATACGTTTTGATCCATCGCCGATAAGTGGAAAACTGCCTATATTAAAAGCTGGTTTGGATTTGAGTGCAAGTTTTTTGCTTCTTTCGGACATATGTAACAAGGGTTTGTACATATTGTGTTTGGCGAAGGACAGTGACGACGGTATAGCTTGCGTGAGTACGATATCAGAATTTTTGTTGCCGTATCCGATCCTGAGTTTTGGAATAGTGGATGCGGGTCTGCGAAAAGTTCGTCCAACCGGTGAATCATTGGAAGACCTTTGTCCTTGCGAAGACGAGAACGAGGATCAATTCGTCATAAGAATGTACCTCGTGCAACCAAAATCTTTGCAAGAATGTCATATCGCATTTCGTCCGGTTCATCAAATGGCGAATAATTGTTTAATGGACACTTTGACTCACGATTCTCTCGATTATACCGAAGATTTGCAACAGCACATTAGACACGACGATCAAAATGGAATCGCGGTGGAAAATGGGGAGGAAGAAGATCGCTCGGCTACTGTCGAAGGCGGGGCGAATATTAATGGGGCTTTGAATCTTATGACGCCTGACGCATTTAGTTCACCAGCAAAAAAAGAAAATAATGGTAAAGGGAAAGAAATATTTTTTTTGTTAATAATCCTAACGAGGAATAAAAAAAGCCTTTTAAATTCAATTGAAGTTCAAATTTATCGTGAACATGAGTATTTACTCAAAAAGAAAATAAGCTTTACAGTAAAAATAAAGATTTCTCTGTTTCTTTTGTGCAGATTCCAATCGAGCGAGTCCAGAGCTTGGAACAGTATTGTCGGCGAGTCCATCGTTGGCTCAAGCGGTTCAAGCTCTAAATACGACGGAGCCGCCTTTGGCGACGAGTGAACTTGAGCAAGCACCACCGAGCGGTGGCAGCAGTACATCTCGGGAGGTGAGGGAAATTCTATTCCTCGCTGGTTTGGAGGAAGAGGAAAAAGAGGAGGAAGTGTTGGCGGACATAAATCCGGAAGATTGGGTGAAAGGTGCGGACGACGATTGGAGTGATATTCCAATAGTCTCGTTGATAGACGTTGGTGAAAAGGCAATGCAGGATTTCGTTAAATTCCCTGAGGATGAAGCAAAGAAAGAAACTCCAAGATCGGAATTGAAGAGCGAGGAGCAGCCGGAAGCGGCTGAATTCACTTGGAGGGAAGTTCCTTACTCGTGGAGACGCGATCATCCGTCTGCGTCTAAATCAGGACGCGAATCCGAGGAGTTTCCAGATAAGGAGGGAAAAACAAGTGTCCAGGAAAACGTTGCCAAGGAGGAAAACGAATCAGCGGACATAATAGCCAACGAGGAAGACGAAGAAGTTGAATTCCCACAAACTCACATTGTTCCTGACCACGACATTGCTCAATTGAGCAAAAAAATGGAGACTATATTAGAAACGATGCAAGAACAACGACAGGAACTTCGCGAACTTCGCGCCGAAGTCACCAGGCTGCGACAAGATACACCAATCGCCACAAGAGTCGAATCTGCTCTCGCTCGTGCTTCCCAACAGCAATTGGCTTCCATGGAACAAACTCTTTACGCTCGCATCGCAAGACAGAATGAATTTCTCGACGAACTGCAAACCAATATTACCAACAAAATTGAAACTGCTTTGCCACAAGTTGTCAGCGATGTTGTTGAACCGTTAAAAGTACATTTGAGAACTGACGTCACCAGAATCGATGCTCTCCTCAGAGACAATTTGACACAACTCATCGGCGGCCCTCACATTCGAGACACCGTCGCTCTTGCTGCTACCAACGCCGCCAAACCTGCTCTTGAAAATGCCTTCAAAGAAACTTTTGCCAATGTTCTGTTGTCCAGAATGGAAAAAGCATGTCAAACTATGTTCCGACAGGTGCAAGATGCATTTGCAAGAGGCACACACGAGTGTAAGATGATTTTTAACATTAGCATTTCCTTAAAATTAAGGCCAAGAAAAAATGCTTTTGGACGGTGTGAAAATGAATCAATTTTTATGATTTTTCGTTCAAAACGAGTTCCAAAATGACTTTTAATTTCTACCTAATACTGTTTTCGTCCGAAATATAAAAACTAAATCATCAGAAATTGAAATTTGGTTTGATGATATTGGCAAAATTTATTATGGAAGATTTTATTTTTTTATTTTTCATGATAACAAAGGAAGTTCTTCATTGTTTTGCAGATTTACAAAACGTCGAAAAATTATTGGATAAGCAGTGCCAAGAACGGAACGAACAACAAAACGAAGCTTCGTTACAGCTTTTAACGAGTACCGCAAACCTCGTTCGAGAAGATGTACGGAATGAAATGGTGAGAACTTTCGGAGTTCTCCAAGACGAAACTGTGAAGAATATTCGAGAGTGCATACGAGATAATCTTAATCAGCAATTGATCGACATTGCAGGAGCTCGGCAAGTTTTTTCTATTTATTTTCTGAATAAAGAAGAAAATCGACATAAAATAAAACAGCATTATAATTTTACACGAATTTTATTCAAATTTACAATTTTGCAGATCTCGCGCCACCACACCTTGCATTTCTGTCCCCGCAGTCGCGGATGCTCAATCTCGCGTTCTCTCTCTTATTCAACGAGGCCAATTAAACGCTGCTTTCCAGCAAGCACTGAGTGCCAGTGATTTGGGTCTCGTTGTACTTGTTTGCGAAAAGACCGAACCGTCCCGAGTATTTTCTAGCACTGTGGGACCACAGGGACAAGGACAACGCTGTATGCTTCAACAACCAGTGATTTTATCTCTGGTACAACAACTCTCCGCTGATTTGGGACACCGCACAGAACTCAAGCACAGGTGAGAAAAAGATTTTTTACAATTCTGCAGAAATATTCGATAAACAAACCTAAAAGTTGTTCCATCATAGGAAACACTACCGTAAAGTTGTAAAAATGAGAAAATTCGGAAACCGATAAATGAAATGATTGAAATGAATTAACTTTATTTACAGGTGGCTGGAAGAAGCGATTTTAAATTTGGACACGAACGATGTGGTGACCCAACAGCATATGGGAACCGTATTAATGACTTTGCAGTCTCAGCTCGCCGCATTTGTCGCATCGAATCCAAACCATCGTTCGGCAAAGCGAATGAAAATGTTGGGAATGGCAGCTCGAGCTCTCCTCAAAACGCCTCCTTGACTGATTGAAAACTCGTGATGTGACTGCGAGAAATCGTAGAAAAAAAAAACAAAAAGAAGAAAAACCGAGAAGAGTTTAAGATTGAAAAAAAAAACGCGAAAATAATGCAATGACGTTGGCAACCAACGTGAATCGTCGTCGATGAGTCAAAAGACTGGGACTATCGTTTCATCCAATTGCATTTTGCCAATTGAAACCCTTAGTGCAAGTTGAAAAATCGATTCATTTCATGAATTTAATTTCATCATCTCCCAATATTTTCTTCTTCTCCTATAAGATTAAACACAAGTGTATATTAGATTTAGTAGATGATAATATTTTTATTTAAAAAAAAACAAGAAAACAAAACGAAGTCGAGCAATAAGACGTTCTTCACGAAAGTTATTTGGCTAAGCCGTAATCTCCGCTCGTCTTTTTTTCTCTGACAACTCCGCGATAACGAAAAGATTAATAAATTGCTATGACGCTCAAATTCTTCTCTCAATGGTTCATTACCTCAAATCAAAACGCATTTTCGCGTCTTCATTGGAATATTCCATCATTATTCTTTCCTTTCGAACCACACGAACATTATTTTATTTTCAATTCCGACGTGAATGACAAATTATCTATTTTTTTCTCTATAATTCACGAGCCACCAACGAATCAATAATTTTTTTAATTTAGTGTCAACACGATTTATTGTGAATGAGATTCACACTTCGATAGAGCTTCGAGCGGACGATAA
Organism: Campoletis raptor; assembly: GCA_948107755.1. Taxonomy (NCBI): domain Eukaryota; kingdom Metazoa; phylum Arthropoda; class Insecta; order Hymenoptera; family Ichneumonidae; genus Campoletis; species Campoletis raptor. Next base: position 6,667,544 of record OX403630.1, on the reverse strand, counting down.
CGTGGGGAAAATATTTTTCTTCGATTAATCATAAAAGAAAAAATGGATTAAATACAAACAAGAAAAACGAGACACATTGTATTATAAATAAATAACCATGTTCCATACAGCCATTTTTGTACTTTATTTATTTCGCCATTTTCAATGCTTCCTTTATGTGTCCTGAAATTTTTACTTTTTTTCGTTTTCGCACTTTCCCGGAGGATTTTATATTCTGAGCTACACCCTTCACCGGCTCTTTCTTCTTCTTCTTTACGCTCAAAGGGTTCGGTCCGCCCTTTTTTCGCTTTTTCTTTGTTGTTGTCTCTGTCTCCACCGCCAATCCACATACTTGTTTTAAGGACTTAATCGTCTCTTCTTGCATTGGATTCATAAATATTCCTTTCAACAAATCTCCTGCCTGTTTTCTACTCGCCTGCGATGGTGGATCCAGCGTTGGTGCTTTACCGTGTAAATACAAAAGAGGAACTCCTGGCATCGATCTTATACGGTCTTGGAGCTCTCGGTCCTGTGTCGCTATAAAATATCTGAGGGAAAAGAAAAAAGATTCTTTGTAAAACTCAACAAAAAATAAATAATCAATAATAGTTTTCTTAGTATGCTCCATTTTCATTTCCAATTAATGTAAATGATAAAAATATTCTTATCTTTTTGCATTTTCACATTTTTTAGAGTAAATAAAAACAATAAGTTGCCGACTCTGAAATTCATGAGAAGGTACGAACCTGGAAGAATTATTGTCTTTTCCTATCATAGAGAGTAGACACTTTGAACCAGTAGTTGGATTTTTTTCATGTCCACATCGATGCACTGCAAATTGCTTAACTATAAGCATAGCTCCATAAAGTTGGGGCCCCAATTTTTCTGTTTCGAGTATCACGCATTGCGTGGTCAATAATTTTGTTTCAGCTCCAAAATATTTCGGCAATTGATCTCGTATGTTAAATTGGTTCTGAAGAATAAAAAAGTTTCGTAAAAATTCACGAACTTCTGTCAATTTTATGATTTTTTTTCTTTTTCGTGTCATTTGTGTTTACATTCAAATCTCGAAAAGATACATTCATTTCCAGGTACTTACTTGGAGAGCAGCGAAAGAAAATGTTCCATCAATCAGCACTTGATAAGGCTTATGGAATTTGTAATTGTTCACATAAAAGTCTAAGTTTTTTTGCACCTTTTTCAGTCTCTTAACTTTCATGGTGAATAATCAGTCAATCTTGCTGTGTTTAACCTTCAAATTGCACTTATTTTTAGGTTAGTAATTACACTTGTATTCATCAATACCCTCACTGTTTTTTCTTTTCTTGAAATTTTACTGCACTCTCAAAATTCGGAAATTGAAAAAAAAAAATTATTTACAAGAATATAGTAACGAAAAGGAAGAAATCTCGATCGAATTAATAATTCTTGTCGAAAACCGAAATTATCCCGTAGTTTCGGCAACGAACAGGGTCGCACGCTGCAGACTGCACACGCACACAGCTACAGTGACGGCACACTTAGGGTGCATTAGCGTCGTACAGTGGTTCGTAGTGGGGCAAATAGATCTTTATTGCTCACGAAATTCTATACAAATAACTGTGTCTATTTGTTTGAACTGTATCGTTTCAATGTTGCAGCCGATTGCAGAAAGAATATTCTATAATATAATCATAGAAAAAGAAAGAATGCAGTAGAATATGAGAGAAAATTCAAGATCGTAGTTCTAATGAAGTTCTTTATCAGATCATTGAAGTTCTAATTTAAGAAAACTAAAAGTTGTAGATTATTCGATATTGGATAGAAACGATATTGAACGCAAAAGGCGTTAGAAATTTTTTAAAACCTAATTACCGTACGACAGAGCAAAAAGGTGATGATTAAAAACACAAAGGACTCGAAAAATAAAACAAAAACAATGAAATGAATAATTTTCCACATGGTTTTATTGTCAAATAAACGCATACATCATTGGATCGAGTAAAAGATGTTGAAAACTAAATTAGTGTACGTAAAGCTTGCATTGCTTCGGTCAAGCGTTCTAGTTCGCCTTCGCTAATTTCGAGTTTTTCTTTGTTACTTGTTTGAACATCGACCGGTACTTTGGTGGCGTAATCACTGGCAGTCATGGCTTGTTTTAATTTGTCGATAACGCCAGTAAGCAAATGTTCTTTTTTCTCAAGTTTTTCTAGTTCTTTGACCGGATCAATGAGCCCTTTGAGCACCAAATGTATTTGCAATTTGTCAGTGACTGTAATGATTGCGCAACCGGACGGAGCCTCGCCCAAATTAATCATCGAATAGGCCAAAGTTCCGATGAGAGATCCATAACTTTCGATTTTCGTTTTAAGAGCCGAATCATTGCACACGACGTAAGCCTCCGTTTTTGTCTTGTTTGGTAAATTGTATGTCGATCGCGCTGATCTTATACTCTTAATGACCTTTTGAGCGAAGTCAACATCTTTTTCGATCTCTTGATTTCTCCAGGGACACTGTAATGAAAAAATATGTGAACTTCTACATAACTTTGAATACAAAGTCGCAGTGAATAGAATTTTTATAATAAATTTGATTAATTCATTCAAAAAGTCTGAAAAAATCCAGAATTTGTCGTTTCGTTATCAACATTGATGTATTAATTATCAGTCCCTCTTTTTTTATTAAAGCGTCATCGAAAAATTCTCACCTCGCTCTCCTCAGGATAAGGGCTCACGCAAATGCTTGGATAAAGAAGTTTCGTGCGTGGTAATCGTTGATAGAGTTCCTCAGTTATGAAAGGCATGAACGGACTCAACAAGCGGAGACCAACATCAAGGGTTTTGAATAATACTCTTTTTGCTGCCAATTTCTGCTCTGCAGTACCATTTTGAAATACAGGTTTGAGATATTCCTAAAAATAGATAAAGGAAGTTTTGAGTACAGATTTGAATAATAAATATGAATGAAATCTAAAAAAAAAACAGCTGATTAATAAAAACGATAATAAAATGATTCTCGTACCAAGTAAACATCGCAGAGATCGTAGAGCCAAAGATTGTAACAAGCGGTGGTAGCTGCTGTAAAATCGTACTGAGATATTCCTTCGTCACAGACTTTGGCAGCGTGGCTAACTCTCGACAGCATCCATAAGTCAACGTTACTTTCGTTTCCAGTGAGCTGCAAATGTTGGCCAGAATCTTTAATATTTATCTTGAATCCTGTTTTATTTTTTCTATTTTTTGAATAGTAGGAACAAATTAAGTGCAAATTTGGATTATAATTTTGAAAAGAAACGCCCACAGGGAACAACAAAATATCAAGGGATATGGAGCTCGTGAAAATGTTCTATCCTAACTAAGGGAAATCAAATAAAATGCGAAAAAATACGATAAACGAATGGATGAGGGGAACCCAAGCATTATTGCTGAGTTTGCCCACCTGAAATACGCAAAAATCGTCATTGCGTTTTCCATTCGTAATGTCGGAACAACGAGAGAATAAATCTCCGTTATCCGGTCGAAAAGCCGTTTTTTCAATTCGACTAAACGAGCTAATATGATTTTTCCAGCGCCGTAGATGCGGCTTATGCCGTAAATCAATCGACAATTTGCTCATAGCTTCGAACACTGTTACGTCCGCTTGTGACGGCGTGTAACCGTCCAAATACGGATAATCCGATAAATAATCGTTCAGAGCTTCCTGGACAAACTCTTCGCGTAGTGTTGACAAATACCATTCCCTACTGCCAACTTTTATATTATCTTTCCCCATATAGTCTGTTTTCTATCGTAATAACAATACACTTACGTTAATTGTAAATTCTTAACATTTACTTAATTCAAGATATTTTACTCAATTTTTCATCAAAACTGCGAAAAAGCTTTTCTAACTTTTGGAGTAATTTTCATAATGTCACTTTTCATTTCATGTATTTTATTATACTTTCATTAAAATATTAATCTAGTTGATGCCTCGAATACTCATCCAACGATAAAAGAGGTTATCAAATTCAACGACTCTCGAAAAGTAATGCAATCAAAAATATGTCCTTGTAAATTATTTCTATTTATAGATAAAATGGGTTCATTTATCACCTCAGTTTCCCCATCGTATTGGAAATCCTCGAGATACATGAGTGCGAATTTCGTTGCGTTCCAAATTTTGTTACAGAAGAAACGATATCCTTGGACACGCATGATATCGAGATTGATATCACGTCCTTGACTCGTGTAAGCACAAAGTGCAAATCTCAATGCGTCGCTACCACATTCGGGAATTCCTTGCGGGTAATCTCGTTTTTGGCCCTCGATCGCATGTTTCAATTCTTTTGGATCGAGATTCGAGTTTTCCAATTGTTTGTGGAGATTCTGAAAATAAAACCATACTTAATAGATTTCGAGACGTATATCCGACAAAGGAAAATTTGTAGGAATTGAAAATTCAAGACAGAAAGCAGTTTGAAAAAACCCAAGATTGTTTCTTTTTGGTTGTAAAATACAAGTAAAAAGTTTTTCAAAATTTCGAAAGAGGAACCGCCGAATAGAAGATGAAATCACTAGTTCAACTATAATATAAATTGATTAAAATAAAGAATACGTAATAATTGGAAAAAAAGTAAACCAATTTAATTAAACAATTCTAATTGAATGAAAAGATTAATAATTCAGTACCTGCAAACTTATGCCTCGAATTACGTCCATGGGGTCGATCACGTTGCCGAGGGATTTGCTCATTTTTCTACCGTGTGCATCACGTACCATCGCGTGAAGATATACTTCCCTATAAAATGTTGAATAAATTTACAGATTTCGATTCTTTAAAAGAAAAGAAAATAAATTAGAATGTTGTCTGTAGCACCGACTGAGCGGCCATGAGTGAGAGCGCAATCGGCAAATTGTAGAAGCGACACTTTTGCACATCGTTCTTTTGATAGAAATTTAAAAAACGTCTTAACCCACGCAGAATAATTTAAAAAATGAACTAAGACATTTGATATTCTTTGATAACTTTAAAAATTGTAGAAAAAAGATTTTCGGTGTGTTCTTACTTGAATGGTAATTTTCCGAGTAGTTTTTGCCCGAAGAACACCATTCTCGCGACCCAGAAGAACAAGATATCGTGACCAGTTTCCAATAATGTACCAGGATAAAAAGCTTTCAGCTCTTCGGTCTAAAAATAAAGTAGTAAAGAAAAAATACACATAAGACAATAATCTGAAGAAGAACAAAAATACCAAAAAATATAATAAAAAATAAAGAATTTTTGAATGAAAATAAATATATAAATTTCATACATTATCTGGCCATCCAAAAATAGAGAATGGGAATAACGCCGAAGAGAACCAAGTATCCAAAACGTCTGGATCTTGTTTTAGGCTAATTTGATCGACAGTGAGATTGAATTTTTTCGCTGCTTTTTCTTTAGCCTCATTTTCGCTTCGTCCACTGACCCAGCGATCGTCATCGTTGCCATTGAAATTGGGTACAGAATTATCATTGAAATGAACGTAATAAGCAGGAATACGATGACCCCACCATAATTGTCGTGAAATGCACCAATCACGAATACCTTCCATCCAGTGAAACCAAGTTTTTTTATACTGTTCTGGTATTATTTTAAGTTCCTCAGTATTTACGGCATCCATTGCATTAGCAGCCATGTCGTCGCACTTTATATACCATTGAGGCTTTATTAGTGGCTCGACAACGTCCTTCGAACGACTGCAGATTGGAACCACCATTGGATTGTCTTTTATTTCAACGAAAAGATTCAGTTTTGTCAATTCTTCCAGTACGGCTTTTCTCGCGTGGAATCTCTTCATACCCTGGTTATTAAAATTACAAACTTAGACATTTTTTCCATGATTCATTTATATATTCATATTTTTATTTTCAAACATAATGGATTTATATTTCTTTATATGAACAATCTTTTCATTTTGTCACGGAGTCTTAAAATATTTGGTGAAAATTATTTGATCTTGGGTCAGTATGACCCAGTCCAAAAGGGCCAATGTCCATTCAATTTAGATCCACTGTTTTTTTAAACGTTAATTGCAATCGAACAGTTTTTTTTTTCTAGAACTCAGTACAATTCTCTTATTTTGGAGTTTTTGTTTGTTTGTTTATGACATAAGTAAATGTATTGAATTATACAAATTTCTTCGTAACTTCCATGTCTGGGTCATAAAGACCCGTGGTAACACCTGCCGGGAAATATTTGAAAAGTTCGATTCAGAACTATTTGGCAATGAAAATTAAACTATTGAATTTTTTAATAGATAATAAAAGATGATCGCGAAAATCAAGTATTGGTGATTATTAAATACGAACCGTAAATTTGCCATAATTTCCGGTAATATTGCCGTCATCATCGAAAATGGTAATGAACGGCAAATTATGACGTTTTCCAACTTCGTAATCATTAGGATCATGAGCGGGTGTTATTTTAACAGCCCCAGTGCCGAATTCCATTTCAACGAAATCGTCAGCGATGATTGGAATTTTTCTCTCGCAAAACGGATGTTTTACGAATTTTCCAACGAGATGAGAATAACGAGAATCTTTAGGATGAACAGCAACGGCCGTGTCACCGAGCATCGTTTCGATACGAGTTGTAGCGACGATCAATTTCTCATCAGAATCTTCAACTTCATAAGCAAAATGAATCAAAACACCGAATACGATTTTCTCGCTGTATCCAGGAATCGTTAACATGGTTTTTCCCGTTAATTCAACTTTGTCAACTTCGATGTCTGATATAGCACTTTTTAAAGTGCAGGACCAATTTACCAAACGATTGCTACGGTAAATCACATTCTCATCGTGCAAACGTACGAATGCTTCTGTCACTGCACGACACAATTTTGGATCCATCGTGAAACACGCTCTTTCCCAATCGAAGGAACTTCCAAGTTTTCTTAACTGTTGATAAATCCTGTCACCTTTTCTAAAAATGAACAAATAAAACTGAAAAATCAGAGGCAGTACAAATGATCTTAATTATTTCTAATATAAAAGTATCGCAATAATGGAAAACGAGTTTCTGAAATTTATTATCTTGATTTTCATTACATAACAAGTAAAAATTTCTTGAATTCATTATATTCGAGGAAAATATTCATAATCCAATTCCTGGATTGTTGACTCCGGGAATCTGATGAATTTTAATAACTTACTCGTTCTTCCATTCCCACACTTTTTCAATGAACTTTTCTCTCCCAAGATCGTGTCTCGTCTTTTTTTCTTCGAGCCAAAGTTTCTTCTCAACCACCACTTGAGTAGCGATGCCTGCATGGTCGCAGCCTGGATTCCAAAGAGTTGTACGTCCCTTCATGCGATTCCTGACATGAATGCGGTTTAACTTTTGTTCTCTAATCGTAAATTTTCTGTTCAATCATTTATTTCCATCTATTTTCAAATCACTAAGTTTACCATCTCGTTATAGCATCTTCCACAGCATTCGTTAATGCATGACCAAGGTGAAGAGCTCCGGTGACATTGGGCGGCGGAATCACCATGACAAATTTGCCTTTTGGATTTTCCTCCGTGATAGATTTTCTCTGCAAAAATCAATAACATTCGATTTGTCGTCAAACATGAATTTTGAATACACCAAATAAATATGTAATCGATTAAGTAATTTTTGAGGAGTAATGTCAATGGATAATCCAATTTTTAAGATTTATTTTAAATTTAAATTGGGTCTAGTAAAAAAATCTTACTCCGTATTCAGGCTTGAAAAAACCTTCTTTTTCCCACCAGGAATACCAGGCGGCTTCCACATACTGCGGACTGTAGGCATCGGGCATGGAACAGGATACATCTTTTTTGACACCTTCAGGGGTATCGATGGTGTATAAAGCCGATTCCTTGGTTTCTTTCTTTTTTTCAATTTTCTAATCACAGAAAGTTTTGAATTAATAATCAATCAGAATCAGTGTCCAGATGAATATTGAACGAACAATATTTGAAAATTAAGGTGTCAAATTTGTAACGATTGTATTATTTGCATCATGCCTTTATTCGATCGATTTCTTGATCACGTAAAATTTAAAACGTTTGAGAAATTAATAGTTATGGTGAAAACGAATTTTCGTCCGAAGTATTCCGAAAAATGCCGTTTCTGAATTGTAAATAGAAGATTGTTTGTTTTTAGTGAGATGATGCGTAATTACGATAATTAATGACTTTCACAATACAATGCAACATATGGACAATGGAATTACTTTGAACTGTCATTATTGCGACATGATTTTTCGAAAAGCAATAACGATTGTACCTCAATTTTTTCTTTCGGTTTAGTTGTCACTGTAGCTGAGCTCGTTTCCTTCTTATCCTGTTTTTGTTTAAACTTTTCTAACTTTGCAAGTTTTTTAGCCTCCTTCTCCAATTGCTTTGCAGTTTTCGGTGGAGCATTTTCCTCACTTGCTAAATCACTCTTTGTTTCGACCATGTTTTTATATAATAAGTTACTTATTTTTATTAAATGTCAAAAGCAAAACTTGGAGTAATGTTTATTATAGACGAAACCACAACCGGCGTTAGTTTGAATAATTTAAATTATCTACGATAAAAAGTTTAACCTAGCGCAATGTAACATTTCTTGCGTTAGTCTCCGTTAACCAAAAAATTTACGGTGAAAGTTAAAATAGATTGACATGTGAGCGTACATGAGAATGTATTTCAATTTGTGACATGCAGGTGGCGCAAACATCGCGTACTTCCGGGGACTTGGAACTTGATTTCCGGGTTGCAAGCGGGAAAATCGCGTAACCATCGCTTACTTCCGGTTCCGGGTCCGGGGATTCGGTAGTCGGTACTCGATTTCCGGATTGCGAGCGGGAAGTGCACGGAGTTTGTTTATAATAATTAAATTTTTATTCAACAGTTGTTTTAGTTGGTTCGCCGACATCCGCGACGGTTAATTGTTTTTGATATTTAGTGGAAAAGGTAAATTACGTTTCGTATCTCCGTTTCGTGTGCCAAATGTACTTTTTGATTGAAAATTCGAATTTCAATTCAACGGTCGTTTTAGTTAATCCGCCATTGTTGTATTGTTGACGCTGATCAGCTCGTGGAACAATAAGGTTGGTGATTCAGTTTTTTTATTGTTATAATTTATTTTTATAATTTTGACGATTTAATCTGTACACTGTCAATACATAATGGCGATAAATGACCATCAGGACTTTCGATGTTATCAACTGCAAGTGATTTCACATCGAGACTGTAAAATTCGATGCGATTTTTAACCGGTGATTGTTCACGAAATTCTTCAATGGTCAATGTCGTTCTATCGAATACCAGTTTTTCCTTTATATCCACATTTTCCGGGTACATAGAATCTCCCGGTAATACGCTCACCATACCATCCGATAATCTTATTTTCACCTGTGCACAAAAATTCGAAGAGTATTTAATCTCATGTTTGTTTTTTGATATTTTCCACAATTTCGCGGTTATTTCGTTGTTGTTTACCGGAAAAATTTGATGCACCCCATTTTTACTTCGGGCGACCGAAAAATCGAATAAATTATTTATTGTTTCGAATTTCGCTATTCTCGCCAGCTCGTAGTATTGGGGAGGCTCGAGCTTGTAACCATTCACAGGAGATAATAGAGTTTTTGGATCTTGCCACTGGACAAAGAAAAACAAGAAATTTTCATATTTGTTATTATTGGAATACATAAGTAAAAAAAATCGTAAGTCGTTATTAGAATTGAAAAGAATTAAGAGTACCATTCAGTTAAAAATTCAACTATAAAAACTCTGTAAATGAAAAGTAAGTTTCAGAAAAATGTGAAAAGGAAGTATTTTACTAAAAAAAATTGTGGTTGGTTCCAATTTCATTGTAAGGGTCTACGGTTAATACTCCTTACCGTTAAATCTTCCATTTCTTTTTCTTCAAACTCTGCTAAAGGTTGAGACTGCATACAGACCATATAAAAAATTGTATCGAAACGTTTAGGCAAAAAAGAAGGAGTGAGCCAATTGCTCCACTCTTGTAAGGCCCAAATATTAGGATAACATCCGTAGTTTTCGCACATTCTATAAAATTCCGTAGGATCGTTATGTACTTTGGACTGCCAACTTTTGGGTTCGTCCATGACAAGATGTTCTGCCCACTGTGTCAGAGTTCTTTTATCTCCTGGTTTATTGCACAAAAGTACGCCACATTCTTCAAAAGTTTCTCTAATGGCAGTTATTCGTAAAGAAATTTCTCTGGGCAATTCGTTCCTTCGCGGCTTAAATATCGGCGGTCGATTAGAATTCTGACTAAAAAGACATGCGAAACTTTTGCTATCGAAACCAAATGAAGAAAACAATTTGTTCCATTTTAAATCTGCGTCTGACGGTTCCACAGTTCCACCGGGAAAAACATACGATCCTGGCAAGAATGATGCTTGTTTGTGACGCTTCAAATTCAGCAATTTGTAGTCATACTGAAACTAAATTCATTAATTTGACAAATAGAAATCCTGAATTTTTTTTTCATTTTGTCAAATAAAATAACTTGAGGATTTATTTACCGTTGAGTTTGACAGAGTTGGATTACGCTTCTGTGTTTGACGGGCAGCCAGTATCACACTGGCAGAATCTCTCCAAGCTTTCATTATTTTTATCGACCAAAGTAAACTGTCTTGGTTTTGTGAAGGCAAAACTTTCGAGTGTGTACTTTTTACCCAAAAATTAACTTGTAACACTTTGACATTCGCGATTTTGTAGGTTATATGGAAAGTTGATAGAATTCTTAATCACAAATTTTTTGACAACTGCATGTTTTTTTTTTGATTGCTTTTTATTAAATAAATGAGCACACGTGTGATCATTGGCTCCTAGGTTTTTATTATTATTCACAATTCAATAGAATACAAACGAATATTTTTAACTTATCACTGTGACATTGAAAGCTGGTAACAAATAAACAGATATCGTGTTTACGTGTTTTTCGTCTTGTTATCTTTGCCTGTAGCTGCAACCATTAGTTCGTAAAGTTGATAAACTTGTTCGTCCCTCAATTTATTTAAATCATCGACATTGAGATTCTCTCCAAGTGGTTTAGCAGTTCGTGGTCCTCGAAGTCCGAGTTGTTCGGCCAGAGACGTAGCGTATCCCTTTTTAGACGAATATTGGACAATAATGAATTATTTGAGCTTATGAGACAAAAAATAAACACGAAAATTCGAGGTTATGGTAGACTGTTGCATAATTGCGAATGTTTTTTTTTTGTATTTTTCTGGAAATGCTTACAGCCCATTCATTCATGAAAACATGTGCTTCAGCAGGATTACACGATTTGTGTCTCTTGAATTCGTCACGAACGTAATTGTTTCCTAAATCCCTTATTTCAGTTGGCATACCACGATGTAACCTCAAAATTGTTTTATACAGAAGTCTCACGCGTTGCACGTGCGACAATGTTATCATGATTTTTCCGATCTAATTTTTAACCCCTTCTAAACCTTAATATCAACAATTTAATGTCACTTTTATTCACCGTTTTTGGAAATATGATTCTTTGGTAAACATCGACATCTTTTGACTTCAAAATTAGCAGACGGACTAAACTTTTTCTCCTGTTTATCACGTGATCTCTTTGCCCCAGAACCCTCAAATTATAGCAAACCTGCTTGCATGCCTGCACTGTAAATTTTTTCCGGAAAATACGTTTTTAAACATTTTTACAGATTAATTAATTCAAGATGTTTTTTTTATTAATTCGATATTCGTAAATAATAATTTGAAAAATCGTGTTTTTTTAATACTTTATGCGTTCACAAATGAATATCGTTTACACACAATACATTTTGCACAAAATTAATTGCGCCGTTATACCTGAATATGAGTAGTGCGCCGAAGATAATTTTTTCATTTTAATCCTTATAAGGGCTTTGCAACCTTTTCCATTGTAACATTGATCAACTAATAGCATCGGTCGGGATAAAAGCCTTTTGATATATTTTTCGAAGAATCAATGCTGGGCCAACGTGTATACCTGGATACAAACAATACAGGTGCGAAAGTAATTATCTCAAGTTAATCCTTTTTAGGGTTCACTCGAAGGTAATCCCTTCCATTTCCATATCGAACAACCAATAGCGTCGTTTCTATGGAATATAAAACCTTTTGTAAAATTGTGTGATTGAAGTTGGAAAATTTTAGTTTTGGTTCCCGGGTAGAACCGGGTTCAGTGCTTTCGCCTCCTTCGAACGAGACACTTGTATTTGAGGAATGAAAATTTGAGTCTGTTCGTTTGGTAAAATCGGGAAATTTTACGTCCGTGTTTGAATGATTTTAAATGAAAGTAAAAATTAACAAAATTCAATAGAAACGAATTATTATTTTTTAAATATATTATTGAAAATTAAATAAATAATAAAATATCATGTCGAAGTCGATTATCATGTTTTTCATGACAATTGTGTTGGCCTGTGAAATTGAAGGATATTGTTACACAGCTTGGGGTGCACAAGGAAATTGCGTGAATATAAAGGACTGTAATCCTCTAATGAAACTTTTGAAAACACGTCCAATTTTGTCGCCGGTTTTACGTATTTTACAAAAATCCCAATGTGGCTTCGAAGGTTTGGATCCAAAAGTTTGTTGTCAAACGAGCGACGAAAGTCCGAACTTGGATCCGAAACCAACAAACTACCAAGAAAGACCAATAAACCAACAAATTAAACAAACAACAAGAACCAATCAAAACCGTCCATTCAATCGACCAGAACCAACAAAAAGTATTCCATACGAAAGTCACCGTGACGTTAAAATGACAACAGTAATGAGACCAACGACGCCAAGAACCACAACGACAAGACGAAGAATAATAACAATGACGACAAGAACGACGGCGACGACGAACAAAACTCCAGTCCCTCTTGTTCCAATCTACGATCATCCGAATCTTCATCTTCTTGATGACGATCAATGTGGACCTATTTCTGAAGGTCGTATTTACGGTGGCAATATCACGTCTATTTACGAATTTCCGTGGATGGCTGTCCTGGGATACGACATGGGTGAAGAAACCACCGAATTTCGTTGCGGTGGATCGTTGATTAGCAAACTTTATGTTCTTACTGCTGCTCATTGCACTACTGATCTTCCAGATGGTAAATATTTAGTCCTTATATACTTTTAATCATTTAAGAACATTTTTTAAAAACAAAATCGAACAAATTTCATTAATATAAAAGAAATAGGAATGAATAGAAACGATCAAATATTCCTGTCATGCCAAAAACTTCACAACGTACATAATTTAGTACAAAATTTTAACCTCTTTTTCAAGTTTTTGTTTTGAGTGATGGTCCTAACGTTTTCGAGGGTTTTCAGTCTAACTAAATTCGATGCTAAAGTTAAAATGACTAAAACATTTCATTATTTACCAGTATTTAGTTAGAAACGGTTAAAAAATCGACGATTTCAATTTAATGCCTTAACGTATACATTTTTTACGAATAAATAAATTTTAGATTTTTTTTATACTCGGCTATATTTCACCGACCACATAAGGCAAAAAAACTCGGTAGTTGTTGTTAAAAAAAGTAGTTGAATCAATTTCAAAGAAAAAAAAAAAAAAAAATTGCAAAGAAAGAGGAACTCTGATAGTTGCAACGAGTGTTTTTATTCTTTAAACGATACATAACAGTTTTCGAAAACAGTCTTATTTTGAGGTTTTTTTCATCTTTAAAGATTGAATCACCAATTTATAACATAATTATTCTTCGATGTGTAATGACAAAATATAATTGTCCTTTTAGAAATGAAGCTGGAGTTAGTACGACTCGGAGAATACGATTTGAGTCGCGATGTCGATTGCGATGCGTGGGAAAACGGAGCCGGTTTCAACTGTGCTCCGAGGTATCAAGATTTTGGAATCGAACGAGTGCACGTTCACCCTGATTTTACTCGTCGAAAGTTGGTTAACGATATATCTCTGATACGATTATCGCAACCAGCAGATTTGCAATTTCCGAGTGTGCGTACAATATGTTTGCCATTAGGAAGTGCGACATTTTTAAAATCGAATAGAGCCCTAGTGACTGGTTGGGGTTCGACTCAATACGGTACACGAAGTCAACGTCTTCTCAAAGTCGCTGTTCCAATCGTCGACATCGACAAATGTAACAAAGTCTATAGATATCAAATGGTCAAATTATGGGACAAGCAAATTTGTGCCGGTGGTGTCACCGGAAAAGATTCTTGCTCTGGTGACAGTGGCAGCCCGCTCCAAGCTCTTGGAATTTATAATGGAAGACAAAGTAGTATTATTTATGGTATTGTTAGCTTTGGAGCGCATAGTTGTGGCATGGCAGGTTATCCTGGGGTTTACACCAGTGTCGCTCATTATGTTTCCTGGATTTTGGACACAATAACTGAATAATTATTGTTGAAATATCTTCGCTAAGAGATAAAGGTAAACAGAGGAAAATAATTCTCTTGATAATTCATTCAAAAATTCATAATTTTTTCAAAATTTCAATGAAGCATTAAAAATGATGTTTTAATGCTTATATGTTTCCTGCATTATGTTTCCTGGATTTTGGACACAATAACTGAATAATTATTGTTGAAATATCTTCGCTAAGAGATAAAAGTAAACAGAGGAAATTCATCTCTTGATAATTCATTCAAAAATGCATAATTTTTTTCAAAATTTCAATGAAGCATTAAAAATGATGTTTTAATGCACACGTTTTCATTTCTCGATCAATTATACTGTTGTTTATCAACATGTCAAACTCACATGTTACTTCCAAAAAATATCAGCATTTCACTGATGTTCACAAATCAGTTGTTCACAACTTGACAAATACGATTTTAATATTTGAAAACTTTCATTATCTCAACTTGTAAATATTATATTTTAGGAGACTCAACGTAATGTCATTGCTTTAAAGTACATAAATGTATTTGACGAAGTGATCAAATCTTCAATAACACGATAAAATAAACTTATAATAATATTAATAACTTATAATAATATAAAATAAACTTATAAAATTAAATTCATAAATAAAAATTGATAAATAAAATAAACACGATGTTCTTCATGTTATTCGTCACACTAGCTGTGACTCCGGCTCCATCTGTCTTACTGTCATTATGATTCGAGATTGTGATAATGATTTCGTTTTTTTCTTTAAATCGGATCTACAGTCGTCCCACGGCGGGGTACGATTGTTTTTCTGTTTTCCAAAAACGAAAACATTTTCTTCGTTTCTCCATCTACCTTTGAAGTAATTTTGATAATTTTAATAAAATTGAGTAACTTTTAAACTCTGGATTTAGGTGAAATTTCAAACAGACCGTTTTTTTATTTTTTTAAGTTTCAAGAAAACGCTCAAGAAGATTTTTTGTATGACTTTTGCAATATTTTGTGAGATCGAATTGCAGAAACTATTACAAATTTTTCTTTTTTTGCCCCGATCTCTGATTTTGATTTGAACAACGTTTGCTTTTTGCTTGTTGAAAAACTTCAAAAATGCAGTCAGTATTTTGGAAACACTTTACAAAAATTTATATTTTGAGTTCTCTAACGAATCCTCACTCACTTCGCTTCTAAAACTTCTTTAAAAAGCATTCGATCCATCTTATGTCGATTTATCGATTTTTAACGCTTCCAGATTTTTCGGATTTTTAAAATATTTGCCATTACGTAATAACCGATATATCAAAGTTTTAAACTTATTTTGTATCATTAGGTTTCTTACTGTGGAAGTTTTATTGGAATCGGTCCAATGGTTCTCGAGTTACGAACAGGCAAATAGACAGATATTAATGTTTTTTTTTCTTCTAATATTTCTTTAATGAAAAATAGTGCAATATCAATATTAAGTAATAAAGAATTGGAGGTAAAAGTGTATACAGTAAATGTCTGATGAAATGAAAATTAGGAGAAATGTGCTATAAATTGCTAAAATTTTTTGCAGCGTTATACAAAACCGGGAACGAAAGTTAGTGGTTAAGATAATCGTAACTGGTTAATATGTTAAAATACGAGATAGACTGTATGTATCTAAAAGTCGGTTTGACCCGAGAGGACGGAGTGATAAATGCGATAACCCTAAACATTTTAATAAGTCTCTTTTTTTTTTTTAATTTATTTATTTTTCTTCTGCAATCACATGCGTTGTACATGAAAATGTGTGTAAACATAACATAAAGTTTGATTTCTCAAATATTTTCGTGTGAAGAACGTACAAGGTCGTCAATCATATATTTTTTTCTCCATAAATTAAGTACCTACAGATATAATAATAATAAAAGTTGAAAAATTCAATCGATTGGAACTCATAGCCAAAAAGAAAAAAAACAAAAACAATGAAAATATTCCTTCTTTGGTTCAGTTGTCCTCGGGAGATCGAGAATCTTGAATTTCCTGTTGAGCCAAACAGAGAAATGATTAATTAACCTCGAAGCATTTATTGTTTCTCAAGTTCTTCGTACTCATTGAGACAAATAAATATAATTAAATAGACTTATCGATTTCTTACCCGATTACGACGTTCGCCATATTTCGACCAGTAGGTCACTTTACATTGCATCTTCTGACCAGTTTGTTTGTTGAAAACCGAACACGAGTCAAAAGGTGGTGAATAAATATGTAACGATACAGCTGGATTGATTGTGCTTGGATTTTCAATTCTATGGAGCCCTAACGAATCGTTTATGTAACAAACGTCATTAAGGCCAAATGTACTTCTACTTGTTTCCCGAAGCTTCTCACCATCTTCCCTCGTATCTTCACTTTCTTCAGGCCAAGCGTATCGAGTCTGACATTCAATATTAAGGGAAAAATTATTTAACTAAATTCTACCCAAACATGGAGGTTAGAAATGTTTTACTATATATTTTTAACCAACAATGACAAAAAACTCGGAACAAATGTGTGCAAAAAAAATGATGGGATTTCATAAATTATAGAATTGAAATGAAACCAGGAAACAATTTACTTCAAATTCATGATAAAAATTATTTGGAAATTTCATATGAGGGATTGTAGGAAATGCTGAGTGGAAATATGGACCATTGGGGGCAATATGGACCACAAGAGAATTAACCCTCAGTTTATTTTTTGTTTTTTTTTTTATATTCATATTCTCTCGGATACTTTACCTCACACAATTCTCCCTGGAGCACTTTCATGACGCAATGAGCATTCGCATGATCGTGAATAGCAGAACCATGACCTTCACCCCAACAAAGAACAATCAAATTGAATCTTCCGTTACCCTCGTCAACCAAATTTCTCGTATATCTATCGAAACAAATTAAAAAAATTAAAACCATTAATAAACCTGTTTATTAGTTCTGCGCATATGTTTGTCGCTTTTTTCGAACTCTTCACGTTACATCAAATGCGATTTTTTTTTTTGCGTCACTAATTTTCATGATTCTGTGAGACCTTTCGAGAGTTTTGTTGGCAACGAACCTTTCCTAAGGCATTAGTTTAGTGTATTTTTAGGAGAGCCAAAGAAATTTGTGGAAAAAAAGGTCAATACAGACAACTGTATTTTTATTGAGCAGCATTAATAATTGAAAAAAAAAAACTGACTTTCACTTAGTGGTTGACGAGTGAACCAGCGCATGGCTAAGCGGTCCCCCAACCAATTATTGGCCTTGGCCCATAGGCTGCGTAAGATATTAGAAGATTGTTGAAGTCACACACTCGTCGCTTTCGTTCATTAATTAGTTTCCAATGACAATTAGTTAAGTCAAAGTTCAATCGGACGATTCGAAGCTTTTAAAATTGTTTTGTTTTTTGTTTTCTGCATATTTCGTATTTTTGATATTTGTATTCGGAATAAGTAAAAAATGCAAGTTCTCAAAAGAGTTTCAATGAAATAATTGAGTGTTGCATTTGATTGAAAATAATAAATTTATTTTGAAAAATATAAGTGCAAATGTTTCCATTGAAATTTCGAATTTAATTGAAATTTAAACTCCAATTGAATTTATGCACTTGAGAACTTGGAGTTTTCTCGTACAACATCGTGTCTCGGTGTGTCCGGCCACGTGGGTAATTGTGGAGTTTCACTCATTTCGTTTTGTTTTTATTTGATTTTTTAACTTGGTCCTTTTTTATTTCTTTTTGTGTTAGCTTTCGATTACAGTGTGAGTTCGAGGTAAGGCGATGTTCTGAATAGTCTAGAATTCGAGCGTAGAAAGGGAGTATAGTATAAGGTGAGGGAAATGAGGAGAGTGGAAAAGAGAAGAAATAATGGAATAAAAAAATAAACGTTTCCACGTATAAGACGTTCACTGTTCGACCCAGTGAATTCAACCTGTACTGCAACACACTTTAAACGTTTCAACGAACGTTTGAGTGACGTGGAAAGATTCCTCGACAAACAATATCTTCATACAATTGATTTAATCTATTGACGAAAAATAATTTTTCAAAATACAATGAAATCTGGAATTCTAGAGTATTTAATTGTTATTTTTTTTCAAATTAAACGTTGTTCTTTGTTTGTCGACACCGTTGCTTGATTAGCATATTTTTTTTTTTATTTAAAAAATGCGTCAAGTACCGAAGCGCAAATATTTTTAAATGAACAAAATGTCAAATCGATTAAAAGTCACTTTGGTTATTGTCGCGAATCATTTTTTGGAAAATTGATTGAATGAGGGGGAGAAAAGTTTTTCCCATTGGATGTGAATCGAGTCATTCGATCAATTATTTATTTCGGATCGTTGGGATGCAACAATTTTATAGTATCGAAGAGGTCACTTATTGGCTAAGAGCGAATGTTGATTATACACTCCTGTCAATGTTTTCATCGTGACTCTTCAACAATATATAAAATATTCTACTCGTTTTCTTTTCTCTCTTGCTCTCTTTTGAACGTTCGTTATCGAAGAGTTTATTGCCACACTTTTATGCCTTGTTTTCAAGCTGTTGAGAACCCCAGTTCAATCAAACTATACTCCGTATCAAAAGACCTCGTGTGATACGAAGATTCGAGAAGTTTTACGATTTACGTTCAATCGATTATTATTTTTATTTCATTTTTTTTTTGTTTATCAATGAATGACAACCCTTCTGCTGCATTCTGGAATTTAAAAAACAACAAAGTCCTTGACTGTTTACAACCATTTTTTAATTAAATTGAGTCAGAAAATCGAAAAGGTTTCCGATCGGATTATCTTGCAGCTGCCATTCCAGATCATTCTAGTTTTGTATCAGAAATTTCGAAAAAAAATTATGTATGAATATTATGTATGTATGTGTGACCGTTGATAACCCCTTTTTAATCTTTGGCCACTTGTCCGGATTAAGGAATACCATGAATTTCGTTGTCGCGAAATTTTTGAGCCACAACACATTTTTCTCCAACTCATTGTTCTTGTAAAACTGGTTTTTCAGCATTTAAATCATAAGTTTTCGGAAGTAACTCTCGTTTAATTTTACCGTTACTTCGCTGTACACACGAGCATGTGGAAAAAATTCAACCGTTACCAAACTCCGGTGTACTTAAGAATAAACATGAGCGATTCATTAATTTTATGAATTGCAAAGAGTTATCAATGAAAAATAATTGATTATTCATTTTGTGGAAATATTTGTTACGAATAGGGATGCAACCAGTTTTATCTTAAATAATTGGTGCAAAACGTTTCATCCTAGAAAATTGACAATCGAGCAAAAAAAAAAACGATCCTCTAAACGATCAATTTTGAGGAGTAAGTTTTTCTTCTTTTCTGCTACGAAATATTCTGGTTTGAGGTTGAAAAACAGTTTTCAACTAGATTTTTTTTTTTTTTTTTTTAAGAAAAATTAACATTTTTATAGTCATTTGTTTCCTATCGTGACTGATAATTAGTTAATTATCTTACATTTTTAACGATAATTTGTACGTTTGATATACGAAATATCGATTTTGCTAGATTTAAAAAAAAATATATTTTTTTCTCAGTAAATAGTTGATTGATTCAAAATAAAAAATGAAAATCATACTTGTTTACCTGTATCTATCAAATTTGGCGTATTTTTTCCAATCCTGTGGATTGCTTCGATAGGCATCCATGAGTGCTTGAACATGATCGATATTCACAAAATCGGTAGCGAAAGCACAATGCAATTGTTTGATTAGATCATCAAGATTATTAACTTTTTCATGCACCAAAGAAGATTCAGAATCGTTGGGTGCCAAGAAGTTGGAATCGCGATTACACACTTCCATTGTTGATGACTTAAGTTCACTGAACTGACACGATCGAAGAATCGGTAAAGCAGGACAAAAAAGTTAAAAGATATTCGTTCTGTTGGATTTCCGGTTGAAAAAAAAATAATAATGATAAAAAAAATGTCCACAAAACGATTGATATAGGAAAGAGCAACAGGATGTTGTGAGAGCGAGTGTTTGAAGTGCTTACACGTCTACAGTTCGTACAAGTCTAGCACAAGAGTGTAACACAGCATCTTATAGGCAGGCGAGCAAGTGAAAACCCCTTCTACTCTCCCCCTTGCGGAGGAGCGAGTGTTGTTGCTCGCGAGAATTTTTGTGTAAGTTATGTACACGATCATACGACTATTAACGACTTACGATTATCGTTTGCAAGAAAGTTCCCTTCTCTCATAATTTCCCTTCCACCAACTGTACAGATGTAAACACCAAAATTTTCGATTTAGGGCACAGCTTATTTTTCTACCTGTAGAAAATATGTACCTGGAGGGGCTCGTCACGAGAATCTTGAAAAACTTAATGGCCTCCAGCAGTTTGATAACCTGATCTAGTTTCCTCGTTGACGAAAACTACGCATTTATTTTTGAACACGTGTTTCAATATTCTATTTAATGACTTCTGACTTCTGTGCGATTAAAAACCCGAAGGTATTATTTCGTGTTTAACTCGATATCAAATAGAGAGGGTTACTCGTTTCGTGGAGAGGAATATAATAAGAAATATGAAGTAAGGAAAGAAAAACAATTATTCCGTCTCGTTTAAAAATTAGTCAAAGTATCTGGCAGTCTGAGTTTCAACGTTTACATAGTTTTTTAAATGACGTAGAAACGAGATAATATTTTTCGAATTATGGCACATTGGGGCATCCACAAGTTTATTTTTCATTTCGTCTTCTGTTATCAGAGTCACGAGATCGTTGAGAAAAATAATACGAACGATATTCTGTTTACGATTAAATATCAATTTTTCTTAACGAGTTTGGCAACTCGTCACACACTTTTTTAATGACGCTCAATTACGATTCGAAAAAGTGTTGAAATTTTATTATAATATTCACTGCAGCTTTGAACTTTGGTAAAAAGACAATCTTATTGGAAAGAACGAAAGAACAAATAAATTAAAAATAATACAAAGTTTCTCATCTGAGTCGTTCACCAGGATATGAAGGTTTTCGTCTCGAACCATTGGGACTTGCGCGATAACAATATTTCCTATTCCGCTGTTGTTTTCCTGGACAAGGAACAAAGCGATCAGTCTCAGGAGCATAATATTCATTGTCCTCGTTGTCGATATTTTCATTGATCTTTTCCTTGCACGCACGATCTTTTCTTCGACGACTCGATGAATCACCATTCCGTAATGGTCGTGAATTACCAGTTTCGTTCACTGATTCGCATCTGTATGACGAAAATGGTATAAAAACGTCACGTCCATCGTTACCATAAAATTACTCCATTTTTACAAACATGAAGTGAAAAAAAAAAAATAGTATAAATAACAATTAAAAATGAAAAGAATTATTTTTTCAAATTGATTCTCGCAGGTGCGGGACAAAATTCACTTTCCAGGTTTTCTAGAATTTCCAAAAATGAACCAAATTCATGTTTCTCGTGGAATTGAAATTATTTCATAATTTTTCGTACAAATTTGTACGATTCGAATAAAATTGACGGTTTTTTAACGAGGCAAATTCTTTGGCTGTAAAAACTTACGTGCAGGGTGAACTTTTGCAGTAACAACACTGTGCCACTGGTTTATTCTCCGGTGATTGACGATCTCGTCTACACCGAC
Source organism: Campoletis raptor (assembly GCA_948107755.1). Lineage (NCBI taxonomy): Eukaryota > Metazoa > Arthropoda > Insecta > Hymenoptera > Ichneumonidae > Campoletis > Campoletis raptor. The sequence continues at coordinate 6,645,595 of OX403630.1, read as the reverse complement.
AAGGTGACGTTTGACATCTGTCACAAATTTTCATGGGTCCTGATTTTTTAGTACTTCTTCGTCGAGTTGGCGGACACTTGCAAGTATTTTCAAGTGGAGATTGGCTTCGTGATCTCTTTCGAGACCTTTCTCCTCGACTTTCGTGTTCCGGTATAGTGCTGTCAAGGTCAAGCACCAACATTTAATTGTCAAATTAAAAGGTGATGAAAGAAACGATGAATTTGTGCAAAATGAGGGTAAAATATGAGTTTTGAAAAAGTTGATTCAGAAATGAAAACAAATCACCTCAAGCAGGGTGTCATAACTATTTTTTCAGGCTTTTCTTCCACATCGCAGTGACATCGACATTGAAATTTTTTGCAAATTTTACAACACACCGAACCGCTAATTTTCTGTTGAAGTTCGTCCAAAACATCGGAAAAGACACCGGTTTTTTGATAGGCAAGTTCGCCAGAGCTGTAAGGTTTAGAATTTTCCCAACAGGAGCAATTCTCGTATGTAACATCATCGACAGTTTCGGGTGACCTTGAAAAATATCGTGCAACGTTTTGTCTCGGTTTCCATGCGGTGACACAAATTGTTTGTTTTTTATTATCTTCCGCTGGAAGAATTTGTCGACCGTTGCAGTCGCAGCAGGACGTTGGTTTGCATGTGCAAACGTCCAAAGGCATGCAACATTGAGAACATTTGCGAATTGGAACGTTACAGATACAATTTTCTCGTGGATTGTCGCAGTAAATGCAAATCATAGATTTTGGTTCATTTCTGCTGCAATTTTGATGTCCATGGTTTTTAGGATGTCCTTGAACCTTTGCAGGCTTGCAACATTTTGTGTGATTCGTTTTGTTGGATGTTCGGAGCTCTTTTGAAACGCAACAAGTTTTTTGTTCTGGAGAACAACAGCGTTTGCAAGAATCTTCTTCCGGTTTGGTTCGCTTGTTAGAACGACAGTTGCACTCTGTTGAGGTTTTTTTACAGCCTGGACATTTGCACTCTGTCAAAGTTCGTTTACATCCAGGACAACATTTACAAGTTTTTAAGTCTTCTGCTTCGAGCTTCTCAGCGCAAATTGATTTTTCTTTAGATCTGTCGTTCTCATCACAATTCACATGAGTTTGAGGCTTCATTTTTTTGCAACATACGATTGTGGTCTCTACCTCTTGAATCGCTGGCAGGCAACATTTGCAATTATTTTCATTTACGGGTCTAGACTTTTCGCAACAACAAACTCGAGTCTCTGAAGATTTCTTGCAAGAACTTTGGTCCTTATCCAACCGAGAACTGTTTTTTGTTGCTGAATTTTTTCTATTCGCTAAGGCCACACTTATTCTTGATTTTGATCGACTTTCATTGGAGTCAATCCTCGGAATCGTTGGAGTTCCGGTTGGGCCTAGCGGTTGGTGGTCAATTGTTGAACCCGAACCGTCCTTTTTCTTCCCTACACTCGCTGCCTCGTTGTCATTTTTCTTTGGCTTTGCTTCTTTAGCAGGAACCAGTTCTTTCTTCTTCTCCACAACTTCGTTCGCGTTTTCACTTGTCATATTCTTCACAATAGTCATCGCTCTGTTCATAGATCTTCGGAAGAAAGAAGTTCTTTGATTTTTTTCCGGTTCAACTGGAGACACTTGCTGAACGTTACTGTCAATCGTGCCTGATTTGATGTTGGCTTTATTTTTCGTTGATTTCTTGACTTTATTTCCTTCAGTCAAAGTTGTTTCCTTTGCAGTTCCCTCTGCAGATTCATTTTCCACTGGTTTTTTGTCATCCTGAGAATTTGGCTCACAAATTGGTGACTGATTGCAACAGACGGTCAATTTCTCTCCTGCCGCTTGTTTATCGGTACAACAATCTTCCTCTTTCTCTTCAATGACACAAAGACACCGATTGTCACCAGATTCTTGATGATAGGATTGACTAGACCGTATGTTGCAATGCTGCTGATCGAAATTTTCGGAATTTCGATCAGGCTGACAACATTTGGAAGTTGAACACGAGCAACTATCATTAGAATCCACTCCTTTCCTCGCATAACTCGGGCACTCGACCCTCGTGGAGGACCAGAACTGATTTCTGTCATAATTTGTACACGGACGACTTTCCCAATCGCTATATCGTCCATTGATCGATTTCGGGAAATCTTGTTCGCTGAATTTATCATTATCGTCGATGGAAGCATTCCGACTGGAAGATGTGAAAGAATTTGCCGAAGCAGGTTCATCATTTTCATCACAAATGCACAAGAGATCATTCTCTTGATCGTCATCACTGTTATCACAACATTGAGCTTCGTAGGAGCTTTCAGGAGTCTCGCAGATGCAATTCAACGATTGATCCGACGCATTTTTCAATTTTCTTCTTTTTAATGCTGCCATTAATTTACTCGTTGAAATGCTGAGGTCACTGCCATTTCTTTTCGTTTGAGAATCCGTTTCCAATTCCTGGACAGATGGACCCTCATTCTCTGGTTTCATCTTTGAATCATTCGTCGTATCGTTCGCCTCTGAACAGATGTAAATATTTACGTTTCCAGTCATTCGACGGTTGTCCGTTCGAAAATGACTGGTTTTTGGTTGCCGTACTATTTTCGAAGACGAAGGATCTTTTCTTTTTCCATCTTTTTGCTTTGCACTCTTGCTTACTTTTTTTTCCTTCGTTCTACGAGGACTAGCTTCTCGAAAAGACTTCCGAGGACTTCGGGACGCTAGCACTGGCTCATGTTGAGTCGAGGCTTCAAATTGATTCTGGCAGAAATGAGAATCAAAGGTTTTTATCGTCGATGCTTGGAGGGATGAATGATTCTTTGGAGTCTTTGGTTTGTTTTCCTGGTTTTGAGTCTCTTCCAATTTGTGTGAATCTTTTCCACGGATTTCTAAATCATCTGCCAAAGGACATACTCCCTCTTTGACTATATTCAAGACAGCTTCTTTGATCGAATTATTAATGATTTCTGTCAACTTTACTTGACCCACGTCATCGTTTAAAAGGAACTTTTTGCGAGAATTACAACCTTTGAGTTTCTCTTCAACTTTCGTATTTTCCTTCAGAGCTTCATCATTTTTTGATGATTCTCCAGAATCATTTGGTTTTTTATCACTTTTTTCTACTGCGTTAACAGAAATCTCTTTATTACAAAGTTTCGTTAATTTTTCAATCTCTGATTTTACACCGGCCGCTATTTCATCGATTGTTTTTTTACTTTTCTCAGTTGTTTCTGGCGAACGTGGCTTGCGACAAAACAGTTTATCGACGAAACCTTGTCGTTCGACTTTCGTTTCCATGATTCTCTCGTTTTGAACAATTTTCCAAAATCTTCTGACATTCTTATTGAAAAATTACGAACGTTCACGTCTCAACGGATTTTCACTTTTTTGCTTTCTGACTGAAGGCTTCTTGTCATGGAATCCTTCATCTCTGGTGACACCAACACTTCGTGGATTTTGCCTTTTGTTATGCTATCGAAAAAAATTCAAATTTGTGTAGTGGTTCACATCGAAAATCTGCAATATACATTTTCTTAAATTTTTTACTATTTTTTATTTTTTAATTTACTTGAAATTTTATTTTCTAGGTTAATTGTCTCAAAATTTAGAATACGATCATTTTGACAGCACGTGTTCCATAAAAAAAAGAAATAAAAAATCAATAAACAAACGAAAGAGCAAATTAAACATTCGTAGAAAGCCATGAAAATGTTTGAACTTTAACAAACCAAGCAATGTGATATTTTGAAAGGGAATTTGAATCAAAAATGCTATCTAGAGAACTAAAAATTGAATAATAATAAAAAAATATTGAACAATAACGAACGATTTGAAAAAAAAAAAAAAAACGTACCACACTCGAAGTTCTTCTCCCGAAAATCGATGTGAGCATCAAATTAGCAGCTTTGGCTAGTGTTTTGAGAACTGGCGATGTCGGGAAATCCAAATTTTCATTATTTCGATAATTACGTTTGCAATCATGTCGAAGACACTTCCGCTCTTGGGTGTCGAATCTTTGTCGATATCGTTGATGACAATGAGGGAGATCTCGATTGTAATAATTAGGGGGAGTAAAATTTCGTTCGTATCTGTATGACGACAAAATATAAAGTTTTAATTAATCAGAGATTAATGTATCAAATCTGCAAATTATAATAAAAAAAATGCAATTTTTTCAAACCCTGGAGAAAACCCTTGGCTCACTGTGCCACAGACTGGAATAGTTTTCGTACAGCATTCATCTTTCGTGGAACTGTCACTAAAAAAATAAACATTTTTATCCAATTCGATTTTTCTCTTCATAAAATTAAATAAAAAAATTTCTTCAAACATGGAATTACAATTTTGTCCAACAAATGGATTTATTGCAGGAAAATTGCAAACGACAGTTGAAACATTATTAGTAAAACTCCATGATATTCGTTTATTCAATTGAATTCGATGAATACACGAATAATAATTTTTAAATAATAAAATTCATATCCAACAATAATTAGTAATAAAATTATTAGAGATTGTACCTGAAAATTGGTTGTTCTTGGCCATAAATAACGAGTCCACAGCAGGTAGGATTTGTATCAGGAGGATGACAGCATAAATTAGTGTGATTATTTGTATTCTGACAATTACTATTTTTTTTCAATGATTCTGTAGGTTCGTCCCTTTCAGGTGGTGAATGATCTCTGAAGAGGTGTCTATCTCGTTTGATTTTATAATTAACATTAGGTAAACTCTGATCAAGTGTTTCTTTAGGGCAAACAGTATTCCATGGTTGGCAAGAATTGTGAGAAATATTTGGAAGTTGATTGCAACAAGATCTGCTCAAATTTTGTGTTTCCCTGAGACTTGATCGATCCTGAAGGTCAGAATGATTGGCGAGTTCGCAGCTTTCGCAAACGAAAGGTGTGAGTGAACCAGAAAACTGATAATTCAACGTTTTACTCAATTTCGTTGGTTCTGTATCAATTTTGAGAGTTTCTTCAAGATTTTTTAATGCTTCTTGAAAATTAGTTGCCACTAGGCTCGGGCTTTGTGGCCCAATTTCCGAATTTCCAATCGAGGAACAAACGTTCGTAGTAGATTCGATCAATTGTCTAGGACTCAAGATTTCCTCAGCACTATTTGAGCTCGAATTGTCATCTGGATCATTGACCATCGTTCTTGATAGTTTTTTATTAATTGTACGTTTTAATTTCGCCAGAATCGAATCACGTTTTTTGGCTTCGATCAAATGTGGACACATTCGACTTTGTCTTTCTTCGAGATCGAACGGAATTTGCAGTTTAGCAAAATCTGTATTGCTGTCAAACTGAATAATCGATTTTGGAGCTTCGTCACGTTTTTTTTCAGTTAATTCTCTGGTTTTGAATGGAGTTGTTAAAACTTGAATCTTCATACTGTAACCATGATTGGAATTGATTGGTTGAGCTGGAAGTGTTATATGCGGATTGTTCGAATTGACACGATTGCAACTTCGTTGTGATTCACTGGTGCTAATTAAACAATTGTCTTGACGTTCCCCAGACGATTTACATTGCCAATAATTCTTTGGCACACTTAATTGTCGATTAAGACGAACAGGAGCTTCAACGGATTGGTCTTTTAAGACAGATTTGTAACGACGTTGATTCTCTTCAGGGAAAAATGGCATTTCTTCGATTCTCGTTACATTTTCACTGTTTTGTGGTGCAGAATAAAAATCCTGGTGGTTTTTACTGGTGGTGAAAAAATTCGGATTGTTTTTAGGTACAGAAGAAAAATCGTGAACTCTTTGTACTGGATAAATCGAATGTTCCAATTGGGGATAAGATTGCACGAGATTTTGTGTGAAATTGGGCAACTGACGTATCGCCTGGGGATCTGTATAATAAATATTGTAAACTGGTTGTTGACTCAGTGTCATCAAACGTCTTTTCATTCTTCGTCGTTCTATTAAATTCGGCATGACTCAGTTATTTTTATGTTTATTTTTATGCACTCAGAATCATTAATTCACTCAGTCGTTTCGTTGTTATCTGTAGTTTCTTCAGGTGACGAAATTTTTGTGGATTTTTTCACAGGTATTTCCTCAACTACTGACATTTCACTCCACGATTCGGTTTCAGCTATTTTTTCATCGGGGACTACGCTTTTGCCTTTTCTCCATGTGTCAGCCTGTAAATTAACTTGTATTAATATCCCTGGAAATTAAATATTTCCCAACGTGTCAAAACAACATGTGGTTTGCGATAATTTATCACAAAATCATTTCGTTTACTCCTATTTTCGATGTGATCGATTTTTTTACGGCCTTTGAACAAAAACACTTTTACGTTTCGCAAAATCACCGAAACTTTGACACCGGACAGTACATTGAAATGGGTTACTGGAATTTTTTAAAATGTCACTAAACAAATAAAAATAAACAATAGAAAAACGGTGAAGCATCGATACTCTCTTCACTCTATACAAGTGAATTTTTATTTATTAATAAAATAAAACAATAATAATAATAATAGGCACGTAAAAACTTTTCGATTTTTGAGTTTCCTGATTATTTAGTTACGATTTCGACAAGGAATTCCGGGTTTTATGGTTGTACATGATCTCTAAGAAATTCATGAATGTACCAAAAAAATATGAATATTAGTTTTTTGTTAGTTGAACAAATACCGCATATAAATAAATAGTAGAATTTCGTAATTTCATTAAAAAATGCTTCTCTACTGAACTACTGTGAACATCGCAATAATAAAACAACTTTTTTTCCAAACTCAATACTGTTACATATTAATAATATTATAAAATAATTTAAAAACTTGTTATAGGGTGATTTCGGTTTGCAAAAAAAAAAAATTGATTTTGAATTTTTTAATTTTGAGTTCAGGTTCATAATTATTGACTCCAGGACACTCCCGAGTGTGAAATTTCAATTGAAATGTACGTGAAGAAAAAAATACGACTCAAAGGGATAATGTAAAGAAATTGAAATAAAAATAGAATGATTTAAACTTTATTAACATCAAAATTTAAATAGAATATGAAAAAAAATTTCATACCTTAAAAACGCTTGCTATTCTGCTGCCCATTCGAGTTATAACGCTCGAACGTTTTTTGGATTCCGGTGGAAATAGTTGTGTTACATTTTTGCTATGGTCTGCATAATTTGATAAAGAAATCAGAGGTTCTTCGTCGTTTGGAACAGTGGCAAATTCTTCGTCTCCTTCTTTCGAGGTTTCGTCGATTTTTTTTGGAATCGCTACTGTTTTGTACTCCTTCACAAGGTCTTTGAAGCTCTGGGTTTCCTGATAGGGGAGCACATCAGTGGGTTCAGGCTAAACAAACAAAAAAAATTCGTCAACAAATGATTTTCTATAAAAATAAAAAACTCAATTGAAAGTCTTACAATTATCGAGGGCCTTGAAAGAATTTTTCGACTGAATGAATCACGATCTATTCCTGGTTCTGTCTCTTGTCCACAATCACATTTTCTTCTACGCTCGTTACGTTCCCTAATTAATCTACCTCTATCGTGTGATTTAAGATCCTCGACAATATCTGGGCTTTGATATCGAGGTAAGAATCTTTTTAGCACCGGAGGAATGGGTCTTTGATTATTATCGTTGTTCGATGATTTTCGAGGAAATCTGACAAAACAAAATGATTTCTCACAACAAAAATACCATTTTATAGTTTTAAAATAAACTATAAATAGTTTTTAATGCTCAAATGTTTATAAATAAAGAGAATTTTATTTCTTCGTTGTTAACAATGAGAAAAATCATTTAATGATCTATTTATTGGAGAAAAATGAGGTATTTAATTACCTGGGACAAGTATGACCTTGAATTGGTGGCCGAAAGAGGTTGGGATTGTACATTGGAATAGTGCAACCATCGTGAGGAAAATTGCTTGCGGGTTGACACGATTTTTTTGGACAACCAGATCGATGAGAATATTCGGCCATCTTGGCACACATTTGTTCCCAGAGTTTTCGTTGTTCAGCGTAAAACCATTCTTCTGGATTAGTTTCGTTTCGAGCACAAACATCTCTTCGAATGGAACTTTTGCACTTTTCTCTGTCACGATTTCCCCTTCGATGCTGACATTTGTCTTTTTTCACTCTTTTTATGCATATACGATGTTTCTGATAAGTTCCAGCTGCTTCACTGGATTTTCTACGTTTTGGAAGCTTTTTCTCGGGTTCGGTGGTTTCTGTCGCTGTTTCTTCCTGTATCACTTCCGTTTGTGTCTCTGCTGAAGTGTCTTCCGTTTTTTCTTCGTGTTTATCGTCTTCAGTTTGTTCTTCATCTTCGGACTTTTCAGTTTCGATTAATTTTTCTTCATCTTCAGATTTTTTGGAGTCTTCGTCGTCGATTTCCACGATTTCTTCCGTCACCCATGGCTTTGCTCTTTTTTTCATTTTCCCATGAACCCCATAAATTTCTAAGCCTGCCAACGGATCGTAAAGATCCGGAGGTTCGTATCGCTCTTCTCGTCTTCTTCTGATTATTTTTTTTCTACGTTTACGCGCCGCAGGCCGCGAAGCTTCGATCTCTTCCTTCGTTACGTATTTCGTTGACTTTTTTTTTCCGTCTGATTTTTCCTCTGAACTGTCAGTCGTCATACTCGAAAAACCCGTCACATCCACGTAATCGTCTGTCCCTTTATCAAATACTTGTTTCTTGTTTTCTGTTTCATTGTCCGTCGTCGATAATTCTTTACTATTTTCTTCTATCGTACTCATGCCTACAGAATAATCATTACTCTCTCCTCCGTTTTCTTGATTTTTTCCCGAATATTCTGAACTTGTGCCCTGAATTGTAAATAAGTATTTTTCATTTTAATTATTTTTATTTTTGTTCCCTTCTATTCTGATTTTTTATAAGATTTTTTTTTCAATATTATGACTGAGAAAGTTGGAAAATTCACATTTATTTCGATCTAAATACAAAAATGTGGATTTTTCATTGTTCGTTTAATTTTATCATTTTCGTACATCAATCCATGGCATTTTCTACTGACATTGAACTTTTTTAAAATTTCAATTACCTGCTTATCTTCAGTCTCCGTAATATTCCAAGCATCCTCAGTTCTTCCGGTTTCCGAAGAACTTTTTGCATCCGATAATTTATTCAAATGAGTTTCATCGATTTCCGAGTATTTGATATCTTTGGATAATGCGCTTAAGCGCCGAGAAAATCGACCTTTATCTTCGTTGCGTGAGAATCTTGATGTGTCATCGTCGCCACGATGACGATGAGATTCCCAACAACTTTCGTAAATATAATCGTCACGTGGTCGTTGTTTTTTCATTATTGACCTTTTACGACGTTGTTTTCTCGATGGTTCATACCAATCTCTGTTGCATGGTTTTATCAGAGGACAGTTGTCATAATTATCCTCGGAGGATGACTCTGAAGACTCTGAAGAGCAAAGACACTCTTCGTATTGTTCTCCATCGCTTTTTGACCTTCTCACATGTTTATAAGTCCTTAAGGATTTTGGTGGCTCTTTCGTTTGTAAAAGATCGAGAACTCTGCCCATTATTGAAGGTCGTCGCTTTTCAAGGGCTCGACAATTTCCATCGCCGTATTCTTTGCTCTTAAAAAAAAAAGAAATGTCAAAAAAGGTTCAATTTCTATCAAGTTTTCATTGAATTAAAAATAGACGGAAATAAAAATGAATTTTTGTTGGCACCTTCGTCGAAGGAAATTTTGCATCGTATTTTAATTAAAAAATAATAATTCACTGTTTTCGACGATCCATTTTTTCGAGACCAGAAAATAACGAAATAAAATACAAATAATAAATCGTTACTGAATTCTTATTGAGCCAAGAAACTCTCGTGAGTGCACCGATGATTTTTTCCATTCTGCCACGTTTCTTCCTCAATATTTTACTGCCCCCAGCCCCGAGTTCTGCTCTATCAGAATCGTCTTCAATTTCGATGTGAATAATTTCGTCTTCTTCGATTTCTTCGGTGTCGAATGATTCGGTATGTGCGATCGAGTTTGAAGAAGAACTTGAGGAACAATCACGACTGGGGCACGATCGACATTTTCGTTTTAATCTCGATCTGAGTCTTCTGTGCGCTCGTACCACGAAACAGGAGGTTGGGCTCTCATCACCGGAAGTCGTGTCGCCTCTCAATGGCTCGTTAAAGATCTTGAAGAGCAGAGCAAAAAAAAAACACATATCGATATAAAAAAAAAAAATTGAAAAAAATCACGACTAAATTATAGCCACGACCTCGAGATACGATGAGGCGGATCACGCATGAGTGATTAAAAAAAAAAAAAAAAAATTGGTGTACTTGAATCGTCACGTCGTCTCGTAACTTTTGAGCTTCGACGTCTTTGTATCGAAGTTTTTCTTGTTTCGTCAGGTCAACTTCCTCGGGTTCTTCATCCTGATAAGCTTTTTTTTCGATTCAAAAACGTTGAAATCAATAAAATTATTTGAAACAAAAAATAATTCAATAAAAACAAAACTGTCATTTATCTGAATAATTTTTCTCATAAAATGAAATCATTCCTTGAAAATTAATTGAAAAACGCAAATAGTCCTACATTGGCTGTACTCCGTTGACGAGGAAAAATCCGCAGTCTCTTCAGTCGCTTGTACGGACTCATCTTTTATCGCCTCTTTAAGTTCCGGTACAAATTTCTCCTTGATTTCTTTTTCCGGTACGATTTTTCTTTTAATTTCTTTATCCGGGAGTATTTTCTTTTCTTCCTCAACTTCTGGCTCGAAATCTTCAATTTCTTCAAATTCCTCGATTATTTCTGTCGTTGGTGGTATTTTTCTTCGAACGATAGCCCGCTGATCATCCGAAGAATCTCTACGATCGGTTAACTTTTTATTCTCCCATCGACAAAGCACTCTTTTCCATCTCGTTTTTTCAATTTATTTATCTTGTTATTATTATTATCATTATTGGGATTTGTCATTATCGTCATTATAATTTAAAAAAATATAAATAAAATATTCTTTGAATTTGTTAATTACTTTTCCTCGCTCATATCCGATAAATCTCCATAATCCATCGGAGACATACAAACAGTACAAAGATTTTGTAAATCAGCAAAACATTGCGTGCAAAATAATCCAATGCAACCAGGCGTTGGACATTTAACATGAGGCTCTTGATTCTCTCGTTCGACCGTTCCACAGAGTAAACAATTTTTTTCATTTGTTGAAAAACAATAATTGAGAGCCGGACAATATGCAAATATACGTTCTTTGCACGTGACCTGTTCGATTGGTTTTCCTTCGTTCATACCAAATTTTCTTCGAAGCTGACGTCTTGCATATTTCAAAAAACTTCCACGCGATCTTAATTGCATGTCAAAATTATTAAAAATTCGATGAATCGATTTAAAAAAACTGAATAGTTGAACTTAAACTAATAAAAATGATGATTAAACTTGGAAATTTAATTGGGCAATAAAAAATTTTAATTTTCACGACTTTAGAACGCAATGGATTTGCAACTTGATTAATTCTCAGACTCGATTCGTGGGAAACAAAAAAGTAGAAAAAAAATTCAAATATTTGTTTGAAAAAATAGTAACAAAAATTAATAGAAAATGACGTTTCACCTTATTATGTGATTGTACAACCAAACAGCTCGTTGTTGAGCTCTTTGGGGATGATAATACGTCATAACAACGTGTCTAAGTCTTAGACCATAAGGTTCAAAAAAAGCCATAATCCAACAGAAAACAATTAAGGAGACGATTTGTGTGTATCGATCAAGATCAGGTGGCATCGGATCTGGAAGGCATGGTACAGTGTCCATTTCCATTTCCGTGCCATAAGGTGAAAAAGCACGTACGATACTGCGATAAAGTTCCGCGAGATAACCGTCACCGGAGACATAAACACCAACAGAATTTTGACGTTGTACTTTGGTCTCAAAACGACCATGATATCGAATGGTACTTAATACCCAATAAAGACTATAATCAGCCATCATATGTATACAAAGTTTAAATGTTGTCAGACCCAAAAATACTGCTGACTTGGTTAATTTAATTTTTTCAACTTTAATCAATGTGATCGATGTTAAGGGTATATATTTGTTTTTTTCGCGTTGATTCAATGGCAATACAGTTTCCTTATCATTTTTCGCTCTTATTAGATCTATTTGGCGCAAATCATCCGTCAAATATCGATTGTCGAAGCGTTCGTTTGTCAGCCATTTTTGACGATAATAAATCACCCTGTCACGATCGAATTTTAACGAATTAGTCATTATTTCCTATATTTGAGGATTTTATTTCACGGGCATAAGATTTTTGTGATTTATAATGAAAAAAACGAAGAATAAACTACTGATAGAAAGTATTGAAATGAAATGAAAGGTGTTAACTACGTTAACCTTTCGTTGACACGCTCAAATGATGCCAGTAATCATTTTATTTATTTACTAAACTACCTGCTTAACATTTTCAACGTTTTGTGGACGTGTTAAATCGTTTGTTTCGAAAAAAATTCTCGAAATTGATGAATAAGAAGCAGATATACTCATTTTTTGCAAACACTTTTGATATTTCAATAAAACGAAAAGTTTCACTTGATTTTTTGACGAAAGGAGAGCAACGTATAATTTTTATTTTTCTTGAAATATGAAATCTCTTTGAATACAGTGTTTAGTTGTATTTTTACAACAACAAATAAAGAACTATTTCAATTGACTCATATTATCATGGTTCCATGGAAATAAAAATTCTTTCGACTCACCTCAGCAACGTAAAAAGAACAAAAAAACTAGTAACAATGCTCATCCAATCGAAAACGGTCAGGAATCGGTCGGTTCTCGATCTTATTTCCGTGACTATTCCCGTCGTAATGTTTTCGAGAGTTTGACTTCTGTTGGTTTCGAAATGAAACGAGTGTGAGAATTTCAACTTGACATAAAACATGGCTTCCATGTGATTCGTGAATCTTTTTATCTCTGTCGACGAAAGTTCGATAAACATTCGTAAAATAATGATCATTTGCAATAATTAATTTATATTATTGCAAGGATAACATAAACAGTTATAATACGAATATAATGAAAATAATTCGTTACTTTTTCGGACAGAATCAACGACAGTATCAGCGACAAATGACACGAGCATGCAAATGAAATCCAAAGGTTTAACGATGTAACAAACAGCGCCAGCAATATAAGCCAAATTGCAAACAGTGCCCAAAATTGGTCCAAGTTTTGCATAACAATCGGTCACAGCACCATCGAACGCACGTTCACATCTCTCGAAGGGAGTTCCCAATTTTTTATTACAAATATTGACGACACTTCCAAGCCATTCGAAAACAGCTTTGATGACTCGAACTTTCGTCCCATTGACAATTCAAATTAATTCAGAACCAAAAAGAAAAGTTTATTAGTCACGATTAATAAAAAAAAAAAAACACAAAACGTCATGTTGCGAACAAATGAATTTGTAATTTTTGAAAAATACTCACGAATACTAAGAACCAGTCGTTTTATCGCCAACATTCCTTTCTTGATTTTATCGACGACGACCTTAACTGTTTTAATTACCTTTGCTATTGCATCGCGTAGTGCGTAAAATGGACGTTTCACAAGATCGATTATTGCTTTTACAGCATCTTTCAGTTGTTCCTGCATAATTACAGAATTTATGTGTTTAATGGATTTTTTCAAGTCACGAGAAAAATGGAGCAGACAATTATCGATATTTATATTCTAGAAGTTTGTAAAAATGGAGTAATATTTTTTTTTAATTGTTGTTGGTATTAAGAAAAATCGATATTTTCGAATTAAATTTTCAGTACGTTTCCATTTTTGTTGTTTCAATATTTTTCTTTTTATCGAATGAAAAAAAAAATTATATAAATACCTGTCCACATGCTAATGATTCAGAAAGTACACCTGTGTTGTGAAGAGTATTTTTCGCAGGTCCTGTGAGTGTCAATACAAAAGCATAAGCCATCAGAGCTTGACGTCCACGTTTTGAAAAAATTTGTGGCAACAACAAAAAAACTACGCATCTTAAATTAACAAAAAAGAAAATGATTATTTTTTTAAACCAGTTTTCAGCCCAAATGTGTTGTAACAATGTTTTCAAAAAATTACCTCACACGATAAGAAAAAGCTAAACCAATAGTTAATATTATTCCAAACAGTGAGCACAGCATGGTTGCTGATGAAAGTGTGAAATTCAATTGAAACACGAAGAACATGAAAAACATATAAGTTAAAAATATTCCACCGACGAAACCGAAGACACTTTTTAATACGTAATTTTCGAATGATCCTTCGGTTCGTAATAACACTGATTTTTTATGGAACCACGAATTCTTTGGACAGGACGTACATTTTTTCCAACAACTTTTTATTTTTCTTTTACACCTGATGAATTTTAATGAACGATAATGACATATTACAAATATTCAATTTAGAGAAATTAAATAAAAAAATGCAATGACAGTTATTTATTGATTTAAACGCTAAAAAAAAATATTGTAGAGTTAGATCAATTTATTAATTCTATTAATTTCAATTAAATTAAGTTTATTTTTATTAACGGGAGAAATTAAACCATGAATTCAATTAACATTAGTGACAATGATAAAAATCAATTTACCAGAATAGTGTCTAATTTGTTAATTATAATTGAGACCAATTGAATTTTTCCAAATAATGGTAAACTGTCATTTTTGAAAAATAAAAAGGATATTTCTATAATTCAACAAAAAGTTTGGTTCAATTACATAATTCTTTTTCGTCGAATTTTCTGTGAAAGTGTGTAATGCACTTTGGCACCTTTCGATATTTCGATCGAACGCAGCTTCTCGTCTTGATACTCAAGTCTGGCATGTTCGAGCCTGTTGGCCTTCAGCATCAATTGAAAGAATGCCATTATATCAAGTTTTGTAATAAACTAAAGCAACGTAATGCTACAATAAGATTGTTTATTGATCATTGAATATTATTTCTTCCATCTGTCTTGGTTATGAATAAATTAACAATTGAATGAAGTTAGATGTTGTAGGATTAGAAAAACATCGATTCAGCTTATTTCGAATGTTTTTTTCGAACAAAAATCAATGACTAAGTCGGTAAAATCAGTTTTTGAAAATGTTTGCTCAATCTATCGAGAGATGGCGTTGCAAGTAGTTACTGAACGAAGTCTCGAAACGACGTCGTTTTGTTGCCGGAACAGTTTGAATCCGTTACGAGGTCTTCAATGTCGTAATTATTCATGCGAGAAAGAGAGATCGTAGTAAAGTGGAATCTGATGTGAATTTAAATCCGAAAAAGCCTCAATAAAAAAAAAAGAGAAATAAATCGAATGTTATCGATCTTTATAAAAAGAATTAAAAAAACGAAAAAATAAAATAAAAAATCGTACAAATCCGGACGTCGACTTTGCTCCTCAATAGGGACGTGTGACAAATAATAAAAAGTGCAATAGCGGTGAATTCGAAATGTTCCTAGTATCCAAGAATGCCCCTATATCGTTATTGGCAACCTCGATAGATTTGCACGTGATTATTTTAAACGAAACGACATTAGCCTACTTTAGAAGTTGAAAAAAAAAAGAAAACAAAAAAAATCATTCGAATTTCCCAATGCAGAACATAAACAAGACTTCCTTTGTGTGAACATGAGTTCAATTATTATTTTTATTCTCTTGAAAATTTTAATAGAAATCATTTTCCTAGGATGGAGATGATTTAAAGAGATTGAAACAAGCAATTTATCCTCGACGTTATTATCGAGCCAAAGCATTTCAAAGAGCATCAATTATGGCAAAAACTTGAGAATTTATCATACAACAGGATTTCTTATCCATAATTAATTAAAAAATTAATATTTCATCATCGTTTCTCTACAAGTTGTTGTATAAGATAATTTTTTTTTTTATTATTTTTTTTTTCGATATTCTCATTATGATTGAATTCAAAATAAATATTGTTTAAAAAATTTCTCACGTTTTTGAGACCTTGACATTTGAACAAAAAAATTCTTTTCCATAGCTGCCAAATATTAAGGAGACTTATTTACGAAAGAAGTGTAAATTTTAATGCAAATTACTTTATCAGAGTGTACAACGTCGAGCTACCTTAATACAATACTTCAACTTGAGAGACTTACGAGTGTCCAACTGCTGGTACTTTTACTCCTTTAAAAAAAATGAAAAAGAATATATATATTGCGTACACACGTGCACGTAAGCAATAAACGCCACGAGAGAGGCACTCTAGTCGATTTTGCATGGCTCTGCGTTACTAACGAAGGTAATCCGAGCCACAATAAGTGCTCCGAAAGTACCTTCAACATTTTTATATATAAATACACACAGTCTCGTGTGCACAATTGTTGAAAAATTGTCAGGGACGTTGAATCGAATTAAGGAAAAAAATGTACATAAAAATTTGTTGTAGGCTCGATTTAAGAACGAAAAAATGTTGAAATAATCCAATAATTTTTGCATTTTGACTTTACAGAAGCGACCTCGTAACGAAATAAAAAATTTATATTTCTAGCCACGTCCGGAAGTTGAATACAGTCCGTAAATGACAGATGCGATTGTTACTTTGATTTTTATTTTATTTTTTACAAACTCATTGAGAGAAAAGTGATAATTGGCAGTGAACACAATTGTACGAAACGTGTTTTCTGCTGGTTTCATGGCTGAGTGAATTACGATTGCGAATAGTGGATCGAGTGACGACGCATTTCCGCAATAGACACAATGGCGAGCGAGTTCATATAAACAAGAGAGAAAAAGAGTTAAACAGAGAGACATGAAATTTCGTTCCAAATGTTGTTTCAAACAAACCCATAGAAGATGTGACCGGGACTGCGACAAATACTTATTTCCTCGCGCGTGTTTAAAACGTCATCGGTGCAACTGGAGCACTGAACTTATTCGAGAGCTGGGCGACCGTAGTTTTTCGTGGAAGTACTCTTTGAAAGGAAATCACTGATGCTTGCAATTGCAAAGTGCAATGACAGTTCACGGAGTTAGTTTCAGTATCACTTCAAATTTTCTTAATTGAGTTGTATAATAATTTATTTTATAACTCTGATTAATTTTGTAGTACTGCGTTCATGTGGAGAAAATAGTCAGGACAAATGTAGTAAATCGCGCAAAGGACAAGTGGGACTTACGTCTTTGTGACTACTAAAAATGTAAAACTAGATTTCTAGGGATTGGTTGGATAGATTTACTTCGAACAAGGACCAATCGAAAGATAAGAGATCGTAAAAAATTATAATTTAATTTGAGATTTTTCGCCCAACTCGTTTGTCCGTGAGCATGATTTGAAATTTTTGTGACGTCATAAAATCGTCATATTGGAGTCTACAGCAGTGCGATAGGTCTCGGGCTGGGTCTTTTTAATACTTGGCATCGAGCCGCTACTGCGTCTCTTGATTAGTAATTATTTCGATAAATTGAAAATTCTATTTATTTTATTTCTTTTTATAAAAATATATGCGTATATTTCATTTTTTTAATATAAGTTTGAGCTGCAATACACAAAAATCAACATTATTCAAAATTCCTTCCTGTCGATATTTTGAAATTGCTTACCCTCTTTTTTTAACTTTTATAAAGATACTATTTTTGATTGCGTGTCCATAAAATAGACAGCTAGAAAAATGACTTTTTCTAAGCCCTTTTGGATGAGTCAGGTATAGTGCCATGTCATTGGGCAATTTATTTTACTCGGGGTTCGTTGAAGGGACCAATAGCTCTTTTGGTTGTCTTCCTGCTGTTACACATCAATGGCAAAAGTCAGAAACATACGAGGCATTTCGCCTCAAAGTTTCCCAACAAAGCTCTTCCCAATTTGAAAATCGATTATTGCCATATGGGACATTCCATGCAAGAGATGTATTTTTTAGTTTTTGCATTTTCATTTTCGTTGCATTATTTTCTCGGTTATTGCTGATTGAAAGCAACTTAACAAATTTTTTTTTCACATTTCTATCTCGAATTCTATGTTTTATTGAAATTCTTCATTTTTTTATTTCCTCTTCCAACCATTTGTAACTCCTTTAAAATTCGAGTAAACCAAATGGATGAAGGGAGTGCAATTTTCGAAAAATATTCGTATGTCAAAGATCAACGAAATTGCAAATGGAAATTGGGTGTAGCTACCAAATATTAACGAAAAAAAAAACTTTTTTCTTGCCAGGGCGTATTTAAATTTTTGATAAAAAATCGAGCCTTTAAACTAAGAGTCAAAGATTGCCGGATTTCACGAATAAGATGTAAAGAAATGAAGTTTTTCATTATTTTTTTTCCAAATGAATTCACTAATTGAATAATAATTGAACTGATTTTTTGTAAAAAATCATTTTTAAATGTTAACGTTTTACATGAAATGCCTCATGTCTTTATCGAAAAGCCCTTGTACACTTTTGCAACGACGCATCGTGGCACACGCAAGCACAAACAATAACGATAATGACTGGAACGGGGACCACATATGTGCCCGTTTATATATATAAATATATATAT
This sequence comes from Campoletis raptor, assembly GCA_948107755.1. Classification (NCBI taxonomy): domain Eukaryota; kingdom Metazoa; phylum Arthropoda; class Insecta; order Hymenoptera; family Ichneumonidae; genus Campoletis; species Campoletis raptor. The sequence goes on along the minus strand of OX403630.1, from coordinate 6,627,120 downwards.
GTATAAATAAAGGTGCATGTGGAAGAGAAACCTTTCACGCAGCGCGATGTACCAGCTTGAATCTCATTGAAGAAAAATCCTCCTCCTACTCTTCCTTCGTCTCTTCGTCCTTCCTACCGATCAAGTCACTCGCCACGCAGGCCTTTCAAACGGTTAATGAATAATCATTCTCATGCATGTCTACATACGTTCGAACATCATCGACTGGGCAATTTTGCAAATCGTCTCAGCTTCGGACAAATAACTTATCGACGTTCATCGACTATAATAATCGAAATTATGATTATTATGTTTCGAGTCTATAAAAATATAATAATATCAGACATTTTAATTAATAACGTAAAGTTTATTTATTTTTCGTGGTAATTACGATATCGGAGACAATGCAATTGTAAATATTAACGCAACAAAAAACACTTGGAAAATTTTCGTAACTTTTACGTAAAATAAGTTACGAAAATTATCCAAGAATTCATCATTTATTATTCAGCGAATTAAACGCAATATAATTATTTTTTTCATTATGTTATTTCGAATATAATTTGAAGATCTGATTTAATCCTTTGTTGACACGGGGTCATATTGACCCGGAGTAATATTCTGACGATCCTAATCCCTACTGTCGAAATATTTGCGAAGACTACGAACACTTTCTGGCCAGAACTTTCGATTTTTACGATCTGAAAAAAAGTCAAGGTCACTTGTTTACATGAATACGTTTTTTTTTGGAAATTTCGTCACGGCACTTTTTTTTCTTCGAAAAATAGCGCTTCTCATTATTACTTCCTGGTCATTAATCTTAAAAATGTTTAAAATTGAAAAAATGATCGATTTCATTTAGTAAAGTCATCACTTTTTCAAAGGTTAAAGATATTAATCATTTTTAGAAATAATGCAAAATTCTTCTTTTCTTTTTTTGTGAATTTTGAATTAAGTTCCTCTGTAATGGAAATTAAAAAAAAAAAAAAAACTTTACAAACGTATTCGGAATTATTAAATAAAATGTGAAATTTCCGAACACTCCCCCCATAAGAACACATGAAAAAATTGTTCAAACTCGTGAATTATTTTAACATTTTATTTAAATTCTATTGAGAAAAAAAAACACTTTGGTACGATTACTACTTTAAACCCAACGAAATTTCATTGGAAATGCTTAATCTTCGTTCTTTAATTCCAACACATATATTTTGAAGCTCTAGTTTGAAACGGACAGCAAAATATATCGAGTGGGATAAAAAAAAAAATGGAATAGCCCTCGAGTCTTTGGTATATAGTAGTGTGTGTTCAAAAAATGAGCATACCATATCGCCATATCGTCGATGCTAAACGCTTCGAATAATAATGCGTATATAAATCAGTGTAAATCATCCCATGAGCGTGATGCAATGAGTGTTATTTATAGGCGGATCCTCGAGTCTCGTTCTCTTCAATGCATACTCAGCAATTTCTATCACGAGGCGTTCCTATTCAACAACTTATACGAGAACGTAATACACATAAAAATAAATATGAAGAAAAAATTTTAAAAATAAGTGAAACAAGTAAATCTTTATATTCGTTTTTCCATAAAATGTGCAATAATTTAATCGATTAATAATTTCGATATAAAAGAGTTGTTTTATATAAAAAATATTTATTTTTATTCACATGTTTGCTCCTTAATGCATTGAGGCACGAGACTGAAAAATAAAAAAATTAATAAGCAACGTGATATCGTAAATCATGAAATATTGAAAAAAGTATGAAAAAAAAATCTTCTCAACACCACATCCCGGCGAAATTTCACTCGATTAATATCGATACTAATCGATTTTTTATTCATGAACTATAAAGTACCTCGTGTTGCACAACTCTGGGGTGCAAATTAAATTCCAAGCATGTCGAGATCACCATTCGACGATGTTCGTAAATTGGAAAATTATACCATATATATTTTATCAACTGCGAAAAAAAGTACCGTAATTTAATGAATATTTAATGGTGTGTTCTTGTGCATATATTTTCCTTCAGAGTTATCGAAGAGAATCGACTTAAACAATTTTCAACGTACGTTAATGTTGAATTTTTATTTTTCAACCATTTTTTACTTCTCGAACACAATTTCATGAACTAATATAAAAAAATCATTATAGAAAAAGTGACAGCTCGTATTTCCTGCGAAATTGCAATGCCATATTTCAAGAAATCCGAGCTGTTCTCGAGTTATACGAAGTCTCGTAAATTTTGTTGATTCAGCACTATCCCACGTGCTCGAAACTTTTATTTTTCAATTGTCCTCTTTTGAAAATCGATAGCAGGGTAGTTTTACGATAACCATGGCGCCGAATTTAATGGTGAATCGTTATGTGTTTTAATGAAACGAATCAAGATTGAAAAATAACATTTTTCGATATTCCGATCAGTATTTTAATTCAATTTTCTCGTAATCAATGAAATATTGGCATTGAAGTCGATGAATATAAATGCCAATGCGAAATATCGACGTTATGAGATCATTTCGTTAACAAGTTGTTGAATAAACGTCAGCAAATAGTATTTTATTAATCATTCATGAGGTTTAACCTTTTTTTCTCGACGTTCAATTAGCCTTATTCAGTTTTCGAAAGCACTAAGTGAAAATTCGATCGATTTAACTATGACAATATATTTATATAATATATTCACGTTCATAGTTGAATCGATGTCCTGTTAATCGATAAGTGGACGATAAGTTTGCATAGATTTGCGTAGCTGCACGTGAAAGCGAATAAATTTTCCAGTGACCGCATACTTGCTCCTCTTTATACGGAGTGCTATATGCTCCACATTAATTTCTCACTTCCGCAACACCAGAGAACTTTTCTCCTACAAAATATATGATGATGCAACGTCCCACTGCACGTGGACGTCATTTCACACGAAACTTTATCGTTTCATTGGAAACCCTGACCTTTTTTGATTGGCAGGAATAATTGATAGACTTTTTCATTGGAGCAAAAAATAAATAAAAGTATTTTTAGACCCGTGAACAGTTGAAAACACAAAAAACACAAAAAAAATATGAAGTTGCATTTGCTTTTTTTTTACCAACACACGATCTCATTCCGAACAAAAACATTTTCGAATTTTTACTCACGTGCAAAAAGTGCCAATTTTTTACTTTCATATCCAGGTCCATGTCAATGGTTCAACGAACCTCTGAAACGATCGAGACACACATAGATTCATTTTACACGTCCATATTCGTTGGTTGACAACTAGACAGTGTATTGGTTGAACCGTATTTGGGAGCCAATCGTTAAGCTATGTCATCGCTAGACCTTTTCGTACAGAAACCGTTCACTTCCGGCAATAGACTGTTCGAACGAACCTAACAGCTTGTTTCCGGTAGTTGGGATTGTAATTTTAACATTTTATTCAAAAACAGAAGAGTTAACTCTTGATATTATTGAGCTTTTGTGTTAAATCAACCAAAATAGAATTTATCATAAAAGAAAAAAAAATCGTATCATTATTGATGACTCATTAGTTATTGTAGTTTAATTCGTAATATTTTTTTTCCTCGTGAATATAAAATTATCGAGACAGGATTGTAAGAAAATAAAATTTTAATTTTACATTCGTTTTGACAAAAGAAAACGAAAAATTGTTATATTTGAAAAAAAAATCATCATTTTTGCTTTTAAATTTGATTTTAATAACGTTATGGATTAAAATATTATGAGGCTGACGACGAAAATACTTCGAGACTGAAAGTACTGTACGAAAACAAAATAAAATCGTGTGTTAACTAATATTCAAGAATCGTACGCACTTGTGAGAAGCATAAGAACGTTTCAACGCATACACTAAAAGAGGAATAAGGCGTGTAAGGCTTCGTACAAGTTCGAGAGTCAAAGTTGCTTCATTCCACACACGAGCCGCCAGCACATACGCGAACGTATGTAGTTTGTGTCGTGTCGGAGGTCTCTGTACGATGTCACGTTTATTTCGATCCATGGCCATGGCTGTGACAACTTGTATAAACGTACGCAAAGATTCTCCCGGTCCCCCTCGACCACTACACATTTAGATAGAACCGAGTCGTCGTGTACTCATGACCCGTTAATTTTTCAATGCTCGCACGCTTTTCCTTCATGGATACAGATTTTTAGACCGGGTGTCCAAAAAGTTGCATCAAACATTCACATCATCGTTAAATCTTGGAATTCCGAACAAAAAAGTCCTTTTCCATTTTTTGTTACAATCAACGATTAATCGTTAAGAAAAATGGAAAAAGAATAACCCCTTAAGAATTTTGAGATCTGTCAAGTGTGATAGAATTTTTCAAATATCTTTATTCCGCATCAAATCTAATGGAAATGAACAGATCTTCAAATTCTGAAAAGAAAAGTCCTCTTGCATTTTTTTCTATGACTAAACGTTGTCGAGATATTTGTAAATAAAATCGCAGCCATAATCCGGCGCGTCTGCAATGGGCGAGGCATGTTACCCCCACTCCGCGATTGTGTCACAGCTCCTCCAGATTGGCTATCACTAAATTCTTTAAAATCTCATCACCGCGGTTCGTCAGAGAAAAATCAACAGGAGGCTTCCTTTTCAAAGTTTCGGGATCTTTTTATTTTATCAATTTTCCGCAAGAACATAGGGACAGCCTGTATATATACTAGTTTGAGAATTTTATTAAGATTTATGTGATTCTTGAATTCTTCAGTAATATATGAAGAAAAATATAAGTTTTTATAATATTCGCTGATCCAGCTGATACTCTCGTATATGAAAAACACTTTATTCATTTTATCTGAAATATTCGTTTGTTAAACAGACGCAAAAAGTCGTCATGTGCTCCAGAATTCTTGGCAAACATCACATTGAGAGAGGACGTAAAAAGCTAATCGACAGAGACAGAGAAATAGAAACACAGAACAAACTTCTTAACGGTGAGACACAATTTATGTTTTTTTTTTCTATCTGAATCATTGCATGGTAATTCTTAGAAAATGAAGAAAATGAAAAAAAAAATCGAGCGAGTAATAAGATTCAAGTTCGAGAAAGCAAAACAGATGGTTCATGACCGAGGAAGAAAGTCGATCCATGCTTTGTTTTGAAGCACGTTTTTTCAATACCGTATTTTGCAGGCATGAGCAAAAAGTACTTTGCATGCATTACTCATTTAAAGTTTTCGATCTATATGGACAATGAATTACGAAGGATCGTCTTTCGATCAAAAGTCCATGATAGAAAAAAATTTCTCATCAGTGAATTGAAATTCATCTTTTTTATACGAATTCATTTTGACTCGTTAAATATTTCTGAAACAATAGTAATTTTCGTGAGTTCAGATTCAACGAAAATTGCTTCTGAATTATTTTATTACTTTAACGTTTTTATGAATTAATTTTATTTATTGAAAATATAAATAAAATAATTCACAATTAAAAATAATTATATAATTTTCTTTACGAAGGATGGCTGAACATTTTTCCGATTTGTGTCCAATTGCGAAGTTTTGAAATTCTAACCCAAAATACAAATTTTAGGCTGAAAAATGTGTCATTCGTCCTTAAAGTACGACGCGTGAGATATTTTAAATCCAAAGTATACTTCCAGACTCACAAATAATAGTAAATTAATACACTTTTCCTTCTTCACATAAAATGATATAATAATCATTTTTCTATGGGATTAAAAAGTTTGTTTAAAACTTTTGTACAATAGAATGTATTCCATAAGTAAAAAAACTACCACGAAAGAAGTTTTTTTATCTTTATCATCACTTTTCAAGGTTAAATCGTAACCATAAGATCTTATCAAAGTGTTTATCGACAATTTTTTTTTTTGAAATTTTGAGGATTTATTCAGGGTACTATCATAAAGCTACGTGCAAAATTTTCAAAATATTCACCCTCCCATATTCAAGATACTGATAACTAAAGATTAAACAGTTTTACTTCCGTTCTTATAGAGAGCAGTAGAAAAATTAACATTTCATGGAATAACTCTAAAACTTTTCTACAGATTTCTTTCTTTTTTTTCCTCAATTGCGGGGGAACATATAAAGAAGTTTGTCTAAAAAAATCAAGGATTTTGAGTGTTTAGTTTCCGAGATACAGCGATATAAAGTAAAAGCTTTGGTCATTAGATTTATTCCAAAATTCTATGTTTTAACATTCCCATAAAATATAATAATTTACATTATTAGATTATTCCACAAGGTAAACGCAAGTTTTGAAAAATCAAACAGAAAGTTAACTTTGAAACGTGACTGTGACGAAACTACAATCGTTAAATACGCTCTAAATTTTCCACTTCGATACAGTTGCTCGTATAAATGGTTATAAAGCTTTGGGAGAGATAGAAAAAAAGAATAATGGTCTTAAAGGTACCATCAAGGTCGGCGGAGGAACCGCTGGAAGTCATCAATGGAGATCTGTTTGGTTGGAAGCGAAGGTGATGACGAGGCACAGATGCCCAATTGCAGGAAGTCCAGGTGTAAGTTACAATGAGGCACGCGCCAAAGGGCCGGAATTTAGTTTGGGCGCCACACGCCACCGCATCATTTATTTATTTATGTCCGTCCTTTTTTTTCGGCATCTAAAGTAAAAATTCTAAAATCCGCGATTTTACGTAACTCAAAATGTTTAAGTTCTGCAATAGATAAAAATTGCAAACTTTTCGATTGTTAAATCGATTAAATTTAACGAAATATAAATTTGCAATAAGTGGTATAGATTTTTCGATATTTTCATGAATTTATTCATTTTCAATAGAAAATGAAATAATTGGAAATTAAAATGAATTTCGCGTGAATTTAATTTCGTGTCTTTGTTTTCTTTGCGATGAAACGTGCAGAAAACACGTGGTGTTGCAAATACGATATCGTTTTTGTGGCACCATTGTTGATGTTGAATCCGTGTTTATATTTTGCAACGCGCGCACAACAACAAACTAGCAACCGCGTCGCGCCGCAGCGAAATGTAAGTTCCGTTTGTTTCCGTCCGGTTAGAGAGTACAAGCGGCACAGGCATAGGAGCAGGGCGTGCGTCCCCGGGCCGGCAATATTTTCTGTCAGTCGACGCTAGACCGCGGGGCGTGCTGGTCGAGACCGAAAGAGAGAGCGAAGAAAAGAGAGAGAACCGCTCGCTCGATCGAATCGGCACCGACACGAATATTAGTTTTGTTTTTCGTGTTTCGATGCACATTGCTTTGTAGTATTTTTTTTTCTTACGCATACGACAAGCACTATAACAAATGAATATTGATAAATGTTGAAAAAAAAACCACGAAAATAGTCGAAAGGAAAATAAAAATTGATCATTATTTTCCAACGAGTGAGATTCTTCACTTTTATGAAAGAAACTCATTACGAACATAAACAACAACGACAACTTTTCATTTCCGAACATTCTCGATCGATTCTTCGAAAAAGCCTCTTGTGCTTGACTATTTCGTGGAAAACATCGATTCCTTTATATTTTTCTTTGAACGCATATGTGAAACCGACGTCGCGATCTTTTTGCGGATTTTAATAAGTTCGTGCAACTAAACTGATGATTTAAATTGAACTACAACTTCATTTGTTATTGTTTTTGAAGACCGTGCATTGTCGCAAAGAGTGAAGTGTACGCAAAAAAAATCAGAACCGATAAACACGACACCGGTAAAGAAAACATCGGGAAATCAGGCACTCGATCACTTGAACGTTCCTTCGAATATTTTCATACAAAACCTTGATCAACCGTTTGTGACTATTCGCAATTTTATTTCTTACTAACGCAAACGGAAAATAACTCCCAAAACTTTAAAACAAACGCCGCAAAACCGTTGCGATTTGATTCAAATATTTCGTTCGTAATGGAGTCAAAAAACTTCGTAAAAATATGAATTTTTATCCGCGAGCACATACTGTTCAAAATTTGAAAAAATGACGGTGGAATTTCAACGTTGATTAAAATATTGGTGAAAAGAAGTTATTATAATGGCAGCACGTGTTGGTTGGCAAAAAATTAGACGCTGTACAGTGCGGTAAAAAAAAGAACGAATAAAAATCAAGTGACGATCGCGGAGAGAACTGACGTCACGACTGTCGTTTGTTTTCTCAAAACGACCCACAGAACGCCCGAAGAATCGAAGAAATTCGTTTTGGTTTTTGTTTTTCCAATTCCAAATAATAACACGAGTCGAAATACAAAATGCCGTGGATAAAGTGTTTGGGTGGAGGTGGCGGAAAGGCGAGGCGTGGAAAATCGCTGAGTGTCAGTCAACCAGTTCACCTGCTTGTCAAGGTTAGTTTCGTCATTTTTATCTCGCACAATTGTTAGCCTTTTATTTTTCTTCCTTTTTTATTCACCGTAATGAAATTGGTTTCATTGTTATGCCGAGCAGGAATTTTCATGTAACGAAAATAAAGTGACGTAAAGATATATGTTTTATTTAACGAGCGATTTTATGATTGATATTTATTCGCTCGATATACAGTTGACGTAAGCAGGTTATGTTTCGAAATTATTGAAAAATTCTCAGCTGATATGGTTCGTTGGCTGTTTGTACAAAAAAATATTGAGTTTTGACACAGATATACAATGAATCATTTTCAAAAACAATATAAACACTTAATAATAAAAAAAATATATTGGAAAAATGGAAAATACTTTGGCAAATTAATAATTTCATTTATTTTCCATTTTAATTAGTTTTTATTTTGATACAGTCATAGAAAAAATCAATTTTCGTCTGTAAATCATGAAAAATCGAGAGAAAAAGTATTGTACGCATGAAAATAAAAAAAAGAATTGAAAAGGTTTGAAATCGCATCGATCGCCTCAAGGCTCTGCATAAACATACTCATACAAAATATAGATATAGGTACAGCTCGTATTTATAACGCAAGCTCGGAGGAGAGCTGCTTCGTTCAAATTTATCGTTGCCGGGGTAGACTCGATAAAAACGAAATAATCGATAATCGAGTTATTGCGGACAGAGTGGACGACGGACGAAGACTTCATGTTCTCTATATTTATATACGCATACAAAATACATACATCGATCGGATCATCGAGACGAAACTTTCACGTGGTGAAGAATGGGAATTACGTAGTATTGTAGCGGCTAATAAGCGGCGCGTTTCAGAATTTGTTTTATACACGCATTGCCTGTGTTTTTATTTACACTTGCTTCATAACTCGACAACATGTGGAAATAAGCAATCAAAGAATTCGTAACAAGAAAAATCATCGTCTTGACAAATTTCTACATTAATACGATTTTCCGGGAACTTAAACCGAACTTGGAATTGCAATTTTGTTTTATAAAATATTTCAGTACTTGACTGTTGCCAAAAAATCTTTAAAAAAAATCAGTCATCTTAATGACGTTATCAACTTTGATACGCAATAACATAATAATGCAAAAAAGTTTTTAATTGTTAAAAAAAAAAAAAACAATTATTCCACAAGTAATGAAACGATTCGTTTTTTCGTATGGAATACATTTATTGATTTTTTTTTCAAATATATGAAATCTTCCAGATTTTTCCCCCTATTTTGCAATTTTTTTTTTACTCTCTATTGAGCTTCATTGAAGAAACTCTTGTTCCAATACTTGCGAAACTTTTTTAATGCAATAATAATGTTGAAAAACTGATAAAAAATTTGGATTCTTGAAAAAATTCTAAGTAAGGAAAAATATTATTTAAACATTAGATTTCAATATGTATATATTTCTATTTTTGAATATACACTTTTTTTTCGATTCGCCACATGTTGAAAAATGCGTTCAGTCTTTCTGGCGCATATAAAGATACGAAATCTCGTCGGTTGCATTTGGCCCGAGAGTGAATATAAGAACCAGAAGCCCAGAGGCTGCGAAATAAAGCGTATAAAAATATTAATACCCATAAAAATATACATATATCTATATATAGATATATTGATATATATGAAAACGAATTATCATGAGGGCGTGTGTGTGTTTATATCTCTGCCCTTTTTGTTCCATGTCCCACTCGGCGTTTTCTGCCTCTGATTTATTAATTCTCTCTTCCTCGTGTCCTTGACAAAGGATTTATTTCAATTTTTATGCCTCTTCGTTTTTTTTCGTGCTGTTCAAGAGTCTGCAACGTTTCCTCCCTTCAGTCGCAATTCTTTTTATTTTTATTCCCTTGTTTTGATAATAGACCACGTCGCAGCCACAACGCACTTCTCCTTTTTTCTCTCTGTCTCTCTCTCTCTCTTCGAGAAAATTCGATCTTCGAGAAACGCTCTTAGTAATTAAAACGATAACGGTCCCATGTACGAGGAGAAATGCTTCGTAATATACACGCTCTCGTACAGCCTTAATTTTTCTCGTTATCGTCAGACATTCCCTTCCTTGTTTTTTTTTTTTTTTTTTTTTTTTTTTTAATTCTTCTGCTTCTGCGACGCTTCCTTTTTCTATTGAATCTACCTAAACCCATAATACCCTCAAGTATTATTACAGTTTCTCGTTCAACCAGTTAACGAACCGCAATTAATATATCGATAAACTCGAGAATCTTTTTTTTTTCTATTTATTTTATTCCAGTTCATTTCTTCGTAATTTTTTCATCCTCGAATCGTCGAATGACTGAAATTGACACGTTGCTAATGTGCAGGAGAACGTACAAGGCTCTGATTTCTGAAAAAAACAAACATCGATTCCAAGGGTATTGAAGTTCGCATCGTTCAGAAATGCAACGAAATTTTTTTTTCCTTTAGCAAAACTCAACATTCATGTGCTGTTTAAACTCAAATAATTATATGCGCGTTTGTTTATGAGACTAAAAAAACGAAATTGACGATAAAAATGAAAAAATAAAAAAACGAAACTGAACATAAGAAAAATTCGTTACATTTCCACGGTACAAATTTCAATAGGTTCGATTTCTTTGTTTCGTTCACGAGTGATTACAGGGAAAAGAAAATATTCTCGATATCTTTGGAATAAAGTTTTTATTATATTTTTTTATTCGAGATATAATTTCTTGATGAATAATAATTGATTCATTCATTGACAAAGAACCAGAGTTTACGGTGCACGAATGATTTTCTCATTCAGTATAAAGTTGAGAATAAATCATGACTCATTCGCATAGAGTGCGATCGAGTGAAAGTGTTAATTTATTTTTAATGTCTCATTCGAGAGACCGAGAGAACATCCCTCGGCCCATTGTTTACAGTGCCTTGTGCCTTACACTCTCTTTCTCGCGTAGCGCGTGTCCCGATCGTTGGCGTGTGCCTTTGATTATGAGCCAAGAAGAGAGTTCACCAACTTGTTGCGCGTTTTCCTTCGTCTCCCCACTCCTTCGACGTTTTGTTTACGTTTTACACCCGAGCATCGATCTTTTATTATTCGAGGATTCTTACGCGACGTAATATGTTTAAACACTTATTTTTGTCACCACAACAAATTAGCTATAATAAAAACAATAGTAATAAATAAATAAAAATTACAATTTCATAAAAAATTAATAATATTATCATTCATTTTTTTTTCTCTTCGGTTCTAACGCGATTCTCGGATCAAATTAACGTCAAGTAAAACACAAACGAATATCGTTGCACGGGATCTAATTTTTCAGGTTTTTTTTCTTCGTTCTGTAGGTAAAAATATTTCCCTTCTCTCGTGTAGAAAGAAAAAAATGTGCAACAATTTTTTATTCCTTATTTTCTCGAGTCTGAACATTCGTCAATTTTATCCGAGACGAGTAGCTCTCACTACGACCGGAAGATTCTCTCGGGTGAGCAAAGAGAAAACACATTAATGCTTATAACAGTCACGCAAGACTTCAGGTTGAACGAGCTCGGGGACGATCACGTCCGAGCCAAGGACAAAGAGATTTTAACTTGAATAAATCGCTTCAATTTTTTTTTTATTCCCCAAAGTATGACATTTCGAAAATACATAAATGAATTTAGCATTTTTATACAAATTTAAAACAAAATCATCGATCACTATGATGAAAAAATGTTTAATGGAAAAAAAATATTGTAAATTGTTGAATCGAACGATCGAGTAGATTATTGACGAGAAAATATGAAATGTAACGAACACAAACGTCAATTAAACTGCAATTTTGATTTGTAACGCTCTCTCGCTTCGCTCACGTTATTTTTTATACATATTTATATAATATTTACTTGTGTTTGTCTATTTATCATATTATATACTCGAGAGAAAGGCTGAGCGAATTTAGCGGGTGTACAAGGAGAGACGAATAGGCAGGAGGAAGACGGCGGGGGGATTTAAAGGGGCACAGGTGTAGCGGCACCAACGGGGAACCGATAATTGTAGTACACCGCGTTTATAATAACAGACCTCTCCGCTATATATATGGGCTCCATAAAAACGTTGGCTCGAGCACTCGTAGATATATTTATAATGGACTCCAACGTCGAGTATGTGCGGTAGGTAAAAGATAGTCAAATCGAAATTCCCCTCAAGCAATAAAAATTCAAAAAGAAAAAAAAAACGATATATATGTTTTTATATAAAAATAATATTTTACATCCACATTCGCGAATATGATATATTGAATTATAATTTTATATAATTAAGCCTTCCTTTTTTCTTACGTGCAATTTATCATCAACAATTTCATTCTACTGAAATTTGAATAATCAATTTTGCTCGATTTTATTAATAATTATATCACTATATACGGGAAATTTAAACAGTTTTTGAGTCATTATATTTCAGTTGAATAAAAAATTGTGAAAACTTTGTACTCGGGAGTTTTTAGGGTTGATGAATAGCAATAGAAATATGAAATTTGAAAAATAATTGATTCTCGATTTTTTATAAACACGAAGCACGTAGCAAATTAATCTTTTCATCATAAAGTATGTAATTCGTCTTTTATTTGTATTTGATATTTGTTTAGTTCACAATTAATGAGTATTTATCATTTTTTTCATTTACGAATAACCCACGGACCACGTAGAACAAAAAAACCGGGAGGAACTGCTAAAAACAGAATGCTTGGGGCAACGTAGGTCCATCAATCGCTCAAAGAATTAAATTAATAACTAATCAAAATAGACTAAAAAAACAATCAATAATTTTCGACAATATTTTCATAGCAGTAAAGTCTCAACATCGAGTAATTAATTGGAACTCAAAGAAATATTTGAAGGAAAAAAATATGTAGTACGTTTTGTTGAAAATTAAATTGAACAAACAATCTTATAACAAATTAATGGCTACAATTATTGTTACAAATTTTTGACAACTTATCGTATCGTTGATTCGTGACGTCTTTTGTCCTAAGTTTTGTATAATAAAGGAAAATTCAATTCAAAGAAAACGAAAAACTAGTGAATATGATGTCGACAAAACATTTGTGCACATATTTCTTTCCACGAAACTTTATTGGGTTCTCGTGGAATAGATAAGGGCATAAATAGGGTCAAGCAACACTCCATACCTCTTTTTGTTCGACTGTTAAACTCATCCAGAAAAAATATTGCCACTTTAAAACACACTGTGCTATAGATATGTGCATAAGGACGAGCTTCCGGAGCTTTTTTTTTTTTTTCATTCACTACTTTCTCGTCATTGACCCCCTTTACCTTTGGTCGTCATACAGTTGATCTTGAACAGTTGCACTGCGCCAAAGCTTGAATAATAGAGAGACACACGAAAAAAAGAAAAAAACGTCGTCAAAGAAACCTTTTCTCATTGTACCCGAGGATAAAATATCTGCAATGTCCCTATGAATGCGAGTGCCCTCGAGGGTTGAGAAAAAAATTTGAATTTTGACGTTGCATGTACTCGGGCAGTGGAAAAAATTGTCACCAATGTTCTTAGTTTAAGAAAAACAATGTAAAATAATCGCTCAAAAAACTCAATTCATTTCTGTTGATATTTTTATCGATTTTTAAAAATTTTAATCGCTCCCTTCGTTCGTCCTTTTTTTAATTAGAATTCGAGTAAAAAAAAGAAATGGTTAATGATCAATGATTAAATTTGATTATTAAAAAAAAGTATTTATTGCGAAACGAATAATTTTTGCTCGATCTTTAACGCTGGTAAAAAATAACGAAATATTCAACTGTCAGATTGGTTTTTGTTTTTCTGGACAAGTCTCGATCTTTTAGTTCGATAAATAGCCGTGAGTTTTCTCACTCTTTACTGTCATTGATAAATAACCAAAAAGTAAAGTGTATATAATTGAAAAATTGGATGATAAATTGATTGATGTTTTATTTTTAACATATAATAAATCTTTCGTTGGTACTCGTGACGACGAGATGAAGATAAAATAAATGATTTTGAATATTGTTTTTCGTTGGAATGTTAATTTTATTTTTTATGCTTTTTTTTCCGTGGGACACGAGCGAGTCACGTTGTTTGAAGCGAGAGCTCGAAGACACGAGTCCACAGGGTTGAAAAAGGTTCACTAAAGAAACCACCGAGTTAGAGAGAGAAGACGAAACAGAGATCAGTTAAGAAATGATATAGCGAAGGCGTTTAGGTAAACCGATCGTAGATAGTAGCCAAGTTCAGGGTGGCTCGACCTCGTAATACTCTCCCTTACACCTACACTAAACCCCTTGAAACACTCACTCGAACGACCCCATACACTCAAGCAATCCATGTAAAAACACTCGAGCATTTTTTATTTATTTATTTTTTGTTTTATTTCTTCGTTGGTTTTTTTTCTTCCTGAATTACCGAAGAGATAGAAAGGCTTGACCGTGGCCTTTACTGATGTTGTGAGTATTTTCTCTCTCTCTCTCTCTCTCTCTACGATCACAAACTCACGTTTGGCCGGATACAAACACGCTCTCGCTGTCTCAATCTTTTTCTTATTCTCTTTTGAATCTCTTCCACACAGCAGCAGGTAAACGGTCACATTCCCGATTTTCATCTCTCATCGCTCCTTTTCCTCTTCCTCGTTCCATACGTGAGAGCCAAAAGTTTAACTGGATTTGTGTGGACACAAAAAAAAATATAAGAAAGGATCGCACAAAAAGCCCCCCCAGGATATTAGAGATACAGACACGAACTATTAGGACAGAATATATATAATTTATTTGTTCGCCGAAATCGTTTTGAAATTTCGACAAATTTTAAACTGGACTTTTAACAGCTGTCAGTGTGACAGCTGCGTTGTTGATATTTTCGACGATTTATACAACTTTATCGAAAATTTCACAAGCCGAATTTAAGTCTTTACTTTTTTATAAATTTTATCGTTTTTCGAGATCGATTCAGCCGTAAAATATAATATAGAAAATCGTGGGGCAAGATGGGTCACTAACAAAATGAATCTGAGTAAATACTGATAATAATAATTAAAGCCAAAGTACACTTTCTTCTCTATTTGTATTCATTTTTAACTTTATCACTTTTGAGAATATACTATTAATGTGAAAATCTTCGGAATAAATAACAACATTTTGATATTTTGTCAGATAACGTAAAAAAGAAGAGATGTAAATTGAGTAGAAAATGTCCATTACCTGAGAATCCATTTGAAATTTATTTTTCATCGTATCACGATCATATTTTTCAATATATTTTACGAGCGTTTGTACTTAAATGTAAAATTCAACGTAATAAGAAATTCTGGTAGTCGAAAAAATGTTGCATGATTATTTGAACGTCTGTACAAACATATACGTGTCTATATTGGTCCATTTGCTCAAGACTATTTAGCCATTCGATAACGAGATGGTTTGGGAGCTTCAAAGATATTTACGGGTCACTCCCTCGCCGAGAAAAAAAAAAATCTTTCACTTAAATCAGTCGCCATGGCATACGAAGTGGTCCAAGGCTTTAACACGAGAATTATAATTGGGCACACGGTAGGAGGGCCTTTTCGATGCTCTTCGAAAAAAAAGAAATGTATATATATGAAAAAAGAAAAAAACTACCGAAAAACAATGAAATCATTTGTTTCATGGTCGCCATGCCGTCATCCCCTGTTTCCGTGCAGATTAATCGTATGAATATTAATTATGCTCCAGAATATAATTAAGATACTTTGGATAAAGTTCAAAACCCTAAATTTGCCAGTCAAAAGTCATTAATTTTCTCGTCTGTCTCTTCTACACGAATAAAAAATTCGAATTCGTATACAAAATGGGGGACGAATACATTAAAAATCGATAATAAAATTTAATTTATTCATCGATGTATCAATTTATTATTCTCGTAACAGAAAAGATGCTTTTTTTTCTTCTCTTTTTTTTACATTGATTTAAGATTCCTCGGATATTTTAATTAGTCGCCATAGATTTGAATAAAATTTGCTATTTTTAGCACACTTTTTTTTTTCTTCTCTTTATTCAAATAGTACGAAGTCGAATAAATCTCGAATTTATATAAAGCTTGAGATTTTTGTGGGGACAGGTTTTTTTTTTTTTTTTTTTTTTCGTTAACACGAAAGCTACAGACGCTTGTCTTGTTCACCGAAGAGAAATATCCGATCTCGTGTTTATGCTGTACATCTTTTTATCTTCCTTTCTCTCTGTCTTGCAGCTTTTTCTATGCTCGTTGTTTTGGAAAATGAAGTGCCATTACTCAAGTCGAATATACAGTGTTAGGGTCGAGCGTATGGCTCCCTGTACAATAACTTAACATACGGGACATTTCACGTAAAGTTTCAAATCGAAAACTTTGAATGTCATGACGAATATCGTTGATAAAAATTATTTTCAAATTTTCTAGAGGTGAGAATTTCATGCTTTTATGTAAAAGAGCATGAAAGCCGTTGATTACAACTCGAAAAGTCCCCCAAACTCAGCCCATGACGCCACCATATCGTAAAATAGTTTGAATGATGAAATTCGTTGATAAAAGTTACTTCGAAAATTTCATGGGCTTAGAGACACTTTGGTCTTACATTCAGCAGTAGTATCTAAACTTCGATATAGAACTCGAAACGTTTCCGAAACCTGGTCCATAACGCCGACACGTATTTTTTAAATAATTAATTGTTTGTTCATTTTGTTTGGCAATAATATGATTTGTTATAAAAAAATAGTTGATCAAATTTTTATTTAATGTTTTAGTCTTTTCTTCATAGAGGCTTCAATAATTATACGATTTTTTTGTTGCAACCTAAACAATTTATTTTAAGAGAAAAATTGAGACAATTTTGAAAATAAAAAATGAAATTTTGCCTTGTGTTCCAACGATGCAAACTTCAATACTATTTTTGTTTTATTTTCAGTTTGTTTTTTCGAAAATTTAAAATCTTCATGGTTTTAAAATGCCCATTGTTACGTAAAATTTGTCATACATATTTACACACAACGTCGCAACTACGTTGTCACATTTTACGCGGGATGTGTGACACGTGGTCTTTGACCCATATCCCCTTTCCAACCATCTGCATATATGCGCATAACTATATATGGCTCAACCACGACGAGGTACGAGTTAACGAATAGGTGGAAATTTGGACCCCACCAAATTATTTTTACACTGGAAAAGCAACTAGAGGGAAAATAAATGGACAAAACGAGGGTATTGAGCACGCGAAACAAATGGTTCGTTTAGTTGGGACAAAATTCGTCGGCACATGACTAATTTCTATAAGGATTAGTGCCTCATTTTAGAATTTATGGATTTTCTGTTCGAGAGTACAATTTTTATCAAAAATAGTCGAAGAAATAACTTTCAAATAATGAAATTCAATGGGATTGAGTTTACCTGGTGGTTCAAATTGCCACCAATTTGTTTTGACGTAAATTACTGCGCCAAGCTCTTGCTAGTTCGTCAAGCAGACTTTTTTCCAAGTTGGTTCTTGAGACGGCGAGAATCAACGACTCTGTTTCAAGCCTCGCTTACATTTATTCATTCATTCATTATTTCAAGAAAGACGAGGAAATAAATTTGACTCAAAAAAATCGTGTACAACGTGAATAAATTTCGTATATTTTTGTTTTGTGATTATTTTATCGTACAGAGGTGACGTTTTTATTTTTATCTGTTTCACTTCTGTCTGTTTTTATCTTTAAAATTCTTCTCTTTTCTTAAACATTCAATATTGATTAATTTTTTAGAATAAATCGATCGTACTCGATCATTTTTATTATTATTATTTTTTTAATGCTATGCGAAAATAACGGTTTAACCTGCGGCCAAATACTTGATAAGCAACGGTGCTTGAAGTTACGCAGGAAAATTACTCATTTATTTATGAAATATATATCGCGATAAACACAAAATATATATTGCCAATTATTCTTATCGATATTATCGACACGAGCTATAATTATTCTACCGTAAGAACCAACAATTACATATAAAGGGTAAATTGGCACAGGGATTTAAACGTTCAATGGCATTCTCAACGATTTTGTCATAGCCAATGTTGACTTTATAATTATTCTTGTCAGGGTTACACGCTATGCGTTAAAGCAAGTAGAGAATGTTGATAAGGCGTTTCGCGATAAAAACACTATCGAGAAAGAAAGAAAGAAACAAAAAAAAAGTACTTTTGTCACGTGAATAAACGAAGAAAATAAAAATACCCGGTAGGAAATATTTAACGCTGTCTGCAAATATTTGCACAATGGCTCACGAAGTTTCTCCGATAAATGAAAAAAAGTCGATTTTTTTTTCAAATATCTGTAAAATTTACGACGCAAGTGTTTTTTCTGGTAGCGATATTTTTACATATTTGTTACAATCTCAGAATTTATTGCATGATTTAACTTCATATTTTAGAAAATGGTCATTCACACGTTAAAGTGACGTTTCGTGAAATTATCTTTTGTGCACTTTTTTTTTATCAACGAAGGGAGCGCGTTTTCATAGTTTTACTCTTTGTACAACATTTTCCTTGGTGTTTCGACAGTTTGGGGTAAAAAGGTCCCTTAAACAAACGTTCTGGTAATTATCTTATGGTGACCTTGAGATTAAAACTGGTCTCTTACTCATTCTTGATTCGGTTTACGATCGACTTTCCTTTCTTCGTCAGCTTGTAGTCTCATATCCGGCTCCCATGTCTCTTCGTTGCGACTCCCTACACGATCTTTTTTCAACCCCAACCATATAACATTATCATCTGACAATATTACGAGCGTATGTTTGCTTTAGCTTTCCAATCGATTAAGAGCCCTTCTGGTCACCGATATACTCAATGTAATTGTTCCAATGGGACGGAAAACTCACCCTCCAAAATGACTACATAAACCTTTTTGTGTGTAACCGGAAAATCGAGATAATATCCGTTTCTTTTTCGCTTCTGAGTCAATGTATTTCATAAACAAAAAAATACGTCATTTGTTTAGTCGTTTGTTAAAATAATTTCCTATCCGTTAAACGTCTTTTGGCTCAACAACATTTTTCTCGTCGGATATTTTATTGAAAAAATCAATTTGGCAATCAGGAGAATGAAATAATGAACAAGAAATTAAATAAATTTTGTGAATAAAATTTTTTCACTGATTCAGAGGTTTATTTGTTGTGTTAAGAAGAGAAAGTTAGTGTTTAATGTTAAGGTATGACGTATTCGTGACAATACAATAAACCAGAGCATATGCTGAACTCTGACACATCGTATAAAAACTGAACGTACATTATTTATATACAAATATATATATTAATATATATGTATAAATAGAAATTTACAACAAGGGTCGAAAATACAAGAGTGCGGAACTGGATATATTGGCTTTTGAACTCGCTAAGGTTCTCAAGCTGGTACGAAACGAGAACGAAGAGATTCCCTTCTCCATGACCCTCTCCCATCGTAAGGGAAATCAGTCGTAATTCTTTCTCGTTTCTTTCTCTCTCTCTCTCTCTCTTTCTCCCTGACTATTTCTTTTTATATTTCTTCCCGGTATATTTCATCGAAGGGGATCGTCGTCACGACGGGGAATACTCCACGAGGAGGATTAGTACAAATATTTGCTGATCGTGAGTAAATCGCTCTTTATGGTCACGAAATGGACAAGAGAAGTCACAAGTTGTAATATATATATATATATATATATATCTGTATTTTTCTTGTTTTCTATATATCGAATAACAATTGCTCGGTTTATTACGAATAATAAGCACAAAAAGCACGAGGGAAAAAGCTGTCGTGTAGATCTAATTTATCGCGGAATCTCGTTGAGATCGTAACATTGTTCAACTTAACAATGATGTTCTTGCACGCGATTCGAATTCTTGAACCTCGTACAAAAGCTATTTATTATATATATTATAGATGTATATGTTTGAAAATATATATATATACATATATGTATCAAGGTGAAGATGCTCTAATGGTTTCTCTCGATCCCTGGTGCACATACTATAGTTGAAATTCAATGCCTTCAAGTCTGCATGAACCTGGTGTAAGATTCGCATCGGTTTCTCATTGTCCCCTGCTTCATCTATGTACATATTTGTGACAATTGCATGCACGCTGTGCTTGCAATGCCTTAAAGCCAAAAAATTATGAGTTACGTGCGAAAATATATATAAACGTGAAAGAGAAATGTTTACGGATACGAAATAATGATAAAAATCGTTTCTAAGAATATTAAAACTTGTCTGTGATGTCGATATAGTTTTATAAGAAATTTTTATTACGCGTTTACAAATTAAAAAAGGGATTATATGATTATTTAAATTTGAATGAAATAAATAACATGATTGAAGTTCAATTATAATTTAATGAACTTTACTGATTACAAGATAAACGAAGATATTGAACTTCTATTATTATTTTATTGAAATGAAATATTTAATTGGATCGTTGTTGAATCAATGACACGATATATTCGTCGATCTTTTCTCGTTGAGGATTAAATTACATATAAATGGGATATTCATGACGATGTACACAAAAAGTTAGAAGGGTTGGGGTAAACAAAAAAAAGAGAACGTTTGATCGATGTCATAAATACGTGTGAACGCTTTCAACACTGTATTTATCTCGAAGTCTTTGTTATCTCATCGCTTTTTTCCTACCTTGGGTACGAAATGAGGCGTAGTGGAAGATCGAGGGGTACGAGCCCTTGATCTTCACAGCCTCTGCATTGTTATGTGAGCTTTGTCTCTTTTACGTATGTGTATATCTATATATTTGCCCTTAGGGGGGATTTCGAGGTGAGGTTAGATTGGTGCAGGTCCGGGAATCCTCTTCATCATTTTTTCTTTTCTCCCCTCTGCATATTTCGGTCCATTCATCCTGATGACACGCCCTTGAATATATATATACATATATGTATATGCCTGATCGGCAAAAACTAGAAAAAGGACCTCAGTTGTTTATCCTATTTGTACGTTTTTACGATTTAATGCCATTCATTATGTCAAATTCGTTTATATTTTTTTTCATTTATTCAATCGAACATTTTGCTCATTGTTCTGTCACAATATTCTTGAATAATCGATTGATTGGTCATAGAAACGATTTATTAATACTTTTCTTTTAAGAATATAATTAAACGGTCATGATAAAAATAATTGATTGATTTTGCGATATTTATTAAATGGAAATCATTGATTACTCAATGTTGAATCGATAGTCAATGAATCAATAAACAATTTATTGATTTATCTGGACAGTTGTATTGTTTAAAAACGAAAGTGCATGAGGATATATTTTCTTCAACATACCTGTAAGATATGTTATTCTTTTTTCTCTCTCTTCAGCCACAGGCTCATTTCTCGTTTTCTTCCACAATGGAAATCCCTGGAGCAATCTGAATACCAAAGCTTCTTCGTCTTCTTCTTCTCGGCAATCCTCCTGCAGTTGTCTCTCTTCTTTCTCTCTCTCTCTCTCTCTCTCTCTATCTTTCTCTTTTACTCTGCTCTTTCTTTTTCTCATCGAGTTCCCCCATGAGATCGCCAAGCATATCTAAATACTTGGGAGAGTCAAACTAATGTGTCGTCGTATCGTTCGAGCACGTTTCCTCGCGACCATTAAATCTCCCTCCTTCTCTCCATACTACATAATATGTATCTAAAGTATTTCGTCATCCACTTCTTCTCTGGACCACAAACGAAACTTTTCTTATCCTTCCCACATTCTCACAGATCACTTGTGTTCCAGAAATCATTTTTTTTTTCTATCCAAACGTGTGAACACTCGTGATAAAATCATGTTTCTATTTGTGGGGGAGCAAAAGTTTTGATTTTTTATTTTGTACATGAGAAAAACAATGAAAATAATATTATTATGCAACCGGTTGGAAAAAAAATACAGGAAAAGGTCCCGACCTTCTCACTACCCCGAAAAACCGGTATGGAAATGAGCTTTTTATTCGAGCTACAACTTCGAGAATATCAAATGAGAATATAAATTTAGAGGCTGTGACAACATCGAAATGCCGCGTTAAAATAATAACTGTTCTAGTTTGCCGCAGTGTTTTCTTTTTCCTCTGTGTGTCCCTTTAATATAAAAGTAGATTTTCAATGGAAATAACAAAAAAAAAGTCTGGTTCATTAACTTCAATATAATAAATCCCGTCACGCTTCCGGTCTGGCGCAACTAGTTTATTTTTCATAATTTTTCATTCGTAAAAATGACGCTTCAGAAGGTCAGCTGTTTTCTAATCGCACCGTTTTCTTGACTGGGTCACGTACGAGATGATTGTTCAAGGCCAAAAAAAAAATCAACTCATAAACAGTCTCTTGTACAGAGACGTAAAGATTGAGATTTATTCGAAGTCCAATGGAATTTATTTCGAGCTTGAATTGGTACGTGACTGTAACTGATTGATGTAAGTTATGGATTTTTAATTGATTAACGTGAGACGTAGAAACATAGCATTTTTAAGTTTATTAATATTTTCTTCCATGCGGGTTTGTCTAAAAATCAGACTCGCGTTGTTAACACACTCGATGAATTTATTTTCATTTTATTTTGTTGAGATTTTCAACTTGAATGGAGAAAAATTGATGCTGAAGAGATGCTCGTTAGAGCAGTTCCGCTCGAGGGGTCGAACAGATTTTTTCTTTTCATTTTTATCCAACGATAATCGGACAACATCGAAGTATTTTTCGTAATTTTATTTCTGTCTCTTTTATTTTTCACACTTTTGTGGTTGGACCCCTCACGAAGTTTGGAAAAATGCTTTTTCTTGTTTTCTTATTTTTGCGCCTCTTTTTTTTTTCGCTCGCTCTGTAAATTTCTTTCATTTTCGCTCGAACCTCCTCGCATTCTTCTACACACGTGTGAACATTTCACGCGCACAATGGGACATCCCCCGACCCTTTATACATACAAGAATCGTTAGGCGAGAATTTCTCCAACTTTTTTTTGTGTTTCCTGCTGGGACACCAAATAAATGTTTCTCTCTTCTGCTCCCGGTGTTATTTCATTCCTTCTCTTTCCTTTTACGTCACTCTTTGATTCGCCGAAAGTTGGGAAAAACAGACTTCTGACCTTTTTCTATTCCCGGAAGTCTCTTTCTCATTCTTCGTTGTTCTTATTCGTCTTTTTTCCTCACTAAAATACAAAAGAATCCAAACAATAGCTGTTCTAATTAAAATAATTGAATTTATCCATTAATTCGATTACGAAATAAAATCGAGACTTTTTCTTTCAACCATTGTTTTATATTTGTTTTTATTTATCTCGGATTCGTAACAGTATACACTTTTGTATCAATGAGAAAACTTTTATTCTTTTTAGGCTTCAAAGCTTCGACCTCCCAGAAAATATTCGATTATATCTACGGAGAATCCCTGATTTCGTTGGCTTTTTGACGTCCTACCTTTCTGACCTAATCTCCGTTCACCTGTACAACCTGTCGTTCTTGCTTCCTGCCCAACCTTCTCGGGTTACGCGGCGAAAAATCTCTGCGTTGGCCATCCCTTGATAAAAATAAAAATAAAAAAAAAAAAGGAAAAGAAAGTAACAACAACGAAATCTTGCTGTCCAGCTTCGAGTCCTTCCTCTCAATTCCCTCATAATTTCCAGTGGGTAAATCCCAACGACATTCGTTCCATATGACCCGGACGATGGTTATTATTTACGTGCCCTCACATTTTGGACTTTCCCGAGGGTTCAGATTAATGTGGCATCTCGAGTAGTAGTTCTCCAAAGGCGTCAAAACACACGTGATCCATAAACGACTACCAGAAATCCTCGTACACATTTTCTATCTGTGTTGAAAAATAGAAGCCACAAGAATATTTTTTACATTTCGTCCCTGTCCTTGTCCAGATGATTCACCGAGTGTAATCAATTCCCAGGCTGCGGGGATTCTTATGAAAAAGAAAAAAAAATCATAAGACTCCTTGATTTTTTCGATCAACTGCTGCATAAGCATTAAGAACGAAGTTAAAATTTCAATTCTTCACATCAATTAATCAAAGTAGGTTCGTTGATTCATATGTTTACAACATTTGGATATAACATACAATTTTTTTGACAAGACATTTTAATGATCAATTAGTAACTGAAATTTATTTGATAATTTAACTACGAAACTCGCCGTAAATTGATTAAAACAAAAAATGGCGCGATTTTTATCTCGGGATTTTCCCAGTTTTTCTAATAGTATGACAACGATTCAAATGTTGCTTATCCATGAGCTCAAATTTGAGAATAATATTGGTGAAAACTGAAGCCGGGTTAGCCGTAAATTGGACGAATATTTTCTTATCTCTGCGAAACGATCAGAAAATTTGACTTCCGCGTGGTTGGCAATTGCCTCTGGTGATGCTACTACGCGTTAAAGTTTGTCGGTTGCATCGTTTCGAGAGAAGAGTCAGTGGAGAAAGATGTATTTGTTTCTGGCGTGTGTGTGTGTTGTTGCTTCGTTGGCGGCCGTCTTCAAAGCGGCGCCAACGGGTTCTCCCGTGGCTCCGATGTGGGAAGAGTCGCTGTATGCGTGGGACAGCCAGTCAACCAGCCAGTATCTCGATATCTGTATCTGCATCTCATCGGTTCTTTCTTCTCTTTTCCGCATCGCCGAAACTTTCGCGAGAAAAACGGTATCCAGAAATATCAATAAATTCTATTGATCACGAATGACGTAACAGACATTCGCCCATGAGAATTAATCTTGAAATAAAGTTTGATCAAACGCAAAGTAAAAGGATTTTATCAATTCAATTGTTTATGGTTATTGGGTATTGTTTTTTTTGTTATTAATTTGATCCAATCATATTTGATTATTGATCATTTAATTCATCGATGTAATGAAAATTCATTGATTTATTTGATTTTTTAAATTTTCTCTATATTCATTTATCTTTCGGGGATTTTGACTTTCTTATCCTTTTATTTAAGGTTCTTTGAGCAAATTCTTGGCAACTCGGCTCTCCAAAGAATCCACAATGAACTTTTAACCTCACTTAAGGACCAGACAGACTGAATATATCCGCAAAAAAGAAATTCCATAATTTACAGTCGTCGTAAAAACGACATTCCTTCTTATCGGGATCGGTTTCCTTGAGTATAACAATCGACGAGAGACAAAGAGAGTTTCACATTGTTGTAGAGATCGTAACGAGATGATTGACAGAGCAGCCAATCAAAGACTCGGTTGAAATGCCATTTGTCTCGATGTTCAACAACGATATAGCTTTTGTTCGTCTTCCACGAAGTTGAAAGTGAAGAAAGTGTAAAGAAACACGAAGATTATGACGACATATGTATAATAACGTAGTCGGAGGTTTGGAGAAGATGCGGACAAAAATATATCGAGAAATGTGAGTCCCTTAGTGGGCGGTTAGCAGCACATCTCGTTCTTCACCCATAAGACATGGCGAATAATTCACAGAGTCATAAGCAAACCTATAATAATGTCAACCCCATCGTCGTGGAACGTGACCTTCAGGCTCTTCATGGCTATCGTTTCAAATGCAATACCACAAAATCATTCACGCTAAAAAAGGAAGAAGCTGTGAATGAAAAAATGTGAGAGATTGTCGTCGCGTCACGCCTTTCGAAAAAATCTCTTGCGCTCTGATAAATCTTGGCGTCTTGCTTTAAACCGTTTGACGATCGAGTTGTTTCTTCTTTTATTTTTCTTCTTCTTCTCCTTCTTCTGCTTCTTCATCACGAGTTTTCAATGTCTTTGTCCGAACGCGAAACACGGAGACATGGTTGACGCGATGATCTTGTCTTCGGATCGTAGTCTGGAGCAAAAAAAAAATCCGGATAATATGTCTGCACCAAAAATTCTCAAACGCCAAAAGCTAATTTCGTCCACCAGACGTATACGGTCTTAAAAATATTCAAGCTTAGCTTTATTTAGGTTTCTTTATTCTTTTACGTATATATTCTTCACCCGGGACACTGTAAGGTCATGGCACACGTCGCAAAACACATTTTTCATCGAACACACATGGAAGAAATATGCACATATGTGACTACTTTTAAATGTGGCTCCTTTAGCTCTGTATCCGACGACAGCCTTTTATAGCTTGTACGTCAATCTTGTGCTAGTGAATGTGCCTCGAGAACTTCCGTCCAAAATTTATCAATGTCGTATTCTTCTCAATAAGTGTTTTCATTTATTTAAAATAATTCGCTTCGCTTGGTTCGTCACGATGAATTAAATTGATTCAGATGAAACCGGACCCACGAATCTTAAGACCCAGCCTTCTGGCTGTGTGTATTGAATTTATTTAAAAAATCGTTCGGAAGTGGTTAACGTTGAATGTCAGAGATCAAAGGCGTCGTACCCTTGCGCCCGATACACATTGAAAAGATATTAAAAAAACAGTCGCTGCCTCGCCCTGCAGCAATATTTAAAATTAAAATTTTGCCACCTCTCTCTTTCTCTCTCTCTTTTTTCTTTCTCTCCTTATTCGTGGTTTTATTCACTCGTGGCTTAAGCACCAGCCTCACTTTTATACATGTACATGTATATGTTAAATCGCTTTCGCAGTGGCTCAACTACTATGGCTGTTCGATCGTGATTATTGACGTGGGCCGCTGGTTTTTCTTCTCCTCGGTACTACTCTTCGCTCGCTCTCTTTCTTTTTCTCTCCTTCGATCTCTTCTCTTACACACTTCGCCATTTGCATGAATTATTCTTCGACGTCCCCCAAGAAACTTATTGCGGTGCTTTCTTCGCCAGGACGAATTCCAAAGCGTTAAACATCGCACTCGACTCTTGTTTGCGCACCCTCTCTATTCATTCCTTTGAGAACATTTCTTTTTGACATTTACACACGTACACAAAGGGTTTATTTATATTGTAAGTACATTTTGCTGATGAGAGCTAATCATAAATTTCCCTTCGATATGAGTCCACAATGAGAATTTAATAAATTTAATTAAGGTACTTGTCTCGCCACAGTCTCGTTCAAAAGTCAACTCTATGGTCAATATTTGAAAACTTGGATTTAACTTCAAGAATAATTTAATAATGCTCGTTGTTTTGTTCTCCAAGAATGTCGAAATATTTACAAACTTTCAGGCAAAATGTCTAATATGAAGTTCCGAGTTTGAGAAATAAACACATTTCCTGTCTAATGCACGGATCTGGCAGTTTGTATCACTGTATCTCCGAAACTAAAGGGTCAATATTCTTGATTTTTTTATATAAACTTCGTCACATTTCCTTTGTAATTGAGAAAGAAATACCTCAAAAAATATCGTTTTAAGAGAATATCTTAAAACTTTTTGAAATTTTGATCGTAGCTTCATGATATTGTCCCGAATTTAACAAAATTGGAAAGAATTGTAGACAAAAATGCTTTGGTGAGACTTCTACATACTTTCGAAACCTTTTTTTATCATCCTATTGAATATTGTGGTCAGTGGAAAATATATATGAAGTTTATTTCATTAAATATTAAATATTCTTTGGACATTATTATCATTATCATTATTATTATTGAGTTGAAAAAGAAATATCTGTAGTTTGGAATTCGCACGTAGAGAAACCATGAAACCTGATAGACCAGCGAAGACGAGTCAGACGAACCACGAGATTCGAGTTCTCTGAAGTACACAACAAAATATAATAAATTACTTTGACGTTGTCACGAGTATTTCATGTACGAGTGTCTTACAAATGTGGTCGAGGCGCGAAGAAAAGTTGTAACTATCATATCCTCACTACTGATTCAACCACAAAACAACCTCGAGACTTGATATTCTTACCGAGGTCGTTGACACCATTGAACAAGGGTTGTAAACATTTGTTGTCATCGAAAATCATTTGTGAGAAAACGAAATATATTTATATTGGAAATTCCTAGTGTCCGAGTTTTTAGTAAGTTTAGATCAGAAACTACGAAGTTGAGTAATCAAATTATTTGGATTTATCTCGAAAAATTCCAATAGAATTTTGATTTTAATTGATTATTAGAAATCTTTTAATGCCAAAACACTTGTTGTTCTTATAAAGCGAAATACCGATACGATATTGGATCGATTTGTTGTAATAAAAGTTTGAAAGTTCTCTGAAATGGTGATTTTGCGTGGCCGGCACACAAGTTCTCAAATTACATTGGGGAAACCACACAGCTGACGAGCCAGCTTGGCGGGGCCTGTTTGTACGTGGAATTTGGCAAAATGAGGGCCGCGACGAAGAGAAAAAATCCATGCTGGATCGGGAACATTATAGCTTTTTGCTCCGTGAACGATCGTTTCTCAAACCCATCTGCCGCACTCTTCTTTGAAGAATCACGAGACCATAAGCCCGAGAAAAAGTAGTCTGTTTGAAAAGTTTTGCACTTTGAATCGTCGTATTATCGGCTACAGTTCAGAAATAACTATATGACCATTTAAAGCTTTTGAAAAGTGACGATTCATTCTTCGCTCACCAATCGGTTGCCATATTGTACTTTTTCCCTCCTGTTTTACGACCAACACCCGGTATATAAGAAGTTTACGAACCATTTTATTGTCTACTCTATTTCAAGGGCATCTTCCTATATTCCACATGAATTTTATCACATGTGCGTGTATCTTGTACCACTATATCACCATAACGCCCACCATAAAAGCTTCTCAACTATGGTGTTACGTGTATATTCATTCTGGGCAATTGAAACTAACACTCTTGTGTGTATCTTTCAATGGAATTTCTCCCCTCGCCCTCGCCCATGCATGTCGACCATGACCATACAATAACCAATGCAACAAATCGATACAGATCCTGACTCTGCGGTCTTTTCTCATCTCTCTTGCTCTTTGGATTAAGTTACATTTTGCTAAATTGCAATCGTTTCAACTACGAACTCCATTCCATGAGTTTGACCACTTCTGTCCAATTACTCTGATGTCGAACCGGAGTTGTATTGGTCGGCAAACATGTGTACATTATGTTTTCAACCAAACATCATTTAACCAATGGATTGTTGAATTTTTTTCACGATATTTACGTTGTTTGGCAATTTACTTCTTATGTTCAGTTCGTTCGTGTTTTTTCAGTGGGAAAATCATCTTTGGAAATTGAGTTTTGCTCGATTTAGTAACGGTTTTTTATTTATTAATTTTTTAAATTTAGTCTTGAATGTTATTCATCTCAGTCGTGAGGCTTTCTTGACTATTACCTTAATTATCGATCAGCACGAACAGATCTACAGATTTTTGGAGCTGAATCACGAAAAAAAAAGAAATGCTTGTTTCACGTCTCGACGAACTTGCCTCTCGTATTCTTGCGAGAGTAATATGCTCGGACGTTCGCCCTTAGCTTTGCCTCCTGATTGTGTGTGACGTCGTGCGCTGGAAATACCTTTTGCCACACGAGAATTCACCGTAGTACCGTATATATTATCTCAACTTACAATACAAAGGGTTTTTTGTGTAAAATGTGTTTTTTTTTTCTCTTCAATTAACAACAGACGGACATTTTTTCATGTGATTGAAACTAAATTAGAAATGAGAAACCTCACATTCAAACATAGAGCAACGAATTTACCGATTTTATAATCATAATTATATTCATCGACGAGAAGTCTTTGTCAAATATTTCCATAATTTTTTTTCTTATCACAGTTTTTTCCCACTGACAGGTAAAATATTTTGTGAAATAAGAAAAACAAAATACTGGAAAGTCGTGAGTCAGACGTAAACTCTTTTAGTGACTCGAGTTTATATTTTAGACTAAAAACTGTTTTACGTTCGAAATTCATTAGAAATGATCGATTCCACATAGAATGGTCAATATATACATGTGTTCACTTACGTACGTGGAGGTTTGCTATGAAACCGCTGCCGCGATCAGACTATAAAAGACAGCTGAGAGAGAGAGAGAGAGAGAGAAAAAGAGAGAATGAAAGATCAGAGCTCGTCTCCCTCAGCTGGTCAACGTACCATTCATGACGATCCTCTCGATCCTCTCTTTTTCACTTGGCTCTACCGCCACGATGGTACGAGGTAGTCGATGGTCAGCAATGGAATACGGTATACATACAAACGGATGGTACATTTCATTGTGCAGATTTCCGCGGATCTCTCTCGGCTAGCGGCCAAGACTTCATTTGTTTGCAAACCGCGCGTTAAGCTTTATACAAATAATCAAATATATATGTATACATTAGAGATGGGGTAAAATGGACTATGATTTGAAAATGTCGAAACCCATTTATGCGACTTGTAACAACGTATTTGTTAATTTTGTTTATTTTTTATATTTAATGTACGTTTATAGTATGGTTCGCGGACACAAAAAAAAACGAGAAAATTGTTGAAAGAAATGGTTGGAATAGCCACGATTTTGAAGGGGGTCCATTTTGCCCCAGGGACCATTTTGCCCCGAACCTCTTCCATGCATATATCTTATGTAAACGGAACTACCGCATTCCCTTTTGAAAAGAAATCTTCTCGAGTCCTTTCAAGTGCAGTCAATTCGTTTTACCCCTCTAGCCGGATTTCCAGTGCCACAAACATTACCATATCCTATTTTTCGTCAAAAAGAATTAAGAACAAAAAACAGTATGGCAGTCAGTCAACAGTTTTTTCTGCATTGAATAACAAAAATATTATTTCCGATGCACTGAAGAAATTATTGTTGAAACGGTACTGAGAATGTTAAAAAAATAAAAAAGGAACGAGAATCTTCAATCATTTTAATGGCATACATCGTGGGTGTTTGGGCAAACAGGCACATAATATTATGTACCGGAATATGTTTAAGTTTTCCCACGGGGGAAAGTGCAGAAAGGAGCTGAGCGATCACACATGAAATATATACTTTTAAGCCCGAGGCTCGCACGTCTATCGTCACAGAAAACTCCTTACACTCCCGAGTATTGCTGGGCGCGCCTGGATCAACAAACTACCGGTCACCTTACATGCACCTCCTTCCCTCTTCATCTTCTTCAAACCTCTTCTCTCTTCTTGGCTGTCTTTCATTATTTGTCTTTCTTTTTCTGCTCAGACATTACGATCTCATTTCTTCGTTCCCTTGTCGACTTTGTCTCTTGGACATTAGAACAACATGAACCCGGACGTGTTAATTCGAAAAGCATATGCATATCCTTGTTAGAACGACATCAACATGCCTTGTCAACGTTCGAAAATATATTTGTAAAGCCAACTCACTGCCAAGTCCATGAATAAAATGCATTTTTAAATGATGCAACTACTAAGAACGTTTTTTTTCTTATTTGAGGTCTGAATTATCGAATAATTGGTAAGTGGAGCTTTGGAGAATCAAGTGTGACTTGAATAACGCGAGTTCCTGGTTTTATGTAATCGAATCCCTCGGTATACTTTCATAATCCAAGCGGAATTAATCTATTAAATGTGTTTGAGAATAATGATCGCTCAGTTCTCAGTGACCCACTTATTTAGCACTTTAATACTCCTTCTCTTTGTATATACCACATTGCGCATATATAAATTTCATGAAAGAACGCGTGGGCGAGATAAGTGGTTCGAGTACGCCGCTTCTTCGTCTATGATCCATACTTGGCATTTTTTTTTTTAAACTCATTATCGTTCGATCAACAGTTCTCAAAGCTTGACTATACATCAAGTGCAAGATATTTAAACTAATTTCAACGATTAATTAACGTTGTACAAGACGTTTTATTGCATCCTGTGACTTCATTTGATCTAATTTAAATAACATGTAACAATCATTGTGTTTGGATATTTAAATATTTCTTTGTGTTCATTTCAATGCATATGGACCATGAATTATTGATGAGTGTCACATTTTGCAGTATTTATAACAGTGTCTGCTTGATATGGAGTTCCAGTCTCTATCAATTGCTTCTTTCGCATTCGTTCTGCTAGACATGGTGTCAATAAATCCGGATCCACTTGAAATGTGGTTTTGGAAAACCATCGCACAGCTATGCTCGCAAAGTAGCCAAAAATTACTGTTGTAAGCGTTCCAATTGGCGTGTAGAGTTGGTAGGATATTCGATAGAGATAAAAGTAATCTGAATTATCCACGTTTCTGAAATTATGTGCCAAGTCAAGTCTAGTTTTAGTGGTTTAAGGTTTTTATTTAGTTAAATTCAAGGCCTGGTGGATTTAAATTGGATTTTTTTTTCTTTTCATCAAGTTATTTATTAATAACCAATACCTCGAATCGATTGAAGGCTGATAATCGAAATTTGTCAACGATATATTGGCACATTGATCAATAGAAATCGGTAGTTCAGGAATCGGTGGTTTTGGTTGTCCAAAACAGACCCAACCGGAAAATGCCAGGCTAAGAAGAATGCCGATAACTGAGCCAATCTCGTTCGCCATCGGGACAAACATACCGAGACTAAAGAGACCAAGTATCGGACCACCAATAGTTCCGTTTATCGCTAAAGCTGTTTGTATCAAAGTTCCTAAACCGGAAGCTGCAAAAGCTATACCCATGCAAATGAGACCGTTTACTAAGCACAGAAGTTTGGCGATGAAAGCAGCTCTTGAGTCCGGTAATTCAATACCGATTCGACTATAAATCGGTCTCACGTAATCGGCCAGAGCGATCGCTGAGAGAGAATTTAACATTGCCGATATTGTGCTCAACGTTGCGCTGAATATACCGGCTATGAAGAAACCCGTGAGTCCTGGAATTTTTGATAACCGCACTTTTGCAAAATATGGCATTACCTGATCGTACGATGACACATGACCCGAACCAATCGGATCGCAATTGACGAACCACGCGTATAACACCAAACCGGAAAAAGAAGTCATCAAAAGTATCATTACGATCGATGGTCCATTGATAAATAACGCTAGCTGAGCTGAACGGAGTGACCTGCAAATCTTCTCATCAGTACACTAATGAAAAAATCATTTATCATTGGAGAATGGGCAAAATGGAATATTGGGGCAAAATGAACTCAAACCTTGGGCAGAGGGCAATATGGACCTCGACCGCGAAGAAAATGAAGAAATTTTTTTTGGCATATTTAAAAACAACGATCTTTCATACACATTTCTGCTTTCGTTACGATGCACCCAAGGGATAAATTAGAAAAATATCACACGAATGAACTTACTTTGCGGATAGAAGTCTCTGTACTTGAATCTGGTTCACACCAATTTGAGCGGCGAAGTAAAAAGTCGTACCAATCACCAATGTCCACCAGGTGTGTCTAACAGTCGGGTCTATATCGAAGCTGCAGTAATAATAATTGTTGTAGTAATCACTATGTAATTAATTAGGATACACCGATGTTGTAAACGATTGTTTAATGACAGACGAAATTACTTGGAAACTTGCAAACGACCACCTTTCGTAGCAACTTCCCAAACTTGCGTTACTCCACCCTCAAGATCGTAACAACCGATCGTAATTATGCATAGAATCGAAGCCAACATGAGAAATCCTTGAAAAAAATCGGTTGCAAGTACCGCTTTGATTCCGCCAATACTTGAGTAAAAAGTGCAGATTATTCCTATGAGAAAAATGCTCATCGTGCTTGACAATCCTGTTGTTGCTTCCAATGCAATTGCCGGGGCGAATAAAACTACACCGCTGTATAAACCCATTTGTATCAAGTTACCGATACTTGCTGTCAATCTCGCCACCGTTCCAAATCGTTTTTCAAGATACTGAAAATTCATTCAATGAATTTGTCCAACGAAATTAGTGACGATTCGAAACGAAAGTTTACTTTTTTTTTTTTTGTTACCTCGTAAACACTCATGCTTTGGAGCTTGAAGAAAACTGGAAGATAAAAGAATGCTACGATTGGTGTCGCCAACAAAAAGCCGAAAATACACGCCACGTATTGACTCCCGTAGATGTAAATTTCTCCACTTATACCGAGCATCGTTACCCCTGATAAAAAGGTCACTGTCATTGTGATCGCCAACACTGGTGTCCTCATCGAATGATTCGCCGAAAAATATTCCTGTCCGCATTAATTATTCATTTGAGAAGTTGAATTTTTTACAAATTTTGTTAATTAAGTTTCTTATTGTTTTTTGCACCTTCGGTGTTTTTTGACGTCCACCACTGAATCGATAATATATTCCAATCGATGCTGATATCGACAACACTATTGCGATTACTACGTAGTCGAGCCATTTCAACGATTCAGAACTTTCGTCGATTACCTTGGTTCCGAATTTTCATTGACATAAAAAAGATTAATTAACTAATTAACGCCAATTATTTTTGATTTTTTCGTTCTTTATTTTAGTGTTATGACTTTTTCTGCTTTTTGTTCGAGAATTTACACACACTCAAAGTTGCCAATAATAGGCAATAATTAGTCGTTTAGTTTTAGGAACCATCATTTCAAATGAACATCTTTTATCGATAACTGAACATTTTAAATAAATGACGTATGCAGAGTGACACTAACAGATATAAATGGTTTTAAACAATCGAATTTTTTGACACCAACAGATATAAATGGTTTTAATCAATTCAGATTTTCGACCTCTCCACGTGTGTGTAAGCCCTTAATTGAGATCTAATCGTTTTTCTACTCACGTCCATCGTAAATTATTATAAAACGAATATCTCGATATTTAAACCAGTTCGAAGTCTCTCGAATCTACGAATGTCACTACAACTGAATCACTTGGTGAGATATCGTTCTTCTCCCTCCTATTATCATGGATCGTTGTTTTCTATATCCCTTAAGCTCGTCAAAAATTATAAGTAAACCGAAGTTAAGCCAGACAATCATTTTTTTTTTATACATGACATTGGCTACTTACGATCTTTATTCGTTATCTCAACTTTATTGTTCGCTCTGTGATAATTTGCAAATCACGTGCTAATGTCGTTGCTGCAACGCATCTTGATTTTTACGCCAGTGCTAGCCTCGTTTATCTGTGATGCACGTGAACATTGATAAAGTTTGAATCTCCTACTTTCAAGTTTTTCTTGTATAGAGAAAAGTCCTGTCTTTTTTAATTTAATTAACAATTCATCGAAATGTGCTTTGATTTCTGGTAAAAGTCAACAATTCTTTGGGCCCACGATGATTGCTCTGTTTTTTTTCCCTCCAATTGAAAAATATTTACATTTTTATATTTTTACGCGTGCTTTCCTGTTTGAAGATCTTGAGGAATCTGCATCAAAAATATCTTCAGGAATGTCATCAGATTTCTTCCTACATTTGACCCAATTTGGTCTCCCCTAACGAACGTAAGAACTCTGCAACAATTTTCCAAACGAGAGCGTAGGCGAGAATATTACTTTGTCGCAGTTTCTCCCCTCAAGCCGTTTCACAGCGATCATTCAATTATGACAAAATAGCTCCTTACTCTTCACTCGCACGAGGGAAGAAGGAAAAAATGAATTAAACTCTAATTTAATTTATAAAATGTGTCTTCTTTTCTGTTTATTTTGTCGAAAATGTCACGTGTTCTCGCTTCGAGTTGAATAATAATACTATTTTGAGTATTAATATCTAAGCTGGTCTTTATGTTTTTTTTTGTTTTTCTATTTTTTAACATTGATGAAGAATGTTTGGTTATGAAAATTTATTGAATTATTGTGTTGGAACAATTTCTTTTGTGCTCAATACAAATACTTGACTTGTCGTCGTTTTCGCTAAATCCTCTCGTCTTCTTCTCATCTTTGCTGCCACAAACGGTGTCAGTAAATCTGGATCTGGTTCGACGATCGAATTCTTTGATAATGTACGGTATACCATACTCATCGTTAAGCCAAGCATCGTCGTAACTACAAATCCCAATGGTGTGTACCACATGTAGGATATTCGGTAGAGATAAAAGTACTCTCGTTCGTTCGCCAGTCTGTAATCACATCAATTGCAATTCATTACATTTTTATCGCAGAATGAATGATCTTTTTTTCGTTTACCGCATAAAAATGACAGTGTGCATTGAACTGGATATTTTTTATTCGTTTCGTACAATTATTCGTAATAAAAATAAATTACATACGTAAATGTTGCATTCTGTTGCTCTAAATATGCTATCGTATCCACATGCGTTGAGTTCGGACACCCATCGATCGATATCGGAAGGTTAAGTACCGGAGGCTTCGGAGAACCAAATGCCATCCAAGCGGTAAGACAGAGGCTCAAGAGTGTGCCACTCACAGCACCCACTTCATTGGCTACCTCAAAAAATAAGCCAAGACTAAAAAGTCCCAATACCGGACCACCCATCGCTCCATTAATGGCAATAGCCATTTGTATCAAATTTCCAAAACTTGAAGCCATTAATGCTATGCCTATGCACAGACAACCGTTAACTACACCCAAAATTTTGCCTAATAATGGACCTCTTGTCTCTGACAATTCACTTCCGCACAAACGATAAATTGGCGTTATGTAATCAGAGATCGCCACTGCTGCTAATGAATTCAACATCGCTGAAACAGTACTCAACGATGCGCTGAATACACCGGCTACAAAAAAACCTGTCAATCCCCATATTTTGGACATTCGGATTTTAGCAAAATACGGCATCACTTGATCGAACGATGATATTCGACCCGAGGCTTTTGGATCACAAGACTCGAACCATGCGTATAACACCAAACCTGAAAACGTTGTTGCCCATATCATCGCCGTTATTAATGGCGTGTTCAAAAACATTGCTATCTGAGCTGATTTCAACGATCTGCAAATAAATTTTGCATTAATTTACAAGAATTATATTTTGAAAGTTATTTCGATTCTTAGTCGTTCCAATTTTCATTTTATTCATTTTTTCTATTATTTTAATTGTCACTCTCGGACTTGAAATTGGAAAGTTTAATTGAAAAATTATACGTTTAATTTTTTTGTAGTATTTTAACTTCAATTCAATATTTTCTTCATTTATGAAAATCGAAAAAAGGTTCAGATTGAATAACTCACCTGGCAGATAAAAGTCGCTGCACATGAACTTGATTTACACCGAAATTACAGAGAAAAAGTCCCATCCCTCCGATTGTCAATGACCACCATGTGTGTCTGGTTGTTGGATCGAAGTCAAAACTGCGTTTCAACGAAACATAATTAATGATTAAACACTCTATTTCAAATTCAGTTTGATGAATGGTGGTATAATATTCGATAAATTAGCAATTACGCATCAAAGTCTGCACGACCTCCCTTCCTCGCAATTTCCCAAACTTTCGAAAGTCCACCTTCCAAATCGTAAGTCCCAACTCCAATAATACAAAAAACTGATGCGAACATGAGAAATCCTTGAAAAACGTCAGTCGCAAGAACCGCCTTGATTCCTCCGATACTCGAATAAAATGTGCATATTACTCCTATGAGAAATACGCTCGTTGTGCTTGACAATCCTGTCGTTGCTTCCAAAGCAAGTGCTGGAGCGAACAATACGACACCGGTGTAAAGTGTCATTTGAATATAATTTGCCACGCTCGCTGTCAGTCGGGCTGATTTACCAAACCTCGTTTCGAGGTACTAAAAATAAAATTATTGTAATAACGAAATTATCCATTTTAATTAACATTTCATGAAGATTTTTTCTTCATTTTTTTTTTTTACTTCTAACCAGAAATTTCACATTTTTCGAACATGTTGTTTCTTCTACGTGGGAAAATAGTTTACCTGATAAACGCTCAAGTACTGAAGTTTATAAAAAACCGGAAGATAGAGAAATGCAGCGATCGGCGTTGCAAACATAAATCCTATACATGTGATGCCAAAATGAGCACCATTTATATAACTTTCTCCGCTCACTCCCAGCATCGCAATCGCCGACACAAATGCTACCATAAGAGCGATCGAGAGCAAGGGGATGCTCATTGAACGATTGGCGGAAAAATATTCCTGTGGATCGAGGCAAATTTTTTTACATTAATTCATGTTTATTTCATTATCAATCATTATCAGTAATTATATGATTACAATAGGTTTTTCTTAGCAGGTAAATAAATAAATATGTCAGTAACCATCTATCGAAACGAAATAAGCATTTAAATTAAAAACAGAGAACAATTAAAGAAAAACCATTTTTCGACAGAAAATTAAATAAATTAAAATATCTATTGAGACTGGGTTCAATATATTTGGCACCTCTTGGTGTTTTTCCGTCAAAAACATCCAATTACCGGGGTTGGTGGTTTATTTTCCGCTGATATCACTTCATTGTGGGAAACACATTAATTTTTCACCTGAATCAATTGTCGGTAAAAATAATACAAATTTTTCCTGATTAAGAAAAGATGTTTTTTTTTTTCTTTTTCGTTTTCGAGACGATGAAAGATACTTTCAGATAATAGTATCGTTACCGGTTTTTTTTTCTGTCAACAGTTTATTTATGGCATAAGCAAATAAAAAAAAGAAACGAGCCAAGAATAGTGCTGGAAAAATATGGAAAAAAATTATTCAAAGATTCGTGTTTCGTACAAAATTGAACTGGGGACACGATAAAGGACGCGTGGAGGGGGTAGCGCCCGGCCAGTGCTGTCTCGGCGCATTGATTGTATTCGCTCAATGAGTGCGACGAGGATAGCGAGCTTTGTTTACCAAACACAACCGACCTGGCAAATTGATGAAAATCTAAATGAACCCGCGAATAGCGCGTCACTCTTTTTTCTGCACTGAATATTTCGATATAAACTCTTTTCGATCTAATGCTATGCTCATTTGTTACGTGTGGGTAGAACATTCGTAATGACGTTTTTTTTTTTTTCACTGAATTTGTCACGTATGCAGGGCGCATTTCGTAAATGTTCCGTTTGTAGAAAATCTGAGAGAGTAAATAAAAATTGGCATATTTAGCACAATAAGAGCACTTGATTCCTGTTTATAGTGAAAATGGTTTTTTTTTTTTTTTCTTCAAAAGAACTCTGCCAGATTAACCCACATGCTTGAGATTCTTTTTTTCTTTTTTAATTTTTGCCGTTAGATCGCGGTCATGCCTCTTGATTTGATGGATGGTACATTTTATTTATTTATTTTATAATTTTTTGAACATATTTTCTTTTTCGTACCGCCGAAGTTTTTTGTCGTCCACCACTGAATCTATAATAAACGCCGATTCCAGCGGAAACCGATAATACGATACCAAGAATCAAGTAATCAGGCCATTCCAATGATCCTGTCATTCCACCGTTGGCCTAGCATTGAAATTAAATAAACGTCAACAATTTTAGTTACACCGTTACGAAATGATTTTTAATGCGCGATCACATGTTTAACACGCACACATTAAATGACGCTATATTTCAACAATATTTAATATGAAAGAATCGCGAACACCAAGTGTTGAAATTTAAATTATTATTGACAATCATAATCCTCTGTTCGATGCAATTGAATTTTTGTGAATTCTCTTCTTTGCAACTTGAAGGAAAAAAAATAATAATAAGATTGACGTTTATAATAATGACACTAATTAATTATTCGCGATTTTATTAATAGATTCATTTGTCCGTGAATCTATTCGATGGATGAAAATTTGTTATTTTACTCACATCCATGTTTCCTGAATATTTTGTTCACGGTCACTGTTTAAATATTATCAAAATGAACACATTTATATTTAGTAAATAAATAAAGTCGATCGTTCGATTTTTTGTTGATGGAAATTGCACTTTTTAAAATGTTCGCGCAATTTGACACTGCGAGTTGTCGCGACATACGCTTGTCGCGAACACGTCTCTTGGACGTTTGAAAATTGTGTACGATATGATGGAAAAAAAAATATATATATATTGCCTGCGAGACCGCCTACCGAGCGTGCATTACATAAAAGAGAGACTACCGCTCGTAATGAGAGTTGTAACCTGCACACACCAATAAGAGTGCCTGTGCATGACATTCTCGAAGGATTCTTCTTTTTAGACGTCTATGTGGAATGATTATTTATGTGATGTCATATCTCGGTGTCGAATCGCCACGAGAATGTTTTTTACAATGAAAATGTTTAAAGATATATACTCGAAGCGTAACGACACAACAACATTGGTAAACATTTTGTTGACACTGTCGAACATTTACATAAAGTTTGGGAAAACAATGTGGAGAGCAAAATATAATTTATTTAATTACCGATCGATTGAGCATTCATTTCTCCTCATTCAATAAGAAAACTGTAAACAATGATTGTTGTGAATTGAAAAAAAAAATCATATTTTAACGATCAAGTTCTTATCGATTGTTGCCCAACGATAAAGGACTCGTGATAATTGAAATTAATTTAAAGATATCTGATTAAGTTTGATTCGATTTTTTGTCATGAGATTTTTATAAATAATTTTCAGTCTACAGATTTCGTATTAAAATTAAGGATTCATTGAAAATTCATGATAATTGAATTTACGTCGATAACTTTTCCAGTATTTCGTATCATTCTGACCTTAGAATCGCAAGTCTTTTGTCAAGATAATTACAGCGATGAGCATCGCCGATTATGTCTCGAGACCATTATCCGATGTTACAGCAACGAATTAATGTCTGGGCACGTACTCGAGACGAAAAATATTGTCTCTTGTCTCTTCACTAAAATCAACAGGCTTACAAAAATACGAGATAACTCATGCTTCTCCAACGTGTCTCGACAGTCAATAAAACATATGCAGAAAAAAATATAAATATACATTATATATAAAAAAGAAGCAAACGACGTGGCTCGAAAAAAAGAAATCGATCGCATTTTTCTTCATCAACATTTTTCATCCACATAACGACCGAAAATAAAAATAGAATAAGCGAAAGAAAACATTATTGAATGAAATTTGGAGCGGATGTCGTGAATAGTAATTTTACTGTCACACAATGGTCAATTTCAATAATGTTTTCAGTACATACTGAATTGTTATTTATCCAATCGATTATGGATAATTATCGAATTAAAAAGTTATTTAAAATGATAATTTATAAGAACGAGACTTGTCTATTGTTAAATGTCTGGGAACTTTTATTTTCGTGGGCGTATCGTGTTCGCGATACTGAAATGGCTGAGAAGTATATACTGGAGAATAATTATTGTCACTCTTCTTTGATC
Source organism: Campoletis raptor (assembly GCA_948107755.1). Taxonomy (NCBI): domain Eukaryota; kingdom Metazoa; phylum Arthropoda; class Insecta; order Hymenoptera; family Ichneumonidae; genus Campoletis; species Campoletis raptor. The sequence goes on along the minus strand of OX403630.1, from coordinate 6,585,890 downwards.
CAACACGAATTCCAGTTGGACGAATCATTGGGAAAGTGTTCAATAATTGTACCAGCAAGTAAAACTCGGTGCGAAAGAATGAAAGAAGTTTGTAAGTCCGGGTATCAATCGCGGTAGAAAGACCAAGAGAGAATGAGAAAGAAAGAACGAAGCCGGTAAGTGGTGAATTCCCGTCATTAAGTTGTTAGACGACAGAAGGCTAACTGCCTGTTAACTGACTGCTGAACTTGATCGGCAATATCTCGTTGACCCGGCTCGCTCTTTTATCCCCTCATAGCACGCTTTGCTCCTCCGCGCGATCCAAATTATATTTTCGCCATGTGCCTTTATCTTTATCTGTATATAAGACTTGCTTCAATCGTTTTATGCTACGCTATGGCAAAATTTAACCGTGGTTAATTACCTATCAATGTTTTCATACCCGTTCCTAAAGATTGGGGGACGACTAGCTTTTCTGATAAACACACGCGTTCTCTTCCACTTTTCATAATCATAAAATTCTTGAAGGATGCTTCTTTTTGAACGTCTATCTGGAATGATCATTGATGGTGATCGAATCTGAATCATCCACGTTCCTTAAAGCATATTCCAAGTCAAGTCTAGTTGTTGTAGTTTAAAACTTTTATCCGATAAAGTAAATTCAAGTTTCCATCGGATGCTACAGTATGAAATACTGAAAAGAAATGTCCTGTGTCATTTTTCTTTTCGATGTGTAGGTGATGAGATATTAATTGATTAGTGATCGACAATCTGCTGCATCAATGTAGACAATTAGGCGTAGCAAGTATAGCGTCAGTACGCGCTATGCCTGATTGGCATATCATAGCCAGGGTAGGAAACAAAATGGACCACAAATACAATATAACGATCTTTCATACGTTTCTATTTCTGTTGGGATGTATCACAAGGATAAATGAAAAAAAAAGTGACACAAATAAGCTTACTTCGCGGAGAAAAGTCTCTGAGGGAACCAGGCAAAAATTAATTAAATTTTAACTTAATCAAAAAAAATACATCTTTTTTGTTTATTTTGTCGAAAATGTCACGTGTGCTCGCTTCGAATAGAATAATAATACTATTTTGAGTATTAATATCTAAGCCGATTGTTTTAGTTGTATTTCATTTTTCGAACATTGTTGGAGATCGAATGTTTGGTTATTATAATTTATTTGATTATTGAGTTGGATCAATTTCTTTTGTGCTCAATACGAACACTTGACTTGTCGTCGTTTTCGCTAAATCTTCTCGTCTCCTTCTGACTCTTGCGGCCACAAACGGTGACAGTAAATCTGGATCTGTTTCGATTATCGAATTCTTTGATAATTTACGGTATGCTTTACTTATCGTTAAGCCAATTATGATCGTAAATAGCAATCCCAGCGGTGTGTACCACAGGTAGGATATTCGGTAGAGATAAAAGTATTCCCGTTCGTTCACCATTCTGTAATCACATCAATTGGAATTCATTACATTTTCGTGCCGTACAAGGATTTGTAGTAAAAATAAAAAACGTACTTAATTGTTGCGTTCTGTTGCTTGAAATATGTTAGATTGTCCACATACGTTGAATTTAGACATCCATCAATTGATACCGGGAGATTGAGTACTGGAGGCTTTGGAGAACCAAATGCCATCCAAGACGTAAAACCGAGGGTCAAAAGTGTCCCACCTACGGCACCTATTTCATTGGCGTCCTCGAAAAATATACCAAGAGTAAAAAGTCCCAATACCGGACCACCCATTGCTCCATTAATGGCAATAGCCGTTTGGGCCATATTTCCAAGACTTGCAGCCATCAACGCTATGCCTACGCACAGACAACCGTTGACTACACACAAAATGTTGCCCAATAAAGGACCTTTTGTTTCCGACAATTCACTTCCGCACAAACGATAAATTGGCGATATGTAATCAGAGATCGCCACTGCTGCTAATGAATTCAACATCGCCGAGATAGTACTCAGCGATGCGCTGAATATACCGGCTACAACAAAACCTATCAATCCCCAAATTTTGGACATTCGGATTTTAGCAAAATATGGCATCACTTGATCGAACGATAGTATTCGACCTGATGCTTTTGGATCACAAGTTTCAAACCATGCGTATAACACCAAACCTGAAAAAAGTGTTAACCATACCATCGACGTTAGTAGTGGGGTGTTTATAAACATTGCTATCTGCGCTGATTTCAATGATCTGCAAATAAATTTTGCATTAATTTACAAGAATTATATTTTAAAAGTTATTTCGATTTTTAGTCGTTCCAATTTTTATTTTATTCATTTTTTCTATTGTTTTAATTTTCACTCTCGGACTTGAAATTGGAAAGTCTAATTGGAAAATTATACGTTTAGTTTTTTTGTAATAATTTAACTTTAATGTAAAATTTTCTTCATCTATGGCAATCGAAAAAAGGTTTAGATTGAATAACTCACTTGGCAGATAAAAGTCGCTGCACATGAACTTGGTTAACAGCGAAATGAGTGAGAAAAATTCCCATTCCTCCGATTATTAATCCCCAGAAATTGTGTCTCATTGTTATATCGAATTCAAAACTACGATTCAACGAAAAATAAACAATGATTAAACACTCTATTTATAATTCGGTTTGGAAAATAATCTTATATAATTCGGCAAATTCGCAATTACATATTGAGGTGTAAACGACCACCCTTGTTCGCAGTTTCCCAAACTTTCCACAGTCCACCTTCCAAATCGTACGTTCCAACTCCAATGACAGAAATCATTGATGCGAACATGAGAAATCCTTGAAAAACGTCGGTCGCAAGAACTGCCTTGATTCCTCCAATACTTGAATAAAATGTGCATATTACTCCTATGAGAAATACGCTCGTTGTGCTTGACAATCCTGTCGTTGCTTCCAAAGCAAGTGCTGGAGCGAACAATACGACACCGGTGTAAAGTGTAATTTGAACATAATTTGCCACGCTCGCTGTCAGTCGGGCTGCTTTACCGAACCTTCTTTCGAGGTACTAAAAACAAAATTATTATTAACATCACTTTGAACAATAAATTTAACAAAATAGACCCTTTATTTTGATTTTTACGAATTGAAATGTTTCAAAAATAATTCAACATTTTTAAAGCAATTTTTCGTTTTTCCAACGTGCAAAAATAGTTTACCTGGTAAACGCTCAAGTACTGAAGCTTATAAAAGACCGGAAGATACAGATATGCGCCGATCGGCGTTGCAAACATAAATCCTATACATGAGATGCCAAAATGAGGACCGTGGATATAACTTTCTCCGCTGAATCCCAACATCGCAATCGCCGAAAGAAATGCCACGGTTAAAGCGATCGCGAGCAAGGGAGTGCTCATTGAATTATTGGCGGTAAAATATTCCTGGATTGAGGCAAATTTTTTCAAATAAATTCATGTTCGTTCAATTCTTCATCATATCAATAGCCTATTTACAATGAGCTTTTCTTGATAGGAAATCAAATGAATGTCAGACAAAAAGTTGATTAAAAATTAACATAAAACAATTTCGAACAGTAGTCAGCAGTTCTCTGAAATGTTTTTTATTTGGGAAACAATAAAACATTAAGAAATTTTTCACGAGAAAGAGAAGAAAGAGCTTTCTGATGGAAACGAACGAAAAAAATGAAGAAGCGAGCAAAGAGACGGAAAGAGAGAGATAGAGAGCGCACTGCTTTCCCTCATTTTTTTCTGTACTCAAATAAAAATCGAGGAGAAGCGTTTTGCCCGGCGCTAAGGACTTACGTACGTCGATCAAAATGGTCAGGTAATCTTACTGTCAGCGAAACAGGATAATTTTTACCTGCGGGACACTTTCGCAAAAACTAGTGAATTCAAGTGTTATGGGATGAAAAAAAAAAAAAATGGTAAAAGTATCGCAATTATCGATTATAGTACACATTTTAGTTTGAAATTAACAAAAACTGTTGGCGTCAAACAATTACCATGTCTCTTGATTTGATGGATGGGATATTTGTTAAAAATGATTCTGTTAATAAATTTTTCGTTTCATACCCGTGAAGTTTTTTGTCGTCCACCACTGAATCGATAATAAACGCCGAGTGAGGCGGAAATTGATAATACGAAACCGATAATCAGGTAATCAGGCCATTCCAATGATCCTTTCATTTCATTGTTGGCCTAGCATTTAAATTAAATAGACGTCAAAATCTTTAGTTGCACCGTTACGTAATGATTTGCTATGAAAACACGCGATCACACATTAAACTTTTACACATTAATCAAATGACAATCTATTTCAACAACATTTAATTTAAAAGAATCGCACGCACCAACTGTTGAGATTAAAATTATTATTGACGATAAAAATCCTCTGTACGATGCAATTGGATTTTTATGAATTTTCTTTTTTTCAAATTTGAAAAAGATTAATAAATAAGTTTGACGTTTATAATAATAATATTTGCCATTTTATTAGTTAATTCATTTGCTCGTGAATTTATTCGATGGATGAAAATTTGTTTTTTTACTCACATCCATGTTGGTTGAATATTTCGTTCACGGTCACTGTTTAAATATTATCAAAGTGAACACATTTATATATAATTAATTAATTAATTAATTCGATCGATCGATCTTTCGTTGGTTGAACTTGCACGGTCTTTTTAAAATCGTCTTGCAATTTAACACTGCGAGTTATCGCGACACTCGCTTGTCACCGCACACGTCTCCTGAACGTTTGACAATTGTGTACGAGATGATGGAAAACAAAACATATATTGTCCGCGAAAAATATATATATTGCATTACATAAAAGGGAGATTCCGGCTCGTAATGAGGGTTTTAACCTGCATACACCAATAAGAATGCCTTTGCATGACAATCTTGAAAGATACTTCTTTTTAAACATCTATGATGTGAAATAATTGTTTATGTGATGTCATATCTCGGTGGTGAATCGTCACGAAAACGTTTTACAATAAAAATATACGCATCTATTCGAAACGCATTGACACAAAAACATTTTTAAACATTTTACTGACAGTGTTGAGCATTCACGTGAATTTCGGCCGAAAGATGTAGAGAGCAAACTATCATTTTTTCAACTTCTCATACAATGAGCATACATTTTATCCTTATTTGATAAAAAAAAATACGAACGTTGATTGTTGTGAATTGAAAGAGAAAATCATATTTCGAGGATCGAGTAATCATCGATTACAATGAAGGACTCGTGATAATTGAAATGAATTTTAAGATCTCTGATTACTTTTGATTCGATTTTCTGTCATAGAATTTTTATGAATAAATATTCATTTTACAGATTTCGTTTCAAAATAATTAAGATTCATCAAAAATTCATAGTCTCTTGTCGGAGTAAAAAAATAAAACAAGCGAAAGAAAACATTATTGAAGAAAATTTGGAGCGGATGTCGTAGATAGTAATTTTACTGTCACACAATGCTCAATTTCAATAATGTTTTTAATAGACACTGAATTGTTATTTATTCGATCGATTATGGATAATTATTTAATTAAAAAGTTATTCGAAATGATAATTTATAAGAACAATGCTTGTCTTGCCTATCGTTAAATGTGTGGGAACTTTGATTTTCGTGGGCGTACCATGATTCGCGATACTGAAGTGGATGGGAAATAAATAGTCCGGCATCGTTGATGCAACATGAATTCTAGTTGAACAGATCATGGAAAAGTGTCCAATAAGTGTACCAGTAAGTAAAACTTGATGCGTAAGGATAAAAGAAGTTTGCAAGACCGGGTATCAATAGCGGTAGAAAGACCGAGAGAGAATGAGAAAGAAAGAACGAAGCCGGTAAGTGGTGAATTCCCGTCATTAAGTTGTTAGATGACAGAAGGCTAACTGCTGGTTAACTGGCTGCTGAACTTGATCGGCAATATCTCGTTGACCCGGGTCTCTCTTTTATCCCCTCATAGCACGCTTTGCTCCTCCGCGCGATCCAAATTATATTTTCGCAATGTGCCTCTATCTTTATGTGTATATAAGACTTGCTTCAATCGTTTTATACTACGCTAATGGCAATTTAACCGCGGTGAATTACCTTCCAACGTTTCCATACTTGATCCTTAAGATTGAGAGACGACTAGCTTTCCTGATGAACACACGCATTCTTATCCACCTTCATAAACTTCATCGCCTCTTACTGCTCTCGACCTCAACGAAATTCCTCATAGATCCGTGACTCTTGCATCGAAAGATCGATTCAACTATTAACGCTCTCATATCGTTAACCTTTTACTTTATTATACACAGTATGCAATGAAAACCGATATTGAAACCTTGAAGATTTGTTGTTGGACATTTTTCATTCCAATAAATCGTTGATGAGATATTTATCAATTAGTGCTTAGCACTGCACTAATTTATTAATATCTTCTTAACGGTATTGCATCGGAGAAAAAAATGCTGATGACTTTATTTTACAGAATTTCATGTTCTGATCAGATCCTTTAGAACTTGGATACGATACTGAAGACACTATATGTGTAGAGTGCTCTGTATCGTGGCTCAACGACATGTTCAATCACATTCTGACGTGAGACACGACGATCGCGTTTTTCTTTCTTTACTGTTAGGCGTTTAAATGGAACGAACGAAAAAACATAGGCACGTAAGACTCGGTCAGAACCTCGATAAAACGTCCGGAAAACAATCTTCATCGATCGTCCATCAATTCTCTGACGAATGCATGATCGATATATATATATATATCCATAAAAACGTTTATGTGTGTAGATAAATTAAATCACAGAAGATCGGCATCCAACGGTTTTTTTCTTGAAGGATTCTTGAGTTTTGTTTCGTTCCCTTTTACTCGAGGAATTTTCACCTATTTTTATTCAGAGAATCGAACTGTTTGAATTTATTTTTGTGATTGTGACCCGTTGATAAAAATGATTGACGTTTTATCAGGATTTTGATTGAATTTAGTTCAATCGATCTTCTTATGCAGTTCTCTCTTTGTAAGGAATCTAACAAAATCTTATAAAACATTTTCAGTCTTTTTTATGAACAATCAGATTTTTCGAACACAATCTCCACACGGGAGTCATCAATTACATTCGATTATGAAAACTTCACAAAACGAAAACAAATCGTGAAGAAGTGTTAAAATGATGAATATTTGACATTTTATCACGGTGTAACCACTTAAAACCTCTCTATGGGGCTTAAGGGTTTAATTAATGATTAAATTGATTGATTGATGGATCGAAAACTTATCTCGAATCGTGAGGTTTTTTCAATAAAATGTGCATACAAAAATTGTACAAATTGAGTTTATAATTAATAAAACATTTTTATTATACAGTCAAGACTTCTTTTCACGTTACATTTCATTATAATTATTATTTTTTCATTGCACGTGGCAGTCTGGTCATATAAATATATTCGAACACGTTTATTTCTCTGTTTATATTAAAGTTTCGGAGTAATGTATGTCGTCATTAAGTCAAATACTTTTCGTTTTAACTTAGTAACGACTGTCAGGCTTTTGTATATATCGCAGCGAAGGGAGAGACAGACATTTTATTTGTTTGAGCCTCCACGCTCGGTGTGGCTTGATCCAGAAACTAGACGCCTCGAGCATCGAATTCGAACTCCTCTTTCGTCATAAGCTCGAGTGAGCCTCGTGCACCCACACTATTAACGTCGTTCTAATGTCCAGGGTTGGTTGCCTTGAAAAAAACGAGAATCAAGTTTAGAACAAATATAAATAACTAAATTTAAAAAAAACTTTTTGATTATAACTGCTTCGGCAAATTTTTTTAAACCTTAACGTCGAAATGATAATAAAAAACGGTTTTTGATTTCACGTAAAAAAAAAAAAAAAAATAGAATATCGTAATATAATATTTTTAGAAAAATAAAATTCCCAAAAGTGTGACACTAGATTTTTGTGACATATTTTTTAAACTTTTAAGTTGACTAGAAATTGTGGCTGTTTGGTATAAATGATAATTTGTTACATAACCGAAATTATGTTTCAATAGAATAATTCTTTTTTTTTTCGTTTTTAACTCTCGTGAGACAGACAATGATCAGCGCTGTGACTTTCAACGAAGACTCAATAGATGCATGTTATTCACACGTCCCAAACGATATATGTATACATAAATATATATAGAGTTTTGCTGGTATATATCAATTATCGACTGTTCGTGCAACGGTGCATCAATAGAGGTCCCTCTCTCGTAATTTGTAATATGTTACAGTGGCACGGTCGCCTGTTAAGCCCCTTAACGTCCCATTAATTAACGTCTAATTAAATAACGCGTGGAACATAACCCCTTTCGTTCGATGTCCGCGATGCGTGAAACTACCGCATCTGTAAACGTATTTTAATCGTTTGATCGCTTAATTACTGATGTTTAGAATTCCATTGATTGTTTTCCTTTTATTTTACTTTTTATAACTTTCAGAATTTTTTCTTTCTTTTTCAAAGCGTTTGTTCAGGTGGCAACTTTTTCTTGAAATCACTTGTTTTTCTTTATCGGACATCGCGTTATTTTGGAAATCTTTCATTTCACTCAATACTCGAACATAAATTTCATTTTCTCAATATAGACGTGAAGAGTTTTCCGATTTGCTTGGTATGAAAATCGAATAAGATATGACTTGGTGAATTATCGATAGTAGATTACGATGTGTGTTTGACGATCCGGTGGCGCCTCGTCTGAGAATCATTTTAAATACAGAATCCGGAAGGCTTTCTAGCCACAAACGTACTCGCTAAGTCTCGTGTTTCTTAACGCGTGTTTGTCTGTGTCCAAGCGTGTGCAGAACCTCGATGATTCACAGGTCTTCGACTTTGGAATCGTGCCTCCTCTCTCTTTCTCTTTTTGTCGTATGGAAAAAAGAGGGAGAATGAGAGAGAAAGAGAAAGAGAGGGAAAGAAATAGAACTTAGATTAGCCATGCTCTGGTGTGGATTACTCATGCCTCGGAAAAACTATTGGCCCCGAGGGAAGAAGAGAATATCCGTAGCTCAGTGTCTTTGCCAACTCGAGCAAATCCCCCCCTTCATGAGAGTTTCTAATTGCGCAAACCGAGGGATGCGAACGATCGCGATTCTTTGATCGATTTTATTGCTCATGAATTCTTGAGAATTGGAACAAACGAAACTCTTTCGTTACAGCAGATAACAGAAGAAAAAAAATCAAAGAAATTACATCAGAAATGCCATAAGTATTCTGCATAATTGAACTTTTTCTCAGGCGACTATTTATTTATCAAATTAGTATCTTGCTGACTGTGTAAACTACTTTACAGTTTCGTCATTCAGTGTTTCTGCTGCAGGTAAGAGAGAAAAAACAGAGAAACAGACGGAACGAAAAACTTGGAAGAATCTGTGACTCTGCAAGTGGAAAATATTTGATTATGTAACACTTGGAAATATAGGACCGTTAGAAAACGTTATTAGAAAAAAAACGTCGATGACGATGACAACCAAGAATCCGGAGCAATCGTTTTTTTCTTCGAGTTTTTATATTATTGTTTCTGTTTATAATCTCTTTCCAGGTATTTGACGTAACGTTAAAATGTTACGTGAATTGTAATATATTCTTATTTAGTGTACTTTAACTGTAAGGAATGTCCATTTTGAAGTTCGTAATATGAAATTTCTTGTATATGTACGAAGTTTTATATATTTACTTTCCATGAAAACGTACCCTTTGCATTGAAAAAAGCGATCCAAAATTCACAGTTTTCCCCTGTTTCGAATCTGTGACGATATTTCTTCAGTCCTTATATCGTACGTGGATATATCGTTTTGAATGAAAAGAGCATTAACCAATTATGAACGGTTTCCATTTTCTACCTGATCTTGACAAATTTCGCTCCCAAAATATGAGATTCAAGAATCTCTATGAAACATATTTTCTCGTTGGAAACAAAACGACTCATCGTTTTAAGATAATGGAATCCTTTTATTTGATTCCACTATCAGGTTCATAGCCGAAAAACGAAAACTGCTTTGTTGCCTTTCATAATGGCTGCGTGAAACGTTTTGCAAACATGCAATGCTAACAAATCACAGGTTATTCGACAATGGAGGAGTTTGGTTGGAGACAATTATTGTGGTTAGTAAGCTGGCTGTCTTCAAGCTTCAAGAATCTAAAATGACAGAGGAGCACATTGACCACCACGTCATCCTCTGAGTAAATCGTACATCAAAGTATATTTTTCTTTGCACGACCATTACACCCTTTCTTTGGATCTCTTTGATATACATCATGTGACCGAGTGAACTTATTAATTAGGAGTAGTGACTCGAGACAAGCATATTTATTGTGCTATATTTACCTGTCAAAGATGAGCGAGTCTTTACGATAGCAGCTTACGCAACTAAGCAGGGAAGTAGGCCATTTCAATCCACGTGCAAAATCAGTCCATTTTATTTTGTTATGAAGTTCGTGGTTCCATTTTGTCACTAATTTCTCCATAAATATCGTTCGTTTGGAGGAATTGCATAAATTCATAAGTCTTGCAAGTTTATTACGAAGATTAAATTTATTTGAAAACTTCCGAATCGTTCTCACCGAAATTGAATCATCATCCATAATAAACGTCAAATTAAATGTTATGAATTTAATCTCTTAATCATTTTGTCTATAAATACTCGTGTGGGAGTCTTTTTTTATAGCATAGACTCGCTTGATGAATTATATCTCTATCTCTTTCTCTCCCTCTCCTGCTTTGTCTTGCGTGATCTACGCGCTTCGCAGACACGCATATAGTAGAGTTTTAATTTCCAGAAACGATAATTTTAAATTCACGCTAACTGGCGAAAAAGGGACGTCGTCGTTTATCTCTCATTTTTCTATTTATTTCATTACCCCTGACCGCAATTTTCCCATAACACTAGACGAAATATCAGAGAAACATAATTTGTATTTTCGAAATGCATATTTATAAATATGTAAACGGCATGCCAAAGATTGTTTGAAATAATCCGAAGGATGACAATTTTTCGTATTTTGAAAATATTTCTCCAATAATATTTTTTATTCTTAATAATTTATCCTGCTGCCAAGGAAATCGATCAAATTGAATAAAAATGGAATTCGAGATAAAATAATAATAATAACAAAGTTCGAGGAAAAACAAATAAATAGAAAATAAAAGGAAACACGTCGCCTCATCACTCACATCGTAAAAATCGTATTTGTTGTTAAGTCTCTTGATGGTGCACTCCCGCTGTCAATGGGATGCCAGTGTTGGGCCAGTTTTTACCGTTTTGTGCTAGTCATGCTGATGATCTAGGAAACGATATGCGAGGAAGGAGGGGTGGACGAAAGGTGGGAGCACGGGGGGAGCTAAAGAGGGAGTGGTTATTATGTTATATGAAAGGAAAGGATGCATCAGGTTTGTACATCGAATACCCTCGTGGTTGCTTGCAGAGAAGCAGTAATCATGGGATGCACTTCCATGCGCACTTAATTAGGCTGTTGCGCAATTAAATCTATCGTTCGATTTGTATCTCTATAGACGCGCGTTTAATACTGACGAACGAAAATAATAGAGAAGGAAAGGGAACCCGCATCAATTTAAACACGTTGATTGATGCGGGTTCATCTTATCGCGTATTTTATTAATAGAAACTTCAATTAACGTGAATTTTATTATGAAAAAAGTCCAAGTGAAATCAGATTACTGAAGTTTTTGGCTTCTGTTTTTATTTTGAAAACGAACAAAAAAAAATACACACGTGTCGTACCTTTTAAAATGTTTCAAACAAGCTGCGAGTTTATAAATTTTCTATACGTACCAAAGTGATGAATGTTATGTCACGTGTGGTGTGCCCCCTTGTGTGCGGTCTTGTCTCAAATTGGATTTGATTAATCTTGAATTGTCGAGTTGCTGCTTGTCGCAAAGCCATTCAAACTGTCTCTCTCTCTTCCTATCTCTCCTTAGGCTTGTCAGAAAAGTTATCTTTGTGTACGCTCGGTGGTTGAAGGAAACGAGAACTTCGTTACCACCAATCCACCGCCCCCTCCCCCTTCCCTCCTCACCCGACCTCTTTCATATACCAGAGGAAAAAATGTACTGGCTACGATAAATAATCGCTAATTACAAATCCTAGTAGTTATGTCGGAGTGAGATTTGCTGCTTAGCTGCTGCTCTTTCATGTAGAAAAGTAAACGAGAATTACGGATGAAAGAAAATATATCAAGTCTTCGTGGTGCCGGATTATCATATCCTTATCTTTCTTTTGCTCTCTCTTTCCCTCTCTCTCTCTCTCTTTCTCTCTCTCTCTCTATTTTTCTGATTCTTTCTCTCGTTCAGGTTTATTTATGCCTTTCTATCCTGGATCGGCTTATACCAACGTTGAACTCACGCTCTCAGGATCTCCATTATTGCTCTCACACCCACACAGAGTAATTTTTATTTTTCGTACCAATGCTCTAAAAGTGTTCCTCCAAATCTGTTTACCATTATACAAAAAATTTAAATTTTTCTAAAAAATAAAATGAAAAAAATCTGCACTTTTTCGACATTATCCCAATAATCGGTTTTCTAATAGAATTTGTTTGATCAATTTTTCGAGAAACTGACGAAAAAAAAAAACAAAAGGATCTCGATTTATCAATTTAAAAAAAAAAATTTCATAGCCATCAAAAATATTTTTATATATCCTTTAAACCCAGTAAAATCAATCCGTTTGATCGGTTACTGCAGTTTTTTTCGCCTCACTTGTTCCAGTCACTTTCTCTTAAATTACGTTTTTTGTTCGATAAAGTTAAATTTCATTGAGCGTATTAATTCGCCTCAGGCAAGTTGATTGGCTCCGTAAACTCTATTGAAACGATGAATCAACATGAAATGATTTTCCCTGAAACATCAGTGTACTCGTTCGAACGAGAATTCATCCTCTGATCCTCCCCATAATGGATTATGTTTTTGTTGTTTTTTTTTCTTTTATTTATTTTTTATTATTTTAAATGTTGCTGCTTTTTTTTTGTTTTGGCCTTCGTCATTTTTTGATTGTATACCAAAGTGGTAGTGTGCGAGTTTAAGATAAGCGAGCACTCGATCGACTGGTATGTTATTACGTCGGTATCCGCGAGCTTCGGAGAACATGGTCAATGCTTGAGAGGCAGAACAACGTAAAATGCATATACAGTAGTGAAATAACAGTGGCTGAACAAAATAGCCCATGCTCTACATTTATACGTATAGTTATATATGAACAAATGAATTCAAGTTATTTTTACGTTACGCCACGAGCAACACAGAATCCAAATGAAATTAGTTCTTGGCTGGCGGTGCAGTTTTCATTATAAATCGAAGAAACTCAAGGATCCTTGCGTACTGTTTCATTTTTTATAAGTCGAGAAACTCATTTGCCAGCCAACTAAAGTACCTCTACAGCCACATAATAATAGACTTTTATAATCGACCTTAATAATTGAATACATTCTTTTAATTATTATTGTTTAATCAACTATTAAACGAATTTTCTGTCGAGACTCTCGAGATTCTTTGAATTATTATTCAATTTTGAGGCATCATCACAGAGAGATAATTAAAACTGAAAAATTACGGTCACAGAATAGAAACGGGAAACAATGTTGAAAAAAAATGTGAATTTTTATGGAGAGATGATAAAATTTTGTATATACAAGACATGTTTTTTTTTTTTTTTTCATTTTTATAGAAATTTTCATACTGGATAATAAAAATTTCCAAAATTATCCTCTGTCTTTATTCCGTAACAGTTATTTTTCAGTTTTTAATCTCTCCGTGTAATAATGCACCAGTAATAAATTTAATTCACTGGAACATAAAAAAAAAAAAACGTCAAATATTTATTATTTCTTTTGTGTTCAGTCAATATGTTGATAAATTTTTGTATCATTAATGAAGTAAATATTTCAACAACAAAAACACTTTGTATTTTTTCTCGTATTTTTTTTTCTTTTTCATTACAAAACCATTTGTAATTGAACGTTTTATGCTGCAGTCGAAGAAAATTTATGCAAGTATGTAAAAAAAAAATCATTGAGTAATTTTGAGTAGTCGTTGTCAACATTTAAAGCTATTTACAAGCGTTGTGTCAACGGCAAAAGTGCCTTCTAACTTTTCTCGTAAATAACTCAAAGTTTTTTATGGCAAAAAAAATGGAGGGTTGAAGGCGGGGTGAGGGGGTGGAATCTTTACCGGTAATATCGATTTGAGTGGTTTTCTCTATACGGCGTCGCGGATATGACACGGGCTCGACGGGACGTCGTGCTTATGGTCTCTTTCCATCGTCGTCGTATAGTCGTCGTCGTTGTCGAACTCTGTCTGCGCTCATATAATAGTTGACCACATCGCGAGACAGGGAACCACGATGTTATTCCGTCACGGTAGGATCAAGCTGAGAGCTCAGCCCTCTACAAAACTTGAATACACACAAATACCAAATGCACACACTAACAACAAACACATATAAACATACGTATGTGATTTTATGACTTAAAAGTTTGAAGACTCCACAATCACTGTACCGTGGTAACAACAAAACGACACAAATCAACTTATCTGTACTTCCCAGTACGTTGTTAAAAAAAAAAAAAAATCGGGTTAAAATGGAACATGGCTGTTAAAACAATTGTTAAAAACGTTCTTTATTTATATGATTCTTGTGTAAAGAGTCCTTCAACGAGTCCTTTCGAGTCACTAAATATAGGGAATTAGAAAATTGAAATACTTAATGACAAAATGCTTCATACCTGGTGGCTGAAGTTTAATTATCATGACAGGTATGGTGATTAATCATTGAAGCTGATAGCCTTGAGCGTTAAAACACTATTCCACTGTCTAAATGCAGTTGCGATGTTATTTTTCACAGTCGCAGTGTGTTCCGGAAAATTAGCATTTATATACAGATTATTATTGTGCATACGTACACCTTTGTGTGTATAGTTTTATTAGTATGTGCGAGGTTATAATCTATGGGGAAGTGTATACGTGTTTATGGTGTATGGAGTATTGTACAAGGAGCCCAGAAGATCTTGCGGTCGAGTCAACCCGCACGCATTAATAACTATAAGCCGCGTGTACACACGCATATATGCCCACCAAGTGCGTGGGTTGAGATTATGACGTTTCCAAGTAACGTGTGTGCACGCCCTATGGGCTTTTTCACCCTCTCGTTCCTTTTCCCTCTTTCTTTTCTGTTTGTACTCTTTTATTTTTTTACCTTCGTCTTCTAGTCGCATACGAGAAATCAGCTACACCGCTGCTGCTGTGAGCCACGTGTGTTCAAGTCGTTCCGATGCTTTTATGCTCGTTGGCTTCGACGCCCTTCGTATGCGCCAAAGAGACCTCTCGTTATTATTATTATTATTATTGTTATTTTTATTATTATGGATATTGTTGTTATACGTTTGTACCAGCAACTGCACACTCCTTAATATATATAACGACATAAATGTGTGCTCGTACTTATTTACTCCCTTACGATTGTGAGTTTTTAATGAAGCTCCACGACCAGCACTGTACATGGCAATAATATTAAATATAAATATACACTCCCAGTCTATCTAACCTAAGAATTTGTTCCTGGACAACTCAGTCCCTACGGGGGGTCCATATTTACAGGTTTGCTCTGTATTTCTATGGATATAGAGATGCCCATGTGTGTATATTTTATCGCCACTAAAGTCTCGCCATCATCGCCACCTTTCCGCGCATTAATTCTTTCCGTTCTTTCACAACGGCTGTAGAAAAATTATGAGTTTATTACGAACCTTGCGGAAGTGCATAATTCTTAGGAAAGAAAATCCATGTATATATGACGAGATAATAATTATACGGTGAGCTTCATGACGCTACCGCACGAGGACCGTCTTTTCTTTGTTTTGTTAGTTCAGGACGATGTCGTCAGTGCTTGCGTTTCTTCTTTTCTCGCTAATTTTGAATTGTCGTTTTTTTTTTTTTTTATTTCCAAATAAATTCAATTGCCATATTTATATTACGAGATAAAATGAAAATTGTTAATACGAAGACACGAAATAACACAATCTGCTCAGTTGGCAAAGCAATTGTTTTTATTTTTCTTACACGAAATCGTTGATTGCCAATTATGTTTTTTTTCTGTTTGTACTATACATCCGCATACTGATTGAATCTTTGATGGGGGGAAAAAAAAGTTGAAGTTTTAATAAAGAAGTGATTGATTTCGTACGCATGCATCAATGAAGAATGTAACGTATACAGAGCCCCGTACGTGACTGGATACTGAATAAATTTCAATTCCCGATTTATACACTCCATGCGTATCCACGTGACCGTAGAACATAGGCATTAAGAAGAGTCAAAAAATCATACAGTCTTATAGCACGCGCGAAGCTTATATTTACTTCGTCAGGAATAAATTGCTTCAATCGAATTTACATCAGTAGATAAATAATATAAAACTAATAATACACTCGATAAAATACATGATACAGAATACAACATGATAATGATACAGAATCAATAATTATAAAGAATTACTGATTATTGAATATAATTGATTTATTACTTGGCATTATTGTTCCTCGATATTTCGTATTTTGAAAGCCATTATTTACTCGTCTTTTTTATCTTCTTGTTTCATTCTTCATTGTTTTTACAACGATTGGCAAAGTACCAATACGCCTACTCGATATGCACAATATGACAGAAACGTTGGTGAAAAAAAAACGTACTCGTAAAGTGCCCACACCATGTAAGAAAACCATGAAATACGTAGCTTGCACATACATACAAATTCTCTTGTACAAACCACCACACGAGATAAATGGTCGTTTGTACATTTGCGTGACTTTCCTTGATCTCGGGTGTCGGACATTCCGTTGGAGCCACGGGAGGCACGAGAACACATCTATCACACGAGTTAGTTCCACTATATATAACTTTTATCTAACGATGAACACATAAGTAGAGATGTGTTTCTGTGATGGATAAGCATGTATCGAGACATTCATCTCGGTTTTTATTTGCTACATATACTTAAACTGTGTGTCTTGAAGCTCATGCTCATGCAGACCGTGTAGATCGCGAAATTCTGAAAAGAAAAGTTGTTGGGCTTTTTTCCTTTACGATACAATGTTAAGGAGATTTTTACTGATTTAGTGGCAGCCAATTGCCTGCTGCTGCAGAGGCCACTGAAGCTCTGTCAATTGGGGAGAGGCTAGTTTTGCTGCGTTAGCTACGCCCACGTTTTAGCTAAAGTACATCGGAGATAGACTATCGATTAATTGATCAATAATAAGTCAATGATGCAGCGTAGAGAAAAATGACCAACGACTTTTTTTCTCTAGAATTCAATAATCTTTCAATCCCTTTAACCCGTAACACCATTTCTATCCAATTTTCCATCGTTAACCATCTACCGCATGTGCGCTAAACACTCCATTTTTTTTCTTCTAACTTTTTAATTCAATCAATTTTTAATCAATGATAAGTCAGTGATGCAGCGTAGAGAAAAATGGTCAAGAAGTTTTCTCTCTAGAATTCAACAATCTTTCAATCCCTTTAACCCTTAATACGATTTCTATCCAATTTTCCAACGTTAAATATCAACCGCGTAACTAAGTCTGCAGACGACGATGTTGCTCAACTTTACTTCACACTCCATTCCTCCCCTCCTAACTTTTTAATTACTATCCCGACGGAAATTCTATTTCGATAATAAAATAGAAAAAAAAACATGGTGAAAGAACGTTCTTCAAATTTTAATCTTCACATAACCAGCCTCAACATTTTCTCTTAGTCGTTCATGAAGCGTGGCTATAAAAGACGTGGGAAAATTTCGAAGTGTGCAATTACCCTAACATCTGTATGTATAAAATAAAGTACATTGGGACTCTCTTGATCGACGTTTCAAAACTGTAATGATAGTTCGGCTTGGATTAAGCGATCCTTTGGCGGTTTTACATCGTAATCTCTCCGTCGTCGTCGTCTTCTCCTCCTTATTCTCGTCATCTTGCTTACATGAAAGTAGTAGAGCACGTCGTAAATCTATATGCGCAATATATTATTTTTCGTATATTAAACTTTTGTGCTATCTTCACACACGTCTTTAACCACGACATCTCTCACATTAGCTTCGGGCCATTTCTTCACTCCGATGAGGCACGAATTTTCTTTATTCCACCATCGGCAAAAGTCAGCTCAGATAAATGAACTACAGTTTGATGCCAGTCATGGGACCACAAGACTTTCGTCCTGTTTTATCACGCTCTCTCCTCTTTATTCCTTTTTTATTCTCTCTCTCTCTCTCTCTCTCTCTCTTTCTCTCTTTTTTCATCTTCTCGCGTGCGCGCGATCGTTTCGAACTGACATTCCGTGAACTCACGAGAAAGAGCGCATCTCAACTGCACATAATGCACGTGTAATGTATTTTGCATATATACATATATATATATATATATATATATATGTACATCGTTAACGCGCGGATAATAACACATCCTTAACGTCATCGTAATAATAGATGAGGCTAATAATAAGATGGATCACAAGCTCATTTTTCACTGGGTCATCAGATTATTCGCTACAAAGTAGATTCTTTATTTTTCTTGCGTTTTTTGATCTTTCGACACAAAAACTTCCACTTATCCAATGTTAGTGTACAAAAAAAAATGCATTATAATTCAATGTAATACGATTTCAAATAACGAAGTAACGTTTGGCTTCAATGAACCTTCGGCTTTGATTTTAAAAAATTGCATTGAGATTGACCATTTAGTTGGGTAATGAATGAAAAATAAAGACTCGCTCTAATTGAATTAAATTGAATATGTGTTGTTTATTTTTTGAAATACACTACTTCCGTAAATCATTGGCGAGCGTAGGTGTTTGATATTCTGACGGAAGAGAAATAAATCGGGCGAGTTAAAGATACGAGCTCGCTACCGCAGAGTAATACAGGAGGCTTGCTCGATGTTTCGCAATCCTCCTACTAAAGTTTTTTCTCTCTGCTCTCGCTCTCTCTCTCTCTCTTTGCCATGAGTTGCGGTAGACTGCTCGGTATTTTCTTGTCGGGCTACGTTCTTTTATTTTTCCTCTTGAATCTTGTGGGGTAATACACGTGGAGGAGCAATCTGAGGATGGTAAATGGCGATCGGAAACTTTTTTCTATAAAAAAAAATGGAAGAAAAATGAATAAAAATGAAAAAAGGGTTTCCCAGGCTTTAATTATCTTTCTTATAAACGTAAAGGCACAACGTGGACACTTCCAACGTCTTGAAAAATTCTTTTTACGCCCTTTTCTTTGCCGGTTTTCGAATCAAGTATACATGTATCTATATGCACGGTAATATGGCGTACTTGTACTTATTACATCGTCCAAGAGTCTTACAAGTCTCTCGCCCAAGATCTACAAGATTCCTTCGTGCTCTCATATGTGCCATAGTCCTTGCTGCAACGAGAGATGTTGTCATTATAACCACCAGAGACTACATTCAAACTTGTCGTTTCTTTTTCCCTGATCATTTTGTTTTTATTTGAATTTTTTTTTTTTATACCCGCTTTCCGCACTCCTGGTACACTCGTTTTTCATTACTTTTTCCTTTTTTTTTTTAATCGTTTGCTAACCAATCGTACCGCGCGTGTACTCGAACTCTGTACGCAAGAAATTCTCACCGATGATTCACGATCGGAGATTATTAACCAGCGTTTTTATTATATAGATATATATAAATTTGCATATAAATATAATGATCGCATCTGGGCGATCGCGGCATCCGACTTTGTGTAAATAATGTTGGCGGGTGTCACGCTTAATTACCCCACCAATCACGCCATTATATCCAACACGAGTCGACAGGCCAGACACAGAAACTCGAGATAGGAAGAATATTTCATGATTCTGCTACTTTTGCTCATCTAGCCGTGTATTTATTGAGCATTTTATCATGTTTTCTTTCGTTTTCATCATTAAAAACTCGGCTCGATTTATTTGTGCCAACATTGTTGTCGATGGAATCATTTTTTTTTTTCGATGTTTTTAAGAACGTCATTCCTCCTTCTGGGCCAAGGAAAAACAATGAGACATTTATCGTGAGTCATTTACGTTCGAGTCAGACTTCAAATCGATAAATGATGAACGCAACAATATTTATGACGTTGTGCGTATTTAATCGCTCAGGCGAATCAATGTATTTGTCAATACAAATTCTTATTATTATAAATAATAAATTCAAATTTTATTGGATTTATTAAGTAATAACGTTATAAATTAAATTGTTGTAATTATTGATCATTTTTGTATCATTTATTTTTTTCGCGTCTTTTTACGATCTTTGAATTTTTTAATCCTGAAGAATTAGTATCCATAAAATAGTTGAGGGCATTAAATTGAAGAGAAACGACAACAAGCACGTAAATCAAATGGAAAATCGAAGGTGATGAAGTACGGAAACGTTAGGAATGGTTATATCCATGTTTTTTTTTGTTCGAATTCCACAGCAACCTTGTAGGATTAAATGATCCTAAGAGCCTTAATTATCGAGTGATAAATATGATTAGTTACGAGTGTTACGATAATGAGGATGAACAAAAAAAAATATGGGACTCTGGCACCGAAGACAGAGAATGGAGGTCAAATTCAAAGCAGTTCTATTCCACTGGATTATAAATTATTCATATTTTTCATCCGTGTAATCTTCTATATGGGCTGAACAAAACTCAACCCATAAATATAAAAGACGTGTTGAGATTTTCGATTTTTAATTTTGATTAAAGAAAAAAAAAAAAAAAAAATTTCATCGACGATAATTCAATCCTTGTCGAAATGCATTGTGCGGCCTCAATGAATGGAAAATATTCAATCGGTAGCTGAAACGGGGACATTTTACCTGGCTATTGTGTCTATGTATGTGTTTGTATTCAAGATTCTTGGCCGATTAGCATTTATTAATGCGAGAGTCTCTCGTACATTACACGATGAATATATAGGTTCGACCTCGTGACGTAACTTTTGTATCACTGTATACACAACTAGAGATTAGAATACAATGAGTAACGTCGTACGTGCTCCTCGTGAGAGAT